>LR738711.1:566172753-566296080 GCA_902687465.1 Secale cereale | reverse complement strand
GGGGGGGCAGGTGAGCGTCGAGGTGGAGAGGCTGACATGCGGGCCCGGCGCGAGGGAGAGAGATGGTGCGACGGTGCGTGTGGGCTGCGCGCGGGGGAGTTGGCTGGGCCGCGGCACTTGCTAGTGGCTGGGCCTGGGGGAAAGGTTGGGCCCAAGCGGCTGCTGCTGTTGCTGGGCTGCTGCTGCTGCTGCCTTATTCTTTTCTTTTCCCATTTTCCTCAGATAGAAAATAAAAGAGAAAAATACAGACTCAAGGAAAAGGAATTAGGAGATAATTAAAATATCCCCATGCTCCTGGATTTATGCCCTATTTTATAAAATGACTTGGGCATTTCTAGAGGTAGAAAAATAAAATAAGTTTGAATTTGGCTCAAACTTCTGTCATTTTTGAACCTAACCAAATCATTTCAAATATGGGCAAGGCTTTGCAATGTGACTCATGATAGTGTAACTTAGATGTGGGCAGGAGATGAACATTATAGGAGAAGGGTTTAGACACTTGCAAAATGATTAAAGAAGGAAAGAAAAGGAGGAAGGAGAAGAAGTGCTAGAAGAGGAAGAAGGGGGGTTCAGGGTTTAGCATGGGCATGGCTTCAAACACCAAAACAAGAACAAGATCTACACTCAAAACAAGACAAACTAAGGATGCGATGATGGTCATGATGCAATGATAATGATGAGCAATGCATGGATGCAAAAGAAAATAACATGACAAAACAATAACAATGGGAATGCAAAAATGACAAGAACCGCCAAGGATCAAAATGATGAAAGCTTTATTGCCATATATGGAAGGTATCACATATGGGGTGTTACAAACTCTCCTCCACTACAAAAAGATCTCGTCCCGAGATCTAGGACTGAAAGAAGGAGGGATACTCGGAATGGAGATGATCTTCTCGTTCCCATGTAGCTTCTCGGTCGGTATGGTGTGACCACTTCACTTTCAAGAATTTGATTGACTTGTTGTGGGTCTTGCGTTCAGTTTCTTCAAGAATAGCAACGGGGTGCTCACGATAGGACAAGTCATGTTGAAGATCAAACTCTTCGGACGGAATGGTGCGTTCAGGCGTCTTGAAGCACTTGCGGAGTTGAGACACGTGAAACACATCATGCACATTTGCAAAGTTGGAGGGAAGCTCGAGTTGGTAGGCTAGATCACCTCTCTTGCCAAGAATCTTGAAAGAGCCCACGTTTCTTGGAGCAAGTTTGCCCTTGATACCAAACCTCTGAGTGCCCTTCATGGGAGAAACACGGAGATAGACATGGTCTCCAATGTCAAAAGCCAAGTCACGATGCTTGCCATCATAGTAGCTCTTTTGACGAGATTGTGCGGCTTTGAGATTCTCGCGTATGACTTTTGCACATTTCTTCGGCTTTTGAGATCAAGTCATTTCCAAGGAGTTGATGTTCACCAGTCTCGGACCAGTTAAGAGGGGTACGACCAAGGTTGTCAAAATCGTGATTTTGAATCGGATCGGAGCTCTGATGGTAGGATCTCAAATCGTAGAATCTTCACTATCAGGATCGTAGAAACGTAGATTCTATAAACTAAAATCGTAGAATCATAGGGGTTAGTTTGGATCGTAAAGTCGTAGAATCGTATAACAGAATCGCGATTCTGACAACCTTGGGTACGACACTTTATTCCATAGAGGACTTCAAAAGGAGCTTTGCCAGCACGTGCTTGGAAACTGTTGTTGTAGGAGAATTCGGCAAATGGAAGGCAATCTTCCCATTTCATACCGAAGGAGATGACACAAGCTCTTAGCATATCTTCAAGGATTTGGTTCACTCTTTCGACTTGACCACTAGTCTAAGGGTGAAACTCAGTGCTGAAGCGAATCTTTGTGCCCATGGCTGACTAAAAGGAATCCCATAACTTGGAAGTGAACAAGCTTCCACGGTCTGAGGAGATCACTTGAGGAATGCCATGCAAAGAAACAATTCTGGAGGTGTAAAGCTCTGCCAGCTGAGGTGCGTTGATGGATTCTTTGACGGGAAGAAAATATGCCACTTTAGTTAGCTTGTCAATCACTACAAAGATAGCATCATTTCCCTTCTTGGACTTGGGAAACCCGGTGACGAAATCCATCTCAATGTGATCGAATATGTCAGGACCCCGATCCTAAGTCACACCGATCTAGCTGTAACACATCATATCACTTTGCGGCCTCACGCACGGTATCCCCACGGGAGCCACCTTACCTGGCCCGGGACCACTTGCGCATTTTGGCACACGTATATGACAGTGTCGCTAGCATCCATATGACAGAGAACCCGGGCCGACATGGCTAGTTATAAACCAAAAGTGGCACTAAATTACAGAGACAGGCATCCATGACCCAGCAACGAACGTGTTGGTCATCAATGTATGAACCCAAGTCGTAGCAAGCTACATGGACTTAAAGGAACAACACGTGACATTTCCCCTAAGGGACAGACACAGGAACGAAGAAGGACACATGCCGGCCAACCTACGTGTTCCGAGCAGTAGCAAGCTACCAAGGCTCATTGGAAGCACTAGGAGGCATTTCCCTGTAAGATAGGCTACCAAAGGAAAACAACTACGTGTCGGATCCCACACATACCAAGCATTTCAATCATACACACAATATGCTCAATATGTGCAAATACAACATTGCATCACAACAGAACTCTATGACTCAAAGTACTTTATTTAAGAGGCTCCAAGAGCCATACATAACATATCCATACAGGTAGGGGTCACATGACCCAACACTCAAGTCATACAGTCATACAAGCACAAGCGGAAGCTAACATGTCTGAGTACAAACAACTTGGAAAATAAAACATGCTTGGTGTAGCCAGACTATCTACAAGGCCCTTCACAAGCTCCAGATCTCCGTATGGGTAGCAAGCTACTCGTTGACGTCAACGTCTATGTAGAACCCATCAGAAGGGGCAGGGTTCTCCTCTGCAACAGTTATTAAGCAAAGATGAGTACAAAGGTACTCAGCAAGTCTTACAACAGAACCTATCATACATGCAACATTATCAACAGGGGTAGTGGAGTTCATAGCATAAAGCCAGCTTTGACTCTTGGCTAACCTATACTACAACTCTCAACAGATTGCAAGATATTACTACGTACACGAGTCCTCTACTCACCCCAACAATACACCACCGATTATCCTCTTCCGTCATCCTACGGAAGGGCCATCCACGGCACTCACACTTGTCTTGAGGCTTTTAGTAGTATCCATCAACTTGTCTATGAACTGTGAGAGTAATCAAGTAGTCCGTACCGCGAACAACGGCTATTCGAATAGATTGGTAACCCTGCAGGGGTGTACTTCTTCACACAGGCTTCCACCACTTATCGACGTTTACTCGACATGTACTCGGCAACCTTCAAGCGGAAGCCCAGCGAGGGTGTCGGCCACGACCTGACTAACTACACAAGTCTCTCGTCCAGGTTTATCGCCTATTTGGTTTCCATCCATTGGGAGATCCGGTCGGGGTGTCGCTCACGGCCCCAAACGATGTGTACAGGGTTCCCGAGTCACCAAACGGGTAACCGGTACACCATGCCACGTACCTGTCGCATCACATCCCACCCCGAGGGTCAGCGCTGTGCACGACCACCAGTAAACTACAAGCACCAGAAACTAGTTGCAACTCCTGGACAGAGATCAAGGGTAACTAATAAGTCGAGAGGGCTTGGAGCGCCCGGAGCCCAATGCGTGGTAGTAACTGTAACTTGAATCACACATACAGATCTCAGGTCCTGTAGACGGTTCCAATGAAACAACCCACCACGTACTCCTACATGGCCTTTCATCGATACCTTTACCAAACGTGTTCCACACTTCCTTCTCTTTACCGGTATGATCATTTCACTCTGATCCATCACCCAGATGAATCAGACCTCACACAACTCTAAGCATAGCAGGCAACATAAACAAATAGCATGGTGGATCACACATCACATGGCTCAATCAACTCCTACACATGCTAGTGGGTTTCAACTATTTATTGTGGCAATGACAGGTCATGCAAGGGAATAGGGTTCAACTACCGCAGCAAGTAGCAGTTCACACGCTGTTGCCTTAATGCAGTAAAAGAGAGCAGGAGCGAGAAGATGGGTTTGTATCGGAATGATCAATGATTGCTTGCCTGACAGAGTGGTTGTTCGGTACTGCTCTTCAGCTGGATACGCAGAAGTATCCTCGGGAGCAGGACCTAACACGGAGAATACCGGCAATACAATCAATAAGCAAATAAATGCAACAATATGATGCATGCTCATGATATAGCAAGATGCATTTGTTTTGGGCTAATGCAACTATAACCAAAAGGGTTTGCGCCCATTTGAATCAAGGATTCAAATTGAAACCCAAACTATTAATTATTTATGTGCATTATCATGTTTTAATGTATACAGCAAGGTTAACTTGCTCAAACATGCATGAAACCTGTGCCATTGGAAAGATTGGATTTTTCTGATCAATTTTCATATATAAATCTTTTCCATCTGAGCTACTGTTGAATTTATATGATTTTTGAAGTTTAAAGCATTTTCTGGAATTTCCTGAATTGTTTTTAAATCAAATAATCCCAGAAAGTCCTTTACTGCATCAGCATGACATCATGCTGATGTCAGCAAGTCAAAAGACCTGATCCAGGTCAAACCTGACTGGTGGGTCCCTCATGTCAGTGTCTCTGGAGCTAATTCCGGTCAAAACTAGAGTTGACTGGGTTTGACTAAGCGATGGGGCCCACTGTCAGCGACTGTAGTGGTTAATCTAATTACTGTTAGCTCCTAATTAACAGGCCACGTCAGGCCGCCGGAGTTTGGCCGGCGGCGACCATATCGCATGGAGGTGACTCGTTGGAATCCTTGTTCCGTCGACCATTTGTCGCGCGGATGGGGTCTATATGCTCCTGGTGATGCACCGCATCTAACGGTGCCACTGGTTTGTCGAAAGGTCGCCGGAGTTGACGGCGACGAGCTCGTCCGCGGCGGCGCTCGCACGGAGTTGGCCGGGACGGCGTTGTGGTGCATGGTAGGAGAAGTTAGAGCTGGCATTAGCTTGCTGGAGATCTGCTGATCCTAATGGCGTGCTCAGCTGCGAGGCACGGTGCCTGTGGCCACGGCGGCGAGGTGACCGGCGGCGGTGAGCTACGGTCAGCAAGGGGGCGGCGGCTACAAGGCGTAATCGAGCCCGTGGTGAGAAGGGTTCGAAGCGTGAGCTCACAGCGGTCGCAGAGGGCGTCGAAGCGAGCTCGGGGGAGGTCGGACGGCGGCGTACGGGCGGCGGCGATCTCCGGTGCCGAAGGTTGTAGACGACGGCGGGGAGGGCATTGCAGGGCTTCTGGCGTCATGTGCGTCGGTGGGGAGCTTTGGGGTGATGCAGCGGAGCTAATGGTGCGTCGGGGAGGCGAGGGAGTGGCGTAGGGCGCGGTGGCAATGATCGACGGCGACGAGCTCCCTCGGTGGAGCTCGGCGGAGGGGAGAGAGGAGGGGAAAGACTCAGGGGAGAGGGGGAAACGGCCGAGGGGGTCTGCGTGGCGTTGTCCGGTTCCATCAAGAGGGTCGAAGGGCCAGCCAGGCAGGCAGGAGGTGGCCGGCGCGTCGCCGGCGCTCGCCACCGAGCTGCTTCGTGCGCTGGCACGGTGAAGAAGACGGGGATGCCCCTGGTGGGCTGGGCCATCTGGGCCAGGCAGGTAGGTGGGCTCAGGTAAGTCTGCTTTTTCTATTTTTTTTCTATTTACTTTCTGTTTCATTTCTCTTGGAACTTTGTTGAATTAAATAAAATGCCAGAACATTTTTAGAACTCATAAAACTAGTCATGCCCACTGTATATAATATGAACAGTATGGAACATTTTAGTTTATGATTATTTGGGCAAATAAAATATTTTATAGCATTTAAATGCCCAAATGCAAATACCATATGAATTAATCCAAAGATCTTGGGTGTCCTAGAAAATTGTGCACCATTTTTGGCAGAGGTTTAGGACCAAGGCAGAAATGATGAACATTTTTGAAGGGCATTTTGGGTACATTGGAAAAGATTTTAACAAACCCTAGTTGTTAGAAGAGGGGTGCTGGGGTTTCTGTCATTCCCATTTCAAGTTTCTTTGGAAAGTAAACATGATGCACACTCTATCTAGTCCTAATGCAAGCACTGACTAGGGATGTGACAACTCACCCCCACTCAAAAGAATCGCGTCCCGAGATTCGGGTTCCTCTGGAAAGAGGGTGGGGTACTCAAGTCGAAGACGATCCTCCCTTTCCCAAGTAGCTTCACTCTCGGAATGATGTGACCATTGAACCTTGAGAAACTTGATATTGTGACGTCGAGTGGTTCGCTCGGTTTGATCAAGAATGCAAATGGGGTATTCTCGATAAGTGAGATTGTCCTGGAGACCAAGCTTTTCGTGGTCCACTCCGCGGATAGGATCCGAGAAGCAACGCCTGAGTTGAGAAACGTGGAAGACATCATGAACTCTGGAAACGTGCGGAGGTAGTTCCAATTGGTAGGCAACTTCTCCTCGTTTGGCAAGAATGCGAAAAGGACCGATGTAACGAGGGACAAATTTGCCTTTGATACCGAAGCGCTGGGTTCCCTTAAGAGGAGTAACCCGAAGGTAAGCCTTATCGCCGACTTCAAAAGTCACAGCCTTATGATGACTATCATATTGGCTCTTCTGGCGAGACTGGGCTATTTTCAATTTCTCACGAACGATGCGAACTTGCTCTTCTGCTTCCTGGATCATATCCGGACCAAAGAATTGTCTTTCCCCGGTTTCTGACCCGTTAAGAGGTGTTCGACACCTTCGTCCATATAGAACTTCGAAGGGAGCCTTGCCCAAGCTGGCTTGATAACTATTGTTATAAGCGAGTTCGGCAAATAGAAGACACTTCTCCCAGTCCATACCGAAAGAGATGACAGAGGCTCGAAGCATATCTTCCAGAATTTGATTGACTCGTTCCACTTGACCACTTGACTGAGGATGGAAGGCGGTGCTGAAAGAGAGATGAGTCCCCATAGCATAATGGAAAGTTTCCCAGAATCGTGAAGTGAAAAGACTTCCACGGTCTGAGTTAATCTCCAACGGCACACCATGAAGTGATACTATCCGAGAGATATATAAATCTGCTAGCTGGCTAGCGGTAATACTCTCTCGAACAGGCAGGAAATGAGCTACTTTGGAGAGACGGTCGATAATGACGAAGATAGCATTATTCCCTTTCCTGGTCCTGGGAAACCCGGTAATGAAGTCCATACCGATCTTGTCCCATTTCCATTCAGGAATAGCTAAAGGTTGAAGGGTGCCAGCAGGCCGTTGATGCTCTGCTTTGACTCGACGACAAACGTCGCAGTTAGCAATGAATTGAGCGATTTCTCTCTTCATCCTAGTCCACCAGAACCTCTGACGTAGGTCCTGATACATTTTGGTACTACCGGGATGAATCGTGAGAGGAGATTCATGAGCCTCCTTAAGGATTAACTGTCGTAGATGTTGGTTCTTGGGAACCACTAAACGGTTCTGGAAGGAAACAACACCTCTGTTATCAATGGATAAACAACCTACAACTCCTTTGTGAATGTTTCTCTTAGTTCGGGAAATCCCTGTATCTTGCTTCTGGGCAGCTATGATTTGATCCATAAGGGTAGGTTTCGCCACCAAGGTGGAAAGGAATCCTCGAGGAACAATGTGAAGGTTAAGCTTACGAAATTCCTCGTGAAGAAGTGGTTGCCCTTGTTGTAACATCAAGTTGTTACAATAAGACTTACGACTTAGTGCGTCAGCCATGACATTGGCCTTCCCAGGGGTGTAAGTGATTCCTAAGTCGTAATCTGTGAGCAACTCAACCCAACGTCTTTGCCTGAGATTTAGATCCGGTTGGGTGAAGATGTATTTCAGACTTTAGTGATCAGTGAAGATTTCACAGCGATTACCAAGAAGGTAATGTCGCCATGTTTTGAGTGCGTGGACTACAGCTGCAAGCTCAAGATCATGTGTAGGATAGTTATCCTCATGTGGACGCAACTGTCGAGATGCGTATGCGATCACTTGACGATCTTGCATGAGTATGCAACCTAGTCCTTATCGCGAGGCATCGCAGTAGATAATAAAATCCTTGGAAAAGTCTGGTGGTACTAGTACGGGTGCAGATGTCAGGCGTCTTTTCAGTTCCTGGAAGCTGGACTCGCACTGTGGGGTCCACTCAAACTTTTTATATTTCTTGAGGAGTTCAGTTAGAGGTTTAGCAACCTTGGAGAAATTCTCGACAAAGCGTCGGCAATAGCTCGCTAAGCCAAGGAAACTCCTAACTTGCTTGACCGATTCAGGGGGAGTCCAATCAAGGACGGCTTGAACTCGCTCGGGATTGACAGCAATACCCTTGCCAGAGATCACATGGCCTAGATAGGTCACTTTTTTCGGCAACCAGAATTCACATTTAGAGAATTTGGCATAAAGGCGGTGCTCTCGAAGTTTCGTCAATACCAGCCTTAGATGCTCGGCATGATCTTTCTTGTTCTTGGAGTAGATGAGTATATCATCGAGGTATACCATGACGAATTTATCCAAATACTCCATGAATATAGAATTCATTAGCCGGGAGAAGGTGGCTGGGGCATTGGCTAACCCGAAGGACATGACGGTGTACTCGTATTGGCCATAACGAGTAACAAAAGCCGTTTTAGGAATGTCCCCGTTCTTGATCTTGATTTGATGGTAGCCCAACCTCAAATCCATTTTAGAAAAGACTGAGGATCCAGCGAGCTGATCATACAGGTCGTTGATCCTGGGGAGCGGATACTTGTTCTTTATGGTGACCAGATTGACAGGTCGGTAATCTACAACCATCCGTTCCGTTCCATCCTTCTTCTTGACGAAGAGGACGGGACAAGCCCAAGTGGAAGAACTAGGACAGATGAAACCCTTTTTCAAGGACTCATCGAGTTGTTTCTTAAGCTCATCTAATTCTAGGGGTGCCATCTTATAGGGTCTACTAGAGATTGGGACAGTTCCTGGAATAAGATCTATCACCAACTCGACATCTCTGTCAGGTGGAACACCTGGCAGTTCTTCTGCGAAAACATCCGGAAAATCACGGACTACCGGAATATCTTCGAGTTCTGGTAGAGGGCTGTCATTAAGAGAGTAGAGCTGACGCTCAGCCATTCGGGTCAAGACACTGACTGTCTTGCCGGATGGGTGTGTAAGTTGAACGGTCCTAGTGTAGCAATCAATCTTAGCGTAATGAGTTGTCATCCAGTCCATACCCAAGATGATGTTTATGTCCGAGGACTTGAGAGCGATTAGTGATGCAAGGAAAACAAGTCTATCGACAAGAATTTCATTTCCATGGCTTACCCTAGAGGTTTGCCACTTTGAACCAGGAGTTTGAATAACCATGGAAGTAGGCATGTCACAAAAAGTCATGTTGTGCATTCGAGCATAGCTCTCTGATATGAACGAATGGGATGCTCCAGTATCAAAAAGAACAGATGCCGGATGGCAGTTAACGAGAAGCAACCAAGGATGACGTTAGGATCCTCATAAGCTTCCTCAGCAAAGACATAGTTGACATGACCACGTGCAGTGGGGATTGGCTTGACATAATTCACCTTGCCGGTTGGCTTACCACGGCCAACGGGTTTTCCTGGCTGGTTCTGGGGACACTCACGCATGTAGTGCCCCGGTTCTCCACACTTGAAGCATGTCACAGTGCCAGTGCGTGGAGCAAAGTTGGTAGGTGGTCCTCCATAAGTCTTGGCAGGTGCATACTGTTGAGTTGGGCGAGGCGCCTCATAGGATGGCCTCGGTGTGTACTTGGGTGGCAGAGCAGTGTTAGGAACCCACACACGGCGCTTGTGAGAGCCAGAGCCGGATGAGGAACCAAAGTCACGAGGATGCTTGCGTTTGGCTTCGAAATCAGTATGGCCTGTCTCAGCACTGATAGCTTTGTTCACCAACTTCTGAAAGGAAGTGCACTCGTGTAGACGTAGATCTCGGTGGAGTTCAGGGCTGAGTCCCTTGCGGAACCTCGCCTGCTTCTTGGCATCGGTGGATACTTCCTCAGGTGCATAGCGTGCCAAGTTGCCAAACTCGCGACTATAGCCATCCACAGTTAACCCGCCCTGGGTGAAATTGCAGAATTCCTCCCGCTTGCGATCCATGAGACCTTCTGGAATGTGATGTTCACGGAATGCCTCACTGAACTCAGCCTAAGTAGTGATTTGGCCAGCAGGACGCATAGCCTCAAAGTTCTCCCACCAGAGACTGGCAGGGCCCTCAAGATGGTAGGCGGCGTAGATAACCTTGTCAGCTTCGGCCACACGGGCAGAGTCTAGCTTGTGGGTGATACTACGAAGCCAGTCATCTGCATCCAGAGGTTTGGTGGAGTGATGGAACTTTGGTGGACACATCTTGATAAAGTCATTGATTGACACCACGTCATTCCTCTGACGAAACCTAGTGTTCTGCTCTATGTGTTCCAGCAGACGGTTGCTCTCTCTCTTGTTCCATTCTGCCTCGAGCATTACTTCAGCCAAGGAGGGTGGCTGGGGCAGATTCTCATCTCTAGCCCCACTAGCCTGACCCTGCTCCTGAGCAGCAGGAGTGCTGCGAGTGTTGACTATCCTAGGAAAACAAAACAACGGTTTAGAAAAGGATGGAAAAAACTTGACATAGGAGTGCAGAATGTAATGGATGACACGGAATGCAGAGATGTTCATCCGTACGACATGGTAATATAGAAACTGCCATATATACACCAGTGGTCATACACACCATACATAGTTTAGTACAAGCCAAGGCTAGAGTACAATTGCGGTGAAAGACGATACATCTCATCAGAGGCATTCCAAGCTCCTATACATTATTTAACTACACCTCCGGAACTCAGTACTAGCTAAGTCATATTCCACAAGACGCGCAGGACTGTGGAAATACAACTATTACGATACTACTACTGCCACGGTCTAGCTCAGACTTTCCCGTAGTAATCTTCGTAGAGATTACCACCGTAGCCTGGGAGTGGAACAGATGGATCTTGATACTCTCGAGCACTCGAAGGCTGTGGACCATAGGGACATGGATGTGGCCTCGGTCCCGATGCTGGTGGTAACCGACGCCCACGTGGAGGTGTAATACCCCCAACGTCACGCCAATCCATACGATCAGGCAGACGAGTCCGCACGGGGTACAAATCCTGCATATCCAGATATCCGGCGTGCACAGCAGGTGCAAGCCGTGTCAAAGTAGTCCAATGGGCGGCTCGAGTGTTATACAGCTCCATTCGGAGGGCACGGACCTCATGGTCCCTATCCTCCAGCATCTGAACAGTAGTATGAAGCAGTGGCTCCTCATGAGTAGCATTAGTATACAGTCCAATGTAGTAGCCTTCCTCTCCGGGAAGTGAGGCTGGCATGTAACAGAACTCAGTGTTCAGCAACAGGGCATGCCTAGCCCGGAGGATGGTCATCATCAAATAAGCGGTATCCTGCACTGCCATCTCGATAGTAACCCCGAGTCCATAATAACAATGGATGGGGTCGTTAGCTCCGGGATATGAGCGGTATATCCGGACTATGCAGAAATACTCACTCTGATTGAAATCGCGGTACTGTTCCTCCACGGTGTACTTAGGATACCAGCGGTAACCGGTCTCAGTCAACACACGGACTAGCATGGCCGTGTGACCGAGCACATTAATGCACCGAGTCAAACGAACCACTTGGTGAGGTGTGCGGCTAGACATCTGAAACACGAATTAATGCAAAGGCATTAGTGTTTCTGGAAGAAATCAGGCAGCATAACAAGTGTAAATGCTCAAAAAAGATTTTGAGACATCATACAAATGATAGCATAGCCACTCAACAATATCATATCAAGGTTCCGGGTCCAACAAATCATCATACTAAAAGGGTAGAAACTGAACTGAGGCTTGAAACCAGCAATCCTAAGAGTCTATGAATTAGTAACACGTGAACCTAGTAAGGATAAGAGGCCTAGTCCTAAATCCCCGTGGAAAGAATAAACTGACTCAGATCAGAAGGGCATAAGGTAAAGGAGTAAAAAGAGCCTTACGTTCCCTTCCACAATCAATTCCCCTACATATAACTAAGAATTTTTCTAGACTCAACATCGACCAGTTTGCCTTGAGAAACCTACTGGCAGTCCGGCTCTGATGCCAACGCTGTCAGGACCCCGATCCTAAGTCACACTGATCTAGCTGTAACACATCATATCGCTTTGCGGCCTCACGCACGGTATCCCCACGGGTGCCACCTTACCTGGCCCGGGACCGTTTGCGCATTTTGGCACACGTATATGACAGTTTCACTAGCATCCATATGACAGAGAACCCGGGCCGACATGGCTAGTTATAAACCAAAAGTGGCACTAAATTACAGAGACGGGCACCCATGACCCAGCAACAAACGTGTCGGTCATCAACGTATGAACCCAAGTCGTAGCAAGCTACATGGACTTAAAGGAACAACGCGTGACATTTCCCCTAAGGGACAGACACAGGAACGAAGAAGGACACATGCCGGCCAGCCTACGTGTTCCGAGCAGTAGCAAGCTACCAAGGCTCATTGGAAGCACTAGGAGGCATTTCCCTGTAAGATAGGCTACCAAAGGAAAACAACTAGGTGTCGGATCCCACACATACCAAGCATTTCAATCATACACACAATATGCTCAATATGTGCAAATACAACATTGCATCACAACAGAACTCTATGACTCAAAGTACTTTATTTAAGAGGCTCCAAGAGCCATACACAACATATCCATACAGGTAGGGGTCACATGACCCAACACTCAAGTCATACAGTCATACAAGCACAAGCGGAAGCTAACATGTCTGAGTACACAGAACTTGGAAAATAAAACAGGCTTGGTGTAGCCTGACTATCTACAAGGCCCTTCACAACCTCCAGATCTCCGTCTGGGTAGCAAGCTACTCGTCGACGTCAACGTCTATGTAGAACCCATCAGAAGGGGCAGGGTTCTCCTCTGCAACAGTTATTAAGCAAACATGAGTACAAAGGTACTCAGCAAGTCTTACAACAGAACCTATCATATATGCAACATTATCAACAGGGGTAGTGGAGTTCATAGCAGAAAGCCAGCTTTGACTCTTGGCTAACCTATACTACAACTCTCAACAGATTGCAAGATATTACTACGTACACGAGTCCTCTACTCACCACAACAATACACCACCGAGGATCCTCTTCCGTCATCCTACGGAAGGGCCATCCACGGCACTCACACTTGTCTTGAGGCTTTTAGTAGTATCCATCAACTTGTCTATGAACTATGAGAGTAATCAAGTAGTCCGTACCGCGAACAACGGCTATTCGAATAGATTGGTAACTCTGCAGGGGTGTACTTCTTCACACACGCTTCCACCACTTATCACCGTTTACTCGACGTACTCGGAAACCTTTGAGCGGAAGTCCAGCGAGGGTGTCGGCCACAACCTGACTAACTACACAAGTCTCTCGTCCAGGTTTATCGCCTATTTGGGCTCCATCCGTGGGGAGATCCGGCCGGGGTGTCGCTCACGGCCCCAAACGATGTGTACAGGGTTCCCGAGTCACCAAACGGGCAACTGGTACACCGTGCCACGTACCTGTCGCATCACAGCCCAGCTCGAGGGTCAGCCCTGTGCACGACCACCAGTAAACTACAAGCACCAGAAACTAGTTGCAACTCCTGGACAACGATCAAGGGTAACTAATAAGTCGAGAGGGCTTGGAGCGCCCGAAGCCCAATGCGTGGTAGTAACTGTAACTTGAATCACACATACAGATCTCAGGTCCTGTAGACAGTTCCAATGAAACAACCCACCACGTACTCCTACATGCCTTTCATCGATACCTTTACCAAACGTGTTCCACACTTCCTTCTCTTTACCGGTATGATCATTTCACTCTGATCCATCACCCAGATGAATCAGACCTCACACAACTCTAAGCATAGCAGGCAACATAAAAAAATAGCATGGTGGATCACACATCACATGGCTCAATCAACTCCTACACATGCTAGTGGGTTTCAACTATTTACTGTGGCAATGACAGGTCATGCAAGAGAATAGGGTTCAACTACCGCAACAAGTAGCAGTTCACACGCTGTTGCCTTAATGCAGTAAAAGAGAGCAGGAGCGAGAAGATGGGTTTGTATCGGAATGATCAATGATTGCTTGCCTAACAGAGTGGTTGTCGGGTACTGCTCTTCAGCTGGATACGCAGAAGTATCCTCGGGAGCAGGACCTAACATGGAGAATACCGGCGATACAATCAATAAGCAAACAAATGCAACAATATGATGCATGCTCATGATATGGCAAGATGCATGTGTTTTGGGCTAATGCAACTATAACCAGAAGGGTTTGAGCCCATTTGAATCAAGGATTAAAACTGAAACCCAAACTATTAATTATTTAAGTACATTATCATGTTTTAATGTATACAGCAAGGTTAACTTGCTCAAACATGCATGAAACCAGTGCCATTGGAAAGATTGGATTTTTCTGATCAATTTTCATATATAAATCTTTTCCATCTGAGCTACTGTTGAATTTATATGATTTTTTCAAGTTTAAAGCATTTTCTAGAATTTCCTGAATTGTTTTTAAATCAAATAATCCAAGAAAATCCTTTACTGCATCAGCATGACATCATGTTGACGTCAGCAAGTCAACAGACCTGATCCAGGTCAAACCTGACTGGTGGGTCCCTCATGTCAGTGTCTCTGGAGCTAATTCTAGTCAAAACTAGAGTTGACTGGGTTTGACTAAGCGATGGGGCCCACTGTTAGTGACTGTAGTGGTTAATCTAATTACTGTTAGCTCCTAATTAACAGGCCACGTCAGCCCGCCGGAGTTTGGCCGGCGGCGACCATATCGCACGGCGGTGACTCGTCGGAATCCTTGTTCCGGCGACCATTTGTCGCGCGGATGGGGTCTATATGCTCCTAGCGATGCACCGCATCCAACGGTGCCACTGGTTGGTCGAAAGGTCGCCGGAGTTGACGGCGACGAGCTCGTCCCCGGCGGCGCTCGCACGGAGTTGGCCGGGATGGCGTTGTGGTGCACGGTAGGAGAAGTTAGAGCTGGCATTAGCTTGCTGGTGATCTACTGATCCTAATGGCGTGCTCAGCTGCGAGGCACGGTGCCTGTGGCCACGGCGGCGAGGTGGCCAGCGGCGGTGAGCTACGGTCAGCAAGGGGGCGGCGGCTACAAGGCGTAATCGAGCCCGTGGAGAGAGGGGTTCGAAGCGTGAGCTCACAGCGGTCGCAGAGGGTGTCGAAGCGAGCTCGAGGGAGGTCGGACGGCGGCGTACGGGCGGCGGCGATCTCCGGTGCCGAAGGTTGAAGACGACGGCGCGGAGGGCGTTGCAGGGCTTCTGGTGTCGTGTGCGTCGGTGGGGAGCTTCGGGGCGATGCAGCGGAGCTAATGGTGCGTCGGGGAGGCGAGGGAGTGGCGTAGGGCGCGGTGGCAGCGATCGGCGGCGACGAGCTCGCTCGGTGGAGCTCGGCGGAGGGGAGAGAGGAGGGGAAAGACTCAGGGGAGAGGGGGAAACGGTCGAGGGGGTCTGCGTGGCGTCGTCCGGTTCCATCCAGAGGGTCGAAGGGCCAGCCAGGCAGGCAGGAGGTGGCCGGCGCGTCGGCGGCGCTCGCCACCGAGCTGCTTCGTGCGCTGGCACGGCGAAGAAGACGGGGATGCCCCTGGTGGGCTGGGCCGTCTGGGCCAGGCAGGTACGTGGGCTCAGGTAAGTCTGCTTTTTCTATTTTTTTCTATTTACTTTCTGTTTCATTTCTTTTGGAACTTTGTTGAATTAAATAAAATGCCAGAACATTTTTATAACTCATAAAACTAGTCATGCCCACTGTATATAATATGAACAACATGGAACATTTTAGTTTATGATTATTTGGGCACATAAAATATTTTATAGCATTTAAATGCCCAAATGCAAATACCATATGAATTAATCCAAAGACCTTGGGTGTCCTAGAAAACTGAGCACCATTTTTGGCAGAGGTTTAGGACCAAGGCAGAAATGATGAACATTTTTTAAGGGCATTTTGGGTACATTGGAAAAGATTTTAACAAACCCTAGTTGTTAGAAGAGGGGTGCTGGGGTTTCTGTCATTCCCATTTCAAGTTTCTTTGGAAAGTAAACATGATGCACACTCTAGCTAGTCCTAATGCAAGCACTGACTAGGGATGTGACAGAATTTCCACTCGGGAATAGGTAGATGTTGAAGGAGTCCGACTGGACGTTGATGCTCTACCTTCACTCTTCTGCAGACATCACATTCATTCACGAATTGGGATATCTCCCTTTTCATGCGAGTCCACCAATATGATTGCTTGAGGTCATGATACATCTTGGAACTTCCTGGATGTATCGAGAGAAGTGAGTCATGTGCTTCGTTCATTATGAGCTTTCTGAGATCACCTTTGGGAACCACGATCCTGTCCTCAAAGAACAAGGTGTCTTGGGAGTACCCTTAGCAATACCATGTTTCACTTTTTGCACCATAGCATCACTGAGTTGGGCCTCACGGATTTGATCTTCCAAGGTAGGAGCAACTTGAAGGTTTGCAAGAAAGCCTTGCGGAACGACTTGGACGTTGAGCTTTCTGAATGATTCACAAAGTTCAGGATGGAACGGTTTGAGAAGGAGACTATTGCAATACGCCTTTCTTCTCAAGGCATCTGCAATGACATTGGCCTTGCCAGGAGTATACTCAATGCTTGGATCGTACACTTGAATCATCTCAACCCAACGAGTCTGGCGAAGGTTAAGGTTTGGCTGAGTGAAGATGTACTTCAAGCTCTTGTGATCGGTGAAGATGTCCGCTTTTCTGCCCAACAGAAGGTGTCTCCACGTGATCAAGGCATGAACAACTGCTGCTAGCTCAAGATCATGTGTGCGGTAATTCTTCTCATTTGGTTTCAGCTGACGAGAAGTGTATGCCACAATCTTCTTGGCTTGCATGAGAACACCACCAAGACCTTGCAATGAAGCATCACAAAAGACTTCATAAGGCTTGGACTCATCCGGAGGAGTAAGAACCAAAGCAGAAATGAGCTTCTCTTTGAGTGTCTTGAATGACACATCACAATCAGGAGTCCACGAGTAGTTGATATTCTTCTGCAACAGGTTGGATAGGGGCTTGGCAATCTTGGAGAAGTTCTCAACGAACCTTCTGCAATAGCTAGCGAGACCAAGGAAGCTTCAGAGTTGCTTGACATTCTGCGGAGGTTCCCAGTTGAAAATAGCTTCAACCTTCTCGGGGTTCACAGAAATGCCCTCGACAGAGATAATATGGCCAAGATAGAGGACTTTATCCAGCCAGAATTCACATTTGGAGAACTTCGCATAGAACTTGTGCTCACGGAGCCTGTCAAGGACCAAACGGAGGTGCTTGGCATGGTCTTCTTCATTCTTGGAGAATACCAAGATATCATCCAGATAGACGAGAACGCATTCATGGATGTAGGGGTTGAGTATGAAGTGCATCATCCAAGAGAAAGTGGGTGGAGCATTTGCATGGCCGAAAGACATGACCGTGTATTCATAAGCGCCAAAACTCGTTCTGAATGCGGTCTTAGGAATATCCTCTTCACGGATATGAATCTGATGGTAACCCATCCGGAGATCGAGCTTCAAGAACACCTTTGCTCCTTTGAGCTGCTCGGACAATTCATTGGTACCGGGTTCAAGTTCAATGACAAATTCAACTTGACGGTGGGGAGGCATGCCTGGAAGCTCCACAGGGAATACATCCTCATATTGACGAACCACCGGAATCTGAGAATGACATTAATCTCACCCTTGTCATTGAGAGAGAATAGCCTGATTGTGTTATCTCGAGCTACGAAGATAATCACGTCTTCGTCAGGATGAGTGAGCTTGACCTCCTTGTTTGCACAATCAATGTTTGCATCATGCTTGGAGAGCCAATCCATCCCAAAAATAAGATCAATGTCCGAGTTACCGAGAACAACCAGGGAAACCAGAAAACTGTAATCACCCATGTGAATAGATATATCTGGAGCCACCAAATTAGAAGTCATGTTTTTGCCCAGAGAAATAATTTGCAACTTCTTATCCAGAAATGCCGAAGTGAAATTATGCTTGGTAAAGAATGTACTTGATATGAAACTGAGTGATGCACCAGAGTTAAATAAAACTTTTGTAGGAATAGAGTTAACTAAGAGGTTACCCAATATCACATCAGAAGAATTCTCTGCTTGAGCTGCATTCATCAGGTTCACTCTTGTTGTCTTGGGGTTGTGCTTGACAATAGCATTGCTGACAGGTGGAGGAGGCGGAAAGTGCCTTTGAGTACACTTGTTTGCATAGTGACCCTTCTGGCCACACTTGTTGCAAGTAACTTCTGAAAGAGGCCGATGATAAGGACCACTTGGTCTTGGAGCTTGGAACTGAGGCTTGGATTGATTGCTCGGGTTCGGTGGGTGGGAGAATCCACGACCACCTGAGTGCTTGTTGTTACTTGGAGGACGGATCACTGGAGGAGGCGGTAGCAAGAACTTCTCCTGCTTGGCAACCACTTGAGAGGAAGAGGAGGAGTGAACAGCATCTCTTATCCTCTTTTTGGAAGCTTCACTCTTGAGCTGAGCTGCCTCTTGCTTGAGAGCCATATTGTAGAATTGGTAAAATTCATCCGGGTCGAACAAGGTGAGAGCAAGTTGGCGTTCATCTCTTAGACCACCTCAGAACTGATATATATTCCTCTTCGCATCGGGGATGTCTTGCTTCACATAATGGGCAAGATTCTGGAACTTGACATTGTATTGATAGACGGACATGGTGCCTTGCTTCAGGTTGCGAAATTGCTCGCGCATGCCTTCAATGACATTGGTTGGAATGTGGTGAGAGCGGAAATCTTTGCAGAAGTCAGTCCATGAGATCTCACGATCACCTCTGCAGTCTTTGTATTGTTGCCACCAATCAGCAGCTTGGTCTTTGAGTTGGAAAGCGGCAAACTTGACATAATCCTCAGGTCTCACGTTACTGCAGTCAAAGTGCTTTTTGATGTCTGTGATCCAATTTTCAGCATCTAGAGGGTCCACACAGTAACTGAATGACTTTGGTTGGTTTGCTAGGAATTGGTTCAGTGTCGCAAAGTGAGGTTGATTGAACAGATTGCCTTGGCCTTGGTTCCCATGATTGCCTTGATTTGCTTGGTTGGCTTGAAAATTCTACATCATTTGCATGAGCATCTGAGTGTTCTGGTTGGTTGCTTGCATAATTGCTCTCCATGCCTCAGACGGAGGAGGAGGGGAAGGAGGACGTTCAGGAGGACGCTCTTCTTCGCCCTCTTGGTTAGGGTTGGGAACCTTCTTAGGAGCCATCCTGAATATGATGGCAACCGTTAGCCATTGAGCAAAACAGGTAAGCTGAATCAACGGCTCGAAATTGGCAACATAAGTCTTCACAATGAACATTCGAACAAAAGTGAACGAATGAATTCCACAGTTTAATGGTACAACAATCGAGAAGCCACTTGGGAGAACAAAAGATAAAATAAAAACAACAAGGTGCAGAAGCAACAAATACATGATAGAAATTTCGTCCCACATGTTCGTGCTGAATGCCCCACGGAAAGTGTTACAAAGGTTGTTGCAATCCCCGGATCAGCATAGCCAAGGACCCTTTAAGATGCAACTCCCAATTGGAACAACGCCCATGAAACCTCTTCACTCGATGTTGAAACCCAAACCTCAAAACATGCACTCGCTGGAAGAATGCCTATGAGCTACTTGAACAACCCACCTATTAATTCCCGAAGGTTTCCGGTTATGCAATCTGGTGTTGGGCATACATGGGAAGCACCGCGCACTCAACTCCAAACCTACATCCAGCTGTATCCATACGTCTACACATAACCAGTCATCCTCAGAAATTGTTTACCTCGGACCTTCGAAACGCATCCGCTATACTAGCTGTGGCAATACCGTCGAACAATCCCACCAGTACTGGGTGACGTCGGGGTTATCTCACCACTAACCGCATATAAGAGTTTTCGATGTCGGCCGTCTTAAGTATTCTAGAACCGCTACGATACATTTGTGACGACAACACCTCGGAGCTCAACTCCCCGGGACACTGCCACATCCCCTAAATTACATGAGGCATCGAGAACAATGTTCTCGTCACAAAGATATCGGAACAATCAAAACAATACTCACGTGATCCTAAAAAAATAATTAGTGAATTTTTTAGAGTAGAGGAGATAGAACAATGTCAGAAGTCCTCACCAGAGTGATGAAGGGGATGAGGAGTAAAAGAAATCCTACTCTCTCATATATATATAGGACTCAAAAAGTTTTTATGTGTGTGCCTAGACTCAACCGTCAGCGATTCGATCAATCAGGGGGCTCCTAGGTCGAAGAAGGCTCTGAATACCAACTTTTAATGCCCAGTATGCGGCTATGTCCCCCATGTGTCGAGGAATGACTTAAGGACATAAACGCATACTAGAATGATCTCAAGTATGGTATCTTTGCACATCTCATGTAAAATTCAGGGATGACAGTGTAAAATGATAGTTGGCTTGCACTTGCCACGTCACATAAATGAATACAATAGCATACATCATCCAAAGAACCCGACTACGGACGAAAACGAAATGAAAAGATACCATAAATAACACAAGCCCGGATCCTCCTAGTAAGAACCACAACTGATCGTCGGGATAAGACACATTTTAACGTCCACGCTCTTCGTCGAACTCCCAGTAAAGCTCTGAACCATCTCCTGCATAGTTCTCAATAGTACCTGCATCTGGTGTGTGTTGAATCTGCGAGCCACAGAGGACTCAGCAATCCCGTTCCCGGGTATCAAAACTACCAAAACCTTATGTGCGGAAAGGCTATAAACAAGGGTTGCAGCAAGCTCTAAGCACTAGCTTACGAGTTTAGAGCGAGAAGAGAACAAGTGCCATGATCGCCAAGTTGATCAAGAAGTGATCCTAGCTACTCATGATCAAACATAACCCCACCGTGTTCACTTCCCGAAGCCCTTCGGAAAGAGACCATCACGGTTACTCACGCAGGTAGTGTATTCTTGAATAACGTGTCAAGTTATCTACAGCCGGATATTAACAAATTCCCATCTGCCACATAACCGCGGGCACGGCTTTTGAAAGATCAAAACCCTGCAGGGGTGTCCCAACTTAGCCCATCACAAGCTCACGATCTGCGGAGTCGCAACTCCAAAGTGGGAAGACCCGAGTATTCTCGGAATCCCGTGCTCAAGATATTTTGATAAAGGTAAAACTAATCCAGCAAGACCTCCCGGCATGCCGACACCCTAATAGTAGCCGCGCGTATCTCGTCCCAGGCCACGACCGGATGAGTCAACCTACAGGTGTATACCAGATACCTCGGGTTTCCCCAAGGCGGCCCCGCAGTCTGCTCAGTTTGGACTAACACTCATGAGGAGCACTGGCCCGGGGGTTGTTAATTAAGTCCTCGGGGTAGCTAGTCCCTATGCAAATTTTAGCTATTAGGCAAATGTAAAACCAAAGTTGGGTCTTGCTGGAAAAGCTTTAAACAGAGCACATTATGAAGCGGGGCTCATAAACCCCAACCGTGTTAGGAACGCAAAATCAAGGAACATAACACCGGTTTATCGGATCCTAGGGTGGCATGAGTGGAACAAAACACCAAGCAGAAAGGCTTAGCCTTCCACCCATTACCAATATATAGGTGAATTAGTTTAACGGGTATTATATATTGTTATATCCCAATAACAACTCCATCATGGAGCCAGAATCTTCAAAACTTCACTTGCAACTAACAATGCTATAAGAGGGGCTAGGTGATGCGTACTTAGCCAAACAACGGTTTGCTAGGAAGGTGGTTAGAGATTTTCATGGCAACAATAGGAGGGCTGACAAACAGGAATAGGCATCGAGGCAATATCTAAAGAGCGAGACATCTAGCATAGGCAAAGATAGAAGTGATATCTAGGAATGATCATCTTGCCTGTTGATTCTACGGAGGGATCATAACCTTGCTCCTCAAACTCAGCCTCGATAGGAACCTCGAACTTCGAATCATCACCGGGCTCTAACCAACACAACAATGCAACACCGGAACATAATCAATCATTATGCAATGCTCAAACACATGATTCATGAATATGATGCATATGGGCATGGGTAGGACATGATTCAACCCCTAGGAACAAGAAGAGTGCACAAGCATCATGGCAATAACAAGATCACAACACATGTGGAACACAAGAAAAAGGGAAACAAAACTAACATGGCCACAAGTGGTTATGTAGATTATTTAAACAAGCACCCCACAAGTTTTAAAAGTTGTTTAACATGGCAAGGGGTGCATCTAGGACTAACAGCAACATGCTAGCATTTTAAATGGGCCGGAAAGAACAAACAACAATTTCCGGAAACTCCCATATTCATTTAAATGCATTTGGGAGAGAACTAAGAAACTCACCTTTTAAAGTTGTTAAACATGCAAAGTAACAGCACCACATTAATCTGCACATTTTTCCACCCCAAATTCATATAAAGTTTGTTGAATTTGGAGTTGTAGATATTTAGGTATGAATTTTTACAAGTTTAAGCATTTTTAAACACAAATTAATTCAAACAACATTTTAAATGTTTTAAACATGGCAACAAACAGCATATTAAATTCTACATGAAAAACTAAGCAGTTTTCATATATAACTTATTTTCATCAGATGCATATTTCAAAAGATATTAAATATGCAAAGTTAATGCAGAAAAAGAAAAACAAAAAGAAAACAGAAAAGAAAAACAACAGAAAAAGGTTAAACTGACCCAAGCTAGGTCTATCCACAGCCACTAACTCGTGCGGCCAGAGGCGCTGAGGTGGCAGCGGTGGGTGCGTTTGTGGGTGGAAGGTGCAGAGAGGATGACAGGTGGGGCCGACCTGTCAGCCTCAGAGTAAAAAAAGGGGGAAACCACTGCCCCCGGCGGGATCGAACCCGCGACCTCCTGCTTATCTGACGAAGAGCCGAGCCACTGGGCTACGCGAGTGTTTATGACAGAGAGAGAGCCTAGCTCCTCTTGAGGTAATCTGCAACAAGTGCAGGTCCTCACCTGCCTGAACCAGAGACGGCTCGTCGACGCCGGCGAGCAGCAACGGCGACACGAGGCATTGTAGGCGGTGGCGGCGTGCGGGACCTGCAAGGGTGTGAGTGCACACGAATCTTGGCTCGGGAGGTGGATGCAGAGGCGCTCGAGCTCGGGCGCTGCTCGGCTCGGGCGTGCGGCCGCGGTGATGCAGGGGTGTGCCGGCACAAAGAGTGCCAAAGAAGGGGCTGCGGGGCTGCTGCTGAGTGCGTGAGCGCGGGCAGGTGCGGTGAGCGCGAGCAACAGGCGCGGGCGAGCACGACGTGTCAGGTAATCTCTGAAGTTTCAGAGAGCCGCCGGAGCACGGAGAGCGCGGGCAAGACACGGATCTGGCGACGTTGCTAGCGTGCTAAGGACGACGGGAAGGAGCAGGAGGGGAGGTGGATATACCTCCTATACCTACGACAGGAAGACGAGGGCGACAACGGGGCTACGGCGACACTAGCGAGCTCTGAACTCCTGCGCGAACTCTGGCCGAGGCGACGCTGGAAGCAAAGAAGGAAGAAGACGTCGATGCGAAGGCGAGGTGGCGTCCGATCCATGATGGAGAGGAAGTAGTCGACACCGGGGAAGCAGTAGGACACGATGCCGGTGGCTGGACCCGACCGGAAGACGGCGGCGACGGCGACGCGCTCTCAGCTGCGCTCGGGTGCTCGTGGGGAAGGAGAAGGAGGGAAGGGGAAGATCCCCTCGGAGGAAGCGGCGAAGGAGGAACCCTAGAGGAGGCGATGCGGCTTCCAATAGGGGGGTACGGCGACGGCTGGCCTCGACGTCCGTGAGGTCGAGCTCACGACGTCGACGCTCTAAAGTAGGGGAAGGAGACGACACGACTGGGTGGCAGGTGAGCGTCGAGGTGGAGAGGCTGACATGCGGGCCCGGCGCAAGGGAGAGAGACGGCGCGACGGTGCGTGTGGGCTGCGCGCGGGGGAGTTGGCTGGGCCATGGCGCTTGCTGGTGGCTAGGCCTAGGGGAAAGGCTGCTGCTGGGCTGCTGTTGCTGGGCTGCTGCTGCTGCTGCCTTATTCTTTTCTTTTCCCATTTTCCTCAGACAGAAAATAAAAGAAAAAATACATGCTCAAGGAAACGGAATTAGGAGATAATTAAAATATCCCCATGCTCCTGGATTTATGCCCTATTTTATAAAATGACTTGTGCATTTTTAGAGGTAGAAAAATAAAAAAAGTTTGAATATGGCTCAAACTTCTGTCATTTTTGAACCTAACCAAATCAAATCAAATATGGGCAATGCTTTGCAATGTGACTCATGACAGTGTTACTTAGATGATTGAGGAGATGAACATTATAGGAGAAGGGTTTAGACACTTGCAAAATGATTATAGAAGGAAATAAAAAGAGGAAGGAGAAGAAGTGCTAGAAGAGGAAGAAGGGGGAGTTTAGGGTTTAGCATGGGCATGGCTTCAAACACCAAAACAAGAAAAAGATCAACACTCAACACAAGACAAACTAAGGATGCAATGATGGTCATGATGCAATGATAATGATGAGCAATGCATGGATGCAAAAGAAAATAACATGACAAAACAATAACGATAGGAATGCAAAAATGACAAGAACCCCCAAGGATCAAAATGATGAAAGTTTTATTGCCATATATGGAAGGTATCACATATGGGGTGTTACAACTTTGCATCTGCCGCTTCAACCAATCATGGTGCTTATCCTGCTTCTGGTGAAGTGAAACTAGAAGCTCTCAGTCATTGAGGACACGGGGATGCTTCTTAGGCCTTTGAGCAATGGTGCTACCAGTGGCATCCGTGTTGGCACGATGCGGTAGGCGAAGATTTCCAGCTAGATGATAAGCAGTGACATTTGCATTAGGC
The DNA here is from genome assembly GCA_902687465.1 of Secale cereale. Classification (NCBI taxonomy): domain Eukaryota; kingdom Viridiplantae; phylum Streptophyta; class Magnoliopsida; order Poales; family Poaceae; genus Secale; species Secale cereale. The sequence goes on along the minus strand of LR738711.1, from coordinate 566,271,066 downwards.
ACATAAACACCTTCAACATGCTGTGTGAAGCTTTGGTGATCAGCATTGAGCAGTTGAAGGGGTTGCTTGGCAGGCTCAGGATAGATGGCTTCATAAGACATATCAACCTCAAGCAAAAAGACAACATGATTGCGTGCAGAGGCTTGATAATTGATAGTTGAGTGGAGCTTAATGAGCCGCATTATCCAGGGAGCATATAACTTGAGGCAAAATAGATCAATACCAGACGCAGCCAGTTGACGAATGAAGAAGTCATGTGTATTGAATCTGGTGCCATTGAGATGTAAAATACCAAAGTCTTCATGGCACCTTCCAGTTTAGCTTCAGACGAGTGTCCCTTAATAGGTCGGAGAGTACCCCTCAGAATATGATATATGGTGCGAGGCAGATACTCGAGGTCCTTGACAAAGAATTCCTTTGGATAATCAGCTTCCAGGGGCAATGGCTTCATCATGCTGAGAATTTCACTCATGTTGGGCTCAGCCTTTTTGAAGAAGCTTTCCAGCTCCTTCTGATACAGGGAACAACCTGGTTCGTAGAACTCACCAGGAGTGGGCAAGGAAGTAAGCTCAAGTAGAGTCTGAGCTTTGGCTTCATGATGAATGTCACCTATCATCCACTCAAGGACCCATGTCTTCAGATCCCTGTTGTATCCTCTGATATGAAGAGTAGCATAGAATTGTAGGAGAAGCTCTTCATTCCAGTGTTCCTTTGCAGTGACGAATGGAAGCAATCCAACAACTCAGAAGCAGTCAAGGGCTTCCTCAAGGCATGCACTACTGGAATCTAGGAATTTGCCATCAACCATCTCTTTGCCATCTGCGAGCGGATGGCAAAGAACGTCTTTGCCATCTGCGAGCGGATGGCAAAGAACGTCTTTGCCATCAGCTTACAAAAAACAGACGGTAAAGAACTGACAGATGGCAAATAACCTGGTTGCCATCAGCCAGTTCTTTGCCATCTACCAGCCGATGGCAAAGAATCTTTGCCATCGGCTGGCAGATGGCAAAGAGGTGGGTGGGCCATTTGGATGACGGTGCTGTAACGACTCACTAGCCGCACCTCTTTGCCATCAGCTGGCTGATGGCAAAGAGATGGTGCTTTGCCTCTCTCTCACCCCTCTCTCTTTGTCTCAAAAAAAACCTCGCTCTGTCAGGGATATTACTAGCAGGTATAAACCGGCCAGGAGGGTCCGGATTACACTGACAAGATTGTATTATTACAAGCCCAGTAGAGTATATAACAAAAGGTCGTAGCCCCTAGAGGATTAGGGCCCATGTATAAGGCCCACGGTTTGTAAACCGTCGTACCATGTAATTTGGGATGTAAGATAGAAAGAGTAGAGACCGAGGCGGACACGTTTATGAGGCGGCCTCGGGACTCTGTAAACCGGACCGGGCGTTGCCTCTTATATAAAGGGATGACCCGGCGACGGTTCAGGGACAAGAAACAACAGCTCGACACACAGGCAAGCGGATTCGCTCCCTGGTCATCGAAGCCCAAGCAATACCACGCCAACTAGACGTAGGCTTTTACCTTCATCCAAGGGGCCGAACTAGTATAAAACTCCCTGTGTCCTTCTTCCGCTTTAACCCCTTCAAGCTAACCCGAGCGATGGCCTCACACCTAAGTCCACTAAACCGGACATCTGCCGTGCTAATTCCACGACAGTTGGCGCCCACCGTGGGGCTATCGCACGATGGTTTCGAGTTCTTGAAGGGCAGCTTTGAAGGGCTCAAGGGTTACGTAGTGGGCCGGATGACCAAGAGTCGTCGCGGCCGGATCTACATCGACGACGCCGGCTGGGGCCCCGAGGCTGATTCGATCGAATATGGGTACCGGGTCCCCTTCGGCGGCATCCACGTCTTCATCGGCAAGATCGGCGAACCGGGACCTGAGTCGGACATCTTCCCCAACATCGTCGAGCCGGCTCAGCGTGCGAGATCGGCCCGGATTCAGCCAGCCATGAAGCATGTTTTTGTTGGGGCAGTGCATGGAGTACAAGCCGAGGACGGATCGGATTCTGGTGGCGAGACAGTTGTCTATTCCGACGATGAATCTTCATCCGGAGAGACCGAATCTTTGTATCTATTGCAGGACGGCCGGTCAGAGGGTGTGTCCGATGGCGATAGTATTCCTGACCCCTTTGATCCGCCGAACAGGGTTGCTATTTTCATGACCGGCTCACAACCTACGCAACAGCCCTCGATGACCGGGGCGTTAACCGCAAAGGCAGCAGGAACCGGGGCTGGTGACCTCCCCCCGTCACCCTCTGATGTCATGTCCACCTTAGTCGGCACCTTGACGGCACTTGCGACAGCAGAAGTAGCCCCGGCCGACAAGGCACAGCATGATGCGGAGATCGCTCAGCTGAAGAGCCGGATTGAGCAAGCTAAGCTGGATCTGGATGCGGAGAAGGCCAGGATGGCTACACGACAGACAGAGCTAGATTCCCAAGCCTTCCGGCTCAGGCTGGATCAGAACGCTCCACAGGAGGTAATGTACAGAAGGCAACAAACTCATCTACCGCCGGTTTATGAGGCGAGGAATCTCTTTGGCACACCAGGAGCGGGAGCTAGTAACCGCCCAGAGGTAAATCGGGGAGGGGCTCCGGGGACTGGCGTGTCGGTTCAGCCGCGAGCCACAGAGCGGAACCGCCAAGTTGTGCCGACGCCGCACGTGCCCACCCCTCCCGGCCATTATTCTAACCCGTTGGACAACATCGTCGCCGCCACTTCATGGTTGGCCGCTTTACCCATTGAGTGGACATCTCCCATAGCAATAGAGGCACGACGGGCTAAGGAATTGCTGGACACGGCGTTAACACAGCAGCAGGCGTATTCTTATAGCCGGGAGAGGATTCATTAAACCCCCCGCCCGAGCCGGAGTTACACAAGGCACTGGGATGAACCGGCTGTATCTAGTAGCGCGCGGAGACGGCACCGACAGAGGCAGGATAATCCGGCAGGGGCACGAGCACACGCCCAAGAGGCGGTAGACCAGGCTAGACATACTGCCCGCGACGACACCCGTCAAGCGACGCCGGTTCACCCCACCGCCGCACAAACGGGAGTCATGACCAGTTCCTTTGGGGTACAGTGTCTCATCCCCGCTTTACGGAGCGTGAAATTACCCAAAGACTTCAAAGGCCCGTGCAAGGTACCCAACTACACAGCGGATCTAGCTCCGGAAGCATGGGTTGAAAGTTATGAGATGGCTATGGAGATGCTTGATGTGGACGAAGCTGTGTGTGCTAAATACTTCACAATGATGCTTGAGGGCACGGCCCGGACATGGTTAAATGGTTTACCACCTAACTCCATCGGATCATGGGGTGAGTTGTGTCGCCGGTTTATCAATAATTTCAAAGACACGTGCAAACATCCAATGTATGTGGTTGACTTAGCCGCATGTGTTCAAGGAGAGCAAGAGACCACCAGCAGTTGGGTGAGGCGAGTATCAGAAATCCTGCACTCCTTCAATAGCATCAACCCCAGTACGGCGATAGTGACTTTGGAGAACAATTGTCGGTTCGAGTCTTTGAGGCTGAAGTTAGGACGGCTCAAGCGCGATTGCAACGACATGGGAACGCTCATGAGCACTTTGGTAAAGTATGGGGACTCCGATAATACCAAGTATCGAGATGCGGACGGAGACAAATCCGGGAAGGCGAGCAAAACGGTAAACCGACGCAAGCCAATCCGTCAGGTACAGGTTACAATGGCAAGCCAAAAGTGGAGGGCGGCTCAGACTTTTTGGCCAATACCAACGTTCAAGACAATGGGCAGCGCCGCAAGGGTAGACCGCCCCCGCACAACGGGAGGCCACCCATCAATCTAGATCACCAGCTAAATGTGCCTTGCCCAAGACACGGTACAGAGGAAAACCCAGCTACGCATCTCTGGAAGGACTGCCGTATCATGCAGGAGGTTATGAAACAGGCCAAGTATAACCACGGGCCCCCCGGCGGCAGATCAGGTCCTGGCTTTCAGGGTCCGGGTTACCAGGGTAGCGGATCCGGATCAGGATATCATTGCGGTAACAATAACCACAATGGCAACAATCAGCATCAGCATAACCAGCAGCATGGTCAGGGTGTATACAACAACCAAGGCAATCAACAGCGTCAGCAGCAACAGCAATCCGGATATCAGAATAACCCAAAGGAGTTAAGCAGTGGGCAATATCATGTCTTCACCACAAGTTTGTGCAAACGGGATCAGAAGGTTCTGAAGGGAGCAGTACATGCTGTTGAACCGGCGATACCACGTTTTTTACGTTGGTCGGAGCAGCCCATTGTGTGGAGCAGAGAGGATCACCCACCACGGGTTGATAATCCGGGTCAGCTGGCCTTGGTGGTGGCTCCACAGGTGGGTGGCTATAAATTCACAAAGGTGCTCATGGATGGAGGCAGCAGCATCAATATCCTATACTATGAGACTTTTCGATGTATGGGGTTGACAGATAAGAAGCTCCGATAGTCCAACACAGTGTTCCATGGAGTGGTGCTAGGTAAATCGGCTTACCCAGTTGGAAAAGTCGATCTGGAAGTAACCTTTGGGGATGAGCAGGACTCTAGATCGGAGACGGTGACCTTTGAGGTTGTAAAGATCAGGAGCCCATATCATGCTCTGTTTGGGAGGCCGGTTTATGCCAAGTTCATGGCTAGACCATGTTATGTTTATCTGCAGCTCAAGATGCCGGGACACAAGGGAACCATCACGGTTCACGGGAGCCGCAAGATCGCACTGGAATGCGAGGAAGGAGACGCAGCATACGCTGAGGCAGTTTGTGCTACGGAGGAGCTGAAGTTCTACAAAGACAATGTTGATCCGGCGGATATGTCCCCGTTGAAGAAGCCAACTATAGAGCATGATCCAGCGTTAAAGTTTAAGTCGGCAGAGGAAACTAAGCAGGTTGACTTTGTTCCGGGGGATTCATCCGAGCAGTTTACCATCAGCGCTAACCTACACCCCAAATAGGAAAGCGCGCTCATTGAGTTCATCCGTGAGAACCGGGATATCTTTGCATGGAAACCTTCTGACATGCCAGGTATACCGAGGGAACTCGCTGAGCATAGTCTTAATATTGATCCGAAGTTTAAACCGGTCAAGCAGTATTTGCGTCGCTTCAATGAGGAGAGGCGCAAGGCTATAGGAGAAGAGGTGGCTAGGCTCCTGGCTGCAGGTTTCATAGTTGAGGTGTTTCATCCAGAGTGGTTGGCTAATCCGGTGCTGGTACTTAAGAAAAACGGTACTTGGAGGATGTGTGTTGATTACACAGACTTGAACAAGGCTTGCCCAATTGATCCTTTTGCTCTCCCCTGTATTGATCAGATTATTGATGCTACGGCGGGATGTGAGCGGCTAAGTTTTTTGGATGCATATTCAGGTTATCATCAAATCAAGATGGCAGTTAAGGACCAGGAGAAGACGGCTTTCATAACTCCCTTTGGAGCCTTCTGCTATGTGTCCATGCCTTTTGGGCTCAAGAGTGCCCAAGCAACTTATCAGCGTTGTGTGCAGAACTGCCTACAAGGGCAGATCGGAAGAAATGTCCATGCATATGTGGATGACATTGTGGTAAAATCCAAGAAGGAGGAGACACTGATAGAGGACTTGAAAGAAACCTTTGACAACCTCCGGGTTTACAAGATGATGCTTAATCCGGAGAAATGTGTTTTTGGTGTTCCGGCAGGCAAGCTCCTTGGATTCTTAGTGTCAAACAGAGGGATTGAAGCTAATCCGGAGAAGATCAAGGCGATCACATCCTTGGCTAAACCGGCTTGTATCAATGATGTCCAGCGCGTGGCAGGCCGTATTGCAGCATTAAGCCGGTTCATCAGCCGTTTAGGAGAAAAGGCGATCCCGCTTTACCAAATGATGAAGAAGACGGACCGGTTTGTCTGGAGCGATGCTGCAAACGTTGCGTTCAAGGATTTGAAGCGGCAATTGGCAGAACCACCAGTCCTTGATGCCCCGGTTGATAAGGAGTCGCTGTTGTTATACGTGGCCGCCAATGCCCGCGCAGTTAGCGTGGCCATTGTAGTGGAGCGCAAGGAAGCAGGCAAGGAATATCCGGTTCAACGTCTGGTTTATTACATCAGTGAGGTCCTCATTGAGTCGAAGCAAAGAAATCCACACTGGCAAAAGTTAGTATATGGTGTATTCATGGCAAACCGGAAGTTGAAGCACTATTTCCAGGGCCACCCAATCACTGTTGTCAGTTCAGCTTCGTTGGGGGATATAATCTAGAACAAGGAAGCCACTAGCAGAGTGGCGAAGTGGGCCATTGAGCTTAGCCCACACGGATTAAAATATGTGCCCCGTACTGCTATAAAGTCCCAAGCACTAGTGGATTTCATCAATGATTGGACGGAGTTGCAAGCACCTGAGGAGAAGCCGGATCATACGTACTGGACTATTCATTTTGACGGTTCAAGGCAATTGGAGGGCTCGGGGGCCGGAGTCGTGTTAACTTCCCCACGAGGTGATAAGTTCGGTTACATCCTTCGATTAATGTTCCCTTGTACTAACAATGCTGCTGAGTATGAAGATCTCCTCCATGGTTTGCGGATGGCCAAGGAGATGAACTTGAGCCGGGTCAAGTGTTTTGGTGACTCAGATCTGGTGGCACAACAAGTATCCGGTAAGTGGGACTCTAAGGATCCGCTCATGGCGGCTTATCGGCGAGAAGTGGATGCAATAGCAGGATGCTTCAAGGGTTATCAGGTGGTCCACATAGACCGGCGGAAAAATGAAGCGGCTGATGCATTAAGTCGGCTGGGCTCTCAGCATAAACCGGTTCCACCTAATATCTTCCTGGATGAATTTCATAGTCCGTTAGTACAGATACCTTCAGAGGAGGATTTAGCTGTTCCTGATCCGGAAGCACAGCTAGTTGCAGCACTTCATGTTATTCCGGATTGGACACTCCCTTACTTGGCATACCTGAGCCGAGGTGAGTTACCAGAGGATGAAATTGAGGCCCGACAGATAATCCGGCGGTCTAAGTCTATGACTATCGTCAATGGAGAACTTCATCATCGCAGCGTTTTTGGGGCGTTTCAGCGGTGCATATCATCAGAGGAAGGCTGTGATATTCTTCGAGAGATTCACGAAGGAGATTGTGGTCATCATGCCGGTTCAAAGTCCTTGGTAGCTAAAGCTTTTCGTCATGTGTTCTACTGATTAACGGCTCACGCCGATGCAGAGGACTTGGTCAGAAAATGTGACGCTTGCCAGAAATTTTCACGGCGTGCTCATGTTCCGGCGCAGGAGCTACGGATGATTCCAATTACTTGGCCATTTGCGACTTGGGGGCTTGACATGGTTGGACCCTTTAAAAGATCCCAAGACCAGAAAACCCACCTGTTAGTAGCAGTGGACAAATTTACAAAGTGGGTTGAAGCGGAGCCTGTCAGTAAGTGTGATGCGGCAAAAACGGTTAAGTTCATCAAAAAAGTAATTATCTGGTTTGGCTTTCCACATAGCATTATAACTGATAACGGCACCAACCTATCTAAAGGGGAGATGGAAGAGTTCTGTCAAAGAGAGCATATTCGCCTTGATGTGTCATCAGTAGCTCACCCTCAGTCCAATGGCCAAGCCAAGAGAGCCAACCAAGAGATCCTGAGAGGCATCAAGCCCCGGCTTATGGTTCCTTTGCAAAGAACGACGGGTTGCTGGGTAGAGGAGTTGCCTTCTGTCTTATGGAGCATCAACACTATGCCTAACAGATCTACATGATATACGCCTTTCTTCATGGTGTATGGTGCTGAAGCGGTTCTCCCTAGTGACATCCGGCACGACTCACCACGGGTGGCAACTTACGTTGAAGCGGATAATGAGAAAGCAAGGCAAGACAGCTTGGACCGGCTGGATGAGGAACGGGACACGGCAGCAGCACGATCGGCGATTTATCAACAAGACCTGCGCCGGTACCACAGCCGCCGGGTTAAGACCAAAACGTTCCAGGAGGGAGATCTGGTGCTCTGGCTCATCCAAGACCAGACATATATGCACAAGCTATCCCCACCTTGGGAAGGACCCTTTGTGGTTAGCAAAAATCTGCACAACGGATCATAGTACATTGTCGACGTTCGAGAACATAAGGACTCACGTACAACAGAGGAGGAGACGAAGCGGCCGTGGAACAACGCTCTTCTACGGCCTTATTACACTTGAGCCATTGGCTCCGCTTTATGTACAATGTATATATTATAATTAATACAATAAACTGACACCCTCGGAACATCGGGGAATCTTCGCAACAAGAGTATCACATGGGGGCTTCGAAAGAAGCTTACCATGGCCTCTTAAACCAGCGCCCCTGATAGCATCAGGGAATCAGCTGTGTTTTTCAAAGGAGTATCACATGGGAGTTTTCTTCGGAAACTCACCATGGCCTCCTAAACCGGTGCCCTTGATGCATCAAGGAATCAGCCGTGTTTTTCAAAGGAGTATCACATGGGAGTTTCTGCGGAAGCTCACCATGGCCTCCTAAACTAGCGCCCTTGATGCATCAAGGAATTAGCCATTGACGATCATCGAGTTGATCACCTAAAGACAAGATCTTTACGAGATTTTGAAACATTGGGTGGCTTGTCATCGATAAAAAACCTCGAATTTGGAGCCTGGCAGCTCGTAAAAAGCCTCGACTACATGGTCTTATTTTCCCAAAAAAACCTTATTTCTATGATTTCACAAATCTTGGTTGTCATGATCATTGGTTTTTTAACCAAGTCCATTGATGCGGGACTTGACAACTACAAGGTTGACCATACATCTACAAAGTTAAAAGTCTGGGTCATGAACACCAGCGAGAGTTAAACCGGCGTTCATTGTAGCCCGGATCGGCCATCAGGTTAAGCCGCATGAGAGAGCCAAGAGCCTCATCAGCGCCTGCGCTTTCAATTATTCCTACCGGGTTAAGGTCGACAAGCACACTCAATCAGAGGTAGGGTATATATTTGTGATCAACAACTATTACTTTGATTTATATATCAGAGCAGTATAATTTGTCCGGTGGTAAACCACCAGGACATCTTTTAGCTTTGTTCATGCAGGCACAGATAATATAAACGGATCACGCATTACGAGCAGAAGATTAAATTGAAAGATGCCAATTCGAGCAGTGCCATAAACGGTGGGACAAAGGCAGTATTTGAACTAATCCTATTACAAGGCACATGCAGGCCCGAATAGATCAAAGTTTTTGTCAAAATATTCAGCAACTACATGTCAAACCGGATGGTTTATGACTCCTCTTCACGTTGCGAAGGCCGAGGATCAACGTGTTCTGGGTCTTCATCAGCTTCAGGCAATGGCTGGAAACCAGGGGCGCACCAGTCAATCTTGGAGAGGGCACGGAAATACACTTCATCATTGATAAGATCTGAAGGGTCAATATCTGGAGCGAAAGTGTGGTTACGAACTGGTGGGATCAGATTTTCAATGTCGTAAACTGGCCGCTCCACCCATGAATTTTCTAGATCGTAAGCCGGATGATACCTTGTCAAATCTGCTTCATCGGCAAGCTTACTGGCGAGAGGGCGCATATCCTTAGTCAAAGCATGGAGATCTTCGGCTGAGAAGGCTGACCCGTCCTCTTTATTGCTGGGATAGCCGTTCGGGGCGTTAGTCGGATCAAAATCAGGGATCCATGCTTTGGCCCGGGTCAGCGCCATAAGAGAGCCAGCTCGGGCAGCAAACTTCTTCACCTCAACCAGACGCACAGGCAGGACAGATAGTTTCTCCAGGGTGGCTTGGATGGTAGTCGGCGCCGGTTTATTGTGGGACATGGCACTGATAGCCCTTTGAGCACCGGAGTAGAGCTGCTCCACCAGGGTATATGCTGCCTTGAGTTTCTTCCGGACATCGTCTCCAAGATGAGTTATGCGCCTCCCTGTGTGCAATTGGCAAGTTAAACCGGAGCGGAACAAAGATTGCAAGGATGTACAACATACAAAGACAGGTACTCACGGAAGATAGCAGAAGTCATGTGCTCTATTTGCTGTTTAAACCCGGATAGCTCCTGCGTAACCAGATTAAGAGCAGCTTCGGCATCCTCTGCTCTTTTTTCAAGAGCGTCCCTCTGCACCTCCCATGTGGACCGCTCCGCTTCAAAATCTTTTTTCAATTTCTCCATGTTGGTCAAAGCAAGGACAAGTTCTTCCTTAGCTTTGGCTGAAGCAGTCTCATGGAAGGCCAAGCTATTCCGGAGCTCAGTTGCCTCCGAAGCCCTCTGGGTCAAGTCAGCCTGCAAGGAAATCAAACGATTTAGAAGGACAGATCAATCAAGTCTCAAGCACATAACAAGTTATGCACTTGACACTTGGGGGCTAATGTACAATTGAAGTAAGAAAAGCAAAGTTTTTTAGACAAGTCCCAAGCACATAAACAAGTTATGCCCTTGGCACTTGGGGGCTAATGTACTTTCATTCTCACACATAAGTAAAGTCCCGGTTCACCTACGATGAAGCTAAACCTGCACTTCAGGGCTACTATGGCCTAAAGGTAGGATTGCAAAGTACAAAGCAGAAACGGAAAACAAAATGAAAGAAAATCACCTCATAGTTGTCCTTCATCATGTTAAATAAGTCGGCTTCATAGTCGCGGCTGGTGAAGAGCCGGTTCTGATACCCGGAATGCAGTTCCTGGGCACTCAGCTGGGCATAGCTTGATAGATCTATGCTCCATTTTCCTTTATCTTGTTGGAGTTTCTCTTCCTTGGCAGTATGCCTTGCCAAGGTGACACGCTGTGTGGGAGCAGTGAAGCCTAACCCGGTTATTTCAACATCTGCTGTCGAGGCAGCAGTTGGCTGAAGAGGATCAGCAGTGTGCACCGGACTGACAGGAGCCGGGCTAGCCCGGGGAGGACTAACCCGGACAGGGCTCGTCGGTTCAGCCGTGTTCTCCATGTCATCACCTCCTCGCGCAGCAGGATCTTCATGGTCCATAGGAGTAGGATTATCAAGCTGGATTTCAACATTGTCCTCTGGAGGGATGGCCGCCTCAGGGTCTTCGGACGGTTCAGCAGTAGTGGTCTCCACAACCGGCTTATTTGCTTTGGGCTTTATGCTAGGCTTGGGCATTCTGGTAAAAGTCAAAAGAACAATGAGAATCAAAAAGTTGAAATCAGGAAGATAAACCGGATGTTTGAAAGAATGACTTACCCAGGAACGGTTTTGAGGACTGGGACTTGAGTGGCAGTCGACTCGCCGGAAGAAGACAGAGGAGCCTCCTGATAGTTGGGATCTGACGGTTTAAGTGGTTTACGTATAAGGCCTGCTTTTGGATGAAGAAGGGTTGGAGTGAGCAAAACCTCTGAGCGACGTCTGCGAGCCGGTGTAAGGGGTATTCCGGAGGACTCAACCACATGGCCGCTATGGCGCGTGGTCCGGCGAGCTTCGTGCTGCTGTTTCTTCAAAAGAAAGTTGGGATCCAATTGAGCATAAGGGTGAGAAAATGGATATTTTCGGGATACCCGGCGGATCTTGGGTGGCAATGGTTCTGAATCAGATGAGAGACAAATTACCTCAACTCCCCCCGCTTTACTTCCTTCCGCCAGATCCCGCGAAAGGGCATTGTTAACATAAATTCACACAAAGGGAGATCAAAAGCTGTAAGGATTAATTAGTACCTCAGAATCCGGATCATCCTCTTCAGGGTTTGAACCGGAAGCAGCAATAGCTTTCTTCTTCTTCATAGCAAAGGTTTTCTTGCGTGATTGTTTCGCTGGTTTATCCTGGGATTTCCTCTTCCAGAAAGAATCATTGGCCTGTCCAAAAGAATAATACCAAGTTGAAGACAGCTGATATGAACGGATTAAGATGAAAAGAAAGGGTCAGAAGAGCTTTACCGATGGAGCTTTGTTGGTTAAGCAGAATGGAGCTAAACCGGTCAGGCTGCAATCCTCCAGAGGGATGTTCAGCATTTTCTTTGCAGAATCAGTAACTTCATTGCCAGGAAGTACTATTTTGGTGTGGCGTTGCGGATCTTCCGGTTTGCCGGTATATTTGCACATCAGATTTGAGCGTCGTCTTAGTGGAAGGATGCTCCAAGAAAGCCAGCAGCGAACGAAATCAACGCCGGTTAAACCGTTCGCCATGAAGGCCCTGAGATTGGAAAGCTGAGGGGCAAATCGAGCCCGGTCTTGGGCGCTTAGACGCTGTGGCAAAGGATGGGTTGTTGCCAAACGATAAGCGCGGTAACCCGGCAGCGGATTCTCTCCTTCAGGTGAAGTATCTTTACAATAGAACCAAGTCTGGTTCCAGTCTTTCGGGTGGCTATGAAGAGAGGCGTGGGGAAAGCTCACATCCTTTCTTTTCTGGATGCTGACACCACCCAACTCCAGATGAGGCCCATCAGTAAACTCCGTCCGCCGGTTTAGATGGAAGAAATCCCGGAACAGATCCACTGATGGTTTTTCTTGAAGGTACGCCTCCGAGAAAACATGAAAGTTACAGATGTTCGATACAGAATTCGAGCCTACGTCTTGTGGGTGGAGTTGGAAAGCAGCTAACACGTCCCAGAAGAATTTTGAACCGGTAGGACTGAAACCCCGGGCCAGATGATCATAAAAAACTATGATTTCTCCTTCCTTAGGCTCAGGAGGGCACTCCTTTTCAGGAGCCCGCCAGTGCAGAACTTCCTTAGGGCCCAGAACACCAATTGAGGCCGCTTCAACTAAATCGTTTTCCGTGATCCGGGAAGGAACCCAATTGCAAGCAAAAAATTGTTTGGCCATCGTTTTTAATGAGGGAGTGTTGAAAAATACAATGCAAGACCCGGTTTACCAATTGCTATATATAAACCAGTGTATTCTATGAAGTTATGGACTTAATTGGCGGTTTAAGCAAGGAGCTAATGGTATCTACTAATCCGGAAGCAGGTATGAGTGAGATAGCTACCGGTTCACAATGATAGATGGAGAACGTTAAACCGTCAATTGCGGAATATGGGTTTTAATCTAAACCCTTCAAGACAAGCATATGACGCGCAGGGTATGGCTAAACCGGCAATATAAGCAAGTCACGGATCTAGAAGTGCGAAAAACAGCTTTTCACATGAAGCTGAGGTAAATATGGATCTAAGGCGCAAGAAAAGACGGAATAATACAAGTTATATTCAGTGAAGGCAGCGGAGGTTCTCTACAGATACAATCTAAACTAGCAAAGCTAGAGGAACTAAGGATATAACGATGGAGCAGAAGCGCATGGATGAAGATCAAGCCTAAACGAGTTTATATCTACAGCTAACACTGACCTATGGAGATGAACTACAAGGAAACGAGGGTTCATGGCGAGCTACAGAAGAAACCCTAGAATGAGATCTACGGGGAAGAAGATGGAGTACCTGAGGAAACAAGGGACGGCGGTGAAGTTCTCTGGAAGCGTTCAGGTCGATGCAGCGGCCGGGCTCGAGGACGACGGCGAGCTCGAAGAATGGCGGTGGAGCTTCGAGCGCTGGAGACGGAGGAAGAAGAAAGCCGAAGGGGAAAAGAGATATGCATCGGCGGTATTTAGAAGCCGAAGAGATAAAAACGGTAAGCGCGGGAATCGATGAGGCGAGAGATCGGATGAAGATTGAGATGTCGCCTCGATCTTCGGTGTGGCAATAAAGAAAGGTAACAAACAGATGCGGGCATTAAATGCGGAGATGATGTCATGACGGATTGACACGATTCCAGGAGATGACGTCATGGCCGGTTTATGAAGCAAATAAATTACAGAAAGGAAATTTGTACAAGACTTGGAAGACTGACATGAACAAGTTCAAATCAATCTGGGGCCTAATGTCAGGGATATTACTAGTAGGTATAAACTGGCCAGGAGGGTCCGAATTACACCGACAAGATTGTATTATTACAAGCCCAGTAGAGTATATAACAAAAGGTCGTAGCCCCTAGAGGTTTAGGGCCCATGTATAAGGCCCACAGTTTGTAAACTGTCGTACCATGTAACTTGGGATGTAAGATAGAAAGAGTAGAGACCGAGGCGGACACGTTTATGAGCCGGCCTCGGGACTCTGTAAACCGTACCGGGCGTTGCCTCATATATAAAGGGACGACCCGGCGACGGTTCAGGGACAAGAAACAACAGCTCGAGACACAGGCAAGCGGATTCGCTCCCTGGTCATTGAAGCCCAAGCAATACCACGCCAACTAGACGTATGCTTTTACCTTCATCGAAGGGGCCGAACTAGTATAAAACTCCCTGTGTCCTTCGTCCGCTTTAACCCCTTCAAGCTAACCCGAGCGATGGCCTCACACCTAAGTCCACTAAACCGGATATCTGCCGTGCTAATTCCACGGCACTCTCCCTGCAGCCCGGCCCCATCCCTCTCTCTCTCTATCCCCCACCCCACCCACGCACCACCGCATCCACGCACCCAACCCCTCCCCTCCCCGCCATCGCCCAGCATCGCCGCCGGCCCTCCCCTCCCCGCCATCGCCCAGCACCGCCGCCGGCCCTCCCCTCCCCGCCACAAGCCGCCGCCCGCCGGTCGCTGGTCCCCCACCTCCCGCCGTACTGAGGCCACTCTCCCTCCGTCTCGGCCGATTTACTCCTTCCCCGGCTTCCCTCCCCTGCCCCATTCGAGGCAATGGCGGCGGTGGTGAATGGCGGGGGCAGGGAGACCAAGGCGACGTTCGCGCGGATTTACGACGAGCTCAAGGAGGAGCTGCTCCGGGAACCCGCCTTCGAGTACACCGAGTCGTCGCACCAGTGGATCGACCGCGTAATGCTCCCTCCCCTCCTCCTCCCCTGCTCCCGCTTTCCTCCGTGTTTCGTCCCACTGGCTCCAGCTCTGTTTTCCTCACTGGGTTTCGCTGGGGCTTGCTATTAAGATTGGGAACAACTAGCTTCCATCGTTAATGTTGTTTGCTTAATTGATGTGTTTGTGACATTGTATATTATCAGAAAAGTGTCAGTATATTGATTCCATCCAAAAGAAAAAAACCACCCACATATTTTGCTTCTGTTGGCCAATGAGATTGCATCCAAGACAACTAAGATTGTTTCTAGTTTGTATTCTGTTTCCAACTTAGAAAATTTGTGTGCTTCTTACAATTAGAAAATTATAATGATGTAACATTAGTTTTTCGGATGAAACAAAACATTGGCTTCTGAAAGAGAGAAAAATTGCTTCCAAAGAAACTAGTGTTTGCTTCCAAAAGAAAAGAAAAAATATATAATTTGATTTTGAAGTTGATGCATTACATTGAGAATGCTTAGTACACACATATTTATGCATCCGATGCAACACTATTTGCTTCGACCTTTATTTGAAAACCTTTCTTTATCAGCACAAATTTATTTTTTCAATTACCGGAAAATTTAAATTTCTATTCACCGAAAATTTAATTTCCACAATGAATTAAATTTGTTATTAATGTGAACTTATGTTCAGCGAGATATTTTCCCTTGAAAGCATTGCATCAGAATAGGAAATTGCTTCCAGCTAAATATAAGTTTGTTTTCAATGAGTAGGAAAAGTATTCGACCATTTTCAAAAGAATCACATTCTTATTTGCATGGACTAAAAAGTTGATTCCACTAAAATAGTAGTTTGCTTACATCAAAGACAAAAAAAATCAGAAGCATCCTATCTTGTTTCCATCGACTAGATGATTGCTTCCAACCAAATAGCAATATACTTGAATCAAAAGAGAAATATAGTTGTTGTGCAACAATTGCATATGCTTCAAAGGAATTACAGAGTTGTCCGTAAAGAACAAATTGTTACTGACTTATGTTTGCAACATAAATTAAGAACAAAGCATAAGACATTGTTTCCACTCTCATCTAGCACCATCGTAGCAATGCCACAGAAGATCTCCACATATACTGCTTAGTTTGTCGTCAACAAGGAATGTGCTGAACAAAGAGTCGAGCCTCATCCCGGTTGTAGTCCTCTAGACATCCTTACAATATCGCCAAATGGGGAGGCATATTTATACTAAAATTAGAGAAAGCATGCAAACATGTGAAATCAACATAACTAATCTTGGTACAAAGGATAGAAAATTGAGAATGGATAAAAAAACTAAGCCTTGTAGCAAGATTAAAATGCATTTGCTGTGTCACCAACTTTCACAGAACTGAGTTGTAGTTGATACATGGAAGCATTTTTCTAGTCCGCCGAAAGAAAATAATTACAACTTAGAAGCACTCCGGCAAGAAGCAAGAAAATAGTGCAATGGGTGCATTATTAGTATTAGTTGGAAGCATGAAATTTTGAAAGAAGAATTACCGTCAACTGTCGAGCATATTCGTGGAAACTCTATAAACAGGAAGTAATGAAACATAGTTTTGTGAACAATTATCATCTTAATTTGAAGCACTGATGTTTGAAACTAGGTAATGACTAATGAGCATGGTTGCCTGCGTACATATCCACTAGTGATTGAATGATGTAAATACTCCAACTACAAAATTCTTTGATGATTCATAACCCGACCTGAACATTATAATACTAGGCAAACAGTGAACATAAATACCAAAGAGTACTCGTCAGACAATGTATTACAAACAAAATTGTAAAGAGGAAAATCGATAGTCAATAACTTACAAGATTAACTTATAAAATGGTAGAAGTCACTGCAGGTTCTCCCGGCGTTGGGTCCGACTCCTGCAGCAGATCCATCCGATGGGTAAAATGGTGACGCACCAAATCAAGGATGAGATACGGAGAGGGGGCTCATCCTACTAATGCCACAATGACACGCCTGCAGGTGGAGAGGAAATGTGATGGGAAAGGAGCTGGGGAACGGATCTGGGCGGCCAGGTCGATCTGCTGCTTGACGACGAGGTGAGAAGGATCTTCCTGATCTGTTGGGTAATGCGTATGGCGACGAAGTCGGGGGAGGTTCCCTGCGAGGCGATGGGAGAAGGGGAGATGGGATACGAGAGAGTAATCAGGGAGGGAGTTATTACAGGTTGATAGTGCTGGTGATTAGCTCCTCAGATGACGGTATCTACAACCGTGGGATTCTAATAGAATCAACGGCAGCCGAGCGGTCTGACGATAGTCTCGTATCAGACTATAGATAGAAAGTGTTTCCCTTGAGCTGGCGTGAGATCGGCTCCTTGATGGGTGGGAGCGCAATCAATTTGGCTTGCTAGTAGTACTAGTGGTACTAGTCGTGTGTTGGTTTGCTGCCCAAGGCTGAATCAGCAATTAATCAGGCATATTAGTACCCATAGACGTTGGTTTTGTTTGCTGCGGAAGGCTGGATTTGTGCACCCCGAGACCGGTGCACCAGGTGTCACCCAGTTATTCGTCGCCGTTGCCATGTCATCTGCTTGCGTGTTGCATCTTGCCATGTCATCTTGTGTGTTGCATCATCATGTTTTCAATACTTGCATCCGTCCGAGTCCGCTCGTCCTTTCCGTTGTCCGTTCTGAGCCCAGACACACTTGCACGTGCCCGCGACACCTCCGAAACATCCTTTTATTAGTGGCCGATAAATGTTCTCGGAATAGGGTGAAACTTGACGTGTGGTCTTATTATAGCATAGGTAGACCCCCCGTCAAGTTTCGTCGCATTCGGAGCTCGTTTGATAGCCCAACGGTTAACCGCGTTAACCGCCGGAAGCCTTTTCTCTTTTGGCCCAGCACCCCTTTCACAACAGCCCGCTAGCCCATTCTAACCCCCTCCATGCTCTTGGTCGTTCGATCACGATCCCGTGGCCGCGAACCGCTCCTCATTTGGAGTCTCCTAGCTCCCTCTACCTATAAATTAGCCCTCTCCGTCCAAATTCGCGGATGAAAACCCTAGCCTAGCCTTCCCCGCCGCCACCGGACGCGTCCGAGACGCCCGGACATGTCCGTCGCCACCTCCCGCACCAATCAGCATGCGCCACGTCACCCCGCCACCCTTCTCTCTCCTCCCGCGCCGCCGCGGCCCGCGGAGCCCGGAGTGGGCCCGCGCGGGCCCGAGTTGTCTGCCGCCGCCCGCAGGCGCCCAGCGCCCTCGCCTCTGTCGCCGGCGCGCGCCCCTGCCGCCGCGCCAGATCATCACCATCGCCGCCTCCAGATCGCCACCACCGTAGCAGCCATCGGCTGCCTTCACCGCCGCCCTCGGCGCTGGCCGGCGAGCCGCCGCCGCCACCCTCAGCTCCCTGCCGCGTCCGCGCCGGGCGGCCCTACCCCCCCTCCGGTCAGATCCGGGCCTGGCGCCCCCGGATCCGCCTCTCCTGCCTCACCGGAGGCCATGCCACGCCGCCACAGGACCCAGGTCGCCGCCGGCCTCGTCCTCAAGCGGGAGGACGACGCTTACCCGCTCGCTCGTCCTCGGGCCGCCGACACCCCCTCGGGTGGGCCCAGTCTGCCCGCACCGCGTCCCAGCTCCCGCCGCGGCCGGCCCGGCTCCACTCTGCCCTGCCTGCCTCGGCCCAGTTCCCCGCCGGCCCGCCAGCTCCACCTCAGCCGGGCCCCTCCTCCTCTGTCTTCTGGGCCAAGCCCACTAATGGTGAGCGCTGCTAAATCCCGCCCCGGTCACGTTTTACCATCATGCGCTCGTGGTTCCCTTTGTTAAAAACTGCTAAGTCCTTTTCTGTCATAATTTGTGTGCATGTTCATGTGGCTGTAACTTTTTGTGTGCTTATCCAAATTGAGTGAATGCTATGTCAAAATGATGGTGGTGATATGCTCTTCATTTTGTTCCATTGTGCCATGTTTGTTTGACTTCATCTTGATGCCTTAATAACTATTGCAAGAGTGCTACTTGTTAAAAACTGTTGTTAACTATAATTTTGTTGCATACTTGTGATGCTTGTAACTTTGTGCATGTTTGTCCAAATGAAGCATATGATATGTCAAAATGTTCATTATGAAATGCTCTAGATGATGGTTGCTGTAGCATTCATGATAGGTATCGTATTGCCATGTTAATCTCTGTTGCAAAAGTGCATTTGGTTGTTAAGTGCTGAAACTTGTTGTGAGATGCTGATTTGACTTGCTCATTGCTATTGGTGTGTTTGTTTTCATGTCACATGTATATATGTTTTAGAAGCACAACCATATGGTCTTTCAGTGGCGCAATCCACTTTCCATGATATACCTTGAGGTGACTTAAACAAGCTTGTAAACATGCCATGTTGTTGTTGCTGTTTTATACTTAGTGAAAAAACTGCCAAGTCTGGAATCTGTTATAACCTGATGCTATGTTTACTTGATGCCCCACTCAAATCCATGCTTGTTTTGAGTGGCCAATGATCATGTCTTGTTGTCCATGTTATTTGTATATCCATTCATGCCCTTTTTTGCACATATGACCTGCTGTAGCTTATTTATTTCTTGCTCTCAAGTTGCTATAAATTTTAGCTGTCATACTTTTATCAGCATGATCAATTTTGTGGAGCTTGTTGTTATTTATCCATGCCTCCTATGGAGTTGCTCCAATGGAGTTGTTTGATGTATGATATGTATAATACATGCCCATGCTCTTTATGTTCTTATTAGAGTTGATATGCTTGCTGTTTTGTGCCTCCGAAGGCATCATCGTGATGATGTTTTTGCCTTCCCAGATTTTGACTAAGTCCGGATAAATTTATTGCAACTTGCCATGCTTAGTTAAGTGTGTTCCAGCAAGCTTTTAGGTGTGTTCTAAGTTCATGCTTGTTAAGTAACTTGTCTATTTCACATCCATGCCTCTTGTTATCATGTTTGGGTGCTGTAGCATATATTTACCTTGCTCCAAAGTTGCTATGTGGCTGTTAAATTCAGCTTGTTGTTATATCTTGTTTCATGTGTATGTGTTGAACCGTTGCTCCGTTTTGAGCGTGCCCTATATGAAACTTGTGTGATTTTGCATGTAGAATCATAATATCATGTTGTTTACATGTTTGGAGTGTGTTAGCTTGATGTTTGGGTGCATCTTGCAGCGTTGACATGCTTGCCTTGTTTTGCTCATATCTTCTAGGACGTAGCTCCGAATTAAACAAACTTTATATGAAACTTGACTAGAATTTCATGTAGATCATCATGGTGCATGTTAACTTGCTGTTTAACAACTTTAACTTAATGTTTGTTCAGATCTGGACTAATTTCAAAATGTGCATATGAGGACTTACCGGATTTGTTATATGTTGATTCCGGTCACATTTAAACTTGTTGGTTTGTGTTGTTATTGTGTGCATATTCCCTTGCCATGTATTGCATCATATAGACTTGTCTTGCATCATACTTGGTTGAGCATATTGCCATGTTCTTGTGTTGTGTGTTTACCTTGTTGTGTGCTTTCTTCTCGCTAGTTCTTTTCCGTTGCGATCGTGAGGATTCGTTCGACCACACATGGTTCGCCTTCAAGGCTTCTTCTTCTTCTTTTTCATGGATCCGTTCTTCTTCCTTGCGGGATCTCAGGCAAGATGACCATCACCTTGGATACCTTTACTATCATTGCCATGCTTAGTGTCTCGATGCTATCGTTATATGTCGCGCTACCCATCATTTATTGTCAGCCCCTCTCCTTGTTGCCATGAAACCTCTAACCTTTGACACCTTCCTAGCAAACCATTGTTTGGCTATGTTACCCGCTTGCTCAGCCCCTCTTATAGCGTTGTTAGTTGTAGGTGAAGATGAAGTTGTTCCATGTTGGAACTTGATGCTTTGGGAATATCACAATATGTCTTATATATATTAACACACCTATACACTGGGCATGGGTGGAAGGCCCGGCCTTTTGCTCGGTGTTTTGTTCCACTCATGCCACCTTAGGAGCCGATAAACCGGCATTATGTTCCTTGATTTTGCGTTCCTTACATGGTTGGGTATATGGGGACCCCTTGATAGTTCGTCTTTGAATAAAACTTCTCCAGCAAGGACCAACATTGGTTTTATTGCAACATAATAAAAACTTAATTAATTAATTAATTGCATAGGGAGTTAGCGGTACCCGAGGATTCTTCTACATACAGGGGGGGCAGTGCTGATGGTGTTGGCCCCAAACTAGAGGCACTTGCGGTGCCACCCAATTATCTGGGGTCTTCGGTTGCTGTACATATTGCTCATCCGGGCGTGGCCTGAGACGAGATACGCGCGGCTACTATCAGGGTGTCGGCACGCCGGGAGGTCTTGCTGGACTTTTTTTACCATTGTCGAAATGTCTTGTGCACTGGGATACCGAGCCTGATCGGATTGTCCCTAATATAAGGGGCAATATTATTAGTACTTCTGCTGATCGTGAGAGCTTGGGATGGGCTAAGTTGGGACACCCCTGCAGGGTTATGATCTTTCCAAAGCCGTGCCTGCGGTTATGTGGCAGATTGGAATTTGTTAATGTCCGATCGTGAAACTTGACAGAGGATCCGAGTTAAAACACACAACTGTGTGAGTAACCGTGACTGTCTCTTTTCACTTTGAGAAGAGAACATGGTGGGGTTATGTATGACTCATAGGTAGTTCAGGATCTTTAGCGATCACTACTAGTTTGCGACCGTTTGCGTAGATGCTCATCTTATTCTTGTACTCGTAAGTTAGCCACAATATCTTTCTTAGTCACTGCTGCAACCTCACCACTTTACCTCTTCCTACCATTTAAGCTTTGCTAGTCTTGTTACCCATGGTTATGGGATTGCTGAGTCCTCGTGGCCCACAGTTACTACAACAACAGTTGCAGGTGCTGGTTTCCGATGTCTTGACGTGAGAGCGATGTTCGTTGTGTTGGATTTCTTTCTACTTCTTCTTCTTCAGGCTTGGGTTAGGTTCCGGGTCGGCAGCCTGGGATAGCAGATGGATGTCGTTGTGCTTTTCATGTTTGCATTCGTAGTCTGATGTCTTGTATTGATGATGTTGTATTCATGTGACTTGTATGTATTGTTGTATTCCCCATGTATGTATGTAATGGTACGATGTAATGATATCCATCTTGCTAAGCGCCCGAAATGCGGTTGTGCCCCAATCACATAAGTGTCACGTCATCGGGATAGAATCGCATCTTGGGCCTGAGAGGATCATACTGTATTTAGCAAGTACAGAAACGGAAATCTGAAGCTCCTGCGCAGTTAATAAGTAGAAGTAGTTAAATGCTTTCCAATTGCAAGTGATCTGCCGGAAGGCTGTTCTAGGTTAAGAGGAAGATATCAAAATACGTAGCAATCGTTTCTGTTTGATTCAAATTCTTCTAAGTGGGTTATTATACTGTTATACGGACTCCTGAGATACCGCCTCGTTTACGACCAGTGGAAATCGAATTCCAGGTTTGTTATACGGACTCAGTAGCCTTTCCTCCATTACATTGTCTTTGCGGTCGTCGATGATTACAATGCTAACGAGTGGTGTTGCGGGCTGCTATTGAGGCAGAGAGAGTGAAGACCCAGGCTGCTTTTGAGGAGAGGGACCGGCAGTTGGCGGAGAGGGACCGGCAGGCGGCGGAGAGGGAGAGGGAGAATGAGGAGAGGACGGCTAGGTTGTTGGAGGAGGAGAGGAACCGGAACGACTCGGCTAACCGGGCCATGTAGGATCTCTTCGTGGTAAGTTTCTTCTGCATATTAGCTAAATCATGCATGCAATGTTCCTTTCATTAGTAACTAATATGACTGACTTGTCAAGACCAAATGTGCAGTCCATGTGCCAGAAGAACGGCCAGACCCCTCCATCGATGCCAGTCATTGCTCCGGCGGGCACGGTGAGTTTCATTTGAATGTTCATTAGTTACTAGTCTTCACATTTGAGTTGCATCATGCTAACGATACATTGGAAATAATCTTTGGTGCAGCGTAACTCCCGACAAGCATAGACCGATCCTTCTCCGTCTGCCACTGGCACGACCGGTCCTACACCTACACCTATACCTAAACCTCCGTGATGACGGTAAGTTTCCCAAGTGTTTTGCTTAATATAGTTTTGTTGTGATGCCATGTTGTATCTACACATATCGTGAATAATGTGTGTATGTTTGAAATGCATTGTATGTGTGGGATTCGACACCTAGTCGTGTGCCTTTGGTAGCCTTCCTTACAGGGAAATGCCTCCTAGTGCTTCCATTGAGCCATGGTAGTTCGCTACTGCTTCGGAACACATGGATTGACCGGCATGTGTCCTTCTTTGCTCCTGTGTCTGTCCCTACGGGGAAATGTCACGCGGTGTATCACCGAAGTCCTTGTAGCTTGCTACGACTTGGTTGCACCCGCTGATGACCGACACGTGCATTGTTGGGTCATGTATGCCTGTCCCTGTACATTTGTGCCACCTTGTTTCTATGACTAGTCATGTCGGCCCGGGATCTCTGCCATATGGATACTAGCAACACAATCATATACTTAGCATTTTTTCCTCCAAAATGACTCAATATGCTTAGCTAGCTCAAAAATGACATAATAAGCTTAATTAGCTCCAAAATTACATATTTAACCTAGGACAGCTCTAAAATGACCTATACTTAGCATTTTCCTCCAAAATGACTTAATATGCTTAGCTAGCTTAAAAATGACATATTTAACCTAGGATAGCTCTAAAATGACCTATACTTAGCATCTTTTCCTCCCAAATGACTTAATATGCTTAGCTAGCTCTAAAATGACATAATATGCTTAAGAAATGACATAATTTAGGTCCTAAATGACTTCATATGCTTAGCTAGCTCCAAAATGACATAATAACCTTACTTAGCTCCAAAATGACCTATTTAACATAGGCTAGCTCTAAAATGACCTATACTTAGCATTTTTTCCTCCTAAATGACTCAATATGCTTAGCTAGATCAAAAATTACATAATAAGCTTAATTAGCTCCAAAATGACCTATTTTACCTAGGATAGATCAAAAATGACCTATACTTAGCATTTTTCCCCTCCAAAATGACATAATATGCTTAGCTAGTTTAAAATGACCTATTTAATCTAGGATTGCGCTAAAATGACCTATACTTAGCATCTTTTCCTCCAAAATGACTTAATATGCTTAACTAGCTCTAAAATGACATAAAATGCTTAAGAAATGACATAGTTTAGCTCCTAAATGAATTCACATGCTTAGCTAGCTCCAAAATGACATAATAACCTTACTTCGCTCTAAAATGACCTATTTAACCTAGGCTAGCTCTAAAATGACCTATACTTAGCATTTTTTCCTCCTAAATGACTCAATATGCTTAGCTAGCTCAAAAATTACATAATAAGCTTAATTAGCTCCAAAATGACCTATTTAACTTAGGATAGCTCTAAAATGACCTATACTTAGCATTTTTTCCTCCAAAATGACTTAATATGCTTAGCTAGCTTAAAACTAACCTATTTAACCTAGGATAGCTCTAAAATGACCTATACTTAGCATCTTTTCCTCCAAAATGACTTAATATGCTTAGCTAGCTTAAAAATGACCTATTTAACCTAGGATAGCTCTAAAATGACCTATGCTTAGCATCTTTTCCTCCAAAATGACTTAATATGCTTAGCTAACTCTAAAATGACATAATATATTTAAGAAATGACATATTTTAGGTCCTAAATGACTTCATATGCTTAGCTAGCTCCAAAATGACATAATAACCTTACTTAGCTCCAAAATGACCTATTTAACCTAGGCTAGCTCTAAATTGACCTATACTTAGCATTTTTTCCTCCTAAATGACTCAATATGCTTAGCTAGCTCAAAAATGACATGATAAGCTTAATTAGCTCCAAAATGACCTATTTAACCTAGGATAGCTCTAAAATGACCTATACTTACCATTTTTCCTCCAAAATGACTTAATATGCTTAGCTAGCTTAAAAATGACATATTTAACCTAGGATAGCTCTAAAATGACCTATACTTAGCATCTTTTCCTCCCAAATGACTTAATATGCTTAGCTAGCTCTAAAATGACATAATATGCTTAAGAAATGACATAATTTAGGTCCTAAATGACTTCATATGCTTAGCTAGCTCCAAAATGACATAATAACCTTACTTAGCTCCAAAATGACCTATTTAACATAGGCTAGCTCTAAAATGACCTATACTTAGCATTTTTTCCTCCTAAATGACTCAATATGCTTAGCTAGATCAAAAATTACATAATAAGCTGAATTAGCTCCAAAATGACCTATTTTACCTAGGATAGATCAAAAATGACCTATACTTAGCATTTTTTCCCTCCAAAATGACATAATATGCTTAGCTAGCTTAAAATGACCTATTTAATCTAGGATTGCGCTAAAATGACCTACACTTAGCATCTTTTCCTCCAAAATGACTTAATATGCTTAACTAGCTCTAAAATGACATAAAATGCTTAAGAAATGACATAGTTTAGCTCCTAAATGAATTCACATGCTTAGCTAGCTCCAAAATGACATAATAACCTTACTTCGCTCTAAAATGACCTATTTAACCTAGGCTAGCTCTAAAATGACCTATACTTAGCATTTTTTCCTCCTAAATGACTCAATATGCTTAGCTAGCTCAAAAATTACATAATAAGCTTAATTAGCTCCAAAATGACCTATTTAACTTAGGATAGCTCTAAAATGACCTATACTTAGCATTCTTTCCTCCAAAATGACTTAATATGCTTAGCTAGCTTAAAACTAACCTATTTAACCTAGGATAGCTCTAAAATGACCTATACTTAGCATCTTTTCCTCCAAAATGACTTAATATGCTTAGCTAGCTTAAAAATGACCTATTTAACCTAGGATAGCTCTAAAATGACCTATGCTTAGCATCTTTTCCTCCAAAATGACTTAATATGCTTAGCTAACTCTAAAATGACATAATATAGTTAAGAAATGACATATTTTAGGTCCTAAATGACTTCATATGCTTAGCTAGCTCCAAAATGACATAATAACCTTACTTAGCTCCAAAATGACCTATTTAACCTAGGCTAGCTCTAAATTGACCTATACTTAGCATTTTTTCCTCCTAAATGACTCAATATGCTTAGCTAGCTCAAAAATGACATAATAAGCTTGATTAGCTCCAAAATGACCTATTTAACCTAGGATAGCTCTAAAATGACCTATACTTACCATTTTTTCCTCCAAAATGACTTAATATGCTTAGCTAGCTTAAAAATGACCTATTTAACCTATGATAGCTCTAAAATGACCTATACTTAGCATCTTTTCCTCCAAAAATGACTTAATATGCTTAACTAGCTCTGAAATGACATAATATGCTTAAGAAATGACATATTTTAGCTCCTAAATGACTTCATATGCTTAGCTAGCTCCAAAATGGCATAATAACCTTACTTAGATCCAAAATGACCTATTTTACAGATATAAGTTGCATCATAATAATCTTCACATTTTAGTTGCATCATAATAATCTTCTTCTAGTCTTCTTCTTCTAACTTTCTTCTTTCCCATTTTACAGATTTGATTAAGATCATGGAAGCTTGGGTTGATGGAGAGCTTGTATTTAGTTTTTGGTTCGACCTTGTGAAACTTGGTACCTATGGATGAAACTGTGTAATATTGATGAAACTATGTATATGTAGAGATGAAACTTGCTACTATTGGTAACATGTGTTGGATATATATGTGTTCATGACTATTGGTAATATGTGTTGAATATGCTATATTGGTCATATAAATATATTTGTGTTTGATTTTTTGTGAAAATGAATTGATATAAGAAAAAACAAAATTAAATGGGGCAATATAGGCACTTTGCCATCTGCTGGCAGATGGCAAAGAGGCCATGTGTCATCTACATGTAAAATTTGGGCTGGCCTATTTGGGCTCTTTGCCATCTGCCAGAAGATGGCAAAGCTCTTTGCCATCAGCTGGCAGATGACAAAACATGCAGCCTTTGCCATCTGCTGGCAGACGGCAAAGAGCCTACAGCCTTTGCCATCTGCTGGTAGACGGCAAAGAGCCTGCAGCCTTTGCCATCTGCTGGCAGACGACAAAGTATGACGTTAGCCTTCTAACGGGGCTAACCCCGTTAAGAGGCTTTGCCATTTGCCAGCTGATGGCAAAGGCACATGCTCTTTGCCATCAGCCAGCAGACGGCAAAGAAGCCTTTGCCCACAGGGTTTCAGACAAACTGTTTGCCATCTGCTGGCTGATGGCAAAGCCTTTGACATCCTCCGACCATGCCTTTGCCATCTGCCATGGCAGATGGCAAAGTGCTAGATTCCAGTAATGATGGTAGTCCAGCAATGGCATCACAATCAAGACGTTGGTGAGGAACGATCTGATCCTGATAGTACATAATGCAAGAGTAATAGCTTCGTTGCTGAAAGCTCCAGAACCTATCGAGATCCTTGGCTTCTTATATGGGTTCTTGTCAGAGTCAAAGAAGGTGTTGTTCTCTCTGAAACTGTGCACACTGAATGAACCTTATGTCTTTGCAGTGCTTGGAAGCCTAGGCAATCTGGGCTTGGGCTTCTTTGTCTGAGCCCTCCGCTCCACATGATATTCATATTGTGGGCCTGGGGCAGCAGGAGGCGTCAGTATTGGCCATCTGACAGTTACAAGCTCATTTGCTTGATTGAAGGCTTGGGCCGTGGTGTGAGGCACAGGGGGGCAATCACTTCAGGGGCAGCAATGACTTCATGCCGCACACTATCTTCAGCCATGATAGTGTCATTGGCTTCAGTATTCATGGGAAGGGCAGCCACATTTGCTTCACCTTTAGTGGCTTCAAGGAGAGGGGACTCATGCACAATAGAATCTTGGGGAGTGGGTTCTTGCATGACGGGCACTTCTTCTTCTTGTTCAACTGGTTCTTGGGGAGGGGGAGTGACTTCACGGGTTTCTTCCTTTTCTTCATCGGCTAATGCAGCCGGAATATCTTTAGCCGCCTTCGCCTCAGATTCAGGAGAAGACGTTGAAGGAATGGCATCAGGAAACACTTGAAGTACCACTGAGCTTGAGTTTTGTACTTCATCTTCAGGAATGCTGGAGATGGAGGCTTGAGGCCTGAGACCTTTGCGAAGCCTTCGAAACTTGGACGACGCTATTGGTGAAGCATTGGTCTCCTCCATTTCTTCTTCTTGTGTTGCTGTGGAGGTCTCGAGTATCGGAGTGGTAACAAGAGACGGCAGAGTGCGAGGAGTGACTTCATGGAAGGTGGTGTTTGGGGGTTGCTCTTCCCAAACTTCATCTTGAGCAATTGGCGTTATGGGACGACCAATTATTATGAGCTCACTGATCGTTTGAGCAAGTGACTGAGCAGGTTGGTGTTCAAGCTGAGGAAGGACTTCATCATCACCAACATTGTCATCATGACCAATGTCTTCAGCTGCAAGAGAATTAGCAGCTAGAATCTCTTCAGTCTGATGAGACTTTGGGGTAGCAGGCTCATGGATAACGAGACGACGCTCGCGGTTGGAGGAGGTAGGCAGGGCAACAGAAATGGGTTCAACAACCAGCAGTTATGTGGAGGAGACGCGAGGCTGATGTGAAGCCTTTGAAGCTTTTGTCTTCTGCTTCTTCTTGGAAAGAGCAGCATCAGAGGTATCAAGGTGCTTGCGTTTCTTAGCTTCAGCTTCAGCCTGTCTGGTCTTCTTTTGATCAGAAGCTGCTGGTGGGACCATTGGCTTCGAGCCAATCATGCTGACAGGGAAGACAATGGTGGGTCTTTCTGCCTTGGTGATTCAGTGTCTTCAGCAGCAGGCTTCTTCTTCTTCTTTGGCTTCTTGGCAGCCAGCTTGGGGTCAATTCCTGGACGGCCAAGAGCTTTCCTCTTCACGACTTCATTATGGGCTTGGACGCATTTCTCAGCATAGTGCTTGAGATGGTCCCTGGAGCCCCTTGCAACTTCACGGCGCTTGGCAAATTCAGCCTTGAGGTCTGTCATCATGGTCTTGAAGTTTTGAACTTCTTGTGCACTGAGGCTTGCCTTATGCTTCTTGAACGGAGCCTTCTCATGATCAATTTTGTTCTTTTGCTCGATAACCTTCTATGAAACAGTCAGTTCTTGAGTAGTATATCGTTGAAAGGTCACATTGATATCGATGGTAAGCTGAAGATCATCAAGTGAAAGAGATGTATCCTCAAACCATTCATCGATGAAGTTATTGATGATATCAGCATCAAAGAGAGGCAAATCCTTGAAGATTTTTGCCTGTTGCTTGCTCTTAATTAGCATTTCAAGGGCATCATCAGCAAGATCTTCATCACTGGACAGATCTATGATGTCATCATCATTGCGCAGTATGCTGCCTGGAGTGAGTCCTTGACCATATGGCTTCACAACCTGCTTAGACCGATGAGAGATGCGAGAGTGATCCTCACACTACACACTGGGTTCAGGAGGTACAGTTTTCAAGGGCTTCACACTTGAAGCATTCTGGGCAGAAGTAGAATTAGAAGCCTTTGTCTTCTTCTTGGGCTTCACAGACTCAGGAACAGATTCAGGTTCCATGTCTTTAACAACATCTTCCACAGTCGCCCTTTGAGCAGCGATGTGGGATATCGGTCCATCAAAGCCATTGAAGGGGCCAATGTGATTTTCATTGGCTTCGCGTGTTCCATCAGACCGGGGCCGAGATGGGCCAGGATTGAAGTTAATGCCAAGTTCCTTCATGTTCTGGGTTGCAGAGTTCTGGGAAAATTTGTAGTTTTCTTTAAATAATTCATCCTCATGACACCATCGAAGGCTAGATGGGTCAGCATCCTCTGACCATGCATGTATAAAAGTTCTTGGCAATGGCTTCATACATAGTCTTGGGTTGAAGCTTCTTGTAGATGATATCACCCCATGGAGGGCGAATGGCGTTCTTGGAAGCATACTCAGGAGTCACAAATATGTACAGAAACCATTGTTCTGCCCAATATCTTTGTATCCATTGGATTTGAGATTTGCGTTCTCCATAGGTCTCTTCTGGGTCAGACTTGTACATGGCGAATAGATCTGGAGGAAGATCTTTGGTAGTGTCAGTACGTCTCTGCCTGCCACCTTTCTTGGATTGTTTTTCAGACGCCATTGGATTCAGAAGGAAGGGCTTCACAAAGCAGTTTGTTTTCCGACGACTGGTCAGACAGGCTGGCTTCAGGAGATTCAATGTGACGCTGTAGGAATTCAGCAAATGAATGCATACTATGATCACCAAGGGATTCTCCCACGGACATGTACCTGTGACAGCATTAGAGAGGCGAGGGAAGGGGAAGAGGTCATATGCATTCTTAGAAGATTTTGAAGATAAATACGGTTTGAAGACATTAACTTCATAGTGTGAAGACATTCACTTATATGGAGTGAGTTGGTTCCAGATTTGTACGAATCCTAGAATAGATACAAGTGAGGAATCTAACTAGTAGTGAAGTATAAGTGAATATTCTTGCATGATATGAGAGTAGGACACAGAAAGAAATTGCTTTCAGATGTACAGAAACCACTTGTGGTGAAGTTGCATGATTTCAATGGATCAAAACGACGGTAAAAAGAGAGATCTATTTACTGCACAGAAGAACTGCTAGGCAGGAAGAGATGGATGCCGAGCAGATCGATCTTCCGTGCCCTAACTTGGCGGCGGAAGACACCTACGGCGACGGCAGAGAGGCGAGGTCCGCGGCCGGCGGGAAGATGGCGTCGAAGAAGTCACGGTAGATAAGCGCTTCGTCTCCGGCGTCGACTGCAGCTAGAGGAGGCGCTAGGGCTGAGCGAGATGGCGATAGGTGGGAGAAGAAATTATGACCGTGAGGGTGGAGTATTTATAAGGTGAGATGGCGGCGCAGTGCAATTACACAGGTGCCCCTGGAAGTTCACATCTGAACGACACGTGGCTGGCATGCAACATATGGAGAGTTGAGCCACGATCCTATGCACGCCTGGTTTGTCGGATGGACGTTCGGTTTCTCCGGTTTTCGGGCATGAATGATACGGAATTGAAAATAGATTTAATAGAGTGTCTCTATATCTTCACCTGACAGGGACATAGTGAAGACATTTGACACGTGTCAACAGTATGCATATGAAGAGATAGAGAGATTTGGAGAGATTGAAGATGGAGAGGGTTAGGGTCCGATCACATTCACTTAGATCAAATTTTTTGAAGACATAGCTATAAGGGAATGATGTAGAGGACAGAACACCTATATATATATCAGAGAAACCAAACAAATCAACATTGAGAAGATGAGTCTTGAAGACAAACTATGTTGAAGACAAACCATGTAAGAAGATAATGCAGTCATGACGCCAAATAAAAACTTCAAGAAAGTTTGGTGGTGGCGTTACCCACCGTATAGGAAGTATTAGACCAGGACACGGTGCACAATTATCGTGGCGCTCCAAAGTCGAATTCCACACTAATGTATTCACACTCAGAGTGTAAGTCTTCATGAGTTGAAGACATACGTTACTTCGTGTATTGCACATCTAAGTCATCAAAATGCATAAGCGTTAGGATATGTGTACAATCACATGACATTTGAGGATTCTAGGATATTTAGCTCACACCACAGCTTGCAAAACCTTTTCTCATCCAAGGGCTTAGTGAAGATATCTGCCAGTTGCTCTTCGGTGTTGACATGTATGATTTCAATGTCCTTCTTGATCACATGATCCCTGAGAAAGTGCTGACGAATCTTAATGTGCTTTGTCTTCGAGTGCTGAACGGGATTGTGAGCAATCTTGATGATCCTTTCGTTATCACAGAAGAGAGGCACCTTCACCATGTTGATGCCATAGTCCTTGAGAGTTTGCTTCATCCAGAGAAGCTGAGTGCAACAAGATCCAGCAGCAATGTATTCAGCTTCAGTGGTGGAGAGAGACACTAAGTTCTGCTTCTTTGAAGACCAACAGACAAGTGATCGTACAAGAAAGTGACATGTGCCTAATGTGGACTTGGGATCAACTTTTTCACCAGCATATTCAGCATCTGAGAATCCAACAAGATCAAATATAGAGCCCTTAGGATACCATAATCCTAGTGTTGGGGTGTGAGCCAAGTATCGATGAATTCGCTTCACAGCGAGGTGATGCGATTCCTTTGGTGCCTCTTGGAATCGGGCACACATGCAAACGCTAAGCATTATATTAGGCCTAGATGCACATAATAGATTAAGGAATCAATCATGGAGCGGTATACCTTTTGATAGACCTCTTTACCATTGTCGTCGGAGCCCAATTGACCTTTGGTTGGCATTGGCGTCGTGTACCCTTTGCAATCTTGCATTCCAAACTTCTTCAGGCAATCTTTGAGGTATTTATCATGAGATATGAAGATGTCATTCTTCTGTTGGCGGCTTTGGAGACCAAGGAAGAACTTCTGCTCACCCATCATGGACATCTGATATTGCTCTTGCATCATGTATCCAAACTCATCACTGTATATTTTGTCAATGCATCCGAAGATAATGTCATCCACATAGATTTGGCATACGAACAGTTCACCATCATATGTCTTCGTGAAGAGTGTGGGATCTAGTGAGCCAGGTTTGAAGCCTTTGCTCTTCAAGAAGTCTTTGAGTGTGTCACACCATGCACAAGGTGCTTGTTTGAGGCCATATAGTGCCTTGTTGAACTTGTAGACCATGTCAGAACGCTTTGGGTCTTCAAGGCCAGGAGGTTGTGTAACATACACTTCTTCTTCAATTTTCCCATTCAGAAAGGCACTCTTTACATCCATTTGATACAGAAATATGTTATGATGGTTGGCATAGGCTAGCAGTATGCGAATGGCTTCAAGCCTAGCTATAGGAGCAAAGGTTTCATCGGAGTCAATTCCTTCTACTTGAGTATAACCTTGAGCAACGAGACGAGCCTTGTTTCTGACAACTTGACCATGCTAATCTTGTTTGTTGCGATAGATCCATTTGGTGCCAATGATGTTATGCTTCCATGGATTAGGACGCTTAACAAGCTCCAGTACATTATTCAGCTCAAACTATTGAAGATCTTCTTGCATTGCTTGAATCCATTCAGGTTCCATAGAGGCTTCATCAACTTTCTTGGGTTGAGATATTGAAACGAATGCAGAGTGATCACAAAAGTTGGCTAGCTGAGTTTCTTTTGAGCGAGTAAGTGGACCAGTTGCATTGAGGCTATCAAGAATCTTCTCAACTTGGACTTCATTAGCTA
This sequence comes from Secale cereale, assembly GCA_902687465.1. Taxonomy (NCBI): domain Eukaryota; kingdom Viridiplantae; phylum Streptophyta; class Magnoliopsida; order Poales; family Poaceae; genus Secale; species Secale cereale. The sequence goes on along the minus strand of LR738711.1, from coordinate 566,238,098 downwards.
CCCGAGGATGAATTGGGCGTAGACTTTGCTCATGTTGTTGATCATCTTGTTCAAAATTGGCTTCAGGATGACTAGGTGGAGAGATGATAATTTCCTCTTCAGTTGGTTCATCGGTGGGTATAATTTCTCCTGTACCCATTTGTTTGATAGATTCACTAGGAGAAGCTTCATCTAGCACATTTGACAGGTGCTCTCTTTGCGAGCCGTTAGATTCATCGAACCGCACATCTATGGTTTCAACCACTTTATTGTGAAAGAGATTGAAGATCCGATAGGTGTGTGAATCCTTTCCGTAACCAAGCATAAAACCTTTATGTGCTTTCGGTGCAAATTTGGAAGTGTGATCAGATCTTTGATCCAGCACTTAGCACCAAAGATTTTGAAATAAGTGACGCTTGGCTTCTTACCAGTCAGAAGTTCATAAGATGTTTTCTTGAAGAACTTGTGAAGATAAACTATGTTGATGATATGGCATGCAGTATCAATGGCTTCAGGACAGAACTTTCTTGGTGTCTTGTATTCATCAAGCATAGTACGTGCCATCTCAATGAGAGTTCGGTTCTTGCGCTAAACGACGCCATTCTGCTGAGGTGTGTATGGAGCGGAGAACTCATGCGTGATGCCCATTGTATCAAGATAGGTGTCGAGCCAAGTATTCTTGAACTCATTTACATTGTCACTTCTGATGTGCTCGATCTTGATGCCATAGTTTTTCGTGGCTCGATTTGCGAAACATCTAAAGAATCCTGCACTTCAGTCTTATAGAGGATCATATGCACCAAAGTGTATCTCGAGTAGTCATCAACGATCACGAAGCCATATAAGCAAGCAGTGGTAGTGAGAGTAGAGTAGTGAGTAGGGCCAAATAAGTCCATGTGAAGCAGCTCGAAGGGACGAAATGTAGTCATGATTGTCTTCGAGGGATGCTTGGCCCTAGTCATCTTTCCAGCTTCACAAGGACCACACAGATGATCTTTCTTGAACTTGACACCCTCGATGCCTATGACGTGCTTCTTCTTGACGAGAGTGTGTAGGTTCCTCATGCCTACATGACCTAGTCTTCGATGCCAAATCCATCACGCTGAAGCTTTTACGAGAAGACAAACGACGAGCTATGGCCCTGTAGAGAAATCTACCATATACATATCACCATTTCAATGTCCTTCGAAGACTAGAGATTTGTCAGATTCCATAAGCACAAGGCAACGATATTTTCCAAATATCACAATCATGTTTAGATCACATAGCATAGAGACTGACATTAAGTTTTATCCATGGGATTCAACAAGCATCACTTTGTCCATGTGTTGATCCTTTGATAATACTTTGACGAACAAGCATGCTATCAAAGTTTAGGTCCTTGTTAGGCAAGATAGGAAGCTTGTCAAGAAATCATGGGATGAAATACATGGTTAGACCATTTGGACATTTAATCTTGCATCCCACAGGATGTTTTAGATCCCCAGCATTGGCGTGAGAAGATGATTTTTGGCTGGAGACCCTTCCCTGCAAGAGAAGTTAATTCTTCTTAACCACCCACATCTTTAGGGGTGGCTTAGAAGCAATAAGTCTAAGCGCAGCATCTGAGAATTTTGGCTTAGGATCCCTAGAAAATAGTTTTGTAGGAGATGAATGATACTCATATGAATATAGAGAAGTTCTTTGTATTATGAACAAAGTGATTAGATGAAATATGCTCATATTCATGAGTCTGATGATTATCTCCCTGAAAAACATTTGCGTTAGAGTGACCCAATTGGGTCCTTTGTTTGTATGAAGTCTTTGGACTATATGAAGCTTTTGGTCTGGGGTAAATCTTCTTTCCTGGTGGTGTCATGATGACATTCACTGGAAGCTTTTTGATAAAACTTCTCGGAACCCAGATCTTCTTCATAGGTGATCCATTCCTGCAGTTAGTTCCAATGAACCTGGCAAACACTTAACCATTCTGATCTTTGAACAGTTCATAGTTTGAGTCAAATGACTCGTCAATGATAACAGGGTTAGCACAAGTGAAGCCAGATAAAGTGGATGGATCTATTGGTGGACCCTTTGGAGAACCCCATGTGGTTTTGGGATACTGCTCAGGCTTCCAGTAAGAACCATCAACATTAATTTTCCTTTCGAACCCAACACCCTCTTTTCTAGGGTTTCGGTTCAGAATCTGTTTCTTGAGAACATCGCACAGTGTCTGATACCCTTTGAGGCTTTTGTACACACCTGTTTCAAGCAATGTCTTCAACCTAGCATTCTCATCAGCAAAGGCAGTGGTTTCCTCAGCAGAGGGGTTGATTACCACATCAATAGTTGAAGATTTTGCAATTTCAGAAGCAGTAGAGCATTCAGCAACAAAGACAACATTGTCACGCTCAAGACATTTTAGACAGGGTGTTACAAAGTTTTCCCGAGCGGAACTAATCTATTGGGCGAGTAGTGAATCATTTTCCTTTTGAAGATCATCATGAGACGCTCTAAGTTTCTCTAGGTCTTCCTTCCTTTGAAGATAATCAGAGGAAAGCTTCTCATGAGTGCCTGAGAGAGTTTCATGTCGACTTTCAACTTCAGTGTACCTTATGTGAAGATTTTTTATGTCTTCAATTAAGGACTGAGTTCGATTCATTTCCGCATCCAACAGATCGTCACTTTTGTCTAGCAATTTTTGAATATGTTCCATAGCATTTTGTTGTTCAGTTGCAATTTTAGCAAGAGTTTTATAGGGTTTGGATTCACATTCAGAGTCATCTTCACTGGAGGTCCGAAAGTAGGCATCACGTGAGTTTACCTTTTCACCACGTGCCATGAAGCAGTAGGTAGGTGAAGAGTCGTCCTCATCATTTTCTTTGGCACCGATGGAGTGACCATTATCGTCAGTGTTGAAGATGGACTTGGCGACAAATGCCGAGGCTAGAGCTAGGCTAGCCAAGGCAGAATCAGATTTCTCCTCAGATTCCACCTCTGCCTCCTCATAAGCAGACTCCTCCTCTGAATCCATTTCCTTCCCAATGAACGCACGAGCCTTGCCAGATGAGCTCTTCTTTTTAAGACGAAGCATTTGATGAACACTTGGAACAGGACTTTGAGGATCTCCTATTCTTTTTGTCGTCAGAGTCATATTCCTTGCTCTTCTTCTTTTTCTTGGATTCATTGTCCCACTGAGGACATTCAGATATGTAGTGGCCAGGATTTTTGCACTTGTGACATGTTCTCTTCTTGTAGTCACGAGAGGAAGCCTCATCGTTTCTTAAGGTGGATCTTGAAGACTTTCCAAAGTTTTTCTTCCTTGAGAACCCTTGAAACTTCTTCACAAGCATAGCTAGTTCTCTGCCAATGTCTTCAGGATTGTCGGAGCAGCTCTCATAGTCTTCTTCAGACGAGGACACACCTTTAGCCTTCAAGGCTCTGGATCGACCATAGTTGGGGCCATAGATATCTCTCTTCTCAGATAGTTGGAACTCATGTGTGTTGAGCCTCTCAAGTATGTCAGACGGATCAAGACGTTTGAAGTCAGGTTGTTCTTGAATCATCAATGCCAAGGTGTCAAATGGACTATCAAGAGACCTCAATAGCTTCTTCACAACTTCATGCTTGGTGATTTCAGTGGCGCCAAGAGCATGAAGCTCATTGGTGATATCAGTGAGGCGATCGAATGTAAGATGGACATTCTCAATGTCATTTCTCTTGAAACGATTGAACAGATTGCGAAGAACATCAATCCTTGAGTCTCTTTGTGTTGAGACGCTTTCATTGACCTTGGATAGCCAGTCCCTGTCCTTTGGTCAGATGACCACAAATGATGTTCTTAGCGGTTGAGTCCAGTTGAGAAAATTTCTTGACATCGGCAGGCGTGACACCTTCACCAGCCTTGGGAACACCAGTCTTGAAGACATACCAGAGGTCATTGTCGATAGCTTCAAGATGCATGCGCATCTTATTCTTCCAATAGGGGTAATCAGTCTCATTGAAGACAGGGCACGCAGCAGAGACTACGATTATCCCTCCAGTCGACATAACTAAAACTCTAGGTGGTTAAACCAAATCACACAGAAGAAGGGAGTACCTTGCTCTGATACCAATTGAAAGTGCAAGTTATCGACTAGAGGGGGGGTGAATAGGCGATTTTTACGAATGTCTTCAAAACACGATATCTTTTGAAGACAAATAGATGAAATGAACCTATATGATAAGCAGCGGAAGATAAACGTTTCCAAGCACACAATAGTCAAGTAAGCATCACAAAGATAATACGAAGACTATTGTTAGCTAGATAGCATGGATTGAGATGGAAGATATAAATGAAGCTAAATAGGGGACAGTCTTCACACAGTGAAGTCAAACAGATCAGGCAAACTAGCAATGACTTCAAGGGTACATACTCGAATGTAAATGAGTTGTAAGATAGAACTGGTAGCTTGGAGAAGTAGGGGATTTGGTAGACCAGTTCCAGTTGCCGTGACAACTGTACGTCTGGTTTGGGAGGCTGAGATTGAACTCCGAAGACCATGTCTTCACCTTATTCCCCTTGAGCTAAAGACACCCAGTCCTCGCCCAATCACTCTGGTTAGTCTTAAAGGTAGACTTCCGAACATTCACGTACTTCGTTCACCGGAGATCCACAATGACTCTTGGATGCTTAGAACGTGACGCCTAACTGACTGGAGGATGCACAGTCCTCAAGTGTAACAAGTCTTTAGGTCACACAGATAGAAAGACTTCAGTGATGCTTAACACTCTTTGGCTCTGGGTGTTTTGGGCTTTGTCCTCGCAATGATCTTTTCTCTCAACAGGGTTCGGAGGTGGGTTGCTCTCAAACGACAAAAGTCGTGCACTAACTCTAAGCAGCCACCAATTTATGGTGTAGTGGGTGGGCTATTTATAGCCATGAGGCAACCTGACATGATATGTCCGAAATGACCCTTGGTAACTAAGGAACTCACACGTCTCCAACGGTCGGATTGTGGACACATGTGACAACTTTGCTTGAGCTCCAAGTCAAGCTGACTTATCTAGCTCTGGATAATATTTTCTCTCATTTGTCTTCGCTCGGAGACATAGGTGTTTGGTTGAGCATCACTTCAGTCAACTAACTATGTTCACTTGGACCCCACTTAACAGTACGGTGGTTCCTATGACTCAAGAAAGAATAAGAAGAACTACGAAAGAAACTATGTATTCGCATTCTATAGTCTTCGATGAATGTCTTCATAGGTCATTATCTTCATGTGAATGTCTTCACGAGCCACCATTATCTTCAATGTCTTCACACATTTTTAGGGGTCATCTATGGAAGGTAAACCGAATCAGTGAGGGACTATTACCTGTGTTATCCTGCAATTCTCACAAACACGTTAGTCCCTCAACCATGTTTGTCGTCAATACTCCAAAACCAACTAGGGGGGCACTAGATGCACTGACAGGATGCATCATCCTCAAGATGGACAGGGTCCATCCCTGCAGCGGCCTTACTTTTGATCGTGTAGCGAATCTTGTTATGCTTTAATGAGTTATGTCGATTGCTTAATCATGTGTTTAGTGCCTCGTTGCCATTGTGGGCGCCGTTCCCTCGCGACTTTCCTCTTGGTCGTCCCATGAGTGTGGGATGGCACGGTGTCTGTTCTCGGATCCATCCCTGCAGTGCTGGTAAATCCAAGCGATAGAGCTCTTGCTCGTGGTCCTACTCCTGTGGACGTCACCTCACATAGGTCCTTGGTGCCTTGTCCCCCCCAAGGAACAGACTTGATAAAGTCGGCAAGTGCGCGTCGCACCTCTGTCACGAAACTTGTCACCTCTTTGATCATTAAATGTTTGTTATTGAATGCCTGATGTGTCCCCCACTAAGGGCGATGCGCGTCCGCGATCCCTCTCCAGGATGTTTCATGGCTTGGGGCTAGGCATGACGCCTGTGCTCGAGTCCGTCCCAGCAGTGTCGCTAAACCCAAGTGACCGAGCTCTAGCTCGCGGGCAGGTTCCCACGCACGTCACCTCCTTGGGGTCCTTGGTGCCTCACCCCTTCACACAACGATCATGAGCGGGTCGGCAGGCACGTGACGCCCTCCCTCTTTTTAGTAGAATTAGTCAACATGCTGGTACCTACGGACCGGGCGCTCAAGATCCTACCAGACAGTGTATCGCGCGGTGACCAATCGCGGGTCACACAAGGCCATCCGCATGGGAGAGCCCTTTGTCAGGACCGGAATTTCGGGGTATTGAATCCCCAAAAATGGCCCTTGTGCTCACCAGCCCCAGGATTACTGTTAGCTGGTGAGGCACCACTTGATACAGAAAATCCAAGAAAAAATACAAAATATGTAGTACAAGACCATTCTGGTCTTTAAGTACAACTCAAGGTTTCTAGTGGCTAATGGCGGAAACGATCTGTGACACGTCGGCGTTTGTGGGACTCCATTTCCCACGGGAACAGCTGACCAGGTTAACTCCTATCTTCGCGAGGCTGCTATCACCGTTGTATAGGTTTCGGGTAGTCATCGCAACGCTCCTCTCCATGCAAGAAATCTGGCCAAGACAATAGCCAGGGACAAGCCAGTTAGTACTTTGATTGTACTCGCAAACATTATGAACACTGGTGAAATATAATCATGCTCGAGAATATTTGATGATCACGTTGTTAATTATGATATGACAGTCCATATTGCAAGCAGGTCGTTCGTATGAAAATGCATATGCAATCAGGTAGTGATAATAAAATAAATAGCGATCATGCCACAGTCGGGCGTCTGAGCGACACCACATAAAGGGCTTATATGGAAAAATAAATGACAGATATGCCACAGTCGGGCGTCTGAGCAACACCACATAAAGGGCTTATAAGGAAAAATAAATAACAGGTATGCCACAGTCGGGCGTCAGAGCGACACCACATAAAGGGCTTATAAGGAAAAATAAATAACAGGTATGCCACAGTCGGGCGTGTGAGAGACACCACATAAAGTGCTTATAAGGAAAAATAAATGTCAGTGAATATCCAGGAGGTAGAACCATCCCAGGGATACTCAACGACTTAAATAACTTAAAGGGTTAGTCCAAAAATAATAAAGGCAATAGTAACAGTCATCATAGGTCACAAGTCATGATCCATGTTCTGTTTAGTAGTTCCTCCTCTGAAGACCGACGCTAAGACCGACACTTGACCCATCCCAGACTGTAGTCCTAACCCAGGGACACGTCTATTCGAATAGATTTAATCTCTGCAGAGGGTGTACTCTTTACCCACGAATAACGGATTCCTTTAGTCCATCTGGACTAATTCCATCTACGGTCTTTTAATTTGAAGAAATACCTGACCGCACACACTAGCCTAACTTACCAGTGTCTGGAATCACCCACGACACCTGTTAAGCCAAACTCTAAGTGGGGAGGCTACAACCTCGACTAGCATGGGATCATAAAATTTATAACGCGCACAAACTGGGGAAGCTACCCCCTTCGGCTCCAACCGAAACACCCATGCCCCCGGACCAGGTGGCATGCTTACCAGATGCAGCCGGTATCTTCCACCATGGCCTCTCTGTATGGTGTGTGCTAGAATAGGAGTCGACAATTTACCGAACCGTACCTTGCCTGTGGCAGGGACAAGTGGTAGCATGAAACATGTATGGGGGTTACTGGAACAAGACTCGATCTACGGTCGACTCAGGAGGTTCAAGCATCACATGAATGGTTAGCATAACCAATATATTTCATAACGACGGTCGGAATCACCACCCGTCATGCCTCACCAAGCCGTACAGGATTCCATCGTCCCGACGAGGAACCAGTGACGAGCTCGCGTCTACACAAGACCGCGACTTCCACGGCTTTCTTCCGTTAGGCATGAAAGGCATACGAAGGGGATCACCGTCATGCATATTAAGTTTTCACAACAAGGAGTCTACATCATGCACTCATGGGTATGATCATATCATCACATATGAAAAAGAAATGAATGCATCCATATCGAGGTGACGTTGTAATCGTGTAAACGACACCCACAAGTTTTGGACCAGGGTTCAAAATGCTTGCCTTCAGGTAGTGGGGAGGTAAAGAGCGTTCCAAAACTTTTTGGAAGTTTTTCTCCCTCTTCAAAATCCTATTTGAAAGAATATGAAATCAATACATAGTTTCAAAACAGCACAAAAAGTTGTTTGGAAGATTTTTCAAATAAATATGAAAATAAACTAGATCAAATTTGAGGAACAACAAAAAATGAATCAAGTCATTGGGACATAAATTTAAAAAGTTGTAGGCAGTCAAAGTTCTGTTTTTAAAATAAAACCAGAAAGAAAACGTTTCGGGGCAGAATGAGTATTCGATGCGGGGGAAACGTACTCAAAACTTTACGCTTTCACTTATCTAGCGTGGACTGGCGCGTGGCTCACTGACAGTGGATCCACGGGGCCCACTGGTCAGTTTTGACCAGTCGCCTCTCCCTCCTGTTCCTCTGCCCGAGCGGAGGCGGGACTCCGGCGATGCTCGCCGGCGAACGGCGGCACTGTTCCAGAAACCGAGGCCATCTACGGGCTCAGGCGGTCGAGGCGGTCCTTTTGGTGGTCGCTATGGTCCCTGGGGTGGACGGAGTTGCTGGTGGCGGGCTTCGCAGGGGACGGTGGCCGTCGGGCAGAGTGGGCTCTTGCCTCCGGCGGTTTCTGATCAAAATCAAGCATGGGGATGGATTCATGAAATGTAGAGGGAGCTTCTGGTGAAGAGAGTGGAGAGGGGGAGGCCCTGGTGGTGCCAGAATGGATCGGGACGAGGCGGCGGCCGTGCCGACCGGAGATGGGGAAGACGGCCTTCCTGTCTTGGATTGATGGCTAAGGGGGCACTAGGAGAATGGTTTGAAGCTACCTGGGGGAACGGGACGTGCTCGGGGGCTTCTTATATAGCGTAGCCATGTCGGTTCACGGCGGCCGTGGATAGGATCGCCGGCGACCGCCATTCTATAGCAGCAGAGAGACGTGGCGGCGAGGAGTGCTTGCGGACAAGCTTGCGGATGAGCTTGAGCTGCTCCAGGGGGCAGCTGGCGAGCGCTAGTGGTCCGGGCGGCGCCGTCCACGGCAGTAACCCACTATGGTCGGCCACTAGCCGCCGCGGCTGACCTGACGACGGCGCTGTAGGGTGCCAGAGGAGCTTGGAGTATTGTTGTGAGTGGATGAGGCTGGGGTGTGGCTCTGCAGGCGAGCTAGGGCCAGGGGCGCGACGCGGCAGCTCGGGCGCACGCACGTGCAAAATGCACGCTCTGGGCGCGCCCAGCGCACGCACGCTATGTGTTTGCCGAAATGCCAGCGTGTGCTAGAGGGCATAGGAGAGGCTGGTGACCAACAGATCTAGGCTAGTGGTAGCTGGGGTGCTAGTGGACATGCTCGTTTGGCTGTTGTGGCAAGACTGTAAAGCAAACTCATGAGCATGCCAATTCTGTTCATGAACTCAAGGTGTTCGACAGAATGCCAGGAGCCTCTAGGCATCAACCCCTAGTGGCCAAAGATTCCAGGTTGGGGTCTCTTTGCATGATAAAGAGATTGGTAAGGTCAGTTGGCCAATTTTAGAAACTTGTTAGTGCAAGATTTGCAAAACTCCAGTTCTGGACAGAAGGAAAAGGGCATAATTGCATGGACCAAAAATGATCCAAATGCTCCAATCTCCTGGACTTAAGGGTTATGTAGGAAGGACTAGAAGCAGGAGAAAATTCATGGTTAAAAGAGCAAGTTAAAGTAGGGCTGCAGTAGAAAGTGTCAATCTGGACCAGAGAGCAAAAGAGGATGTTTTGCTCAACTTTTCCAAAGAACATCAAAGGATTTTTGCATAAAAGTGATGTAGGGGCTTCACATGACATCCCCAATTTTTGTTGGAATTTTTGAACAAATCCATCAAAGGGTTGTAGTGCAAACAGAGCTTTAAAACTGAAAAAAAAAACTTTAATTGATAAAGCTTAGGGAGAAAATAATAATGCAAATGAACCCACTGATAGAAAGATTGTTTCTCTTGGTTAGGGCAATTTAGGTCCAAATAACATATCTGAAAAAATTTCACTGGGGCAAAAACTCCATAAATTCAAAAGAAAAAGGGGTTCTGAAAACAAAGAAAATCCAGAGAATGAAAGGTTTAAATTCCTGGTAAAGATTTTGATTTATAAATCAAGGTCAAAATTTTTGGGGTGTTACAACACTACCCCCCTTAAGAAAAATCTCGTCCTCGAGATTTTCTAAAAGTTGTTATAAAAAGAACTTCTACTGTCACAAAATGATTCCACCAAAGATAACCGTACTGCTTATGCAATAAAATGCTGCTACAGTGCATGGGCAATAAGTGGTGTAAACTGCAGTGTGAAATACTGGCGCTGCGTGGAAAAATCTATGGTCGGGGAAGACAAGATATTTCTACTCCGGGCTATAGTAAATTTAGAAAAAAATATTTTTCTAAATTCTAAAATATACCGGTTGCACCCGAGAGCACAGTGCACTCTCTGGCTGACAGGTGGGGCCCGGGCCCATTGTCAGTCTCTTCTTCTACCTCTGGCTCTCTCTTCTCCCTCTCTCTCACGCGCTTCCCCGCGCTTTCTCCATCGGCGACATCTAGCTCGTAGGGTACCTAGGTCGTACTGCGGTAGTGCGCGGCGTGCTAGCTGCCGGTGCAGCGTGCACTCACCTCGCGGGCCAGCGTGCTGTCGGCACTGCTCGCGGATTCGCCTCCGAACACCGGCGGTCGAGCGACGGGCGGTGATGGTGGACTCCGCCCACCATACACCGATCTCAAGCTATAAAATGACTGAGGTGCTCCTTCTTCTTCCTCACACGTGGCCCCGCTTCTTCTTCTTCTTCTTCCCTCTCCTCCATTTGTGCTTGTAGGAGCTCGGGACGAGGCTCTAATGGCGGAGGTGATGCCGGACTGGTGCATGATCCTAGTGTACGGAGGGTTGGCGGCATTACTGGGGTTATCCGTGCTCTTGTGTGCGATGATCCTCGACGATCGTCGTGATGCTGCTACTCGAGTGCTAGCTCTTCGCGGCGACGGCGATCACGAGTATTAGGCGCGGGTGTCGGGTGCTAACGGCTGTCAGTGCGCGGAAGGCAACTTGTGCCTGAATAAATTCCCACAAGTTTCTCCGAAAGAGACTGTGGTGTGCTAGAGAGGTGCACAATTAATGTAACAAATGTGCGTGGATTTGCAACTTAGTGTACTTTGTGGAGTGGCCGGAGTTGTAAGTCTGTTGTTGCGGTGCTGAGTGAGAAAAATATCTATGTTATGCAGAGAGATATGTTGCAACAACTCAGGGAAGAGAAATAAATAAAATCTCACTCCAGGTTTTACTTAGCGCAAAAATTAATTAAATCAAGAATCATCAGCAGTGAAACTACTCCATAAATTGAAATCAATTATTTTATTCGACACACAGCTTACAACTCATAAATAGATGCTGGGATAACCAACATAGCAGTGACGTCTAAAACATAAACGGTAAATGGACAGGGTCCTGGGAAAATGTCTCTGTTGCTGGGGGACACTCTTCTTCTATCGGCAGGAGCGGGTTGACTAGTCGATGAATGTGCTTCTCCTGTCCGGGCCTAAGTGGTCTGCCTATGGCGATCCGAGGATTTAAATCGGCGAGGCCCTGGAGATAACCCATTACTCGCTGGGTCAAGCGCTCTTGCGCGATGACATACTGCGTAAGGTTGGCCAGCATTGGGTCTCTCTCAATTCGCCCACCAGGAAAAGATGTTACTTCTCCGAGCGCTGCACGGCTCGCAAAGTAATAATACCCCCGTTCGCTGGCATAGGGCACCGCGAATCGAAGGCGAGCAAGCGCTTTATACGCGGCAGCTTCTATGGCCATCTGCGGAGTCGGCATAGATTTCTCCATGAAGGAAACTTCTGTTGGGTCTTGGTTTGGGTTTGCGGGAGGGATGTGTACTACTTCCCAATATTTCGAGGTGGATGGTGTGATCCTCGATTTGAGCAGCTCATACTGGGGTGGACGGGTAGCACTCATGGTACTGCAGGTAAAATCCCACAATATCTTGATGAAGCTACCTGGGGAGGCATCTGGGGTTCTCAGATAAATACTAGGGATTGGCATGGCGAAAGAAATGGCTATGAGATTAGTGCACCAGGTGAGGGATGCTTGGCAAGGTCACGATGTGGCCTTTTATATAGTAACTGGGTTGGTTTTAAAAAAAATCACGATGAGAGGCAGCTATTTTGTCGGTTCCACTTTACGGGGTCGGGGTCAATGCTACAGATACACACGTCTCGTAAAGTGACGTGTTTACTATAGGAGTTGTCGGTGTGGTGCTTTGGAAGTTACACCCGGATTTAAAAATTGCATTTGCACGCCTACATATCTATGCATGGCTGCTATAAGGACAAGGGCGCACAAGTAAACCGTATATACATATGGAAATATAGGTTACACCACCACGGGGCGTGGACAAGATAAGGCTTGGTACTACTCGGGTGATTTAATCAACCTCGTTTATATCCAAGCGGCCTTGCCTTGTGGACGCCGAAGCTTCTTCAAGGGCATCACTGTCGGTGTTGGCTGGAGGTGGCTGAGGGGCTGCAGGGTCGGGGCAGTGATGATGACCCTCACAGGGGTTGTTGGTCACAATCCCGTTGGAGCGCGCCCCAAATAGGCGACGCATCACCTCTTGAGACACCAAGACATTTTGGTCAATGGCCGGGGCAGACCTCAAGGACTCGATCAGTTGTCCGAACAGCACGACTGGGTTGTCGGTGCCGGACTCATCTCCTCCTCTTGCCGGGGCTCGGCGAACCAGTTCTCCACGAGCTGCGATCAGATCAAGAGTGATTTGATCAAACAGTTCCTCTAGCGCACTTACATAGCGCACCAGGTGCAATAATGCAGGATCTGTCTCGTGGTCTCCGCTGGCAACTCGGGGTGGCCTACCATACCCGTCACGGCTGGGGTAGTAGTAGAATGAGCGACAGTTAACTCTGGGCGACAAGTGCCTGAGTTGAACTATTGCCTCTCGAGCAGCTAGTGGGATAGCTTGCGGCTCAAAGGAAGTTGTCCTTCCGGTGAACCTGTAGGGGCGTTCTGGCGATAGACCCCTACCGTAGATGTGCAAAGTGGCCCAGAATTGATGGCTTTCACTGCTCATGGATCCTTGGTACACAACATATTCTGGGGGCTCCTCTAACGCAAAGGCACGGCGGGTCAGGTTTGTGAGCACGGTCACAAAACCTCCAAGGTTGGTTGCTGTGGTTTCATTGTGAACAATAGGTCCTGGCATTTTTGCTAGGTCTAGGGTAGAGGCTGTGCTGTGCTGGGTTTGAGGCTAGCGTGCCCTATTTATAGGAAAGGGGATGGAGTCTTGCTTCGCACACTAGCGGAGGAGACTATTTAGGTGTCGGTCACTGGTGCGTGATCGACGGGCTAGGCTGATAGGTTGGGCACCGACTGCCAAAGGTGTCGGTTCACTGTGTGGGTATCTTACGCGAGATGCTCGGCCAGGGTTAGGATAAGGTCTAGTGGGGTGGTTATCCTAGGTTTTTGACCTGGCTAAGATAGGATTAGCCAATGGTCAGCCTCGCTCTGACACCAAGGTTGTCAGGACCGGAATTTCGGGGTATTGAATCCCCAAAAATGGCCCTTGTGCTCACCAGCCCCAGGATTACTGTTAGCTGGTGAGGCACCACTTGATACAGAAAATCCAAGCAAAAATACAAAATATGTAGTACAAGACCATTATGGTCTTTAAGTACAACACAAGGTTTCTAGTGGCTGATGGCGGAAGCGGTCAGTGACACGTCGGCGTCTGTGGGACTCCATTTCCCACGGGAATAGCTGACCAGGTTAACTCCTATCTTCGTGAGGCTGCTATCACCGTTGCATAGGTTCCAGGTAGTCGTCGCAACGCTCCTCTCCATGCAAGAAATCTGGCCAAGACAATAGCCAGGGACAAGCCAGTGTGTACTTTGAATGTCCTCGCAAACATTATGAACATTGGTGAAATATAATCATGCTCGAGAATATTTGATGATCACGATGTTAATTATGATATGACAGTCCATATTGCAAGCAGGTCGTTGGTATGAAAATGCATCTGCAATCAGGGAGTGATAATAAAATAAATAGCGATCATGCCATAGTCGAGCGTCTGAGCGACACCACATAAAGGGCTTATAAGGAAAAATAAATGACAGGTATGCCACAGTCGGGCGCCTGAGCGACACCACATAAATGGCTTATAAGGAAAAATAAATAACAGGTATACCACAATCGGGCGTCTAAGTGACACCACATAAAGGGCTTATAAAGAAAAATAAATAACAGGTATGCCATAGTCGGGCGTCTGAGCGACACCACATAAAGGGCTTATAAGGAAAAATAAATGACAGTGAATATCGAGGAGGTAGAACCATCCTAGGGATACTCAATGACTTAAATAACTTAAAGGGTTAGTCCAAAAATAATAATGGCAATAGTAACAATCATCATAGGTCACAAGTCATGATCCATGTTCTGTTTAGTAGTTCCTCCTCTGAAGACCGACGCTAAGGCAGACACTTGACACATCCCAGACTGTAGTCCTAACCCAGGGACACGGCTATTCGAATAGATTTAATCTCTGCAGAGGGTGTACTCTTTACCCACGAATAACAGATTCCTTTAGTCCATCTGGACTAATTCCGTCTACGGTCTTTTAATTTGAAGACACAACTGACCGCATACACCAGCCTAACTTACCGGTGTCTGGAATCACCCACGACACCTGTTAAGCCGAACTCTAAGTGGGGAGGCTACAACCTCGACTAGCATGGGATCACAAAATTTATAACGCGCGCAAACTGGGGAAGCTACCCCCTTCGGCTCCAACCGAAACACCCATCTCCCCGGACCAGGTGGCCTGCCTACCGGATGCAGCCGGTAACTTCCACCATTGCCTCTCTGTATGGTGTGTGCTAGAATAGGGGTCGACAATTTACTGAACCGTACCCTGCCTGTAGCAGGGACAAGTGGTAGCACGAAACAAGTATGGGAGTTACTGGAACAAGACTCGATCTACGGTCGACTCAGGAGGTTCAAGCATCACATGAATGGTTAGCATAACCAATATATTTCATAACGACGGTCGGAATCACCATCCTTCATGCCTCACCAAGCCGTACCGGATTCCATCATCCCGACGCGGAACCTATGACGAGCTCGCATCTACACAAGACCGCGACTTCCACGGCTTTCTTCCGTTAGGCATGAAAGGCATCCGAAGGGGATCACCGTCATGCATATTAAGTTTTCACAGCAAGGAGTCTACATCATGCACTCATGGGTATGATCATATCATCACATATGAAAAAGAAATGAATGCATCCATATCGAGGTGACGTTGTAATCGTGTCAACGACACCCACAAGTTTTGGACCAGGGTTCAAAATGCTTGCCTTCAGGTAGTGGAGAGGTAAAGTGCGTTCCAAAACTTTTTGGAAGTTTTTCTCCCTGTTCAAAATCCTATTTGAAAGAATATGAAATCAATACATAGTTTCAAAACAGCACAAAAAGTTGTCTGGAAGATTTTTCAAATAAATATGAAAATAAACTAGATCAAATTTGAGGAAAAACAGAAAAAGAATCAAGTCATTTGGACTTAAATTTGAAAAGTTGTAGGCAGTCAAAGATCTGTTTTTAAAATAAAACCAGAAAGAAAACGTTTCGGGGCAGAATGCGTATTCGATGCGGGGGAAACGTACTCAAGACTTTACGCTTTCACTTATCCAGCGTGGACTGGCGCGTGGGTCACTGACAGTGGGTCTACGAGGCCCACTGGTCAGGTTTGACCAGTCGCCTCTCCCTCCTCTTCCTCTGCCCGAGCGGAGGCGGGACTCCGGCGATGCTCGCCGGCGAACGGCGGCATCGTTCGAGAAACCGAGGCCATCTGCGGGCTAAGGGGGTCGAGGCGATCCTTTCGGTGGTTGCTATGGTCCCTGTGGTGGACGGAGTCGCCGGCGACGGGCTTCGCAGCGGACTGTGGCGGTCGGGAAGAGTGGGCTCTTGCCTCCGGCGGTTACTGATCAAAATCGAGCATGGGGATGGACTCACGAGATGTAGAGGGAGCTTCTGGTGAAGAGAGTGGAGAGGGGGAGGCCCTGGTAGCGCCGGAATGGATCGGAACGAGGCGGCGGCCGGGCTGACCGTTGATAGGGAAGACGGCCTTCCTCTCTTGGATTGATGGCTAAGGGGGCACTAGGAGAATGGTTTGAAGCTGCCTAGGGGAACGGGACGTGCTCGGGGGCTTCTTATATAGTGTAGCCATGTCAGTTCGCGGCGGCCGTGGATAGGATCGCCGGCGACCGCCATTCTGTAGCAGCAGAGAGACGTGGCGGCGACGAGTGCTTGCGGACAAGCTTGCGGATGAGCTTGAGCTGCTCGAGGGGGCAGCTGGCAAGCGCTAGTGGTCCGGGCGGCGCCGTCCACGGCAGTAACCCACTTAGGCCGGCCGCTAGCCGCCGCGGCCGACCTGACGACGGCGCTGTAGGGTGCCAGAGGAGCTTGGAGTATTCTGGTGAGTGGATGAGGCCGGGGTGTGGCTCTGCAGGCGAGCAAGGGCCAGGGGCGCGACGCGGCGGCTCGGGCGCACGCACGTGCAAAATGCACGCTCTGGGCGCGCCGAGCGCACGCACGCTATTTGCTTGCCGAAATGTCAGCGTGTGCTAGAGGGCATAGGAGAGGCTGGTGACCAACAGATCTAGGCTGGTGGTAGCTGGGGTGCTAGTGGACATGCTCGTTTGGCTGTTGTGGCAAGACTGTAAGGCAAACTCATGAGCATGCCAATTCTGTTCATGAACTCAAGGTGTTCGACAGAATGCCAGGAGCCTCTAGGCATCCCCCCTAGTGGCCAAAAACTCCAGGTTGGGGTCTCTTTGGATGATAAAGAGGGTGGTAAGGTCAATTGGCCAATTTTAGAAACTTGTTAGTGTAAGATTTGCAAAACTCCAATTCTGGACAGAAGGAAAAGGGCATAATTGCATGGACCAAAAATGATCCAAATGCTCCAATCTCCTGGACTTAAGGTTTTTTTAGGAAGGACTACAAGCAGGAGAAAATTCATGGTTAAAAGAGCAAGTTAAAGTAGGGCTGCAGTAGAAAGTGTCAATCTTGACCAGAGAGCAAAAGAGGATATTTTGCTCAACTTTTCCAAAGAACATCAAAGGATTTTTGCGTAAAAGTGATGTAGGGGCTTCACATGATATCCCCAATTTTTGGTGGAATTTTTGAACAAATCCATCAAAGGGTTGTAGTGCAAACAGAGCTTTAAAACTAAAAAAAATAAGTTTAATTGATAAAGCTTAGGGAGAAAATAATAATGCAAATGAACCCACTGATAGAAAGATTGTTTTTCTTGGTTAGGGCAATTTAAGTCCAAATAACATATCTGAAAAAATTTCACTGGGGCAAAAACTCCATAAATTCAAAAGAAAAAGGGGTTCTGAAAACAAAGAAAATCCAGAGAATGAAAGGTTTAAATTCATGGTAAAGATTTTGATTTATAAATCAAGGTCAAAATTTTTGGGGTGTTACACCCTTGCAGACTTACCCATAGCTGTGGGCCTAATGCAACTCGGCTACAAATGGAGAATGGGGTCCTTGTGCTCAACACCTAGAATGCCCAATACCTCCATTAGTTTTGTCATGGCTCGCACGCGCATGAACGAAACAGGGTTGTACACCCCAAAGATTCTCGATAGAGCTCCCCCCATGCCCAGTGGAAGCCCCATGCCCCGCGCAGGCGGAACGATCGAACCTCTATCATGCCCACGCCAAGTGGAAGCCCCATGCTCCGCGCTGGCGGGCTAATCAAGAGAGGCCATAGCACATGCCACCCCGACCTCAGGTTGATCCGCGCCGGACATAGGAGCCGTTCATCTTCTCATGAAGCACGTGCTCATGACATCTTCCCGAGCATCACATGAGCAGGGGATGGAAAGGTGCCTACGCTCGGGTCAGTCCCAGCAGCACTGGAAAATCCATGCAGTTGGGCTCTGGCTGGCGGGCCTGATCCCGTGCACGTCAACCCACCAAGGCCCTTGGTGTCTGGTCTCCTCGTGTAATGCTGTGAATAGGCCAGCGAGCGCGCATTGCTCCTTTGAGGTGCAATTCTTGTAGGCACGCCCCCTCGGGAATGGATCGCTCGAGAAACGTCGCGAGGTGCATTATGCAAGTTGTGAATTGTCCGGCGTAAAAGAAGCTAAGTGTGAGAACCTCCGGAGGCAGCCTTGCTGATGTGGGCAATTTCCTTTTGTGTAGGTCGCTTGGGCATCAAAGGGGGGCTCCCTGAGCATCGCGCCTCATGGGATCTTAACAACTCCCGGTGCCCCTAACCTGCTGGTCTTGTCTAGGAATCGTGACCTGACACCCTAGCGCCGGCTGAGGCCTGCACGGGGGTTGGGCCCTGCCGACGTAGAGCACAAAGGCAAGCGAAAACAAACATGGAAAGGAAGCATTGGAAGAGCATGAGCATTCATTACAAGCATTAAGAGTTCAGATAAATAAACAAGAGCCATCGTCTCATGCATCCACGAGGCAAGATCGGTATATTTCAGGATGAAGATACGTCTCCAACGTATCTATAATTTTTGATTGTTCCGTCCTATTATATTTCTATTTTGGATGCTTAATGGGCTTTAATATACACTTTTATATGATTTTTGGGACTAACCTATTAACCCAGAGCCCAGTGCCAGTTTCTGTATTTTCCTTGTTTTTGAATATCGCAGAAAAGGAATACCAAACGGAGTCCAATTGACCTGAAATTGCACGGAGGTTGTTTTTGGACCAGAAGAAGCCCACGGAGTACCGGAGATGGACCAGAAGAGTCCCGATGCCACCACGAGGGTGGGGCGCGCGCCCTACCCCCTGGACGCCCCCTATCTCGTGGCCACCTCAAGGACCCCTGACTTGTTCCCGACTTCAACACCTCTTATATATACCCAAACTTCCAGAACATAACCTACATCAGAAGTTCCGCCGCATCAAGCCTCTGTAGCCATTGTAAACCAATCTAGACCCGTTTTGGCACCCTGCCGAAGGGGGAATCCCTCTCCAGTGGCCATCTTCATCATCCCAGTACTCTCCATGACGAGGAAGGAGTAATTCACCCTCGGGGCTGAGGGTATGTACCAGTAGCTATGTGTTTGATCTCTCTCTCTCTCTCTCCGCTCTCTCTCTCTCTCTCTCTCTCTCTCTCTCTCTCTCTCTCTCTCCCTCTCTCTCTCTCGTGTTCTTGATATGGCACGATCTCGATGTATCGCGAGCTTTGCTACTATAGTTGGATCTTATGATGTTTCTCCACCTCTACTCTCTTGTAATAGATTGAGTTTTCCCTTTGAAGTTATCTTATCGGATTGAGTCTTTAAGGATTTGAGAACACTTGATGTATGTCTTGCATGTGCTTATCTGTGGTGACAATGGGATATTCACGTGATCTACTTGATGTATGTTTTGGTGATCAACTTGCGGGTTCAGTGACCATGTGAATTTATGCATAGGGGTTGGCACACATTTACGTCTTGACTCTCTGGTAGAAACTTTGGGGCACTCTTTGAATTTCTTTGTGTTGGTTGAATAGATGAATCTGAGATTGTGTGATGCATATCGTATAATCATGCCCACGGATAATTGAGGTGAAAATGGAGTATCTAGGTGACATTAGGGTTTTGGTTGATTTGTATCTTAAGGTGTTATTCTAGTACGAACTCTGGGATAGATCGAATGGAAAGAATAGCTTCTTGTTATTTTACTACGGACTCTTGAATAGATCGATCAGAATAAATAACTTTGAGGTGGTTTCGTACCCTACAATAATCTCTTCGTTTGTTCCCCGCTATTAGTGACTTTGGAGTGACTCTTTGTTGCATGTTGAGGGATAGTTATATGATCCAATTATGTTATTATTGTTAAGAGAACTTGCACAAGTGAAAGTATGAACCCTAGGCCTTGTTTCGAAGCATTGCAATACCGTTTGTGCTCACTTATATCATTACTTACCTTGCTGTTTTTATATTTTCAGATTACAAAAACCTATATCCACCATCCATATTACACTTGTATCACCATCTCTTCGCCGAACTAGTGCACCTATACAATTTACCATTGTATTGGGTGTGTTGGGGACACAAGAGACTCTTTGTTCTTTGGTTGCAGGTTTGTTTGAGAGAGACCATCTTCATCCTACGCCTCCCATAGATTGATAAACCTTAGGTCATCCACTTGAGGGAAATTTTCTACTGTCCTACCAACCTCTGCACTTGGAGGCCCAACAATGTCTACAAGAAGAAGGTTGTGTAGTAGACATCAAGCTCTTTTCTGGTGCCGTTGCCCAGTAGGTGAGTGCTTGAAGGTATATCTTTAGATCTTGCAATCGTATCTTTTAGTTTCTTGTTTTATCACTAGTTTAGTTTATAAAAGAAAACTACAAATAAATGGAATTAAGGTTACCTCATATGCTTCATCTTTTTAATATTTTTCGTGAAAATGATGGAAAGGAAAATTGTGCCCAAGTGCTCGAAAAAGAAGGCATTATTAGGTTTGGCAATAAATCTTTCAACGATGAGCATGATTGCAATGTTGTTAGTATAAATTCCACGAATATCCATGATGCTAATGATATGCAAAGCTACAAGCTTTGGGATGCTATGTTTGATGAAGATGATATTTTTAGTCCCCCAAGTTTTGATGAGAAAATTTATTATGATGAAATCATGCCTCCTATTTATGTTGATTATATTTATGAAAGTGGATTTGGAGAGGTCATGACTTTATTTAGTGATGAATCCACTATTTCGGAAGAGGTTCCAATTGATTATGACAACAAAGTTGCTATCTATGATGATTATTATGATGACTTGTATGCTATTAAGAATAATGATAACCATGAAACTTGTCATCATGATTTTCGTTTTCAATTGGATTATGCCTCACATGATAATTATTTTTTTGAGTTTTCTCCCACTATTATTCACGAGAATAAATTCGCTTATGTGGAGAGTAATAAAATTTATATGCTTGGGGATCATGAAAAGAATGCTTTATGTGATGGTTATATTGTTGAATTCATTCATGATGCTACTGAAAATTATTAAGAGGGAGGAATATATGCTTGTAGGAGTTGCAATAATATCAAGTTTCCTCTCTATGTGTTCAAAATCTTGAAGCTATGCTTGTTTTGCTTTCCTATGATAGTTGATTATCGTTTCCACAAGTAGTTTGCTCACAAAATCCATATGCATAGGAAGCGGGTTAGACTTAAATTTTCTAGTCATATTCTTCATGATGCTCCCGTTATGTTTCAATTCTTATCTTTTATGCGAGCATCATTGTCATCATCATGCCTAGCTAGAAAGGCATTAAAGAAAAGCGCTTGTTCGGAGGCAACCCAATATTTACCCCTACTATTTTTGTGTGTTCACATGATTAAGCTATTTTAGTAATCATGTTTTATTGCTTTTGTTTCAATAAAGTGTCAAGTAGAACCTTTGGAAAGACTTGGGTGAAGTCTTTGCGATCTTGCTGTAAAAAACAGAAACTTTTGCGCTCACGAGATTAGCTGCCATTTTTTTTACTGGAGAGTGCTTTTAGGTTGATTCTTTTTGCAGATGATTAATAAGAAAATTCCTCTTGTCCACCAATTTATTTCAGAATTTATTGATTTACAGAAGTATTCGAAAGTTACAGATTTCTACAGACTTTTCTGTTTTTGACAGATTCTGTTTTTCGTGTGTTGTCTGCTTATTTTGATGAATCTATGAGTAGTATCGGAGGGTATGAACCATAGAGAAGTTGGAATACGGTAGATATTACACAAATATAAATTTATAATGAGTTAACAACAGTACCTAAGTGATGGTTTTATTTTCTTATACTAACGGAGCTTACGAGTTTTCTGTTGAGTTTTGTGTTGTGAAGTTTCAAGTTTTGGGTAAAGATTCGATGGACTATGGAATAAAGAGTGGAAAGAGCCTAAGCTTGTGGATTCCCATGGCACCCCAAGGTAATATTAAAGTACAACCAAAAGCCTAAGCTTGGGGATGCCCCAGGAAGGCATCCCCTCTTTCGTCTTCATTCATCGGTAAATTTACTTGAGGCTATATTTTTATCCACCACATGATATGTGTTTTGCTTGGAGCGTCATTTTGTTTTATTTACTTTTTCTTGATGTTTTAATAATATACCAAGATCTGAAATTCTTAAATGTTAGAGAGTCTTCACATAGTTACATAATTATTCGACTACTCATTGATCTTCACGTATATCTTTCAGAGTAGTTTGTCGTTTGCTCTAGTGCTTCACTTATATCTTTTTAGAGCATGGCGGTGGTTTTATTTGGAAGAATTGATGAACTCTCGTGCTTCACTTCTATTATTTTGAGAGTCTTTTAGAACAACATGGTAATTTGCTTTGGTTATAAAACAAGTCCTAATATGATGGGCATCCAAGAGGGATATAAATAATAAAAACTTTCATATAAAGTGCATTGAATACTATGAGAACTTTGATACTTGATGATTGTTTTGAGATATGAGGATGGTGATATTAGATTCATGCTAGTAGAGTTGTTGTGAATTTGAGAAATACTTGTGTTGAGGTTTGCAAGTCCCGAAGCATGCACGTATGGTAATGGTTGTGTGACAAATTTGAAGCATGAGGTACTTCTTTGATTGTCATCCTTTGTGTGGAGGTCGGGATCGTGCGATGGTTAACTCCTACCAACCCTTCCCCTAGGAGCATGCATGTAGTGCTTGGTTTTGATGACTTGTAGATTTTTGCAATAAGTATGTGAGTTCTTTATGACTAATGTTGAGTCAATGAATTATACGCACTCTCAACCTTCCACCATTTCTAGCCTCTCTAGCACCGCGCAACTTTCGCCGGTACCATACAACCACCATATATCTTCCTCAAAACAGCCACCATACCTACCTATTATGGAATTTCCATAGCCATTCCGAGATATATTGCCATGCAACTTTCCACCGTTCTGTTTATTATGACACGCTTCATCATTGTCATATTGCCTTGCATGATCATGTAGTTGACATCGTATTTGTGGCAAGGCCACCATGCATAATTTTTCATACATGTCACTCTTGATTCACTACACATCCCGATACACCGCCAGAGGCATCCATATAGAGTCATATTTTGTTCTAGTATCGAGTTGTATTTTATATGAGTTTTAAATAAATAGAAGTGTGATGATCATCATTATTAGAGCATTGTCCCGAAAAAAAGGCCAAATAAAAAAAGGGAAGGCCCAAAGAAAAGAAAAAATGGGACAATGCTACTATTTTTTTCCACACTTGTACTTCAAAGTAGCACCATGATCCTCATGATAGAGAATCTCTTGTTTTGTCACTTTCATATACTACTGGGAATTTTTATTATAAAACTTGGCTTGTGTATTCCAAAGATGGGCTTCCTCAAATGCCCTAGGTCTTCGTGAGCAAGCAAGTTGGATGCACACCCACTTAGTTTCTTTTGTTGAGCTTTCATACATTTATAGCTCTAGTGCATCCGTTGCATGGCAATCCCTACTCACTCACATTGATATCTATTAATGGGCATCTCCATAGCCCATTGATACACCTAGTTGATGTGAGACCATCTTCCTCTTTTTGTCTTCTCCACAACCACCACTCTATTCCACCTATAGTGCTATATCCATGGTCACGCTCATGTATTGCGTGAAAGTTGAAAAAGTTTGAAAAAATTAAAGTATGAAACAATTGCTTGGCTGAAAATGGGGTTGTGCATGATTTGGGTATGTTGTGTGACGGACATGGAGCATGGCCAAACTATACGATTTTGTAGGGATGAACTTTCTTTGGCCATATTATTTCGAGAAGACATGATTACTTTGTTAGTATGCTTGAAGTATTATTATTATTGTGTCAATATTAAACTTTTGTCTTGAATATTTCGGATCTGAACATTCATGCCACAATAAAGAAAATTACATTGATAATTATGTTAGGTAGCATTCCACATCTAAAATTCTGTTTTTATCATTTACCTACTCGAGGACGAGCAGGAATTAAGCTTGGGGATGCTTGATACATCTCCAACGTATCTATAATTTTTTATTGTTCCATGCTATTATATTATCTCTTTTGGATGCTTAATGGGCATTAATATACACTTTTATATGATTTTTGGGACTAACCTATTAACCCATAGCCCAGTGCCAATTTCAGTTTTTTTCCTTGTTTTTGAGTATCGCAGAAAAATAATACCAAACGGAGTCCAATCGACCTGAAATTGCACGGAGGTTGTTTTTGGACCAGAAGAAGCCCACGGAGTATCGGAGATTGACCAGAAGAGTCCCGAGGCTACCACGAGGGTGGGGGGCTCATCCCGTATCTCGTGGCCGCCTCGGCGACCCCCTTTACTTTTCCCAGACTCCAACACCTCTTATATATACCCAAACTTCCAGAACATAACCTAGATCGGGAGTTCCGCTGCCGCAAGCCTCTGTAGCCACCGAAAACCAATCTAGACCTGTTCCGTCACTGTGTCAGAGCAAGAATCCCTCTCCGGTGGACATCTTCGTCATCCCGGCGCTCTCTATGACAAGGAGGGAGTTGTTCACCCTCGGGGTTGAGGGTATGTACCAGTAGCTATGTGTTTGATCTCTCTCTCTCTCTCTCTCTCTCTCTCTCTCTCTCGTGTTCTTGATATGGCACGATCTTGATGTATCGCGAGCTTTGCTACTATAGTTGGATCTTATGATGTTTCTCCCCCTCTACTCTCTTGTAATGGATTGAGTTTTCCCTTGAAGTTATCTTATTGGATTGAGTCTTTAAGGATTTGAGAACACTTGATGTATGTCTTGCATGTGCTTGTCTGTGGTGACAATGGGATATTCACGTGATCTACTTGATGTATGTTTTGGTGATCAACTTGCGGGTTCAGTGACCATGTGAACTTATGCATAGGGGTTGGCACACATTTTCGTCTTGACTCCCCTGTAGAAACTTTGGGGCACTCTTTGAAGTTCTTTGTGTTGGTTGAATAGATGAATCTGAGATTGTGTGATGCATATCGTATAATCATGCCCACGGATACTTGAGGTGACAATGGAGTATCTAGGTGATATTAGGGTTTTGGTTGATTTGTATGTTAAGGTGTTATTCTAGTACGAACTTTGGGATAGATCGAATGGAAATAATAGCTTCGTGTTATTTTACTACGGACTCTTGAATAGATCGATCAGAAAGAATAACTTTGAGGTGGTTTCGTACCCTACAATAATCTCTTCGTTTGTTCCCCGATATTAGTGACTTTGGAGTGACTCTTTGTTGTATGTTGAGGGTAAGTTATATGATCCAATTATGTTATTATTGTTGAGAGAACTTGCACTAGGAAAGTATGAACCCTATGCCTTGTTTCGAAGCATTGCAATACCGTTTGTGCTCACTTTTATCATTACTTACCTTGCTGTTTTTATATTTTCAGATTACAAAAACCTATATCTACCATCCATATTGCACTTGTATCACCATCTCTTCGCCGAATTAGTGCACCTATACAATTTACCATTGTATTGTTTGTGTTGGGACACAAGAGACTCTTTGTATTGGTTGCAGGGTTGTTTGAGAGAGACCATCTTCATCCTATGCCTCCCACGGATTGATAAACCTTAGGTCATCCAGTTGAGGGAAATTTGCTACTGTCCTACAAACCTCTACAGTTGGAAGCCCAACAACCTCTAAAAGAAAAAAGTTGTGTAGTAGACATCAGATGATAAAGGGATCCTTAAGAAGAAGTATGATCCCTACCATTGTCGTCGTCCGCCACAGCCTCCCCGAAGCCTTCGCTGCTACTAAAGGAGAACTTCACGAGCAGCGCATCCATGTGGCCATCCATGACCCCTGTGAGGTTGTCGCGGAATTCTTTCGGGACAGGACCTATCACCTTGTTGAAATCAAAGTGAGGTTCCGTGGAGAAGGTGGCTGAAGACGCGGGTCGCCACCAGGGAGAAGAGATCGCGACACTCCTCCTCCTAGATGATGTCCAGCTTCTGAGCTCCATCTTCAATTTTCTCCACGAGCTTGGAGGAAAATTCAGCATAGTAAAACTCGGGGGGCACCAAAGGAGTCTCGAGCTTCTCCCTGCTGATGGAGTGGAGGGCATCACGGGCTCGGAGCTCGAGAGAGGAAAGCACTGCAGGCGGTCCAGGTTGCCGCTCCCGGTGTGATTCAAGCGCCATCTTGAGCTCGGTGATTTCTCGCTGGATCTTCTCACACTCTGCCCCAAAGGTATTGTCCTGTAGCTTCAGCTCCTTGTTGTGCTCTCCTGCGAGCCTAGAGCACTTGGCAGCTGCCTTGGCAGCATCATCTACCTGGATCTTCTTCTCCTTAGCCTCCAACTAGGTGCTAGCCTCAGAGACGTGCTTTGGATGGGCCTATTGGGCGTCAACAACCTGGTGCCCCAGCGTCTCTAGGCGCTTCCGTTCAGCGGCCTCCTCGGTATACTCCTTCGCCAAGTCCGATTCGCGACCCAAAAGATTTGCCTCGCGGGATTTGAGGTCTTCTTCTCGTGATTTGAACAGCCGCAACTGCGCAGCCCACTCTTACTAGAACGCTATCGAGCTGGCCTCTACCTATTCACGGCTCTTGGTGGCCTACTCTGCCTCTGCAAGCGCGGTCTTGCAGGCCACCTTCGCCTCGACAACCTCCTTCTCCCTCTCTGTGTGTATCGCCTTGTTTTGACATTGGCCCTCCTTCACTGCTACATCGAGCAGGAGCCACCCTTCAGCAAGCATCAGGCATTCCACGATGAGGAATCTCCCAGCGTCCTGGAAGTCTGCCCTGAGCCGACTGAGCATGGCCCGAGCGTCGGTCAAGGCCCCGTGCCTGAGAAAGACATTGCAGCTCACGAGCGCAAAGGTCCGGCCTGGGTTTGGCGCCTTGGTACTCGCAGCCAGCACGATCGAGGAGGCTCTGACGATGTTCTCCTTGCGTACGAAAGAGTTTCTCCCCGAGTAAAAAGTATGAAGTGAAACATGATGCTCTAGTACTCTTGAACACACCCACAATTGTTTCCTCCTCCAGGATCTTAAACAGTTGTTTCAAGCACTGTTTGGTGGAACTTTGATTGTCATGTGAAGGAGATTAGGCCAAATAAGTGATCATGGATAGGTTTTCACTATGGATTAATGTTTGGGAACTATGGACCTTTAGCAATAATGTCTCTTTCGAGCTCTTTTGATCTTTCCCCTTTATTTACCACATACACACCCATTCATGAAAAGCCAAATATTATTTGTTTCTAGTGTTGCCACTACGTACGGTAACAAACTCATAGCCGAAATCCAAGCAATCACTCTTGGTGGATAGTTCATTGGCCTGCGGAGTCCTTAGCATAACATCAAGAAGGGTGATGAGGCCACATTTACACACGTAAACACGCATATAGTAGCAAATCCATGGTACCAGCCGAAGGTTGTAACAACATGTTGAGATATACAACACAGGTCTTTGACATAATCTCACCCACCTTTCTACTGAGTTCCTCTAGAGAATTTAATCTGCAAGTGCTATCAAGTCCATTAAAGTTAACAACGCGGGGTTGAGCATGTTCAAACATCACTCCTACTTGTGAGTTACGTTGGGATTTCCTCAAAGAGCAGAGGATGATGAAGTACAGTAGAGATAAGTATTTCCCTGATTTAAGAACCAAGGTTATCAATCCAGTAGGAGAACCACGCGAAACCTTGTTAGCAGCACCTACACACAAAAGAGCAAATACTTGCACCCAACACAATCAAGGGGGTTATCAATCCCCTTGCAGTTATTTGCAAGGATCAAATCTGATAGTGATAGATAGATAAATAAAACACAAAATAAATAACGGTAAATAAATTACAGAAAGGTATTTTTGGAGTTAATATATGATAAAGGTAGACCTGAGGGCCATAGTTTTCACTAGAGGCTTCTCTCGAACAAAAGCATACGATGGGTAAACAAATTACTATTGGGCAATCGATAGAAAAGCGGATACCTATGACGATATCCAAGGTTATGATCATGTATATATGAATCACGTCCAAGAAAAGTAGACCGACTCCTACCTGCATCTACTACTATTACTCCACCCAGCGACCACTATCTAGAATGCATCTAGAGTATTAAGTTCATGAAAAATGGAGTAACGCCTTAAGCAAGATGGCATGATCTAGACAAAGTAAATCACATCAATAGGAATAAACCCTGTCATTTTCCACTTAATGGTAATAATACAAATATGTGTCTTGTGCCCTTCTGTTACTTGGATATAGATCGCAAGGCGAGGCAGACCAATAGGTAAAGTTCTCGTCCACCAGTGGCTACCGGAATGATAACAACAACAGTAACAAGATCTTACCGACAAGGTTATACACCAAGGTGTTTACATAAGCAGGAAAATATTACTGCTTAGATCGTATGGATGACAATAAAGGTTAAACAAACCAATGGAAAGGAAAATGTGATTATACACAAGTATTAGTAGTATAACTTTCCCATGGACAAATAGAGCATGATATACATGATAGGACATCAAGTACACCACCATTTAGATAAAGCGACAAAGAATGTATGATGTTTACCCCTACAACGGTGTTTGGATAATTGATCAAGAAACTGTTAGCATTGCGCTTCCAATGTTCCTTCTGATGATCGGAATACCACAGTCATGCTTCGGGATAGCATTGATGTGGTCATTAGGTAAAGGTTCGACTTTGGGAACAAAAAGTATCCAGCAGGAACTGGTAGACCATCTCATACAATTTCATCATTGGAAAATATGAGGATGTGGCCGATGGGCTCAGCAACAAATCATCGATATTTCCAAAATTATGTGAACAAGGTAATAGTAGATCGAGGAAAACATCCACAATTAAACATTGATCTACAAATGCACTCAAAATTATGGACTAAGCAGCACGATCAATGTTAGGATGATGAGTCAATAACCAACACTAGAAGGATGAAACTATCGTTCATTAACTTACAAGAAATAGGGTTGCTAGAAGTTTTGAATTTACACATGACAGTCCATTTGTCGATATTCCAGTTAGAAATAACACAGGGGCCAATAAAAGAATGGTGATGGTGATAAGTTTCCCTTGTACCAAGAATTCTTAAGAGGTGGGAAAATTCTAAGGACATTCTTGACATAAAAGATGGTGATACTCCAAGGTAGAACATAACATAAGCTAGATAGCAGGGAGATCCATAACAGGAGAAAGTTTGTGTTGGAAGGAACACAAGGATGTTGGCGAGGACAACAAAAATAACAAGGGGCAAGGATGGTACATCTAGTCATGAATTTGATTCACAACTTGGAAGAAGTCAAAATGTTGACGATGATCACGACATAATTTGTCGAGAGGTTCCATGAGGATACAATCGAACAATGACGATATCAAGCAAAAGGAATGGTGGACCAAAAGGTGATTGGAACCACGGATATGACACACTCGGAATCAAGCTTGTTGTTCAAGGCGAAATGATATGACGAGGAAGATCGATGTAAGTTTAGCTCATCATCAAAAATTGTGCTCTGGGAAGAAGGACCAGGTAGCATAATTAAAATTTATCACGATAATGATATAGCCGATCATGCTAGCAATGGTGTGATGGAGTATTAAACTTCCCAGCAACAAAGTACTAGGAGTACTGAATTTCAGTGCGGATTTGATTCACTACTCCGAGTTCTCGGTTGATGACAACTCATAACCCATGGAGTGACTATGACAAGGAAACCTATTACTTCATCAAAAATTCATAAGATGTAGTGCAATGGCATGATATCCTCGAGATACCAGGGGTAATACTCGAAGGTACATCAGAATAGAGGTTGGACTGGTGAATTTATCTACGGAAGACAAGTGCCTTTTAACTTGTATGAGAAATGAAATCGAAGGAGAAAAATATGGTCGGAACCACATTTGTAATTGATCAAACCACAGATACAAGATGAACTTATAACAAGGGGATAATAAATTTTAAGAGAACCTTCCATGGTAAAATCTACATCGTGCCCATGGGCATGAACGCAAAGGTTCAAGGTCGACTCCCACTTCTTCAATGCCTATTCTTTCATTCAATTATTGTCTTTGAAGAAGTAGTAGAGTTGAAATTTTATCCGACGAAACACTAGTAGATATCGCCCGCATAATCTTCGGGTTCACACTGATTTTGGAAGGCATAGATTCAACCCATCGGGGTAACTTAGGAACATATACCACAACTTGAAGAGTAAATAACATAAGCTTGATAGTAGAACATGGTTTAGGATACAATTTGCCAAAGGCATTATGTATCTAGGGATAATTCAGAAGGTGCTTGAATAAGAAGGACACTGTCGGATAATAATACAGCAAAGGATTGGACGGTCCACAAAGAATCTGATGCGGGTATCGATGTTCAAGCCAAACAAGAATGAATGCATTGATATCAGATTATAGAAACACCTGAATTCTTGGAAGCTTAAATATGAAGGAATTACGATTCCCAAATCAATGGATCAGACGCAGATGCCCTGGTCAAAAATATGAGTAAGTTGAATAGAATTAGATGGACAATCAATCAAGGTTTTATTTGTCGGGAATCGGCTCATGTCCGGAATGATGACTGAGTCGGAATGATGAAGTATAGGATCCGACTGATGATTGCGCGCATTCACAACATATCGAATCAAGGGACTCAAAATTATAGTGACAAAGGATGTCAACGAGAGTACTAGAAATATGGGATTGACCATAATGCAAGATGGCTAGAATTTCAAAAGCAATAGGTTGCAGATGATACTCGGAAGATCGAATAGTATTTCAAAGTATCTTATGAAACATAAGAACAACTGGGGATGAACGGATACTCGGTAAGTGCGATGTATTATCCGTAGGGGTATTCATGCGGCAACAGTTGTAAGGTAGTGGCACAAAGGATTCTTAAAATCAGATAATATTGCGATGTATCCTGTAATAACAAGATCAACTCGGAATGATTGTATGAACGACAAGTGTATGTCGTTATCCATATTGATATATCAGTGCTAGGGCATTACAAATGCGGATTACAATAGGGTCGGGAAAACATCAAAGAGTATCTTCAGAATTTTTTGATGAAGTAGGCGATCATCTAGAATGAGGGGCTCTCCAGGAGGAAATAGTTACGAGAACCTAGAGTTAGAGTAGTAAAACCTTTAACCCGAATAGAAGAGAAAACAGAATCCCAGAGTAAAGACGAGGAATAAAAGATCTTAATACCACCCAATTGTGATGTGGACCCGTAAGCCACACAACAATGTTAGTAAAAGTTTTTCGAAGACTAGACTCAACTTCGGCCAAGGAGTTGGAAAGGGGGCTACCTACAGGCAGTCGGTTCTGATAACAACTTGTAACGCCCCTGATTCAATTGTACACTAATCATACACGAAAATGTGTATGATCTAGATCAGGGACTCGCGGGAGGATATCACAACACAACTGTAGACACAAATTAAAGTCATACAAGATTTATATTAGAAGCCAGGGGCCTCGAGGGCTCAAATACATAAGTTCAAATAAAATGAGTTAGTGGAAGCAACAATACCTGAGTACAAACATAAGTTAAACTAGTTTGCCTTAAGAAGGATAGCACAAAAGCAAAAATGATCGAAAAGGCAAGGCCTCCTGCCTCGGAGCCTCCTCTCTACTCTTGGTCGTCGGCGGTCTCCAAGTAGTAGTAGGCACCGTCAAGGTAGTAGTCATCGCTAGTGGCATCTGGCTCCTGGGATCCATCATCTGATCGCAACATACGAAAAGTCAAAAGAAGGGGCAAAAGGGTAGCAAAGCAATAATGAGTACTCATCCGAAGTACTCGCAAGCATCATATCTATACTAAGTATGCATTGGTATCAAGGGAAGGGATGTATTTGTGGACTATACTGCAGAATGCCAGTATAGAGGGGAAGGCCTAGGCTATCGAAGACTAGCATCTTGCAGAAACATAGAAGAGTAGAGTATCATAACATAAGTAATAAGTATGTTGTAGCATCCATGCCCAAAGATCCTTCCTCGACTCTCTGCGAGAAGGCAATCCCGAAGCCATCATATTCATTTCATGCCTCAACGTCCTACTATAGTTATATTGATTGGGATACAACTTCGAGCATCCGTTACCGTGGACACTGCTATCCGTTACCGTGGGTGCACAAACTTACCCAACACGCTCAATTAACTCCGGTCGGGCACACCATCAGATCTTACCCGGCCTCGGCTAATCGACACATCGCAGCCCTACCTAGGCTCAACAAAGAGTCCAGCACGCCGGTCTACATCCTAAGCGCACAGGGGTCTTGGGCCCATCGCCCTTTGCACTTCTGCACGTTATGTATGTAAGCGGTGAGCAAACCAAGCCCCCTTATACAAGCGCATGATTAACCAGTCCGACCAGGCGAGCGCCGCTTAGTAGTTGACGTCCGAAGAGCTTCAACTCACACATACGACGCAGAGTGCCCATACTTATTCCGGTGTGGTGGCTAGTGTGAAAAGGCTAGAAGACTACTCGGATCACATATCCAAACCGTTAGTGTCTTGGGAGCGCGCAGTAATGAGCAAAGACTCACGATCACGTGACCCCGCCGCCCTGTCTCGTGGACTTACGGCAAGGGCCCGGAATGCCCGACTGTGCCACGCAATTATCTCGCGGGTACCCTCCTGGTCAACCCGACTCCACATCACTCGGGGGTACCCCTTGGGGCCGACCCGACGTCATCATGGTTCTGAGGTAAAGTCAAAGTAACTGTGTGTCCAAAACATCGAGGGAGAATCCGATGAATCACCCTCGATGGATTATACTTGATGAAACCGTCAAGGTGAAATAATGAGGAATCACCCTCGAAGGTTCAGTCTTGATGTGACCGTGAAGGTGGACTAAGGAGGAATCACCCTCGAAGGTTCACTCTTGATGTGTTGCTCAACAGAGTCGTTATCGATAGTGGTGAAGGAGGAATCACCTTCCATAGACCACGACTGATTAGCTTCACTACAGAGAGATCTCATCAGAAGTGCTATACAAGGTATCACCCTCGACACCCAATAGTTACTCTACAGAGTCATACAACTAAGGGGGTGTGATGTGATGTGACGGGCTTTGGACGTTGATCACGTTGATCGAGTCATCTGGTAATCCAGTGGGGTCAACAGGGACAAGGTGAGGGGTCACTAATGGATCACTAACCAGCCTATACTAAGCATTTTTTGGTAAGCAGGTATGGTACAAAGAAGGTTACAAAAGTAGGCTATGCATCATAATAGGAGCAATCAATTATAGTAACAAAATCTAATGCAAGCATGAGAGAGAAAGAGTGGACGATATAGGAATGATCAAGGGGTTTTTGCTTGCCTAGAAGCTTTGCTGAAAAGGTTTGGTCGTCAAGGGTGAGGGCGACGTCAGGACCAGCATCAGTCTCGGTGTCTACCAAAGTGAAGAGGGGGGAGTAACAATACTTATAAAGAAAATTGATGCATCACAAAGCATAACATGGCAATACGCTGTGCTAGGGGTGAGCTAATGCGGTGCTAGGTGATACAAACGAAGAGGGAAATCATACGGGAATGTTTTCCCATCGTTTGTCATTTTTTGGACAAATGAACCGAAGGGGACATATCCATGTTCACTATGCTAGAGGCACGTGACAGACAAACAGATGGCATATTCGGATTCGTCATATTTTTCTGAGCAACTTTCATATAGAAATTATTTTCATCTCACTTATAGATTATTTTATATGAATTTTCAAAGTTTTAAACATTTTTTGAATTTATTTTAATTTCTAAATTCGAATTATCCAAAACAGTAAATGCTAAGTGCATCCAGAATTGCAATCAATCAGCACACACAGGTAGTTGGCTGACTGGTGGGCCGTGTTGACTGGGTCAATAGACCAATCAACAGAGGCTAAATGGTAACGTCAGTTGCCCACTCAGCCTGGCTGACTGGGTCAACCCTATCCATTGGAACAGTGGGCAGATCCCACATGTCATTCACATCGAGCTAATTAAGGGTTAGATTAGTTAGTTGTGTTAATTAGTGGGTGGGGCCCAGTGTCAGTGAGTGTAGGGGTAGTTAGTGGATTATGTGTTCATCCACGTTCCTCATATCACAACCTTGCACTTGTAGCTAGATTGGATTTATATGCGCTAAATGCCTAGAAAGTGCACATAATCCCCTAAATATGGTAAATGAGCCCGGAAAAATGCCAAATTTGAATACGGTGATTTGCAGGGTGTATGTTCGTCGTAGAAAAAAACTCCATGGCAAAGAATGAAGAAAATCTAGATTCCCCTTCAATCTTGGGGATTACCCTCTCGAAAGCATGGAACTTCCTCGGTGATGGTTCGATTTATGAAGGGCATGCATGACGACATAAACCAAACCTTCTAAAAAATTTACCAGGGCATGGTGAGGTCATACCATGGCGCCATGCCAGGCGTCATGTTTTTTCAGCATTTATTTCAAGTTTTTCTAGAGTTGAAACACAAGAAACAAACATTTGTGGTTGACTATTACCACACATTTCATCGAAATATCTGTCCATTCCATGAAAAAGGCATGAGAATTTACTAAATGGCACGAGCATGGTTTTCTAGGCCGTTCTTGTGGACCCTTTCATGCATCGATTGTTTGAACTTCAATTATGCGCATTAATGCCTAGGAAATGCACATAATCCCCTAAATATGGCAAATGAACCCGGAAAAGTGCCAAATTTAAACACGGTGATTTGCAGGTTGTATGTTCATTGTAGAAAAAAACTCATGGACAAAGGACAAAGGAAATTTGGACCCCCCTTCAATCTTGGTGATTCCCCCCTCTAAACCATGAAACTTCCTCGGTGATGGTTCGATTTATGAAAGGCGCGCATCACAACATAAGGAACACATTCTCCATTTTTTACCAGGGCATGGGGAGGCCATACCATGCATGGCACCACGCCAGGCGTCATGTTTTCCAACCATGTGTTTCATTTTTGTATAGTTGTTGACCGAGTAAACGACGTGTTTATGGTTGACTATTGCCACGCATTTCCTTGAAATGTGTACCCATTCCTTGTAAAAGGCATGAGAATGAACTAAATAACATGAGCATGGTTTTCCAGACCATTCTTGTGCACCTTTTCATGCACCGATTGTTCATATTTGAATTATGTCCATTAATGCCTAGAAAATGCACATAATCCCCTAAATATGGTAAATGAGCCCGGGATAATGTCAAATGTCAAATTTGAACATGTTGCATTTGAGGCGGTATGTTGATCGTTGGAAAAAAACTAAATGACAAACTAGGACAGAAATTTGGATTCCCCTTCAATCTTGGGGATTTCCCCTCTCGAAAGCATGGAACTTCCTCGGTGATGGTTCGATTTATGAAGGGTGTGCATGATGACATAAGCCAAACCTTCTCAATTTTTTACCAGGGCATGGTGAGGTCATACCATGGCACCATGTCAGGTGTCATGTTTTTAAGCATTTATTTCATTTTTATTCTATAGTTGAAAACCCAACAAACAAACATTTGTGGTTAACTATTGCCACACATTTCATCGAAATATCAGTCCATTCCATGAAAAAGGCATGAGAATTTACTAAATGGCACGAGCATGGTTTTCTAGGCCGTTCTTGTGGACCCTTTCATGCATCGGTTGTTTGAACTTGAATTATGTGCATTAGTGCCTAGGAAATGCACATAACCCCCTAAATATGGCAAATGAACCCGGAAAAGTGCCAAATTTGAACACTGTGATTTGCAGGTTGTATGTTCATCATAGAAAAAAAACTCGTGGACAAAGGACAAAGGAAATTTGGACCCCCCCTTCAATCTCGGTGATTTCCCCCTCGAAACCATGAAACTTCCTCGGTGAAGGTTCGTTTTATGAAAGGCGTGCATGACGACATTTTTACCAGGGCACGGTGAGGTCATACCATGGCACCACACCAGGCGTCATGTTTTTCCAAGCATGTATTTCATTTTTGTATAGTTGTTAACCCAGTAAATGGCGCGTTTATGGTTGACTGTTGCCACACATTTCCTTGAAATATCTGCCCATTCCTTGTAAAAGGCATGAGAATGTACTAGCACGAGCATGGTTTTCTAGACCGTTCTTGTGCACCTTTTCATGCACAGATTGTTCAAATTTGAATTATGTGCATAATAATGCCTAGAAAATGCACATAATCCCCAAAATATGGTAAATGATGAGTTCAGAAAAATGTCAAATTTGAACACATTGCATTTGAGGCGGTATGTTTTTCGGTGATTTACTATCATGCACGACTCATCTCCGTCGCCTCTGCAAACCGTGTGTGTTCACTCACACATGCAAAAGAAAAAGAAAACCCTCGCCCACTTCGTACCCACTCACTCGCCGCGGACTCCTCCTCGACTCTGCACCCTAAGCTCAACGACTGTTGGCGGCGCGCGTAGGTCGCGCTCCAAACGACACTGGATTTCGCGTGCACTGCTTTCCGCCACCTATCTGCACCGACATTCTAGACTCTTATCGACTGGGGTTTTCTGCAGGATTGGGCTAGGGATTTTTCTCATGGAGAAGGTAATCAACTTAATTAGCAAAATATTCACTCATCTCTTATCGTAGTCCGTCCGTCGCTGTTAATCAACCGGCGGAAATGGTCGTAGAATCATTTTTGTTCTAGCTGATTCGTGGGTGTTCTTTCATGTGTCCACAGTGTGAGTACAAACCGGGCAACTGTGGTCGTGGCCAGTCGGCAACGAAGTTCTATCTCACCATTCCGGATGAATTCAGGGAGCGCTCGATATGTTCAATCTCAACGTACCACAGTCAGCATGGCCTAAATTTGTGAACATATACCGTTTGTTGCTACATTATCTATATATTTGCATCAAATCTTTGTTACATTATCTATTTTTAATTCTATATTTTTGTACTTTTCTTTCATCTATATATGGATATGTTCTATCAGTTACTCCCATATTTGCATCTTGCTCGGTTATTTCAATATATCTAATTTGCGA
Source organism: Secale cereale (assembly GCA_902687465.1). Taxonomy (NCBI): domain Eukaryota; kingdom Viridiplantae; phylum Streptophyta; class Magnoliopsida; order Poales; family Poaceae; genus Secale; species Secale cereale. The sequence goes on along the minus strand of LR738711.1, from coordinate 566,201,074 downwards.
TCTTAATTTTCATTTCAAGCATTTACATCCCTTGCTTTGCAAGAACAAGAGTAGAAGGAAATCTTGGGCTTTACTTTGCTGATGACTCCCGGGATGTCATATTGACAACACAACATGGATTTACAATGACAGTTAGCGTAAAACTTGATAAATATGGTCACTCCTATTTTAATGCGGTCCTTTGGAGAAAAATGTCTAAGTGTTATGAACTGAAAGCTGGCAATAAAATTCTAGTGCGTGCACCACAGCCTGGTCTAATTAACATGGATGTTTACTTCCCCAACGTCATTCACCGATCAAACTCTGATCGAGGTTAGTGTCCTTTCAACTTTCTCCTTGCTGTCATATTACTATTTAAGCGACCAATTGATCACTATTTAAGCAACCAATTGTGATATCATATTCTGACTCCGTTCCTAGGCAGTAACAAATTCTGTTTACCAATTTATGCCCACTATATATTCTTCTGCCATGTTTTGAATAAATAATTCCTTTCCACCTTTTAAGCAGGATATGTTGGATGCATAGTGAACAATCTGTATGTTACTAAGTGTACCAAATTTCACTCGAAGGACTTGAAGCATGTCATGCACTTGGTTGATAATCTGACACAAATAGCACATCGTATGAGCGTTGGATTTTGGATGGGATTAATTAGACTTATGGTGCACACACTGAAGAAGACCAATTGTGTGCACAAAACATTGGTAAAAAGTCTTATTTTAATGTTGATGCTCATAAACTATATATATTTTGAATGATATGTTACAATTGTTTTTATTCTACATGTCAACAGAAATTGCCCCGTGTAGCAGTTCCTGGATTGATTTCCCGGTGTGGTCGAATTACACTTGTGCCTACTGCTACCTCTTGAGCATGCGGTGTTTTTCCCTTGAAGAGGAAAGGGTGATGCAGTAAAGTAGCGTAAGTATTTCCCTCAGTTTTTAAGAACCAAGGTATCAATCCAGTAGGAGACTACACGCAAATCCCTAGTACCTGCACAAACAATTAAGAACCTTGCAACCAACACGATAAAGGGGTTGTCAATCCCTTCTCGGCCTCATGCAGAAGTGAGATCTGACATAGATAATAAGATAATGTTTTTTGGTATTTTTTTCTATAGATTGAAAAGTAAATATTGCAAAATAAAAGAACGATAAAGATAGCTAGTTGACGGAAGATTAATATGATGGAAAATAGACCCGGGGGCCATATGTTTCACTAGTGGCTTCTTTCAAGATAGCAAATCTTACCGTGGGTGAACAAATTACTGTAGAGCAATTGAAAGAAAAGCGCATAGTTATGAGAATATCTAGGCCTGATCATATATATAGGCATCACGTCCGCGACAAGTAGACCGAAACGATTCTGCATCTACTTACTCCACACATCGACCGCTATCCAGCATGCATCAAGAGTATTAAGTTCATAAGAACAGAATTACGCCTTAAGCAAGATGACATGATGTAGAGGGATAAACTCATGCAATATGACATAAACCCCATATTTTTATCCTCGATGGCAACAATACAATAAGTGGCTTGCTGCCCCTGCTGTCACTGGGAAAGGACACAACAAGATTGAACCCAAAGCTAAGCACTTCTCCCATTTCAAGAAAGATCAATCTAGTAGGCCAAACCAAACTGATAATTCGAAGAGACTTGCAAAGATATTAAATCATGCATATAAGAATTCAGAGAAGAACCAAATATTGTTCATAGATAATCTTGATCATAAACCCACAATTCATCGGATCTCTACAAACACACCACAAAAAGTATTACATCGAATAGATCTCCAAGAAGATCGAGGAGAACTTTGTATTGAGATCCGAAGAGAGAGAAGAAGCCCTCTAGATAATAACTATGGACCCGAAGGTCTGTGGTAAACTACCCACACATCATCGGAGAGGCTATGGTGTTGATGTAGAAGCCCTCCATGATCGATTCCCCCTTCGGCGGAGCTCCGGAAAAGGCCCCAAGATGAAATCTCACAGGTACAGAAGTTTGCGGCGGTGGAAATAGGGTTTCGTGGTGCTCTCTGATGTTTTCGTGGTATATGAGTATATATATAGGAGGAAAAGTACGTCGGTGAAGCTACAAGGGGCCCACGAGGATGGGGGGCGCGCCTACCCCCCTAGGTGCGCCCTCTTGCCTCGTGGCCACCTCGTGGCTTCCCAGAAGTGTACTCCAAGTCTTCAGGATTGCATTTTTTCCAAAAACGGTCCTCGCGAAGGTTTCATTCCGTTTGGACTCCGTTTGATATTCCTTTTCTACGAAACACTGAAATAGGCAAAAAACAACAATTCTCATTGGGCCTTTGGTTAGTAGGTTAGTCCCAAAAATAATATAAAAGTGCATATTAAAGCCCATTAAACATCCAAAACAGATAGTATAATAGCATGGAACAATCAAAAATTATAGATACATTGGAGACGTATCAAGCATCCCCAAACTTAATTCCTGCTCGTCATAGAGTAGGTAAATGATAAAAACAGAATTTTTGATGTGGAATGCTACCTAACATAATTTTTAATGTAATTCTCTTTATTGTGGCATGAATGTTCAGATCCGAAAGATTCAAGACAAAAGTTTAATATTGACATAAGAATAATAATACTTCAAGCATACTAACAAAGCAATTATGTCTTCTCAAAATAACATGGCCAAAGAAAGTTCATCCCTACAAAATCATATAGTTGGGCTATGCTCCATCTCCGTCACACAAAATACCCAAATCATGCACAACCCTGGTTTCAGCCAAGCAATTGTTTCATACTTCAAATTTTTCAAACTTTTTCAACTTTCACGCAATACATGAGCGTGAGCCATGGATATAGCACTATAGGTGGAATAGAGTGATGGTTGTGGAGAAGACAAAAAGAGGAAGATGGTCTCACATCAACTAGGCGTATCAATGGGCTATGGAGATGCCCATCAATAGATATCAATGTGAGTGAGTAGGGATTGCCATGCAACGGATGCACTAGAGCTATAAGTGTATGAAAGCTCATCTAAAGAAACTAAGTGGGTGTGCATCCAACTCGCTTACTCACGAAGACCAAGGGCATTTTGAGGAAGCCCATCAATGGAATATACAAGCCAAGTTCTATAATGAAAATTCCCACTAGTATATGAAGATGACAAAACAAGAGACTCTCTATCATGAAGATCATGGTGCTACGTTGAAGCACAAGTGTGGAAAAAGGATAGTAGCATTGCCCCTTCTCTCTTTTTCTCTCATTTTTTATTTATTTTAATTTGGGCCTTTTCTTCTTCTTCTTTTTTATGGCCTCTTTTTTCTTTTTTCTTTTTTTTCGTCCGGAGTCTCATCCCGACTTGTGGGTGAATCATGGTCTCCACCATCCTTTCCTCACTGGGACAATGCTCTAATAATGAAGATCATCACACTTTTATTTACTTACAACTCAAGAATTACAACTCGATGCTAGACCAAATATGACTCTATGTGAATGCCTCTGGCGGTGTACCGAGATGTATAATGAATCAAGAGTGACATGTATGAAAAATTATGCATGGTGGCCTTGCCACAAATACGATGTTAACTACATGATCATGCAAGGCAATGTGACAATGATGAATCATGACATAATAAACGGAATAATGGAAAGTTGCATGTCAATATATCTCGGAATGGCTACGGAAATGCCATAATAGGTAGGTATGGTAGCTGTTTTGAGGAAGATATATGGTGGGTGTATGGTACCCGCGAAAGTTGCGCGATACTAGAGAGGCTAGTAATGGTGGAAGGGTGAGAGTGCGTATAATCCATGGACTCAACATTATTCATAAAGAACTCACATACTTATTGCAAAAATCTAGAAGTTATTAAAACAAAGCACTAAATGCATGCTCCTAAGGGAAGGGTTGGTACGAGTTAACCATCACGCGATCCCGACCTCCACACAAAGGAAGACAATCAAAGAAATACCTCATGCTTCAAATTTGTCACACAATGGTTACCATACGTGCATGCTACGGGAATCACAAACTTTAACACAAGTATTCCTAAATTTCACAATTTCTCCACTAACATGACTCTAATATCACCATCCTCATATCTCAAAACAATCATCAAGTATCAAACTTCTCATAGTATTCAATGCACTTTATATTAAAGTTTTTATTGTACCCATCTTGGATGCTTATCATATTAGGACTAATTTCATATCCAAAGCAAATTACCATGCTGTTATAAAGGACTCTCAAAATGATATAAGTGAAGCACGAGAGATCAATAATTTCTATAAAATAAAACCACCACCGTGCTCTAAAAAGATATAAGTAAAGCACTAGAGCAAAATTATCTAGCTCAATAGATATAAGTGAAGCACATAAAGTATTCTAATAAATTCCGATTCATGTGTGTCTCTCCCAAAAGGTGTGTACAACAAGGATTATTGTGGTAAACTAAAAAGAAAAGACTAAAATCATACAAGACGCTCCAAGCAAAACACATATCATGTGGTGAATAAAAATATAGTCTCAAGTAAAGTTACCGTTAGACGAAGACGAAAGAGGGGATGCCTTCCCGGGGCATCCCCAAGCTTAGGCTTTTGGTTGTCCTTGAGTTTTACCTTGGGGTGCCTTGGGCATCCCCAAGCTTAGGCTCTTTCCACTTTTTGTTCCATAGTCCATCAAATCCTTACCCAAAAACTTGAAATCTTCACAACACAAAACTCAACGGAAAATCTAGTGAGCTCCGTTAGTATAAGAAAACAAACCACCAATTTAAGGTAATGTATTTAACTCATTCTTTATTTATATTAGTTTTAAACCTACTGTATTCCAACTTCTCTATGGTTCATACCCCCGATACTACCCATAGATTCATCAAAATAAGCAAACAACACACGAAAAACAGAATCTGTCAAAAGCAGAACAGTCTGTAGCAATTCTTAACTTTCGAATACTTCAGTAACTCTAAAAATTATGAAATAAGTTGGTGGACGTGAGGAATTTGTCTATTAATCATAAGCAAAAAGAATAAACATAAAAGCACTCTTCAGTAAAAAAAATGGTAGCTAATCTCGTGAGCGCGAAAGTTTCTGTTTTTTACAACATGATCGCAAAGACTTCACCCAAGTCTTCCCAAAGGTTCTACTTGGCACAAACACTAATTAAAACACAAAACCACATCTAACCAGAATCTAGATGAATTATTAATTACTAAACAGAAGTAAAACCAAAGAAAATAAAATTGGGTTGCCTCCCAACAAGCGCTATTGTTTAACGCCCCTAGCTAGGCACAAAACAAGACTAGATCTAGGTATTGCCGTATTTGGCAGGCAATTCTTCAATTGAACACTTATAACCCTTAGGAGTTTACTTATTTTCATTAATAATCAAACCCCTAGGCAAGAAATCAAGAAATTCATTTGTAGCAAAAGGTTCCGTAATGATAGCGAGAAAGTTGGGGTGAACACTTATTGATTTGAGATCCGCAGTTTCCTTACTAGAAGATTCACCCTTATTTTTAGGAACATACATAAATTCGGCAACTTTGGTAGTAGAAGGGATTGAAGTATTTCTCACAGCAGGAAAAGCAGACCCTACGCTGGTAATAATATCCTCAAGTTTTTCAATTCTAGTGGAATCTTGATTTTTTTTCTTTAACTACGGGTTTTTTTCTTTAAAAGTGTTCAGAGTGACCCCTACCTTAGATCCATATTGGGTAATTTGGTTATGAGTCTTTTTATCCAAACTCTCAATCAACTCCACAGTGGCAACTTTATTTTCAATAGTTTCAAGCCATTGCATTACGTGTTCCAAAGTTAAAATAGTTCCGTTAACCAAAAGAGGTGGTGGGCCAAACAAATATATCATAGAATTATAAGAATCAAAAGTATGGCTACCCAAGAAATTGCCTCCGGTAATGGTATCAAGAATACATCTATTCCAAGGAGTGATGCCTACATAAAAATTGCGAAGAACAAAAGTGGATTACTTCCTAGTGGATCAATTCTGAGCATTGCAAATTCTGTACCAAGCATCTTCTAGATTTTCTCCCTCCCTTTATTTAAAATTAAGAACTTCATTATCGGGAGTACTAATAATGATAGAAGGGCTAGCCATGACGACAAAGCAACAGATACGGACACACACGAGGCAAGCGAACAAAAAAGAAGTGGGGGAGAGGAAAATGAGAGGCAAATGGCAAATAATGTAATGCGAGGGATAAGAGTTTGTGATGGGTACTTGGTATGTCTTGACTTGTGCGTAGATCTCCCCAGCAATGGCACCCGAAATTCTTCTTGCTACCTCTTGAGCATGCGTTGTTTTTCTCTTGAAGAGGAAAGGGTAATGCAGCAAAGTAGCGTAAGTATTTCCCTTAGTTTTTGAGAACCAAGGTATCGATCCAGTAGGATACTACACGCAAATCCCTAGTACCTAGACAAACAATTAAGAACCTTGCAACCAACGCGATAAAGGGATTGTCAATCCCTTCTCGGCCACTTGCAAAAGTGAGATATGATAGAGATAGTAAGATAAATATTCTTGGTATTTTTGTTGTATAGATTGAAAAGTAAAGATTGCAAAATAAAAGAAAAATAAAGATAGCTAGTTGACGGAAGATTAATATGATGGAAAATAGACCCGAGGGCCATAGGTTTTACTAGTGGCTTCTCTTAAGATAGCAAATCTTACAGTGGGTGAACAAATTACTGTCGAGCAATTGATAGAAAAGCGCATAGTTATGAGAATATCTAGGCATGATCATGTATATAGGCATCACATCCGCGACAAGTAGAACGAAAAGATTCTGCATCTATTACTATTACTCCACACATCGACCACTATCCAGCATGCATCTAGAGTATTAAGTTCATAAGAATAGAGTAACGCCTTAAGCAAGATGACATGATGTAGAGGGATAAACTAATGAAGTATGACATAAACCCCATCTTTTTATCCTTGATGGCAACAATACAATACGTGCCTTGCTGCCCCTGCTGTCACTGGGAAAGGACACCACAATATTGAACCCAAAGTGAAAGTGCAAGTTATCGACTAGAGGGGGGTGAATAGGCGTTTTTTAGGAAAGTCTTCAAAACATGATTTCTTTTGAAGACAGACAAATGAAATGGCCGAGTAAACCTATATGATAAGCAGCGGATGATAAACGTTTCCAGGAACACAATAATAAAGTAAGCCTCATGAAGATAACACGAAGACTATTGATAGCTAGATAACACAGATCGAGATGGAAGATATAAATGAAGCTAAATAGGGGACAATCTTCACACAGTGAAGTCAAACTGATTAGACAAACAAGCAATGACTTCACGAAGATAGACTGGAATGTAAATGAGTTGGAAGATAGTACCGGTAGCTTGGAGACGCGGGGGATTTGGTAGACCAGTTCTAGTTGCTGTGACAACTGTACATCTGGTTAGGGAGGCTGAGATTGAACTCTAAAGACCGTGTCTTCACCTTATTCCCCTTGAGCTAAGGACACCCAGTCCTCGCCCAATCACTCTTGTAACTCTTCAAGGTAGACTTCTGAAGCTTCACAGACTTCGTTCACCGGCGATCCACAGTGACTCTTGGACGCTCAGAACGCGACGCCTAACCGGTTGGAGGATACACAGTCCTCAAGTGTAACAAGTCTTCAGGTCACACAGACAGAAAGACTTCAGTGATGCCTAACACTCTTTGGCTCTGAGTGTTTTGGGCTTTATCCTCGCAAGTATCTTTTCTCTCAAAGGATTCGGAGGTGGGTTGCTCTCAAACGACAAAAGCCGTGCACTAACTCTGAGCAGCCACAAATTTATGGTGTAGGGTGTGGGCTATACATAGCCATGAGGCAACCCGACATGCTATGTCCAAAATGAGCCTTGGTCACTAAGGAACTAACACGTGTCCAATGGTCGGATTAGGAACACACGTGGAAACTTTGCTTGGGCTCCAAGCAAAGCTGACTTATCCAGCTCTGGATAAGATTTGCTCTCATTTGTCTTCTCTCGAAGACATAGGTGTTTTGGTTGAGCATCACTTCAGTCATCTGACTATGTTCACTTGGACCCCACTTAACAGTACGGTGGTTCCTATGACTCAAGAAAGAATAAAAAGAACTACGAAAGAAACTATGTCTTTGCATTCTATAGTCTTCAATGAATGTCTTCATAGGTCATTATCTTCACGTGACTGTCTTCACGAGCCACCATTGTCTTCAATGTCTTCACACATTTTTAGGGGTCATCTCTGGAAGGTAAACTGAATCAGTGAGGGACTATTACTTGTGTTATCCTGCAATTTTCACAAACACGTTAGTCCCTCAACCACGTTTGTTGTCAATACTCCAAAACCAACTAGGGGGCACTAGATGCACTTACAATCTCCCCCTTTTTGGTGATTGATGACAAACAGGTTGAAGTTTTCAATGGGGATAAAACATGTGAAACTATAGATAACACGGTCATTGTCTTCATGAGATTGAGAGGCCCCCCCTGAAGATGTGCATATAGGAAATTTGCTTTTGAATGCAAAGGCACATGGCATGTTTTTCTTTGTGGAGATCTCCTTCAATCTTATAAAGACAATCCATCATGCATACAAGGATGTATTGAAGATAATGATATGCATAATGGGAAATGGGCGTCTGCTGAATGACTTCATGCACATAGGATATATATTTAACCAAGCAGAAGAAACAACAGCGAATGCAGCAGACGACCATCAAGTTTAAGTGTTACAACTAAAGAGCCAAATGTTTCAAAACGGGAGTTGTAAGAACTTAGCAAAAATAAGGCACCCGACCCATATATGGACCCACTTGAAGACTATCAACTCATATGCTTATCCCCCTTTTGTCAGTAAGGACCAAAAAGGTTTGAAGACATAGAGTATCTATGTGTTCCTGGGTGGTGAAGATTCTGGTGCAGCCGGGTCGACGTTGGAGTTTGGTGGTGCAGAAGTGCCTGATGCGGAGTCGTGATGCAGTGAAGCAATTGCTGGAGAAGTGGTGTCGTCTTCTTCATCGATGACACGAGCAACAACAGTTGCAGCCGAAGATGAATACGCAGAATCTTCAATGGAGGGAGTTGGATGCCAAGTCGCAGATAGTGGAGGCCTGGAGTCAAACTTGAAGCGCTCGGTGAAGCCATCTGCTTGAATATCATATTCAGAGCAGAGCAATGCGGGGCTCTTCTAGGACCGCCAACAGGCTTCATGAGAAACAAAGGAGTTCTTAGTAGCCAAGTTGCGAATATGATTCACATCAGTGAGAAGACTTTGCATATGCCTCTTCAACCAATCATGGTGCTTATCCTGCTTCTGGTGAAGCGAAACTAGAAGCTCTCGGTCATTGAGGACACGGGGACGCTTGTTAGGCCTTTGAGCAATGGTGATACCAATGGCATCAGTGTTGGCATTATGCGGGAGGCGCAAATTTCCAACCAAAGGATAAGCAGTGACATTTGCATTAGGCACATAAACACTTTCAACTTGCTGTGTGAAGCTTTGGTGATCAGCATTGAGCAGTTGAAGTGGTTTCTTGGTAGGCTCGGGATAGATGGCTTCATAAGACATATCAACCTCAGGCAAAAATACAACATGATTGCATGCAGAGGCTTGATAGTTGACAGTTGAGTGAAGCTTAATGAGCCGCATTATCCAAGGAGCATAGAACTTGAGGCCAAACAGATCAATACCAAACGCATCCAATTAACGAATGAAGAAGTCATGTGTATTGAAGCTTATGCCATTGAGAATATAAAATACCAAAGTCTTCATGGCACCATCCAGTTTGGCTTCAGATGAGTGTCCCTTGATAGGCCATAGAGTACACCTCAGAATATGATATATGGTGCGAGGCAAATACTCGAGGTCCTTGTCAAGGAATTCCTTTGGATAATCAGCTTCCAGGGGCAATGGCTTCATCATGCTGAGCATTTCACTCATGTTGGGCTCAACCTTCTTAAAGATGCTTCCGAGCTCCTTCTGATACAGGGAACAACCTGGTTCGTACAACTCACCAGGAGTAGGCAGGGAAGTGAGGTCAAGTAGATTCTGAGCTTTGGCTTCATGACGAATGTCACATGTCATCCACTCAAGGACCCATGTCTTCGGATCCCTATTGTATCCTCTGATATGAAGAGTAGCATAGAATTGCAGGAGAAGCTCTTCATTCCAGTGTTCCTTTGCAGTGACGAATGGAAGCAAACCAACGTCTCGGAAGCAGTCAAGGGCTTCCTCAAGGCATGGCAGTCCAGCAATGGCATCACAATCAAGATGTTGGAAAGGAAAGATCTGGTCTTGATTGTAAAGAATGCAAGAGTAATAGCTTCGTTGCTGAAAGCTCCAGAACCTATCAGAAGAGATCCTTGGCTTCTTGTATGGGTTCTTGGCAGAGTCAAAGAAGGTGTTGTTCGCTCTGAAGCTTTGCACACTTAATGAACCTTGTGTCATTGCAGTGCTGGGAAGCCTAGGCAATCTGGGCTTGGGCTTTAGCCTCTGAGGCCTCCGCTCCACATGATAGTCATATTGTGGGCCTGGGGCAGCAGGAGGCATCAGTATTGGCCATCTGACAGTTACAAGCTCGTCTGCTTGATTGAAGGCTTGGGCCATGGTGTGAGGTACACGAGGAGGAACAATCACTTGAGGGGCAGCAATGATTTTGCGCTGCGCTTTTTCTTTAGCCATGACATTGTCATTGGCATCATATTCATCTAAGGGGTAGCCACATTTGCTTCACTTTCAGTGGCTCCAAGAAGAGGGGACTCATGCACAATAGAAACTTGAGGAGTGGGTTCTTGCATGACGGAGACTTCTTCTTCTTATATAATGACTTCTTGGGAAGGGGGAGTGACTTCATGAGTTTCTTCCCTTTCTTCATCGGCTGATGCAGCCGGAATATCTTCAGCGGCCTTGGCTTCAGATTCAGGAGCAGACGCTAAAGGAATGGCATCAAGAAACACTTGACGTGCCACTGAGCTTGAGTTTTGTACTTCATCTTCATGAATGCTGGACATGGAGGCTTAAGACCTGAGACCTTTATGAAGCCTTCGAAACCTGGGCGACGCTATTGGTGAAGCATTGGTCTGCTCCATGTCTTCTTCTGGTGTTCCTGTGGAGGTCTCGAGTACCGGAGTGGTAACAAGAGAAGTCAGAGTACGAGGAGTGTCTTCATGTAAGGGGGTGTTTGGGGGTTGCTCTTCCCAAGCATCATCTTGAGCAATTGGCATTATGGGACGACCAATGCTTATGAGCTCACTGCTCGTTTGGGCAGGTGAATGAGCAGGTTAGGGTCAAGCTGAGGAAGGACTTCATCATCACCAACATTGTCATCATGACCAATGTCTTCAGCCACAGGAGAGTTAGTAGCTGGAATCTCTTCAGTCTGATGAGCCTCTGGGGTAGCAGGTTCATGGATAATGAGACGATGCTCACGGTTGGAGGAGGTAGGCAGGGCAACAGAAATGGGTTCAACAACCAGCGATTCTGTGGAGGAGCCGCGAGGCTGACGTGAAGCCTTTGAAGCTTTTTTTCTTTTGCTTCTTCTTGGAAGGAGCAGCATCAGAGGCATCAAGGTGCTTGTGTTTCTTAGCTTCAGCTTTAGTCTGCCTCGTCTTCTTTTGATCAGAAGCTGCTGAAGGGACCTTTGGCATCGAGCCAGTCATGCTGACAGGGAAGACAATGCTGGGTCTTTCCTGCCTCGGGGATTCAGTGTCTTCAACAGCAGGGTTCTTCTTATTCTTTGGCTTCTTGGCGGCCAGCTTGGGGTCAATGCCTCGACGGCCAGCTTCATTGTGGGCTTGGACGCACTTCTCAACATAGTGCTGGAGACGTTCCCTGGAGCCCCTTGCAACTTCATGGCGCTTGGCGAATTCAACCTTGAGGTATGTCATTATGGTCTTGAAGTTTTGAACTTCTTGTGCACTGAGGCTTGCCATATGCTTCTTGAACAGAGCCTTCTCATGATCAGTTTTGTTCTTTTGCTCGATAACCTTCTGTGCAACAGTCAGTTCTTGAGCAATATATCCTTGAAAGGTCAGACTGATATCAATGGGAAGCTGAAGATCATCAAGTGAAAGAGATGTATCCTCAAACCATTCATCGAGGAAGTTGTTGATGATATCAGCGACAAAGAGAGGCAAATAATTGAAGATTTCTGCCTATTGCTTGCTCTTAATTAGCATTTCAAGGGCATCATTAGCAAGATCTTCATCACTGGACAGATCTATGATGTCATCATCATTGCGCAGTATGCTACCAGGAGTGAGTCCTTAACCAGATGGCTTCACTAGCTGCTTAGACCGCTGAGAAATGCGGGAGTGATCCTCAGACTGCACACTGGGTTCAGGAGGTACAGTTTTCAAGGGCTTCACACTTGAAGCTTTTGGGGCAGCAGTAGAATTAGAAGCCTTTGTCTTCTTCTTGGGCTTCACAGACTTAGGAACAAATGCAGGTTCCATGTCTTCAGCAACATCTTCCACAGTCGCCCTTTGAGCAGCGATGTGAGATAGCAGTCCATCAAGGCCATTGAAGGGACCAACCCGATTTTCATTGGCTTCGCGTGTTCCATCAGACCGGGGCCGAGATGGGCCAGGATTGAAGTTAATGCCAAGTTCCTTCCTGTTCTGGGTTGCAGAGTTCTTGGAAAATTTGTAGTTTTCTTCAAATAATACATCCTCACAACACCATCGAAGACTAGATGGATCAGCATCTGAGGCATTTGTCCTCTGACCATGCATGGATAAAAGTTCTTGCCAATGGCTTTAGAAATAATCTTGGGTTGAAGCTTCTTGTAGACAATATCACCCCATGGGGGGCGAATGACGTTCTTGGAAGCATACTCAGAAGTCACAAATCTGTACAGAAACCAATGTTCTGCCCAATATCTTCGTATCCATTGGATTCGAGATTTCCGTTCTCCAAAGGTCTCTTCTGGGTCCGACTTGTACATGGCGAATAGATCTGGAGGAAGATATTTGGCAGTGTTAGTACGTCTCCGCCCGCCACCTTTCTTGGACTGTTTTTCAGACGCCATTGGATTCATACAGAAAGGCTTTGTCGGTGTCCTTGGAACCAGGGTACCCAGACTTGCCTCCCTGCGGCCCATGATGCGCTCCTGCTACAACTTGGTACGGCCCAGCTGATCGACCAGCTGCTCAAGACCCTCGCAAGGGGGCTAAGCCTCACGAGGAGAACGACACCAAGACCCTCTCAGGAGCGGCCTCGGCTAGGCTGCTCCGGAGGGGCGGAGAACTCAAGGCCAAGCCTGCCTCATGAGGAGGCAGTGACGCGAGGAGTGACGCACCGGGCCAGCGGGTGCCAGCGCGTGCCAGCGGTGCAGTTGCCGTTTTGGTGCAAAGGAGATAATGCAGGCACAGGTTCCCGAGGGGCGAGACAAAGGTATCCCATTCGGTGCAACAAGACCGAAGACTGCAAGGACGATAGGGAGGATATCACCACCGAGCCCACCACCGCATCATCGTCTGATCTCTTTGCAGGCGGAGGAAGCTTTTGTCAGGATAGGAAGGTCCTTGTCTTCCCACTCAAAATGGCCATTGTGAGATCCCTTCCCGCCTAAGCATTTCGGGGGAAGAGGACCCTGGCCGCCTATATAAGTAGCTAGGGTTTCCACTGTGGAGGGATCTGATCGGAGGCTGGACGGACCTCATTTCGAACACCCCACCATCAAGCAGCAAGAACACTTGCCTCCTGACCCTCTTGAGCTCTCCTCCTGAGCTCAAGAACCACTGTACCTGTTCATACTCAAGCCCGCCAAAGGCTAATCCACTCAAGCAGGACGTAGGGTTTTACACCGCAAGGTGGCCTGAACCTGGGTAAACTCGTGTGTGCTTTTACTTGTTGCTTGCTTGAATCTCATCACCGGGCGAGGGTGTGGCGCAAGGTAGACGTGAGCGGGAGAGATCTTCGTTCACGCCCCTGTGTTCAAACTTCTTTGGGTTTGCAGAGCCCGTAATCCGAAATTTGGCACGCCAGGTAGGGGGCGTGTCGAAATCTCGCCTCTTCGACGACCTCACCTCCCCTCTCCTGCTCCACGCCACCATGATGGCCGCAGCCTGCCGCATCTGCATGGAGGCTGGTGCTGTCCCCATCGTCCGAGCGGCGTCGATGGACCGCGCCACCCATGGGCGCTCCGCCCCCTCCCCCGACGATGTTTTCGCTGGCGGGGCCACTAGGGAGCGGCCTGCTTCGCCATTTTCGCTCCCCGTGGCCTCGCCGGCTGCACTCTTAGCAGCGCAGAAGCTGCTCCGGCGCCGGCCACCCACGGAGGTGCTCGACGCTTGGGTGGCCTGTGTCGACGAGCTGCTGGGCGTTGCCGGTGGGGGGTCGCCCTGCCGCAGGGTCGCCTGCATCATCGGAGGATCCCAAGCACCGACGTCGGCCCGGCACGTCAAGTCACACTTTCGACGGATAGGGGCCACCGCCCAGCCATAGGAGGTCCCGCGGGGGCCGGACGCGCAGGGGCACGCCATCGCTTTCGGCCCCGGCGACCGCACCACAGCTGCAGCCGGCATGAACATCATCCCTACGATATGTACCCCCACCATCTGTGGGGTGGCTGTCACGAGGACCCTCATTGACGGCGGTGCCGGGCTCAACATCCTCTCTCCGGATGCTTTTGGTCATCTACCCGTGTCCTACAGGCAGCTCCTCCCCACCAAGCCCTTCTCGGGCGTCGTGGGCTCGGCTGTCCCGCTCGGCCAGATCCGCCTCCCGGTCAGCTTCGACACACCAGTTAACTACCGGACCGAGCTCATCAACTTTGACGTCGCGCCCATCCACCTACCCTACAACGCCATCCTTGGTTTCCCAGCCTTGGCAAAGTTCATGGCGGCGACTCACCCGGGCTACAACGTCGTCAAGATGCCCGGGAGCAGTAGCGTCATCACTGTCGAAGGGGACCCCAAGGCCGCCCTTCAGGTCCTCGGGCGCCCTTACAGGGCTGCAACCGCGGCGCATTTAGGTATGGAGGGGCTCCAGAGACGTCGGAAGCCGCGCCAGCCAAGAAGAAGCAGCTCTTCTCTCAGGACCTGGCCGAGACGAAGCAGGTGCCTGCTGATGAGGAGGGCTCAGGAGCCACTTTCACTATCAGCACGGGCATGGACCCAGAGCAAGAGGCGGCGTTGGTTAGCTTCCTCAGGGCTAACAAGGATGTGTTCGCCTGGAAGGCAGCTGACTTGGTCAGGGTGCCTAGGCGCATCATCGAGCACCACCTTACGGTGTGCCCCAACGCGCGCCCTATCAAGCAGAAAGCATGCAGGCAGGCCCGGAGGAGCAGGCCTTCATCGTTCAGGAGGTTCGGAAGCTAGAGGAAGCAGACGTCGTACGGGAGGTACGACACCCGGAGTGGCTGGCCAACCCTCTCATCATCCCGAAGAAAGGAGGCAAGGAGCGCATGTGCGTCGACTTCACGAGCCTCAACAAGTTCTGCCCTCAGGACCCGTTCCCTCTCCCGCGCATTGACCAGATCGTGGATTCGACTGCTGAGTGCGACATACTCTACTTCCTCGACGCCTTCTTGGGCTACCACCAGATCAAGATGGCGGTGGAGGATGTGGAGACGACGGCGTTCCTGACCCCTTGTGGGGTCTACTGGTACACCTGCATGCCTTTCGGGCTGAGGAACACGGGCGCCACCTTTCAGCGCCTGATGCACATCACCCTCGGCCCTCAGCTTGGGAGGAACGTGGAGGCCTACGTCAACGACATCATGGTCAAGTCCAGAGAGGCCAAGACTCTCATCCAGGACCTAGAGAAACATTCGCCAACTTACGCAAAGTGAAGCTGTGCCTCAACCCGGAGAAGTGCGTGTTTGGCGTACCCTCCGGCAAGTTGCTAGGGTTCCTAGTTTCGCACCAGGGCATTGAAGCTAATCCGGAGAAGGTCAAACCCATCGAGAGAATGAAGCCGCCTACGACCCTGAAAGAGATGCAGAAGCTTGCGGGATGCGTGACGTCCCTGGGGTGCTTCATCTCTAAGCTTGGCGAACGCGCCCTCCCATTCTTCAAGCTCATGAAGATGAAGGGGCCCTTCGAGTAGACTCTGGAGGCCGACGCCGCCTTCCGGAGTCTCAAGGAATACCTCACCAGCCTGCCGGTTATGGTGGCGCCAAGACCCCTAGAGCCCATGATTCTCTATCTCACCGCTACGCCTCACTCCGCTAGTGCGGCGTTGGTGGTGGAGCGCGAGGAGAGGCCTCGAAGTGTGAGGCCGCGGGGCAAGTCAGCGTCCTCAGGAGCTCCGTCGCCCCCTGACGTAGCTCCGGGGGTAGATTCGACCACGATTGCTGATGACCCCGCCGTCTAGCAAGAAGCACCCAAGACTCCTGAGGCGCCTGAAGATCCTACGGCACCACCCCTCGTGGAGCACCCTGTGTACTTCGTCAGCACCGTATTGCGCGACGCATGCTCGCGTTACCCGATGCCTCAAAAGCTGCTCCTAGCGATCGTTGTTGCCTCCAGGAAGCTGCACCATTACTTCCAGGGCCACCCCATCAAGGTTTTCCCGTTGTACCCCCTCGAGAATGTGCTCCGGGGCCCCAACGTCGTCGAGAGGGTCGCTGAGTGGAACATCGAGCTACAGGCATTCTAGTTGGAGTTTAGCACCACGCGAGCAATCAAAGGAGCGGCTCTGGCAGACTTTGTGGCAGAATGGACCGACACGCCGGAATAGGGGGGCTGGCGAGGATCGCTCGCTGGCCCCTAGTGATGAAGCCCCAGACGGATGTGTGGTGTACTTCGACGTCGCCTTCTCGTGCCTTGGCGCAGGAGCTGGCGTCGTGTTAGTATCTCCCACTCAGGACAAGTTGTACTATGCCGTGCAGCTTTGCTTCCAGCGAGGCGAGAAGCTCTCCAACAACATAGCAGAGTATGAGGGCCTGATTGTTGGGCTCAAGGCCGCAGCTGCACTGGGGGTCAAGCGCCTCACCATTAAAGCCGATTCGCAATTCCTCGTCAACTTCTCCAACAAGGAATATAAGCCCAAGGACGAGCACATGGATGCATATCTGGAGGAGGTCCGCAAGATAGAAAAGCGGTTCCAAGGACTAGAGTTGCAGCACGTGCCAAGGGGCACGAACAAGGAGGCGGACGACATCGCCAAACGAGCCTCCATGCGGGAACCCCAGAAGCCGGGCGTCTTCGAGGAGCCGGCATCCTCTCGGGAGGGGCTGCCTGCGGCGCCCGCAGCCGGAGCTCCGCCCAGTGGGCTGACCTTTGGAGCCCGCCTGCTACTCGCCGTGGAGCCCGAGGAGGGTTGCTGGACTAAAGAGCTCAAGATGTACCTGCTACATGACACGTTGCCAGACAAGGAGGAAGACGCGGAGCGCGTGGCTCGGCAGGCCTCGGCTTACTTCATCCAAGACGGCGAGCTCTATAGGAGGCGCCCCAATGACGTCTCACTAAAGTGCATCTCGAGGAAGCAAGGACACGAGCTGTTGGCCAACATCCACGGCAGAGACTGCGGCCACCATTCCTCGTCCCGCACCATCGTGGGCAGGGCCTTCCGCAGCGGCTTTTACTGGCCCACTACATTGAGCGACGCCACGGAGCTTGTGCAGGCTTGTGAGGCATGCAAGTTTCACACCAAGCAGATCCACCAACCAGCGCAGGGCCTCCAGACGATCCTGCTCTCTTGGCCCTTCGCGGTATGGGGATTGGACATCCTGGGTCCATTTCCCCGGGTGGCGGGGGGCTACCGCTTCCTGTACGTCGCCATCGACAAGTTCACCAAGTGGGCGGAGGTGGAGCCTGTTCGTCCGATCCCAGCCGGGTCGGCGGTCAAGTTCATCAAGGGCCTCGTGAGGCGATTCGGGATCCCCAACCGCATCATCACAGATAACGGTTCGCAGTTTACAAGCAATCTCTTCAGGTCATATTGTGCTAAACCTTGGAATGCAGATCTGCTATGCCTCTGTGGCACACCCCAGGAGCAACTGTCAGGCCGAACGTGCCAACGCAGAAGTCTTGCGTGGCCTCAAGACGCGCAGCTTTAAGAAAAAGCTCGAGGCTTGCGGCAGGGGCTGGATCGACGAGCTCCAGTTCATGATGTGGTCACTCCGTACCACCGCAACCAAACCCATGGGAGAAACCCCTTTCTTCCTCATTTACGGGGTGAGGCGGTCGTCCCTCATGAGGTCAAGCATCACTCCCCACGGGTCTTTGCTTTCAATGAGGAACGCCAGGACGCCGCCTGGCGGATGGACCTCGTGCTCGGCGAGGAGGGCCGCTGCCGAGCTGCGCTCAGGGCAGCACAATATCAGCAGGCATTGCGGCGGTACCACTGCCGCAGCGTCCGCACAAGAACACTTGAAGTTGGTGGCTTGGTCCTGAGGCAGGTCCTCTCCAGGGAGGGGTTACACGAGCTCTCGCCCATGTGGGAGGCCTCGTTAAGAATCTCCCGTGTCTCTAGGACTGGTGCTGTGCGCCTGGAGATGCAGGATGGGGTACCTATCCAGAATTCCTGGAACATTCAGCACATCAGGAGGTTCTATTCGTAATCAAGGCTCCGTGCCCGTGAAGGTCTCCGCTCGTGACACGCTCACGTAATAATGAGTTGGGGCTATGCACGCCTAGGAGTCTCCTGAGCTTTGCCTGCGGGCCATCAGACGGGGCTCCCACCCACGTCCCAGTGGCAGTCCGCGCTGGGAAGAAGACATAGTGTAGGGGTCGGATGCGACCTTTTTCCTTCTTTGGCTTGGTGTTTGGCTGTCAGCCTTTTCTACTTCCTTGGCTATCAGCCCTTCCTCTACCCCGTGCTATGAAGTTCTCGTGTTTCTTGCATTTGGTCGGGAGTCTTGCTTGGAGTTTTTTTCGCCGACTTTAAGTTCAGCTTTTCAGGCAGGGGCTGCGCCGCTTGTTCTCCTTCACGCACCTCGCACGTGGGGGCTGGGACACGGTCGGTCTCGGCTCTCAGCTGCCGCGATCTCGTGACCTCACCTGGCCAAGCCTGCTTAGGCTCCAGCATCGGGCTTCTCAGTCCACACGACCTATTCTGTGAAGCCTGCTTAGGCCTTGGCACCTTAACCCATGCTAGGCACTCTCAAGCAATCCCAAGGGCGCAAGCACTGAGCAGCCCGCATCGGCTCACTCATACTCGGGGGCTCCGCAGGTCAGGACCCCCCGAACTCAGCCACCCTCATGACCCGTTGGGGGCTCAAGACGCCGATGAGTCAGGAGCACTTCACCTCAAGATGTCGCAACACATAAGCTAAGTAATCTCATCCAGACCAAAAACATAATAGCAAGTCCTCGTTTCATACATATGCCATAGTCCATTACATGCCTTCTCGAGGCAACCTAAAATTTCGATACAGGAAGGAAATGAAGAAAAAAGAAGAAGCAGAGGTTGACCCGCTGAGCCACAGCTCGACACCGTTGCCTCCACTCAGTCGGAGTCTTCCAGCTCCTCACGCTTCACCAGGGCGTGGTGGCGCGACGACTCTCCCCCTCGCCGAGCCAAGCTCGGGGCGTGGTGGCTCAGTGTAGCCGTCGCTGCTGGAGGAGTTGCTGCTGCCACAGAGGGGGAACCCACGGCGCCCACCAAGACCAAGCTCGTCTCCAAAGGAAGAGCTGCTCCTCCAGACGCCATCGCCGCCCTCCTCGTTGTCGTCAGCCTCGGTATCAGCACGCAAGGCGCCTCCCTTCCTCTGAGAAGACCCTGACGAACAGGGTTGAGACACCGTCATACCTGAAGTGGAGCGTGCACCTCCCCTGCAGCCGGCGCGCGCATGCAAACGACTGCCACCCACGCTCCAGGAACACGTCGCTAGAGGGGGCAATGTCGACCTCCACCCAGGAAGCTCCACTGCAGCAGCCAGAGGCCGCCGGGGCCTCCAGCTGGCAGCATGTTGCCGAACGAGCAGGGGAGCCGGAGCCACAAGCCGCCACGTTTCTCCGCCCACACCACGAACTCCGACGACACATTGAAGGAGTGGAGCTGTGGGTGTGGAGGACGCACAACCGCCGGATGGTGTCCCGCGCCCCCTCGCCCACCACGGCCACGACCACCTCCGCCGCGAGAAGAGGCGCCACGCCTCCCGCCGGCGACCGCGTCGGACCCCGGAAGGTCGCGCCCGCTTCCTCGAGGAGCCTCCGCGGGTGTAGCGGCATACTTGCGGGGGCGGCCTCGGCTACTCTTAGGCGGCAGCGAGGCCAGTTCCTTCGAGGCCTTCCCTTTCTCCGCGGCGGACAACTACCTCAGTGGCGCCATGGAGACTTCGCAGAGAGAAGAAGAACAGGGAGCAAACAAGAAAGCAGATGGCACTGGCTTGAAGATGGCTTGGGGGATCCCCCTGGTCCCATTTATAGTGCGGAGGAGCCCAACCGCCAGTCACCGGCGTCACAGCCATAGTGATCCCGTTATCCACGCCGGGAGAGGTCAAGTCGCATGGTCACCAAAGCTGCCTGGGGAAGTGGAGATGCCACGTCCCATCCAACCGTCACGCACCACCCTGGCCCGCAGTCTTTTGGGGCCCACGGCGTTTCGTCCTCGACTAAGGCTTCATCCCAAAGCTAACTCCACGAGCGCGTTGGGCACGGGGGCTACTGTCGGCGTCCTGGGAACCAGGGTACCCAGACTTGCCTGCTTGCGGCCCGTGACGCGCTCCTGCTACGGCCTGGTACGGCCCAGCTGATCGACCAGCTGCTCAAGACCCTCGCGAGGGGGCTAAGCCTCGTGAGGAGAATGACACCAAGACCCTCTCAGGAGCGGCCTCGGCTAGGCTGCTCCGGAGGGGTGGAGAACTCAAGGCCAAGCCTGCCTCAGGAGGAGGCAATGACGCGAGCAGCGACGCACTACGCCAGCGGTTGCCAGCGCGTGCCAGTGGCGCAGTTGCTATTTTGGTGCAAAGGAGACAACGCAGGCGTATGTTCCCGTGGGGCGAGACAAAGGTTTCCCCTTCGGTGCAACAAGACCGAAGGCCGGAAGGACGACAGGGAGGATATCACCACCAAGCCGACCACCGCGTCATCGTCTGATCTCTTTGCAGGCGGAGACCACTTTTGTCAGGATAGGAACGTCCTTGTGTTCCCGTTCAAAATGGCCTATGTGGGATCCCTTCCCGCCTAAACATTTCGGGGTAAGAGGACCCTGGCTGCCTATATAACTAGCTAGGGTTTCCACTGTGGATGGATTTGATTGGAGGCTGGACGGACCTCATTTCGAACACCCCACCTTCAAGGAGCAAGAACACTTGCCTCCTGACCCTCTTCAGCTCTCCTCCTGAGCTCAAGAACCACTGTACTTGTTCGAACTCAAGCCCGCCAGAGGCTAATCCACTCAAGCAGGACGTAGGGTTTTACACCACAAGGTGGCCAGAACTTGGGTAAACTCGTGTGTGCTTTTACTTGTTGCTTGCTTGAATCTAATAACTGGGCGAGGGCGCGGCGCTAGGTAGACGTGGGCGGGAGAGATATTCTTTCACGCCCTGTGTTCGAACTTCTTTGGGTTTGCGGAGCCCGTAATCTAACATGCTTCACAAAGCAGTTTGTCTTTCAACGACTGGTCAGACAAGAACTGGCTTCAGGACATTCAATGTGACGCTGTAAGAATTCTACAAATGAATGCAGACTATGAGAACCAAGGGATTCTCCCACGGACATGTACCTGTGATAGCATTAGAGATGCGAGGGAAGGGGAAGAGCTCATATGCATTCTCAAAAGATTTTGAAGATAAATACGGTTTGAAGACATTGACCTCATAGTGCGAAGACATTCACTTATATGGAGTGAGTTGGTTCCAGATTTGTACGAAACCAAGAATAGTTACAAGTGAGGAATCTAACTAGAAGTGAAGCATAACTAAATATATTTGCATGATACGAGAGAAGGATATAGGAAGAAATAGCTCTGAGATGTACAAAAAAACTTGTGGTGAAGTTGCATGATTTCAATGGATCAAACCTATAGTAAAAAGAGATATCTATTTACCACACTGAAGAACTGCTAGATGGGAAGAGATGGATGCCGAGCAGATCGATCCTACGTGCCCTAACTTGGCGGCGGAAGGCACCTACGGCGGCGGCGGAGAGACGAGGTCCGCGGCCGGCGTGAAGATGGCGTCGAAGAAGTCGCGGAAGCTAAGTGCTTCGTCTCCAGCGTCGACTAATCTAGCGGAGGCGCTAGGGTTAAGCGAGGTGACGAGAGGTGTAGAAGAAATTATGACCGCGAGGGTGGAGTATTTATAAGGAGAGATGACGGCGCCTTGCAATTACATAGGTGCCCCTGCGGTTCACATCTAAACGACACGTGGCTGGCATGCAACTTATGGAAAGTTGAGCCACGATCCCGCGCACGCCTGATTTATCGGATTGTCATTTCGGTTTCTCCGGTTTTCGAGCAAAAAGATACGGTATTGAAAACAGATTTAATTGAGTGTCTCTATATCTTCAGCTGACAAGGACACAATGAAGACATTCAACAAGTGTTGAAAGAATGCATATGACGAGATAGAGAGAGTTGGAGAGATTAAGCATGGAGAGGGTTAGGGTCCGATCACATTCACATAGATCAAAAAGTTTGAAGACATAGCTATAAGTGAATGTTGTAGAGGACAGAACACACACACACACACACACACACACACACACACATATATATATATATATATATATATATAATATATATATATATATATATAGTGATACTATTCATCATCCAGGGGGCAGAATAAGTTATTCTTCACCCGAGGTAATCTTACGATCACTTCACATTTAAATTACATCTGGAATTCAAATAGTTACATTCATATTGATTCAGTACGTAAAATTTGGCACAATAAAGTAAAAATACTGGTCATAAGACAAGAAAAGTTACAATTTATGTATATTTTACACTATATTTTTAAGTTTGTAATTTTACGTAACATAAAATATTTTTTACGGCGATTTTATATCTTCTTACGGTCTCTTTTTATGTCAGAAATAAGACAAAGCTTACGGAACGTAAAATTATGGTGCATTGATGGTAAAAGAGAGGGGGGGTGAAGAATAACTATTCCTCACCCAGGGCGACGAATAGTCAATCCCTTAAGACCTTATTCTCATAACACCCCTTAAGACCTTATTCTCCTAACAACAGGCTTATTCTCCTAACACCCCTCCTCGTCCACTCCCCGCCTCCTAGCGCCAGAGGCCTGACGCCGGCATCCTCCCCAACCCCTCCCCGCATCCTAGCACGGGAGCATCCGGCGGCCGGCGTCCTCCCCCACCCCTCCCCGCCTCCTAGCGCGCCAGCGCCCCGGCGGCCGGCGGCCAGCGTCCTCCCCCACCCCTCCCCCGCCTCCTAGCGCGGGAGCGCCCGGCGGCCGGCGGCCGGCGTCCTCCCCCACCCCTCCCCGCCTCCTAGCGCGCCCAGCACCGTGGAGCGCGCGCCAAAGCGGCCGGCGATGCAGTCCGTCGGCGACGAAATTTCCGCGGCGGCATTTAGGTAGCTACGCCGCACCTCACCTTCGCCCCAACACCAACTGGAGGATCCGCCGCTGAAGCATCCAGCCTCAGTCATGCATGACAGGGGAAAGCGAACTGCAAGGATGACTACTCCATCGCATTCGTCGTGGATGCGAACTGCAATGGTGCAAGTCCAGCCTTCTCCCGCAACAATGGCAAAGGTGGAAAAAGCGCATGAGTTCCCGCAGCGGAGGTGGACTGCACGACAACAGCAGCAAGAGCTGCATCTGCAGAAGGAGGGGAATGCATATAAGGTAAGAAAATCACATACCAAGCGCCCACATCTAGTTTGCACTGCAGTTTTTATACCCATGCAGTCCCCCATCTTGCGTCAACTGCAGTCACATGTGTCTCCAAGTAGAAAAAAAGAAAAGGATACTTCAAAAAATAAAAAACGTTGTATGGATCAAAATTGCAGTCCACAATGACTTAAATATGTAGAGCGATGTGCCTAGAACTGAAGTGCATTGTTTCTTCATGTTAACTAATAGTGCCCCTGCTGTAGAATGACAAATTGAAGTGCAATTTCTTACAGTTGCAAAAATATAATGATATATCGTACGAAAGATGCAGTTCATTTCACTGTTGACGTGCATAAAAAAAGCTTTGGCTTAATAACCTGCAGGAATTTACTATGCCTCAAAAACAGAAGATGCCTCGAATCATTTACGACCCCGAGCCCCTGAACTGCATTGGAAGAGAAGAGTGGGAGATGCCTGGATGGATAACACCTGAAATACCTAGGGGTTTCTTTAACACAACAAACAGAACTGCATACTCCGTGGAGGAAGATGTTGAGGATAAAGATGAAAACAGTGAACCAAACATCATTCGAGATGGAGAAGGCAGTGAAACAAAAAACCCGCAGGATGAGGAGGAGGAGGACGACGATCTGGTCTTCATGGGGGAGCGCGCGCAGAAAAATGATGAGGAGGAGGATGATGACGAAGAGCAAATCATAACAGTTATGCAGCCAAGGTACACGCGTGTCTTTGAAACATTTGGTCAGCAGATCAGAACGGATGATATAGCACCTCCAGAAGCCGATGTTGAAACCCAGCAAGTTTGGCAAGTCCATGAGCAAACGATTCGTCGACAAAGGGATAGTGGAATTCCACCAAGGCCGCCTACTGCCCAACAAAAGAATCGGAAGCAGAATCAAGGAGGGCCGCAAGCAACCAAAAAAGTAAAGTTCTCCACACTCCTGCCTCCTCGCGATCCTCAATTACACAGATCTGTTGTCACCCCTCCGTGCCCAATAAACATCGGTGAGCTGCAAACACCGTTAGAAGAAAAACAGTACACGCACGTAAGCATCCTTGCCTAATTACTACAGTTCACTTATTAGGCATTCTTTCAGCTTGTGCATTCTCATTAACAAAAAAAGAAACATTCCATGTTGTATGTGTGCAGGATGAGAACATGCTCCAAGAACTTGTGCCTGTGAAAGGTATGCAGTTCACATCACAAGATGCGGCGCGAGAACTCTACAACACGTATGCGAGGCATGCAGGCTTCGGCACACGCAAAAACGGCGGATACAGAACAAACAGATACATCGTGTGCTCAAAGGAAGGCAGAAGCAAACAAACTGTCACTGATTATGACAGAATGCGAGAAAAAACATCAAAGAGGACTGGCTGCAAGGCGGGGATGAGATTGAAAAAAATAAAGGATGTGTTTGTGATAGCAGAGATTGAGCTCAATCACAACCACAGGATGATTGACAGCCCAGCTATGCTTCTGCACATGCACTCGCATAAGACGGATGACCCGTTGCTCGATAAACTAGTGAAGGACATGCAGAGCGACAACCTCACGCACATGCAGATGATGTCAACGCTGTCAAGGATGTCAGGAGGACTGCACTTTATGGGGCGCACCAGCCGTGACTGGGTGAACAGGTACGCTCACTAAAACAGAAAATGATATATCGTCTATTTCATGCAGTCCACTTTGTGGATTTTCTGTATGTCCATAATGCTGAAAGTATATTGTTATTTCGAACTGCAGGAAGCATCAATTCGCGAGGGAGGAAACAGAGGACGATGTGAAGAAACTCCTGGCTTTCTTTGAGAAGATACAGCAAATAAACCCGGAGTTCTTCTATGATTACGACAAAGATGTTGATAACCGTGTGAGGAACATATTCTGGGTGAACGCCAGCTGCAGGGGATCGTACGAAGATTTTGGAGATTGTGTCACATTTGACACGACCTACAAGACCAACAAGTTCCACATGCCTCTCGCCGTCTTCGTTGGAGTCAACCACCACCTCCAAAGTACAATATTCGCTGTGACTCTCATCAGAGACAAAACAATACCGACTTTCGAGTGGGTGTTCCGGACGTTATTGCGTTGCATGAACAACAAGCGGCCAATCTGCATACTCACAGGTATGCTGAAAAAAAGAGTGAAATTAAATAACATTGCAGTTCACTGCCAACTTTTGTAGTCCATTTCTTACATCCAATGAAAAAAAAAGAAAAAAGCAGAAAAAGGATATGCAGTTCTCTCAATAACTCGCTGCTTGGTTTTTTTTTCAAAAACATGCAGATCAATGCCCCTCCATGGATGTCGCGATAAAAAGTACACTAATAGGCACGCTGCACAAGTTATGCCGTTGGCATATACTGAAAAAATACAAGGATCACCTGTCCTTGCTGTACAAAGCATATGAAAAATTCAAGGATGAGCTGACCTCCGTTCTCAACCACCCGCTGATGCCATCAGAGTTTGAACGCGCTTGGCATGAGCTCATGGAAAAGTATAACCTACAAAATGATGAGATTATGAAGGCGCTCTGGACAGACAGAAAAGAATGGATATCGGCTTACTACAAGGAGGTGTTCTGTGCACGGATGACGTCCACACAGAGAAATGAAAGCATGAACCGGATCTTGAAGAGGAACTTTGTCAAGGAAAGACACGACCTGCACATCTTTGCGTCGCAAGTGGACAGGTGCATCCAGACAAGGAAGGGCGTCGAGCACGCGGAGACCATAGCTAACGAGGTATATAAACAGAGCAAAGTTTTTAAGATGGATGAGCAATTAATAAAAAACACTACTCGCTTTCTTGATTTTTGCTGTGAAAAGAAAACTACTTAACTGGTTTTCTTTGTTTCACAGACGGAAATAAGGACTACTACTCAGTTTGGTTTCGAGGTTTAGCTCTCCAAGATTTACACCAGGGCGGTCTTTGCTGACTTCAAGCAAGCGCACTACCGCAACACTGCATTCAGATCAGAGCAGTCCACTGACAACCCGACGAAATATTTGGTGCGCCACTACAACGGGTCTGATGATTTTGATTGGGCAAGACACGAGTTTCAGGTGGTTGCTGATGTGACGAACGGTATCTACGAATGCGAATGCAAGCTGTGGACACACACAGGTCAGTGAGACAGGAAAACAAAAAAATAAGCACCCAGAAAACATAATGAAGTTCACTTATTGCTGGTAGCAAAAAAGAGATGAAAAACAAAAAAATATTTAGTGAAGTTCACTATAGCAGCAGACCCAGGACCTATTTATAATGCAGTTCACAAAACCAAAAAAATGAAAAAATGTTGCCTATTTATGTGAAGTTTGCTGGCACGAATAACCCAAAAATTTTCTTTTGCTGCAGGCCTGTTCTGCGTGCACATCATTTGCATGTTGGATCAGCTGCGGGTGGACAAGATACCTGAAGAGTACATATTGAAGAGATACACACGGAACGCACGCCAAAATCCAACTTTTGACCGCAGAGACTATGAGCAAACTGCTCCGGATGGGAGTTCGATGTTCTGCCGTAGGAGACTACTTGCAGAAACTGCAATGGACCTGGCGAACAGAGGTGTCAAATCGGATAGAGGGTACAATAGAGCTTTAGCTGGGATGAGAGAACTCATACAAGAAGTGAACGTAATAAACGAAGAAGAAGAGGCAGAGAAGATCATGGATGCGCGAGGTGAAGAACAAGGAAAGGAGCGCGAGCATGCTGCTGATGGTGCAGTTCATAATATGGATGACACAATTCTTCCCCCGCCTGTTTGAAACACAAAAGGGAGAAAGAAAGAGAGCAAATCAGCAAATAAAAAAACTGCAGCAAATGAAAAAAGCCCTGAAAAAAATAGCAGGCCTGAGCCAGAACTGGACAGCGGAGGAAGACCACTGGGGGTAAGGATGTGTAAATCATGCAATATGACTGCGGGACACAACTCAAGAACATGTAAGGAGAGGCCGAAACAAAACCAGGCTGAAAATGCCACCACAAATCACCAAGCTGACCAACAAGATGATACGACAAAGAGAAGACTATGTAGCGTCTGCAACAAGAGAGAGAAGCATAATGCCAGAACTTGTCCAAATAGAACAGAGGAAAAAGATGAAGAAGATGACGAAGAAGATGCTGACAGAGAAGAGAGTGAGGAAGCGAGTGAAGCTGATGAAACTGAGGAGGAAGATGAGGAAGAAGAAGAAGAAGACGAGGAAGAAGAAGCAGATGAAGAAATCGAAGAACCATCATCAAAAACGAGTGGGAGGGACAGAACGCAGAATCCAGCGCGTAGGCAAGCATCACGGTCGCACGGTCCCATTACGAGGGGTAATGCGAACAACAAGAGCAAGACAGAAGCAGCAACAACCATTGAAACAAATGCAGTGCACAATCTGCGAAGAAGCACCAGGAAAAGGATGTAGATCAACACATATGCAGTTTTGCATTTTAAAAAACATATTAACTTCATCATTTATATATATCGTATCGTATATAATATATATAGCATGTGTTCAGTGGAATGCAAAAAAGAAAAGAATTCAACATGTAATACTGAAGTTCAAAAATGAATAGATACAACATATGCCATACATGCTTTGTGACCAATGTGCTGCGGGG
>LR738711.1:566147843-566172660 GCA_902687465.1 Secale cereale | reverse complement strand
CTACATAAAATGCAGTTCTCTTCTGTATGAAAAGAAAATAAGATGAGAATGCCACTCTCAGAATGCGGTTCTCTTCTGTATGAAAAACCTGACATCGGAATGTCATTTTGAGAATGCAGTTCTCTTCGTCGTATAGAATCTGACATGAACGTGAATCAATACAAAATGCAGTTAGAAAAGAAAAAAATGTAGAGTCAGACTAGGATTCACGTACACTGCAGTGCGTGCGTGGTGCGTTTAAAGCTTGTAGTGCAGTAACCTTCGAGTACACAGTGCAGTGCGCTTAGTGCAAAAAAATGTAAAAAAAACACTTGGCTGCGTATATTTAAACTTGTGAATTTTGAAACTCGACGACAAACACGTTGAATTCGTCTTTGCAATCCCATGTGATAAGGTGAGATGCAGTGCGGATGCGTATATTTAAAAAAAAACTAGGCTGCTACTCATATGAGAGAATGCAGTGCGCTGCGAACATTTTACAACTCACAAGGAGGAGTTGGGTGAAAGCTCCATTATGTACATATTTGACATTGTCACCATCTGCCACCAAAAAAACACAAAAACTAACTAGACCGGTATATACAAAAGCACACAGCATGGTGTTTACAACTTTGCACATCGAGAACTACACACAGCGACCATACATTATTGTTTACATAAAGTTCTGGAGCACACACGAAAAAGACATCAACACACATAGAAAAAGATCTGCTATCATCCTGCTCCTTGCGGATGCAGTCTTGGAGAGAAGCCTCGGCTCTGCTTCTGAAGCGTTGCAGTTCGTTTTACGGGAAACGATTCCGCTTCTGAAGCGATGCAGTTCGCTTACGGAGGGCGATTCGGTTCGCCTGCCCTAAAATAAATGCGCCCACTATCGCCCGAAGCGCCGCGCCCCGCCCCTCCTCTATCCCGCCGGTTGCATGCCGCACGAATGCCACGATCATCACGAACCCACGATCGCCAACATGGTTGGGAGACGAGATCGTGGCCTCGGCAGAAGTTGCTGCCGCTCCCATTTAAATCCCGTGCTCCATCAACCAGACCATCCGTAGAAAAACACACGACGCTGCGCCTTCCTCCTCCTCTTCCTCCTCTTTGCAGCCATGGGGTTCAGCAGGACCTACGACGACGTGCATGCGCACGGGAACACGAAGCTGAAGGTGATCTACACCATCGACGTCGCCGCCATGGCGACGTACGTCAAAGAGTTCAAGACAGTTCTCCAGCGGCGCCGCTAGAAGATCATCGGCATCGACGTGGAGTACACACCCGACCACGACAGGGCGGCCCCGATTCAACTATCCATCGGCAAGTACCACCCAGTTCTTCTTTTCCAGGTATGTGGTACATTGGGCAAGAGATGCATCCCCTTCGACAGGTTCCTCGGCGACCCAAGGTAAGCAATTCTCTCTGCCTAGTACGTGTTGCAGTTCTATATGCCCATGTATGCAGTTCCGAAAGGTATAACTTGCGGTTCACTTTCCTTAGGTTCGAGTTCGCTGGCTTCGCCATCAAGCGGGACAAGGAGAAGCTCGCACGCTGCAACCTCCACATCCCCAACTTCGTCGACATCCAGACGAACTGGAGGGTGCCTGATGGAACGAAGCCACTGGACTCGCTTGGCGATGTAGCTGCTGCCATCATCGACGACGAGTACGCAGACATGAAGATGAAGATGACAGACCACGACCACAACATGTGGACTTCGATTCTAAGCACCAAGCACATCGAGTATGCTGCCAAGGACGCCTACACTGCCTTCGAGATATGGAACCGAATCACCACAATGAAGAAAGGCCTCGCGCGCGCTGAAACAGAGAAGACCAGGAAGCGCCCGAGGTCATCCTGGAGGCCGTGGGGCAAGGGGGCATCAACTTCCACCTCCAACTCCAACGGGTGGAACTAGTGAAGCATGCCAGATGCTGAAAAGCCAAGGATTCCTGTCGGAAGTGCTCGATTAGTTTCCCTCTGCGTATGTAGATTAGTTTGCTTTCGTTGTAGTTTGCTTTGGGACAACGTTTGCTTATGTTGCGTTAGATTGCTTGATGATGTACTATGTTAATTATGAGCGCAAAACCTTGGTTTCTATCTATCAACTATATGCAGTTCTCAGTAGTCTGTTTTCAGTATGTATATTGCTTCAAAACTGCTGCTGTAGCTAGGATACACATAAAAACAAAACTATCAGAGCAGTTCACATAGAGTATTCTTTCACAAAACTGCTCCTGTTAAGAAGGTTGATGCAGTCCTCTTTTATTAAAAAAACTCTAGTTCCGTATGTGGGTTAAAAAAAAGGAAAAGCTCGGTGGGGGTTTCCAGTATGGATGTTCTTCAAGTGCTGCTGATAGATAGGATGCACATGAAAAACTATATGTAAAAAAGAAGTTCACTTATACTCAGAATTCTCATAAGAAAATACACTAGAAGCCACGCAAAAAATGTCAAATTATTACAATGAAAATGTCTCATGCTGCTGCTGCTCAAGCAAGACTGATCTAAAACAAATTTAACTTGATTTCCAAAAACTTTGCATGACTATAAAACATAGCCATCACAACATCCCCAGCCTGAAGACCAGCTTCCTCCACAAATTCCTTCCAGCCATCATTGAGAACCAAACAATCATCAGAGCCAACAGAATACATAACATCAACATCATGATATCCATTCTTGCTGACCAACACCAAATTAACACAGCTTTATGTTACCCTGACTAGACCAGAAGGGAATTTCTGCAAGCAAAACAACAAGAACAGAAAAAAAATAAGAACAAATAAGAAAAAGATTACAATCTTTCAGAAACTAAATTGCTGCTACAATCTTCATAAAAAAATATTGATGTCAAAACATAATAATATTGACTAGACAAAATTGCTGCTGCTCCTACAATGTTCATAATAAAACTTTTGTGTGAAAAAGCAGTTCACTTATACTTAGTGAAAAAATATTTCTTCAGAAACTAATACTCCTACAAAAATTCAGATAGTGTTAACTACAAACAACACATGAAAAAGAATATGCGAGAAATACATACCCATGAAACACTGACATCATCGTCAGTCATCTGATGGACGAATGGAGCCCGAAATCCAATACCTGAAGAATATAGAAGGGAACAGAGCGCGCTGTGCCGCTGCCTCTGGTTCAGAACCAAACCTTCGGAAAAAAATGCATGTCTCCAGCATCGGCTCCAACCTTGCCAGGAAGCCGCATGCGCAATCCATTGCCAGGCGAAAAACAGATCTGGTTGGGAGAAAAACAGATCGAGGAAGAGTGGCGCCGCCAGGGATAAGGTGAGATGGGAGCCGCCAGGGATAAGGTGGGAGGGGAGCTAGTTGACCCACCAGTATATATATATGTAAAGGAAGCAACATAAAAAAATCGACAAATAAAGCAGTGCGGTTACATAACAATGTGCATTTTGCATTGCGTATTACTGCAGTCCACCGCACTTGACCAAGCAAAAAAACTTATCAAACTAGCCCCCCCACATCCCCCGTGGCTGTAATGCAGTTGAAGCAGGCTCGCATTGCATATTAATGCAGATCGCCGCACTACAAAAATTCACCGCGCATCTGCATATTACTGCAGTCCACCACTCTTGACCGCGATTCACAGACGAAAAACACAGCCTGCAATGCAGTTCTAACAACTATATAATGCAAAAAAATCTCAAAAAACATCTCTGAGAAACGACCAGAGCCAGTGGCGCCGCAAAAAACATGGACAAAAAACTTAAATTCTTCAAAATTAACAACTGAATCCGCTCCAATTAATACGGATAGATCAAAAGGCAGCCCGTATTTGCCGAAAACAACAGAATATTACATACAAAACGCAACAATTTCGATCCGGACGGGGAAGAACAGAGAACAGACGTTTTTCCGCTAGAACAGAGAGATACTCGACAAATTATACAGAAATTTCAATCCTATTAGGAGATTAATCTATCGCGGAATAACACAAACATCAACGCGATAATGGTAACACACTAGGACCACGCTATAAAATAGAATACGAACAGCCAGCAGCAGGATGCGAAACTCCTCCACCAGCGGAAGAACTCACGCAGATCCGCCAAAAATCAAAGGATTTCCGTCGTTTTCTCGCTGAATTCAGTGCTTAACCACATATTAAATCAGCGCACACACAAATAAAACCAGTAGAAATCGATCAAACTAGCCAGAAACGCTGCTCCATGCAGGTTTCCTGCTGCACCTCTATGTGGTTCGCAACAGAAGAAGGAAGCAGTGCGCATAGCTTTCCAATGCAGTTTTTCAATGCAGTTCAGAAGTGTTATGAGAATATTATTCTCATAATGTTATGAGAATAGACCGGCTGTATATATATGTTGAGAAAATGAGTCTTGAAGACAAACAATGTTGAAGACAAACCAAGTAAGAAGATAATGTTGTCATGACACCAAATGAAAACTTCAAGAAAATTTGGTGGTGGCGTTACCCACCGTATAGGAAGTAATAGACCAGGACACGACGCACAATTATCGTGGCGCTCTAGAGTCGAATTCCACATTAATGTATTCACACTCAGTGTGTAAGTCTTCATGAGTTGAAGGCATACATTACTTTTTGTGTTGCACATCTAAGTCATCAAAATGCATAAGCGTTAGGATGTGTGTCCAACCACATGACATTTGAGGATTCTAGGATATTTAGCTCACACCGTAGCTTGAAAAACCTTTTATCATCCAAGGGCTTAGTGAAGATATCTGCCAGTTGCTCTTCGGTGTTGACATGTATGATTTCAATGTCCTTCTTGATGACATGATCCCTGAGAAAGTGCTGAGGAATCTCAATGTGCTTTGTCTTCGAGTGCTGAACGTGATTATGAGCAATCTTGATGGCGCTTTCATTATCACAGAAGAGAGGCACCTTCACCATGTTGCTGTCATAATCCTTAAGTGTTTGCTTCATCTAGAGAAGCTGAGCGCAACAAGCTCCAGCAGCAATGTATTCAGCTTCAGCGGTGGAGAGAGACACTGAGTTCTGCTTCTTTGAAGACGAACAGACAAGAGATCGTCCAAGAAAGTGACATGTGCCTGACGTGGACTTGCGATCAACTTTGTCACCAGCATAGTCAGCATCTTAGAATCCAACAAGATCAAATATAGAGCCCTTGGGATACCATAATCCTAGTGTGGGGGTGTGGGCCAAGTATTGAATAATTCGCTTCACAATGAGGTGATGCGATTCCTTTGGTGCTTCTTCGAATCGGGCACACATGCAAACGCTAAGCATTATATCAGGCCTAGATGCACATAAATAGAGTAAATAACCAATCAAGGAGTGGTATACCTTTTGATCGAACTCTTTACCATTGACGTCAGAGCCCAATTGACCTTTGGTTGGCATTGGCGTCGTGTACCCTTTACAATCTTGCATTCCAAACTTCTTCAGGCAATCTTTGAGGTATTTCTCTTGAGAAATAAAGATGCCATTCTTCTGTTGTCGAATTTGGAGACCAAGGAAGAACTTCAGCTCACCCATCATGGACATCTGATATTGCTCTTGCATCATGTATCCAAACTCATCACTGTGTCTTTTGTCAGTGCATCCGAAGATGTCATCCACATAGATTTGGCATACAAACAGTTCTCCGTCATATGTCTTCGTGAATAGTGTGAGATCCAGTGATCTAGGTTTGAAGCCTTCGCTCTTCAAGAAGTCTTTGAGTGTGTCATACCATGCACGAGGAGTTTGTTTGAGCCCATACAGTGCCTTATTGAGCTTGTAAACCATGTCAGGACGCTTTGGGTCTTCAAAGCCTGGAGATTGTGCAACATACACTTCTTCTTCAATTTTCCCATTCAGAAAGGCACTCTTCACATCCATTTGATTCAGAAATATGTTATGATGGTTATCATAGGCTAATAGTATGCGAATGGCTTCGAGACTAGCTACAGGAGTAAAGGTTTCATCGAAGTCAATTCCTTCTACTTGAGTACAGCCTTGAGAAACGAGATGAGCCTTGTTTCTGACGACTTGACCATGATCATATTGTTTGTCGCGATAGATCCATTTGGTGCCAATGATGTTATGCTTTCGTGGATCAGGAGCTTAACAAGCTCCCATACATTATTCAGCTCAAACTGTTGAAGCTCTTCTTGCATTGCTTGAATCCATTCAGGTTCCATAAAAGCTTCATCAACTTTCTTGGGTTCATATATTGAAACAAATGTAGAGTGACCACAGAAGTTTGCTAGCTGAGTTGCTTTTGAGCGAGTAAGTGGATCAGTTGTATTGAGGCTATCAAGAATCTTCTCAACTTGGACTTTAGTAGCTACCCGAGGATGAACTGGGCGAAGACTTTGCTCATGATGTTGATCATCTTCTTGTTCAAGATTGGCTTCAGGCTGAGCATTGTCTTCAGGATGACTAGGTGGAGATATGATGATTTCCTCTTCAGTTGGTTCCTCGGTAGGTATAATTTCTCCTGTACCCATTTGTTTGATAGATTCACTGGGAGAAGCTTCATCTAGCACATTTGACAGGTGCTCTCTTTGCGAGCCATTAGATTCATCGAACCGCACATCTACGGTTTCAACCACTTTATAGTGAAAGAGATTGGAGACCCAGTAGGTGTACGAATCCTTTCCGTAACCAAGCATACAACCTTCATGCGCTTTCGGTGCAAATTTTGAAGTGTGATGTGGATCTTTCATCCAACACTTAGCACCAAAGGCTTTGAAATAACTGACGTTTGGCTTCTTACCAGTAAGAATTTCATATGATGTTTTCTTGAAGAACTTGTGAAGATAAACTTTGTTAATGATGTGGCATGCAGTATCAATGGCTTCAGGCCAGAACTTTCTTGGTGTCATGTATTCATCAAGCATAGTACGTGCCATCTCAATGAGAGTCTGGTTCTTGCGCTCAACGACGCCATTCTGTTGAGGTGTGTATGGAGCGGAGAACTCATGCGTGATGCCAAATGTATCAAGATAGGTGTCGAGCCCAGTATTCTTGAACTTAGTTCCATTGTCACTTCTGATGTGCTTGATCTTGATGGCATAGTTGTTCATGGCTCCATTGGCGAAATGTCTTAAGACATCCTGCACTTCAGTCTTATAGAGGATTATATGCACCCAAGTGTATCTAGAGTAGTCATCAATGATCATGAAGCCATATAAGCAAGAAGTGGTAGTGAGAGTAGAGTAGTGAGTAGGGCCAAATAAGTCCATGTGAAGTAGCTCGAAGGGACGAGACTTAGTCATGATTGTCTTCGAGAGATGCTTGGCCCTAGCCATCTTCCTAGCTTCACAAGCACCACACAAATAATCTTTCTTGAACTTGACACCCTCGATGCCTATGACGTGCTTCTTCTTGACGAGAGTGTGTAGGTTCCTCATGCCTGCATGGCCTAGTCTTTGATGCTAAAGCCAGCACTCTAAAGCTTTTGCGACAAGACAAGTGGTGAGTTGTGGCCCTGCAGAGAAATCTACCATATACAGATCACCTTTTCGATGTCCTTTGAAGACTAGAGATTTGTTAGATTCCATAAGCACAAGGCAACGATTTTTTGCAATATCACAATCATGTTTAGATCACATAGCATAGAGACTGGCATTAAGTTGTATCCAAGGAATTCAACAAGCATCACTTTGTCCATGTGTTGATCCTTTGAGATAGCAACTCTGCCAAGTCCCAGTACCTTGCTTTTACCATTGTCTGCCAATGTGATATGGCTTTTGGGGGAAGGACGTAGAGTTGAGTCCATGAGAATACATCGATTACCAATCATGTGGTTGGTCCATCCACTGTCAGTTATCCATTCAATGGCTTCCGAAGCAGTACCCTACAGATCAGTTAGCGGCATAGTCTTCACAAAGATAAGTGTGAAGCATAAACATTTGACGAACAAGCATGCTATAAAAGTTTAGGTCCTTGTTAGGCAAGATAGGAAGCTTGTCAAGAAACCTTGGGACGAAATACATGGTTAGACCATTTGGACATTTGATCTTGCGTCCCACAAGATGATTTAGGTCCCCAGCATTGGCGTCAGAAGATGATTTTCGGCTGGAGACCCTTCCCTGCAAGAGAAGTTAATTCTTCTTAACCACCCATATCTTTAGGGGTAGCTTAGAAGCAATAAGTCTAAGTGCAGCATCTGTGAATTTTGGCTTAGGAGACCTACAAAATAGCTTAGCATGAGATGAATAGTACTCATATGAATATGCGGAGAAGTTCTTTGTCTTATGAACAAAGTGGTTAGATGAAACATGCTCATATTCATGAGTCTGATGATAATCTTCCTGCAAACCATTTGCGTTAGAGTGACCCAATGTTGTCTTTTGTCTGTATGAAGTCTTTGGATCATATGAAACTTTTGTTCTGGGGTTGATCTTCTTTCCTGGTGGTGTCATGATGACATTCACCGGAAGCCTTTCGATAAGACTTCTCGGAACCCAGATCTTCTTCATAGGTGATCCATTCCTGCAGTTAGTTCCAATGAACTTGTCAAACACTTTGCCATTCTGATCCCTGAACAGTTTAGAGTTTGAGTCCAATGACTCGTCAATCACAACAAGGTTAGCACATGTGAAGCCAGATAAAGTAGATGGATCTACTAGTGGACCCTTTGTAGCAGCCCATGTGGTTTTGTGATACTGCTCAGGCTTCCAGTAAGAACCGTCAACATTCATTTTCCTTTCGAACCCAACACCCTCTTTCCTAGGGTTTAAATTTAGAATTTGTTTCTTGAGAACATCGTATAGTGTCTGATGCCCTTTGAGGCTTTTGTACACACATGTTTCAAGCAAAGTCTTCAACCTAGCATTCTTATTAGCAATAGTAGTGGTTTCCTCAGTAGAGGGGTTAGTTACCACATCAACAGTTGAAGATATTGCAATCTCAGAAGCAGCAGAGCATTCAGCAATAGAAACAACATTGTCACGCTCAAGACATTTTAGACAAGGTGGCTCAAAGTCTTCCTGAGCGGAACTAATCTGTTGGGCGAGTAGTGAATCGTTTTCTTTTTGAAGATCATCATGAGACACTCTAAGTTTCTCAAGGTCTTGCTTCCTTTGAAGATAATCATAGGAAATCTTCTCATGAGTAGCTGAGAGAGTTTCATGACGACTTTTAAGTTCAGTGTACCTTACGTGAAGATTTTTTATGTCTTCAATTAAGGACTGAGTTTGATTCACTTCCGCGTCCAACAGATCATCACTCTTGTCTAGCAACTTTTGAATATGTTCCATAGCATTTTGTTGCTCAGTTGCAATTTTAGCTAGAGTTTTATAGGTGGGTTTGGATTCACATTCTGAGTCATCTTCACTGGAGGTCTGAAAGTAGGCATTGCGTGAGTTTACCTTTGCACCACGTGCCATGAAGTAGTATGAGGAAGATGATGGTTCAGGTTCGAAAGTCATCATTTTGAGTGATTCCTTGAACTGAACAAACCAAGGATCCTGGCAGGTTCGTTGACCTTCATAAACATCAGAGATTTGGTCCCAGATGAGCTTTGCATTTCGAAGATGCATGATGATTCTAAATTGATCTTGGGGTAAACATGAGCAGATGATATCCTTTGCCATGATGTCCAGACAAGTGTATTTGCGAATATCTTCATCATTCGCCGTTATGCACAAATCGATGAGACCAATTTCACTGAGGTCCAGAGCTTACTGTTCATCGCCAAGAGTCGTTTTTTCATCATACCCTTGCACTTAGGATAGTCATGACCATCAAAGATGGGACATGACACTTTCTTCAAACCTGTAGTCGACATAACTAAAACTCCAGATGGTTAAGCCGAATCACACAGAACAAGGGAGCACCTTGTTCTGATACCAATTGAAAGTGCAAGTTATCGACTAGAGGGGGGTGAATAGGCGATTTTTACGAAAGTCTTCAAAACATGATTTCTTTTGAAGATAGACTGATGAAATGAACCTATATGATAAGTAGCGGATGATAAATGTTTCCAGGGACACAATAATCAAGTAAGAATCATGAAGATAACACAAAGACTATCGATAGCTAGATAACATGGATCGAGATGGAAGATATAAATCAAGCTAAACAGGGGACAGTCTTCACACAGTGAAGCCAAACTGATCAGACAAACAAGCAATGACTTCACGAAGACAGACTGGAATGTAAATGAGTTGG
Source organism: Secale cereale (assembly GCA_902687465.1). Lineage (NCBI taxonomy): Eukaryota > Viridiplantae > Streptophyta > Magnoliopsida > Poales > Poaceae > Secale > Secale cereale. The sequence continues at coordinate 566,162,527 of LR738711.1, read as the reverse complement.
AAGATAGAACCGGTAGCTTGGAGACGCAGGGGATTTGGTAGACTAGTTCCAGTTGCTGTGACAACTTTACATCTGGTTAGGGAGGCTGAGATTGAACTCTGAAGACCGTGTCTTCACCTTATTCCCCTTGAGCTAAGGACACCCAATCACTCTGGTAAGTCTTCAATGTAGACTTCCAAACCTTCACAGACTTCGTTCACCGGCGATCCACAGACTCTTGGACGCTCAGGACGCGACACCTAACCGTTTGGAGGATACACAGTCCTCAAGTGTAACAAGTCTTCAGGTCACACAAACAGAAAGACTTCAGTGATGCCTAACACTCTTTGGCTCTGGGTGTTTTGGGCTTTGTCCTCGCAAGGATCTTTTCTCTCAAAGGCTTCGGAGGTGGGTTGCTCTCAAATAACAAAAGCCGGGCACTAACTCTGAGCAGCCACAAATTTATGGTGTAGGGGGTGGGCTATTTATAGCCATGAGGCAACCCGACATGATATGTCCGAAATGACCCTTGGTCACTAAGGAACTAACACGTGTCCAACGGTGGGATTATGAACACACGCAACAACTTTGCTTGGGCTCCATGCAAAGCTGACTTATCCATCTCTGGATAAGATTTGCACTACAAGAAATATGTCAACTTATGACCTTCTATTAGTGACCCTGGAAGAATTGGTCATAGATCTATGACCATTTCAGACCAATTGGTCAAAAGCTGTTCGGGGGGCTCCAAACCCTAAACTATAACGACCATTTTGGTGAGAAAGGTCATAATTTCCTTACACGAAATGGTCATAAAGCTGATAGCACTGGTCCACTGCCTTATTTCTAGCTGGTCATGACCAATATAGATGGTCATAACCTTGTAAATTGTGGTGGGTTGCTACGACTAGGCGCCACCTCATCAGTTTTGCCTATGTGTCATGTCCATGTTGCAGTTTTTGCCCTAGGTTGTGAAGCAACCTATATTTCTGTCATTCCCAAAATTCCCCAAAAAATCTCATAAATTCTTTGGGTCATATCTTCGTCAAATATGTAAAAAACCTTCCTTGCCTAGTTCAAAAATAAATCAAAAATATTAATTTTCCTATTCTGTTCAAAAAAACACTTTGTGAAGGAAGTACCACTTTGGCATGTCCAAATGGTGTCCATTTTCTACAGTGCTTTCCTATGCCCAAATAACTATCCTCCACCAAATGCCAGCTCAATCCATTCATTATTTTGAGCCCAGCTTCAACATTCGTATTTATGTCCAGTGTGGTACTCTGCAAAGCAAGTACCACCTAGACTCCTCCTTTTGAGCTGAAAATTTGTGAAGACGGTCTTCTTAGTAACTGATCATCCTCAACCAAAACTCACGCCCATTATCCATGTGCATTTCCCATACCTCTAATCAAACACTTGGCTGCTAATTCATGTTTGAGCATCGATCGGTCTCCTCGTGAGAATCTTATGTTGTAATTTTCTTCCTAGCACCTACCTGGGGAGTTCCCAACCCACTAGACATGCCTAGGCCGCACAGAACACATGGCAACGCCATAGTCACGCGGTGACCACGCGGCGGGCATGCGAGTTTACGTGCTCTAGAGTTGGGGCCCTCGACCACCGCCCAAACCTCGACGTATCGCCACAAAACCATGTATTTAGGATTAAATAGGTACTTATGTCACTAGAAATGATTTTTGGAAAAAATAAATAGCAGACTATGAGGCAGCTGCAGTTCAAATTTGACCCGCTTCCAACTGAATCGACGGAAATTTGTCTTTTTCACGAGAGGTGGATCAAAACTTTTTACACCCAACCATTTCGTTAGTTGTGCATTAAATATGTCCTAGTATTTTAGAAAATTTATTTGGTCCAATTTTGCAATAATTATTTGGGAGGTCCTTCACAAAAAAACCTCCTTTTGGGCACTCGAAAAATGGAAAATGATTTTTTTCGTCCAAATGAAATGAAAACTTCCTTAGGCAATATTATTTGCAATTCCAAGATGCACCCTTCTGCACATATGAGATCATTTGAATAAACTATGCCATGAATGTGGCCATAGGATTGATCATTTGGCTTGCAAGCCATGAATCTTCACGCATGATAGCTCATTTCTGAGAACAATTTTTAAAAAGAATTGCCGTATTACAAGTTTATTATTTTTCCTAGTAACTTGGTCATATATAATGACACAATGCGAAGGTTTTCCAATTTCTTGATTTTTTTTTTGAATTTTTTTATGCCTGTTTCAAAATGCGGTCAAAACGGCGGGAATGACCGTTCCTAGCTAGTGGTTGAATCTTGGTATTTTTTTGGTGTTTCTCTGATTAAATAGATACTTATGTACCTAGAAATGATTTTTGTAAAAAATAAAGAGCAAACTACAAGGAAGCTACAGTACAAATTTGACCCACTTCCAACTAAATCGGCCGAAATTTGTCTTTTTCACGAGAGGTGGATCAAAACTTTTTACACCCAACCATTTGGTCAATTGTGCATTCAATATGGCCTAGTATTTTATAAAAATGATTTGGTCCAATTTTGCAACAATTATTTGGGAGGTCCTTCACAAAAAAACCTCCTTTTGGGGACTCGAAAAATGGAAAATGGTTTTTTTGTCCAAAGAAAATGATAACTTACTTAGGCAACATTGTTTACCATTCCAATATGCACCCTTGTGCACAATATGAGATCATTTGAACAAACTATGCCATGAATGTGGCCATAAGATTGATCATTTGGCTTGAAAGCCATGAATCTTCACGCTTGATAGCTCGTTTCTGAGAACACTTTTTAAAAATAATTGCCGTATTACAAGTTTGTTATTTTTCCTAGGAACTTGGCCACATATAATGACACAATGCAAAGGTTTCCCAATTTTTTGATTTTTTTTGAATTTTTTATGCCCGTTTCAAAATGCGGTCGCGGGAATGACCGTTCCTAGCTAGTGGTTGAATCTTGGAATTTTTTGGTGTTTCTCTGATTAAATAGATACTTATGTACCTAGAAATGATTTTTGGAAAAAATAAATAGCAAACTACAAGGCAGCTACAGTTCAAATTTGACCCGCTTCCAGCTGAATCAGCGGGAATTTGTCTTTTTCACGAGAGGTGGATCAAAACTTTTTGCACCCAAGCATTTGGTCAATTGTGCATTAAATATGTCCTATTATTTTATAAAATTGATTTGGTCCAATTTTGCAACAAATATATGGTAGGTCCTTCACAAAAAGAACTCAGTTCGGGCACTCGGAAAATGGAAAATGAATTTTCCATGCAAAGAAAATGAAAACTCCCTTAGGCAACATTGTTTGGAAATCCAAGATGCACCCTTGTGCACAATATGAGATCATTTGAACAAACTATGCCATGAATGTGGCCATAAGATTGATCATTTGGCTTGAAAGCCATGAATCTTCACGCTTGATAGCTCGTTTCTGAGAACACTTTTTAAAAATAATTGCCGTATTACAAGTTTGTTATTTTTCCTGGGAACTTGGCCACATATAATGACACAATGCAAAGGTTTCCCAATTTTTTGATTATTTTTTGAAAATTTTATGCCTGTTTCAAAATGCAGTCAAAACGGCGGGAAAGACCGTTCCAAGCTAGTGGTTGAATCTTGGAATTGTTTTGGTGTTTCTCTAATTAAATAGATATTTATGTACCTAGAAATGATTTTTGGAAAAAATAAAGAGCAAACTATGAGGCAGCTACAGTTCAAATTTGACCCGCTTCCTGCTGAATCGGCGGGAATTTGTCTTTTTCACCAAAGGTGGATCCAAACTTTTGACACCCAACCATTTGGTCAATTGTGAATCAAATATGGCCTACTATTTTAGAAAAATGATTTGGTCCAATTTTGCAACAAATATATGGTAGGTCCTTCACAAAAAGAACTCAATTCGGGCACTCCCTTAGGCAACAATGTTTGGAATTCCATGATGCGCCCTTATGCACAATATGAGATCATTTGAACAAACTATGCCATTCCAAAATGCACCCTTGTGCAAAAAATGCAAGAGACACAAATAGAAAAAAACACAATAACATAAGCTTGAAAAAGTATTTGATGTGCTCCACATGTGCTATGATTGTGAATTATAAAATTGATGAGCTCCAAATTTGCAACAAATATTTGCTAGGTTCTTTATAAAAATATCATTTTGGACACTCGCAAAAATAATTCTCTTACAAAAAACTCATATCTTAGAACACTTTTTTAATGATATTAACATTATTCAAAGTTTGTTATTTTTACTGAAAAGTAGGTCACACTTGGTGACACAATGCGAAGGCTTTTTATTTCTATATTTTTATAAATTGCTTAGGTCGTCAAATAGCAGACATGATTCAAAATCTTATTTTTAATCAATTACGACTAATTTAAATGGTCTTAACATCATCAAAGGGGATATTGTGTTCTGATTGGTCTAAAATGAGCTCACGCGGATCATGGATTAAGCACCGTCAGATGCGCCCGAATCCAACGGCAGCCCACACCCCCCTCGCCGCTCTCACCCCGTATCCCTCTCATCCTCGTCCACCAACGAAACCCTAGCCCCCTTCTCCCAATCGCCGCTGCCGCCTTCTCCCTCCCAGATCCAATCCAAGTTAGAGCCCCCAGCCTCCATCTCCATTCCTGCGCGCGTTGGCCACCTCCCTCCGGCGGAGCTCGACCCCCACCCCCCAAGCGCCGCTGCTACACCCTCTCTTGTGAGGGTCTTGAGTTTACCCCACCCCCTCCGCTGGCGAGCCTCTCTGCTGCCCGCGCGCGCACAACCTCCGCCCCCTATTGCTCTCCCTGCTAGCCCTCCTCCCTCGCCCTGGCTCCCTGCTCCACCTTGACCGGCCAGCGCGCCGCCATGACCGGCCAGCCCATGCTCGCGTCGCCAGCTTCGTTCACTGGATCTGGCCGCCTCTCTCTCTTCCCGTACTCTCTATTTTTCATGATTTCTCTATCTGAATCTCTCTCTCTACAGGCACCCATGAAGGCAAAGATGGATCCTCACCGGCGATGTGGACACTTGGACTACTCGGGTGGTAGCAGCCATGGCTTCCTCTTGTCCAAGCATCGGCCCCGGCCATGGCGTCGACGATCCAGTCCGTGAAGGCCCGCCAGATCTTCGACAGCCGCGGCAACCCCACCGTCGAGGTACGCCCGCACGCGCCCATCCCCCGTCCGTCTCCCGTTGATCCAATTATTGTTCGTGTGCTTATTGGTTCGTGTGCTTATTGGTTCTTCTTCAGTAGGATATGGTCATCCCTCTGAGGCAATTATTTTGCTTCCTTTTTGCATTGCTATTGGTGGTAGTTGGGTAGGAGGATAACTTGTTTTTTGTCATATATATGAGCTGCTGGAAATCCTCGAAACTGTACCTGCCTGATATGTCCTAGCTTCAGCTTCATCAGTTTAGCTTTGAAGCACATCAGTTTTTGTATACTTTGAGGTTCTGACCAAATTGAGAGTTGATGTGAACATTGTCAGTGCTGGGTGGTCTATATATTAGTGATGATTTCCTCGTCATGAGATTGTGGTGCGTTCAGCTCTTGCCAATGCAGATGCCCTGCTATGTATCTTCTTCTAGATGAACTGCTATGTTTTTCAGTTTCTAATCTATCTGCAAATTCGCTCGAGCGGATTGTCAGTTTTGACTATGCTTTGGATGTAGTGTAGCAGGTTTGTCCTTGAGTGAAGCAAATCACTTGACTTGTCTGGTTCATTTTCGTAGGGTAATTCTCCTAGTACTAGTAGAGTTCTGCATCTCCTTGTAGAGGAGACTGTAACTTTTGGCCCCATGTGTAGTGTCGTGCTGCCATGGATCTTGTCGGTGTTTAGTGTCAGTATCCTATGCCATCACATGGTCAGGAGCTCAGTTAACTTCGAGTTCAGTTAAAAATTTCGTGATGTCTGAGTCAACGATTTGCTTCCCTCGACACTACGAGTTATTAGTGCTCATGCCCCAATGAATTATCTTCCCTATGTTCTAGGCAGTCAACTGTGGTCGATGTTAGAGTATTGTAACTGCATTTCACATGCCAAAGTAACGAATAGGACAATATGGTAAAAGGAAAATGGACATGGAACCCCGTGTGTCAATTCTGTTCTGAATCTGGGAGTATCCATCATCTCTTCTTCTAGTGCTCTGCTGCAAATTTTGTTTGTGCTCAAACAGTCCTTGCTAAATTTATTGGCAGTAGTCAGCGTAATATTCAAAATGTTGGGCTTGCAGCTATATGCTTAGTTATTTGGCTAATCTGATGGTTTTCTCATGGTTTTGTGCATCAGGTTGATGTGTGATGCTTAGATGGAACCTTCGCCAGGGCCGTTGTTCCCAGCGATGCATCAACTGGTGAGTTATTTTGTTATTATCGCCGCTCTCTCCTTTTCAACCTTAAAATTTTGCTTTGGTTCCTGAGTTCCTGACTAGTGAAGGCACAAACTCTTATTTATATCATTATTTACTGAATGTTATTGTATTATTTTTGTTGAACTAATCTTGTCTGAATCATCCCTCTTCTGTAGGTCTTTATGAAGCTTTGGAACTGAGGGACGATATATGGATCTGACTACTTGGGAAAGGGTGTTTCCAAGGCTCCATTTGAGCAAATTTTATATTAGCGTGGATAACAAATTCCTGAGCTATAGTCTTAAGTAATTCTGTTACCTAGTTAGTGTTGGTGTAGTCTACCTTCGCTCACATCTTTTGGTCTGACATATCTGCAGTGTTACTGTGTTACCTTGCTGATGTGTTGCCCTGTCATTTCTACATGGTTGTTTTGTGCTGCTGGCCTAATTAAACAAGATAAATATGTATACTTCTTTGAGATAGAAATTCCATGCATGTTTATGAGGCACAAATTCTTTGAGATAACCATAATTGTACTTCAAAAGTAAACATTAGCATCTTAAATAATCAGCTTACTGATGTAGGAGTAGTAGAAACTCCATGGTTGATCCTGATTGCTGAACATGGGAGATGTATCTTTTGCATTTCAATTGCATAGAAGTACTATGTAATGAAACATGTTTATTCTTATATTCTTGGTTGTATACTTTGGATATTTACCATGCAACATCTTTTCATCTAGTAGTAGTACTACTACTGGTTTATGTATAGCCATATACATTTAGTACCTATTGCAATTTTCATTTCTAAGATCAATTTGGTATCCCAGGTCCTTCAACACTGTCTTCTTTGTTCCCTACTATAAAAGTTGATGCATGTGCCCTGTTCTAAAGTGGAAAATCATTGATAGCTTGTACTACTCATCTGTTCTGTTAACTTGCACTGTGCTGGTACTTGTCATTTGCATAATACATCTTAATTTTCGCTATTATGAGAATGTTATATGCATGGTTTCCTGTTAAATCTAAAGTTCTGCAGCAAATTTTCATCGTTATGAGAATTTTATATTCACAGATTCACTTGATTATGTTTCTAACTTTTCATAATTTATTATTTGCAGATGCTGGCTTTCATTCTTCAAAAGCTGGGTGTACAAAAGCTATAGGAAGAAGAATCCAGAAGAAAAACCACACCCATCAATGTGTTTTAGCTCATTGGACATAGTTATGTGTGAAGCTAGTTATGTGTATATTTAGTTGTATTTGATAGCTGAATACCAGAATTGTACTATGCTTGGCTATTGTATGAAATATTAAGCCTTATTGGCTCTATTTGAATCAAATTATGTAATTGCACAAATATAGAACCAACGTGTGGTACCGAAAGAGTGCTCCTGCTAATTGATTCCCATTTGACTAGTGGGACCTACTTTAAAATGAAAAAGAAAAATAAAATTGACAATTGGACTGGAAAAAGGCCGAGGCCCAAAAAACGTATACTATAAAAGACTGTGGCCCAAAAATAAATGGCTATTGGTCTTGGCCCATGTAGCTGACCAAACATGAAAGCAAAAAAAACAATAAATGGGCTGAATTAATGGGCTCGGCCCATGTAAAACACCGAATTGGACCGGGCCGATTCTTGTGCCACATCAGCTTGCCACGCTGGATGCCTACGTGGTCTGGGGAGGCTGCTAGTGACCAAAACACGATAGTAGGCATATTTTGGTCATAAACGTCCATGACCTTCTCATAGAGAAGGTCGTTAATTTCAGTTTATGACGGCCAGCTTTTGACCATCTGTTTTTGGTCATAAAAACGTCACAAATGGAAAATAATGACCTTTCAGTGACCAATAGTCAAGGTCACAAGTTGACATATTTCTTGTAGTGTTGCTCTCATTTGTCTTCGCTCGAAGACATAGGTGTTTTGGTTGAGCATCACTTTAGTCATCTCATTATGTTCACTTGGGCCCCACTTAACAGTACATTGGTTCCTATGACTCAAGAAAGAATAAAAAGAACTACGAAAGAATCCATGTCTTCACATTCTATAATCTTCAATGAATATCTTCTTATGTCATTATCTTCACGTGAATGTCTTCACGAGCCACCATTGTCTTCAATTTCTTCACACATTTTTAGGGGTCATCTTTGAAGGTAAACCAAATCAGTGAGGGACTATCACCCGTGTTATCCTGCAATTCTCACAAACACGTTAGTCCCTCAACCACGTCTGTCGTCAATACTCCAAAACCAACTAGGGGGCACTAGATGTACTTACACAAAGCTAAGCACTTCTCCCATTGCAAGAAAGATCAATCTAGTAGGCCAAACCAAACTGATAATTCAAAGAGACTTGCAAAGATATTAAATCATGCATATAAGAATTGAGAGAAGAACCAAATATTGTTCATAGATAATCTTGATCATAAACCCACAATTCATCGGATCTCAACAAACACACCGTAAAATGTATTACATCAAATAGATCTCCAAGAAGATCGAGGAGAACTTTGTATTGAGATCCAAAGAGAAAGAAGAAGCCATCTAGCTAATAACTATGGACCCGAAGGTCTGAACTACTCACATATCATCGGAGAGTCTATGGTGTTGATGTAAAAGCCTTCCGTGATCAATTCCCCCTCGGGCGGAGCTCCGGAAAAGGCCTCGAGATGGGATCTCACGGGTACAGAAGGTTGCGGCATTGGAAATAGATTTTTGTGGCGCTCTCTGATATTTTCAGGGTATATGAGTATATATAGGAGGAAGTGGTACGTCGATGGAGCTACGAGGGGCCCACGAGGGTGGGGGCGCGCCTACCCCCTGGGCGCGCCCTCCTCCCTCATGGCCACCTCGTGGCTTTCCAGATGTGTACTTTAAGTCTTCTGGATTGCGTTTGTTCCAAAAACAATCCTCGCGTAGGTTTCATTCCGTTTGGACTCCGTTTGATATTCCTTTTCTGCGAAACACTGAAATAGGGAAAACACAACAATTTGCACTAGGCCTTTAGTTAGTAGGTTAGTCCCAAAAATAATATAAAAGTGCATATTAAAGCCCGTTAAACATCCAAAACTGATAATATAATAGCTTGGAACAATAAAAAATTATAGATACGTTGGAGACGTATCACCTGCTAATAACGCCAAAGTGATTGCAAGGTACTGCATTTCCCGTAGAAATGGAACCATTCAAATTAACAAGTTCTCGCTTATCATGGCAATGCATCCATATTAGAAAATTGGAGACACTGTTCTACTCATGATCTACCAAGGCACGGGAGGACTCTTCCTTTCACTGGCGAGATGCCGAGTCGCCGTGATCAAGCTGCTTCTAGTGGATAGTTGTGGTTGTTGTCCCTCAGCCTCTTAAAATGTGCTAGCTGTTACTATATATGCTAAGTATATAGATATGGACCATATGGTTGTTGGCCCTTAGCCTCTTAAAATGTGATAGTTGTTACTATGTTAAAGTATGTAGATATGGACCATATGGTTGTCAAAACCGCGTTACGAAGATCCTCCTTTTGTCGAATATTGTAACCACTATATATATGTTACTCAAATGTTGTTAACCAAGTTCATAAATTTTCATGGAAAGTATTAGTACCGTACACAGTTCATTGAGTTTAAGCATCTGCCCGATGACTAGAAGGCATTTGCATATTAATTGTCCACATTGCAAATTCACACACATGTTAACATAAGGAAACATATGTGTAACATACTAATCATCACACATGAGTACTCGCAGACGCATCGTGTGCGATACTCCACCACCGGAAGCAACTAGTTTGCATTTTTCAAAGTTTTTTGTACACACAGAATCGCACAAAAAGTAACTGCACCGATCGTCTGTGTTGTAATTTCTCATCGCAAACAGTTCATCCGAGTCGGCTGTTTGCCACATATCACACACATCTTGTTTACACGACTCGTCTGCGTTCTTTTGGCTCACCGCAAATAGTTCATCCATGTGAACTATATGCCGCATATCACACACATCTTATTAAGTTGACCCATTTCTGTTGTGTTCCCTAATCGAAAACAGTTCGTCCGAGTTAACCGTATGCCGTATATCGCACACACATCTTATTAAACTGCCCGTTTCTGTTGTTCTACCTCATCGCAAACATTTCCAATGGATTAACAGTGTGTCCTGCATCGCACACACATTGTTATGGCTGCCCATTTCTATTGTTCTGCCTCATCGTAGACAGTTTGAAAGGATTAACCGTGTGTCCTGCATCGCACACGCAGCTAAAATCTGAACAGTGTTTGATGGCTCCGTCATTGCAAACGTTTTGCACCCTTTTTGATGGTTTTTTACACCATCGTTTGCGATTATTGCATCGCACACAGTTTCGTCAAAGGGTCTCTGACCGTAGTGTTGCGTTAGCAGTATCCTGCAGTAGTGTCCACTCGCACGCATTAATTTCCTAGGCATGCTTGTTTCTTCTCAATGTTGCGAGCACTTTGATCATGTTGTCAACTCTATAGCTAGCTGGCTGCCTCATCTTGCAATTTATGTTGACACATTTGCAGCAAACAGAGAAGGCAATAGAGATCACTTAACATTAGACCATATTGTGCGGTTCCACTGAAATCATCTTCATTGTCCTGAATCTGAAAAGATAGGAAAACAATAGTTGCCGATGCCCGAGGTTGATGGTGACCTTTAGCTTGTGCCACTCGCGCGATAGGCGGGGGCTCTCTGACTCGAGGCAGGCGTCGACATCGACAAGTTCTCCCCCAAGCCGACTTAGCGCACCCATGGCTTCCTGGAAAAGGCCATGGCAGACGGCATTGCGTCCGCGTGCGAGCTCCAGCGCGTGGTCGGGCCCTTCCTCTGCACCGAGGGCTGCCGGGGCGGCGCGGGGCGGCCCGCCTATCTCCCACAAAGGGCTGCTCGCAGGCGCTCCCCTAGCCGCTTCATGGGCCTCAGCAAAGGAGATGAGTGACGCAGCCCCACCGCTTGAAAATGAAGTCAGTATTGGGGGCCGCCCAGCCACTAGCGAGGACTAGTGGAGGAGCCCTCGACACACCTCTAGTGCCCCGGATGTAACCATGAAGCAAGGATGCTGTGGGCGCAGGCTCACGGCCTCCCAGCAATGCATTCGTCTTGCGAGCGGCCTCCGTACCTCTTGCGGGGGGCTCGGAGTCGCCAACGGGCCAAGGACCCCCGGAGAGATCCTGAGAAGCCAGGGTCAGGAAAGGACGCAACACGCGAAGAACCACAAAGATAAGGCACTTACTCGTCTATTGCTATGTACTTCCTCAGTTTCAGGGGCAGGAGACCATCACCATTGCAACTCCATAGCCCTTTCCTCTTGCAGAGTGCTTCAAGGTTCGGGCGAAGCAAGCCAAAGACTGGAGCATGGTCCTTAGCGGCTGGGCTGCATGATGCCGCCTTAGGAGCACTTGCCTAGGCTTCAGGGGCAGCCTCCTTAGGAGCGTCGGGCCGCACCTGCTCACTGGCGGCCAACTCGGGAGCGATCACTGGGGCTTCAGGAGCGGTTACCTCTGGAGCATCTGACGGCGTTTGCTCCCCGTCGGTCGCCCCAAGGGCACCTAGTGGCGTTCGCCCCCCTGCACCCACATCCGGGGCGCGCGTCACAGGATCAGCAAGCACCGAAGCCACCAAGATGGGATTCTCGCGAGGCTCTTCAAGGACCTCCGGGTGTAGCCCCCACTCGTCAAAGAGGGGCATCTCCTTCATGAAGTCTTCCTTGTTCGAGCAATTGTACAAGAGGTAGCCCTCCTTCGGAAGCGCGGCAGGCGCTGGGTCGCCCGTCAGGAGCTCAAGCATTGCGCGCAGCGTATTGGAAGGGAGCAAAAGCACCTGAAGCCTCATGGGGTCCTCGGGGCCAGTGAAGTCCCACATTGCGCGAGAATGGCGCTGGAGCGAGGCGATGAGCTGCATGAACAACTCCCTCACCACCATTGGCGCCGTCACCACAACCTTCTTCAACTTGGCAAGCCTGGTCCAAGCGTGGGCAAGCCAACGATCGACAAGCTTCATGTGCCCCCAGCCGGATCTTGGTTCCTTCGGCGCTCGCGGGAGCTGGAGAAGGGGGCTATACGTGATAGTATCCACGAACACACACTGCTTCTGAAACCCCTTCACATTCGGGCGGAGCGCAAAGTCGATGTGTGAGCCAATTGCCACCGCCACGGCCTGGAAAGCCACGCATCCCGAGCGTTATCGGTCATCGACCAAATGGAGTGAGAGAAATGGCGGAACAAGGCGACAGATAGGGCAATGCCCACCATGGCCTCGCACAGGAAGGTGAAGGTGGCTAGGAGGATGATGGATCCGGTGTCCAGATGCAGCGCCTAGATCTGGTAATGCGAGAGTGTGGCATGAAGACTTCAGAGAAAGGAGGGACCCAGCCGGCCATGAGAGCATGAAGATAGATGGGCATCTTGGTGGCCTCCATGGACTGGGAGGCAGGCCAGACTATTGTCGCCATCCACTCATTGGAATCGGTAGCAAGGGCCGGCCGGACCTTGTCCGACCCCTCCCGATTGACCACCCTCAACAGATCGAGCGTGGGCTCCAAGCCCGGCCGGGATTCGGCTGGAGCGCAGGTCTTTCCCTTCTTCTTCGACCTAGGGGCCATGGCATCAAGGGAGGATTGGCATCGGCACCGAGTCTGGGAGAGAAGCCGCAAGTTCACAAGAAGGAGGGGGAGCCAAGTGTGAATGCGACAATCAAGTCTGGCAAGGTCACGCTTACAACAAGCAGCCGTCAAGTCTGGCAGATGTCGAGGCTGCATGGGGAAGGGGAGGCACCCACCTATCACCAAGCACCACACATCGACTTGGTCCGCAGGCGGTTGGGGCCTGCGGCGCTTCGCGCTTGCCTTTTGGCTTCGCGTCCAAGCAAAGTCCGAGCGCGCCTTGGACCCGGGGGCTACTTTCTACGTTTTGGGAACCATGGTACCTAGATTTGCCTGCCTGCGGCCCACCGCGAGGCTCCATCACCAGCCTGGTACGACCCATCTTCATCATCGACACGCAAGATCCTCGCGAGGGGCCAAGCCTCATGAGGTGAGCGACGCCAAGGCCTCTGGAGGGAGCAGCCTTTCTAGGCTGGCTCCTGAGGAGCGCAGATTCCAATGCAATCCCCCACCTCGTCAGGTTCAGATGATGCAAGCCATGATGACCAAGGCTAGGCGAGCGCAGTACAACAGGTTTCCTCTTTTGTGCAAAAGAAACCAGCGTAGGCGCGGAGTCCCGAGGAATCAGCCAAAGGTTTCCATTTCCAAGCAACAAGACCAAGATCGCCAGGACGACAGGATTAAGGTCATCACCGAGCCCACCAGGGCGTCATGGCCAGAAGCTTTGCAGGCGAAGACCACCTTTCATCAGGATAAGATGTACTAGATGTCTCCCTTTGAATTTGGCCGTTGTGGGATCCCTTCCCGCCTTCATTTTGGGGAAAGAGGACCAAGTCCACTATAAATATAGCCTAGCCACCACCATGAAAGGGAGGGATCATTCAGACCACCCTCACCACCACACAAGCAAGAACACACCTCCTGAGGTTGTTCCTCCTCTGTATTAGTTCATCCTTAGCGCTCCTTGAGGCTAATCCACCACAAAGCATGAGTAGGATATTACATCGCAAGGTGGCCCAAACCTGGGTAAACTGCCTTGTCCATTTCCATCATGTTCATCGAGCGAGGCCGTGAGATCGATGATGTGGGGACCCCGACTCATAAGTCGAGATCACTGAATGCATGTGTACAGTGATCCCACAGATCAATGCTCACTAAACACACATAAGCTAAATAACAAGAGTCTTACATCCATACATATCGTATTTCACAAATTATGACCATTATGGTTAAGTCTTACATAGATAAAGCCTCATGGGTTGAACATCAAATAAACTCGAGTAGCGGAAGTCTTCGTAGATAAGTAGAACCCATGCCATCCGCCTTAACCCTACATGCATTCCGACAGGGAAAGCGTCCTAGTTTGCATGTTCATCTCCGAAGAACTCTTCTTCAAATTCCTGCTCTTCCATGACTGGCCAATTAAATAACCAGTGGCAAGCCAACGAGTACTTTGAATGTACTCGCAGGCAAACCATGTTTTTGGAACAAGTATGACAAGGCATGATATAGCACTAAATAGGATGTGTTTGCAGAAAGCAAATTTTTGAGCGCAATGTCATGAACTACCTACTAGTGAAGTATGCATCATAAGAGTCTAGTTGTCCATGTAAACAGGTTATAAATATCAACGTATCCAAGTTTAGATCTTCTCCAACTCAGTCAACACGTCGAGTCTTTTGACTTGACTCAACCAGTTCTTTCCACACACACACACACACACACACACA
>LR738711.1:566011682-566146450 GCA_902687465.1 Secale cereale | reverse complement strand
AACATTGGATGTAGGCGAAGGGCGGTTACCCAACTGTCCTTGACCGTGGACACGGTTATTTGAATAGTTTTACACTCTGCAGAGGTTGCACACTTTACCCGCAAGATCCGGGAAGCTTTCGTGTCATCCATGATCCCGCAATACCTCAAGTACTTGGGGGTAGCATCCGATCATTAGCTTTCCCTAGATGACACTAGGGAAAGACTGATTGACCAAAGCACTTTGCCTCCATCACCATGCATATTCCCGTCCCACTTGCATAGCCACTACCATAGCATCTTATCTACTCCCACCCGCATAACACCCATAGGAAGGTAGGGTCATGCTTGATTCAAGTTTCAATAGGAAAATAACAAAGGTAACCAACCAAAGTGGTCACCACCTCAACATGATTCCGAAGCGTTGATAGTAAGGTGTTATATTAAATGCATAAAAGGGTTTCTTCGACATGGTCAAAGGGTTGTTTTCCTTGGTTGGCTTGGTCTTCAAAGTCTTCAAGTCCTTCTCCTTCTTCTTCTCCAACTACTTCATCAAATACGGGATCTATTCGTCGCAAAATAAACAACGGGTAAATAAGGCAATAATAAAACAGAAAAGTCAAAGTGCTCAGAAAAATGTCAACTTATTTTTTTAAACACTAGGTGGAAAACTAAGAAGGGGAATTTTTTTAGTTTTGGATTTGGATCTAGAGGGACATAGTAGTGGATTTTCAAATAGAGATTTTATTGCTCAAATTTGAATTTACATGTGAACAGTACATAAAAGTTTGATGAACATGTATGAAAGATACACCATTAAATAGGTGAGAATATTACAAGATTTGTGGAGTTGGAATTATTTTATTTGGATAATTATTATATCCTGTGGATTTATTTAAAAATCATCACAAAAGAAACAGGAAAAAGGCCACTGTGCAAGTGGGCCAGAACAGCCGCAGTGCATAGGCCCACGAGCGATTCACCCCGGGCGAGCCGAGCGGCATGCGCGCCAGGTTTAAGCCTGATGGGCGGGGCCGAGGCGCTAGTGAGTGAGAGAGAGAGAGGGGTGAGTGAGAGGAGAGGCTGACAGGCGGGGCCCACCTGTCATCCCTAACCCCAAGTCCAGGCGGCCGGCGAGCTCACCGGTGGCGATGCAAGGCACGACGAGGCGAGTGGAGGGTAGGGTTGGACTCAGCACGGAGTCGCCGTTCGGGTGGTGGTGGAGGTGATCACCGGAGCTTCCTAGTTCGGCGGCGACGAGGAGGCACGATGGAGGAGCTTCGTGCGGTGGTTGTTCCAGTCATTCCCAGCTGCAAAAGAGCAGTGAAAGAGAGGGGAAATGATCAGTGGCGTGCGGGGGTTCCAGATTAGGGCAGAAGAACGGCGGGGAGAGCTCATACCGAGCGGTCGACGACGAGCCACCACGGAGGAGCTCGATCTCCATCTCGAGAGGTTCTGGGAGAGAGCTGGTGGTACTGGGGGATGATTTGGAGGTCGTAGAGGCGAGTGGTGGAGAGGGAGAGGCTCAGGGTGGCCTCTTTATAGGCGGGCAACTGTCCAACGAGGAGGCGTGCGCCGGCGAGCCTCTTGCTATCGTCATAGGTCACGGGGGCTCTCCAGGGTGTGTCTGGGGTGCTCGTGGGCTCGGTCCAGAGCCAGGGGAGGGATGAGAGAGGGCCGAGCGGTCCCAAGGGAGCCGCGTGTGTGAGCATGCTCACTGGTGCGCTCGAGCGGCCGTCGCGCACGAGTAGAGGCAGGAGGAGGGTGACCAGGCACCTCGTTGGGCGTGAGGGGGAAAGCCGAGGTGGTCGGAGGTGCTTGACCATGGGCGGCTATAGTGCTAGAGCACACTGTAGCGCGCTCCAAAGCGTGCTTTTGGCATGGCATGGCATATTTTATGCCCTGTGCACATTCCCACTGGTGTCTGGTAGCTCTGGGAGGTAGTAAAGAAAGGGGGTGGTGCCTTGGATGCCATGGATGGCCACTGGAGTGAGGAGGGAGGTGAGGAAGAGGGGTGCAGGGGCTGTCCAGAGGGGTAAATGAGGTGGTTTCACCCCTCAATCATTGAGCTGAGATACATCCATTGTTACTGGAGATAGAGGAGGACTTGGTTGGGTCGTGGTAAAAATTTGAGCCCATTTGGATTAGTGGAAGAGGTCAAAGTAATTGTTTTATAAAAAGGGCAGAAAGTGTTTGTTGCTGGTTAGGGCAAGAAAATGGATTCCATTTGTCATGAGACTCCACGGGGTGAAATGGCACATATAATTAGGGCCTTCCACCAATTTTGAGCTCATTTGGGCAAAGTTGCCAATGCAAGTTTTGTAAACCCTAGAAATCAACAGAAATGCATTTACTAAGATCTAGTCATGCAAAACCATTCCCCTTGATGCACCACTTGCTGTAGTGTCATCATTTGGAGTTGTGAGCATGTCCACAAATTTTAGGGGCATTTGGAATAAGTTGGCAATGTAAAGTTGTTCAAATTTGAATCTGAACAAAGATGGTTTTGGGGCACTTTTGTGATCCAAAACAATTTGGATTGAGTTGAAACTTTGCAAGGGCATCATATTATGCATACGTGACTTGCTAGAATTTTACTGGAATTTTAGAGAATATTTCCTTCGTAAATATTTCAAAAGCTTGAAATATCGAGAAAGGGTTTTTGAGGGATTGTCCAATATTTTTAAGATGACCATGTGTTGAAACTCTTATATATGGACAATATATGTCCTATGAGTCTGCCTAAATTTTCTCAAATATTTTTGAAACACGTAAATAATTTTAACCTATTAAAGACCATTTCTGGCCTAAAGAAAAAGCCTTAAATAAAATAGGAAAATAATTTTTAAAATTATACTTTTGTGGTTTATGGGATTCCTATACCTAATAGGATTCAAATATATCTTTTGAAAGATTTTTCACACCCCAAATCAAGTACTTGCACTGCAAACCTCAATTCGGGGGTTTTTGGAAAACTAATTTTAGAAAACACTTTTTGGCCAAATTATTTTTGCATGAAAATACTATATTGCACTATACACATGGCATGATCATTGGGAAGAAGTTTGGAGCAAGGAGATGAAGTATAGATAGTGGAGCTATGTTCACCTTAAAAGAGCACTTGAAAACTCAGAGAGAAATCCAACTCCAAATAAAAGCCAAATGATGCAAAAAGTTTTTGTTAGTCCAAATTTTTATGCTTTATTAAAGCAATTGCCATGTTACAAAATGCAGAGTGTGACAGATGAGTAGGCAGACATGGGAAGTTGAGTTCTTCGCACGCACCCCAGAGTTCGAATCTATCAAGGGTCTGCGGAGCCCTGAATCCAACAGTGGATTAGCGTCATGAGGAGGTTGTGGATGAACTAGTACAAGGATGAGCTGCCTCACGAGGGCTCAAGTGATGAGGGTGGAATGGATCGACATCCCTTCTAAGGTGGTGGCTAGCCTATATTTATAGTAGCCACGGTCCTATTCGCTTGCCGTTTAGGAGGAAAGGGGTTCCACAATGGCCAATTTTTAAAGAGGACAAGAGGTACATCTTATCCTGATGAAAGGTGGTCTATGCCTGAAAAGCTTCTGGCCGTGATGCAACGGTGGGCTCGGTGATGACTTCCATCCTGCCGAGCCCATGGTCTTGGTCTTGTTGCACCAGAATGGAAACCTTTGGGGGGGCGGTCCTCGAGAACCCGCGTACGTCCTTGCCTCCTTAGCACCAAAGGGGAAACTATCCCCTCTACGCCCGCTGGTGCCCGCCTGGCCTTGGTCTATTGGATTCAGGGCTCCGCAAAACCCGTTAAGTTCGAACACAGGGGCGTGAACGAAGATCTCTCCCACTCACGTCTACCTAGTGCCTCGCTCTCGTCTCGGTGGAATGATTCAAGCAAACAACGAACAAAAACACAAGAGTTTATCCAGGTTCGGGCCACCGTGAGGTGTAAGACCCCACTTCCTGCTTTGGTGGATTGGCTCTGGGTGATCTAGAATATGAACTGGTACAAGGGCTCTTGAGCTCAGGAGGCGAGCTCAGGAGGGTCAGGAGGCTAGTGTTCTAGCTCCTTGTGCGGTGGCAAAATGTGTGAGATCGATCCCCCTTTGAAGTGGAGGTTCAAGCAACTTATATAGGCGGCCACGGTCCTCTTCCCCCGAAATGTTTAGGCGGGAAGGGATTCCACAACGGCCATTTTTGAGCGGGAACACAAGGACATTCCTACCCTGACAAAAGCAGTCTTCGCCTACAAAAGGACCAGGCGGTCACACGGTGGTGGGCTCGACGGTGACATCATCCTTATCGTCCTTCTGGTCTTCGGTCTTGTTGCACCAAAGAGGAAACCTTTGCCCCGCTCCTTGGGAACCAACGGCTGCGCTGTCTCCTTTGCACCGAAATGGCAACTGTGTCACCGGCGGACGCTAGCACTCACTCGCGCGGTGCGTCACTGCTGACATCACTACCTCCTCCCGAGGCAGGCTTGGCCTTGGATTCTCCGCCCCTCCGGAACGCCTTGCCGAGGCCGCTCCTGAGGGGGTCTTGGCGTCATTCTCCTCGCAAGGCCTGGCCCCTCGCGAGGGTCTTGAGCAGCTGGTCGATCAGCTGGGCTGTACCAGGCTGCTTGAAGGAGCGCGTCATGGCCCGCAGACAGGCAAGTCTAGGTACCCTGGTTCCCAGGACGCCGACAGTAGCCCCCGGGCCCAAGGCACGCGCGGAGTTGGCTTCAGGGCGAAGCCTTAGTCGAGGATGAAGCACCACAGGCCCCAAAAAGGCTGTGGGCCAGGATGGCGCGTGACGGTTGGATGGGACGCGAGCGACTCCTCTCCCCACGTCGTCTCGGTAACCGTGTGTCTTGACAAAAGGGGCCTTCTTCGCCGGGGGAGTTATCGCCCCCTTCCTCCCTTCTTGGATTTCTTCCCCTTTGCGCCTCTTGCCTCTCTACGTCCTTTGGCCCTCCTTGACCACGGCGAAGAAGAACAAGGGCACCGCGTCGGTGCCTGGATCTGCTTCTTCTCTTGACGTGGTGCTCGAGGATTCCTCCATCATCCGGGAGGAGGACTACTCAGAGGTCCAGCTATTTTTGTTGAGCTTCCACAATGAGCATCGCCGGACGCAGATCTGGGCTAGATCCACCGTGGCGCGGACCCTACCAAAGTCGTGCTACCCCTTCTTCCTCCACAGCATCTCCGTGGGGCTCGTGCCCCCTTTTTCCGAGTTCTTCTACGCCATCCTGGAACATTACCAGGTGCACGCTCTCCATATCCAACCCCGCTCCATCTTCATCTTGTCGCTCTTCGCCTTCTACTGTGAGGTGTTCGTGGGGGTGAGGCTGACGGTCCCCCTCTTCCGCCAGTTCTTCTCCATGCATCAATACGGCGATGGCCCATGCTCGGGCTGCGTTTTCTTTGTCTTCTAGTGCCAGGGTTGTCGCCTGATGATAGCTGGGAAGAAGATAGAGTCCCAGCAGAAGAGGTGGGTCTATCTGGACGCCCAGCGCACCCATCCTCTGTTAGCGCTGCCTACTGCCCATCCGGAGAAACTTGACGGCTGGCGCCACGCGAAGCTCACCGCCCCCTTGCCGGGATAGTCTGGGCGAAGATTGAGGCCGACCTGAGCTCGAGGCTCCAAGGAGGCTAGATCGTGAAGGAGTTCTTGAGGCAGCGTCTGGCTCCGCTGCAAGCTCACTCACGCCCCATGTGGGAGCTGACGGGTGACGACGACGGGCTCCGGCTGCACCCAGGGATGCTGGCCGAAGACGATCTGGACTTAACCTCGAGGGCCCTCCTGGGGATGGTTCCGGAGGATCTTGCTGAGGCCTACCTGCCACTGTACAGCCTTCCCGACAAGGCCGAGCTGCTGAAGGCCATGCGGGACCTTGGTGCGCCCGTGGGCGCTCCGCCCACGTTCGACGTGTCTTCTGGTGATGACGACGAGGGCGACGACGGAGGCTCGGAGGATACCCTAGACGACTATGGGGACTCCTTCGAAGCGTTCGCCGGGGCAATGACGCCAGGTGCAAGCGCCGCCAGACGATCCCAGGCGACCACTCCACGTTGGTCCGGATGCACTGCATCCGGGGGAAGCAAGGTGGCGACCCCGCCGAAGGGCACCACACCGGTGAACCCGGCGACTGCGGCCACGCCCAGGACTGTGGCCTCGCGTCTTGCCCAGGCCCGGGCTGTAAGCACGCCCGGCGCGCCAGGAGCTGCTGTTGACCTGCTGGTGAAGAGAAGGGCGCGCCTCGCCTCTGACGAGTAAGTGTGCTTTTTCTCACTCATTCTTATTTGCCGTACCCCTGATGTGCTCCCCCTTGATGCAGCATCCTAGGGGGCGTGATGAAGAGGGCGAA
Organism: Secale cereale; assembly: GCA_902687465.1. NCBI lineage: Eukaryota > Viridiplantae > Streptophyta > Magnoliopsida > Poales > Poaceae > Secale > Secale cereale. The sequence continues at coordinate 566,140,134 of LR738711.1, read as the reverse complement.
GGGGGAGGTCCTGCCGCGATGCCGCAGCGCTGGGTGCCTCGGTTGGCCGGGCCACCGCGAGTGTGGTGACGGTGCCACCCGAAGACGTCCCTGTCTCCGGCGAGGTTGCGGAGTTGGATTCTGCTTCGGCTGCTCTAGCGAGGGGGGCCCAGCCCCCGAGCCCCTGGCCGAGCAGCCAGTCTTGTCGGTGCCCGTGCGCCAGCCGGCGCAGCCTGGCCCTGAGGCTTTGGATGTTGCCTCCGCTATGGTGGGTCGTCTTCGCGCTGTTGTGCAAAACAACGACGGCCACTTGACAAAAGGGCGTCTGGGGCTGATCCACGGGTGGCTCCAGGCAGACGAGTCTGCATGGGCCTCCTGGGATCAAGCCTTGGCGGCTGCTGCCAAGGGTCGAGAGGAAGCCGCGACGGCCGCGCTGACTCGTGATGTTGCATGAGCTGATGCCGCGTCCTTCGATAAGCGCTGCCTCAAGGCAGAGAGCGAGCTGGGGGCCCTCCGCGAGGAAGACTCTAGGCGCGCCCTAGAGTTCAAAGGTTTGGAGAAGGAGCTCGAGGCGGAGAAGGCCGCTACATCCCGGCTACAGCAGGAGCAGCTTGCTGACCGTGCTGCCCTGGAGAAGCTGAAGGTTGAAGTTGAGTAGGCCAGGGCGGCCCAAGCCGCTCGTGCCCAGGAGGAAGCTCTCGTGGCCTTGGCGACAGTGAGTCCTGAGGACCTTACCGCCTTTGACCTTGAGGCCCGCAAGGCGCTGCATGCCGCCTACGTGGAAGGGTTCAAGGAGCCGCTGGCTGCCCCTGAGGGAGGCCCCGCCGGGCTCCTTGCTGCGCTCGTGGAGTCCCCGCATGGTGTTATGGCCGCGATTGGCTAGTTAGCCGATGCTGAAGGCCGTACACTGCTTACCTTGGTCCTGACGCAGGTGTGCGGCCACCTAAGCCTTCGCAACCCCACCCTTGACCTGGCCTCACTGTCCGAGCCCGTGACCACAGTCATGGAGAACTCGGTTGCCGAGGCCCTGAGGGCGAAGGTCACGTCGCTGGTGGATGCGTTCCTCCAGTCTACCGTTACCGCGGCCGAAGGGGAGATGACCGGTACTGCTGCGCCCGGCGATGCTTGATCCATCCTGTTTAGTGAGAGAAGTGCGAGTGCCTCGGGGAGGCGTAATAACTTGGTTGAATTTGAAAAAACTTGACGTTATTGTAATAGCTAGATGATTCCATGCTTGCTTCCTTTCATATTTGCTTTAGGTGCTCTGCGTCAGCAGGGCCCAACCCCGCGCATACCTCGACCGCCGCTGAGCCCTCTGGATGACCGGGGTTACCGTAGTAACTAGACTCGTTGCTGAGCCCTCCGGACGCCAGGGTTACCATAGTAACTAGACTCAAGGGGTGAGGGGCTACGTGGCCAGTGAGCCCTTCAGTCGCGATGCCCAAGGGTCCCCCTTGACGTTCAAGCGGTCCCGTTTTCATTATGCATCGGCAGGGCCCAACCCCGCGCATACCTCGATCTCCATTGAGCCCTCCAGAGGACCGAGGTTATCGTCATAACTAGACTCAAGGGATGAGGGGCTACGTGGCCAGTTAGGCCCCTGGGTCGTGATGCCCAGAGGTCCCCCTTGACGTACGAACGGCTCTTCATGAAGGAGAACAAGCACCATACCTTGCCCACGAGCCTTCGCCTCGGATGGGGGCACGAGAAGGCCAGGTGTCTGGGCACCTGGTAGGGTGGCGTCTGCCAGGCGTGACCTGAGCATAGCCCCCGTGCCTAGCCCCCCTCGTGACACCCAACCAAGGAGAAGTTGTGAGCGTCGTGAGCTGAAAAGCTCCCTGAGGTTGGTGCGACCACTGGGGGCCACCCTCAGTTGTTTATAACTAGCGGGGAGCATAGAGCTACCACACTTGCGCGGAGTGTGGGCATAACCACGCCTTGGTCCTATCGGCCAGCGCAGAGCTTGGTGCTTCCACTGGTTCGTGGGCATAACCGCTCCTCGGTTAGATCTGCCAGTGCAGAGCTTAGTACTTCCACTGGACCATGGGAGGGAGCCTCCCACCGGGAGAGACTCCGGGGCGTGTATAGCCCCGTCCTGACACGTGGCTAGCACGGTAGGACAACCAAGGTGTATATGGGCCCTCCTCAGGACGATCTGAACGACTTTGTGGAAGTTCCCGTGAGCTTACCCATCACTCACGAGACCCTACCCTGAGGCGGGTTGCGCCTGAGTCTTCTTCTGCAAAATGTGAAAAGAGAGGTGTTCTGTCGACCTGTGCCGAGTGCATCTCCAGGGGATATTGCATGAGAAGGCCGCAGCACCAATGACCCCAGGAGGTGACGTCACGGGGTTAACCCGCGAGACAGAGCTGAGCCACTGGATTTGTCGACGCTGCAGGGACCGACCCGAGCACAGACGCCCTGCCCAGTCTTCTCATGCCACGATCCAAAGAAAAAACATCCGGCGCGCGGTTCCCGCATGAGTGAGGCACCTGCCACGAGCCCCTACTTACCCATCCACGATTAGCCCATGCGAGAACAAGGCACCAAGGACCATCAGAGGTGCCGTCACGGAAATGGCTCGCTAGGCAGAGCTCAGCCCTTGGGTTTATCAACGCTGCAGGGACGGACCCGAGCACAGATGTTGTGTCAGTCCTTAATCATGGGGCGGTCGCGAGTGGGCTCACAAGGGCTCATGACCTTAGTGGCGGTGAGGACGCCAAGCATATAGATAATGCAAATGGAAAGAAATATCTGGCCTTGATCATGCAAAAAGGGAGGCAGCCACGGGGAACAGCCCCCAGCGGCCCGAGGATGATGCAGCCCGAGAGGCGCCCTCGTTTAGATACCTAAAGTGTCACCTGATACTTGCCGAAGGAGAGTTGGGGTAGCTGAAGACGCGAGCTGTGCGGGTCGCTCCCGAGGATCGTCGGGCTCCTGAGGCTCTCAGTGGTCGCGCTGGTCCGGCTCCCATTCCGCCCGGACCGCCTGCCACTGAGCCTCCCGAGCCCCCAAGGCCTGCTGCGTGAGATGCTGGAACGTGGAAGCTGCATTGCGGAAGCTGAAGAGCGTGCGGATGTAGCTGTAGGGAGGGCCCTCCTGCGGCCGATCGCCGTCGGCCAGAAGGGCTCTTGAGAAGCGCCTCGGTTGAGACCCGCAATGTCGACGCAGACGCGGGAGCAGTCGCTCGGGCTGCGAGCAGGTGGACTTGGGATCGTGCGGTTACGCCCACCGTAGATGAGTCTTGCTGACTGAAGTTCATCCGTAACTTGGTCGATGAAGTCCTGAGCCCCTGATGCTGGACGGCTCGCGCAGGGCTCACAAAAACGCGCATCAAGATATGCTTGCAGGTGGTGCTCGAACACCTCCCTCGTGGCACGGGTCAGCTCAGGGACACTCCAGAGGAGAGCCCCCGAGCCCGTCACGAGAGGGGCATCGAGTGCGCCTCCCTATGCGAGGGTGGAAGGCGCCTCGTCAGCAGGCGCGGGTCCTGAGGTCAGGCCGTCAGGACCCCCCGCGTCCCGGGTCCATCGACGGGCAGGTTCTTCTTCTTCTTGGGGGTGGTCTACGGGGCGAGGACGGCTTCACCTTCATCGGGGTATTCAACCGCCGCGGTCTGGTAGGCACGCTCCAGGGAACGCACCGCTTCCTTCTCGTCGGAGGCGATCGTGATGACTCCGCCGCTCCCGGGCATCTTGAGGACGTTGTAGCCGTGATGGGTCGCCGCCATGAACTTGGCAAGGGCAGGATACCCCAGGATGGCGTTGTACGGGAGGTGGATGTTGGCGATGTTGAAGTCAATGAGCTTGGTGTGGTAGTTGTCGCGGTCTCCAAAGGTGACGGGGAGGCGGACTTGCCCCATCGAGAGCGTGGAGCCATCCGTGACTCCGTAGAATGGCTTGGTTTGGTGGAGCTGATCGTAGGGAACCTGAAGTGTCTCGAAGGTTTGGATGGAGAGGACGTTGAGCCCTACTCCGCCGTTGATGAGGGTCTTGGTCACGAGGACGTTGCTGATGGTCGGGGTGCAGAGCATCAGGAGTGGTCTGGGGCCGCAGTGCACTTGAGTTGGTCTTTGTTGTCGAAAGTGATGACTTGCTTGGTCCACCTGAGGTTGCGCGCGGCGTTAGGCCTGGGAAGCGCCGCGTTCACCTCACAGGCGAACTGCTTGAAGATGCGGTGAGAAGCCGGGGCATGGGCTCCCCCCAGAATGCACGCGACTGCACGCGGTTCCTGGAAGCCCCCTGCCCCGTCTCCTTGGCGGTCGTCGTTGTTTCTCCTTGGTGGTGGTGGCAGCGGAGGCAGGCCTCCGTGGCCCTGAGGGCGACCCTCACGAGGCTGGTCACGCCGGGGGCATCACGAGGCTGCTCCTGCCAGTTGTCTTCAAGAGGTTGTTCACGCCACCCTTGGCGCGAGTTCATGTCGTCCCAGCGTCCTCCTCCTCGGCCTCCTCCATGGCCGTAGCCGCGGTTGTCACGCTCAGGGCGCTGCCCGGCGTGCCTGCCGCGCATTGCCCTGAGCTACTGATAGTCTTTGGTGTTGTGGCTGTTGACGTTGTGGAAGATGCAGTACGGTCGATTGTCTCTGGGGAGGTCATCGTAGCCGCAGCCACGCTTCACTTCTGGCTCAGCAGCTAGCACGGCGGATCCCTTGCGCTTCGACTCCTTGGCATTGGTCTTCTTGTCGTCTGCCTCCACCTCAGGCAGCTCCTGAAGGGAGAGGCGGCCTTCCTCCGCCCTGGCGCACTTTGCGGCGAGCTTGAACATTTCGAGGGCCGTACACAGGTCTTCGTGGATGGCGAGCTCTTCCCTCATCCTGACGTCGCGGACGCCATCGGAGAACGCGGAGATGATGGCCTCGTCCGAGACCCTGGGGATACGGAGGCGCATGGTGTTGAAGCATTGGATGTACTTTTGCAGGGTCTCTCCCGGCCGCTCCTTCACACGAGGCAGGTCAGCAGCTGCCGGGGCTCGATCGCGGGTGCCTTGGAACTTGGCGACGAAGCGGTCGCGAAGCTCTCCCTAGGAGGAGATGGATCCCACCGGGAGGTTCAGGAGCCATGAGCGCGCGCCGTCCTTCAGAGCCACGTGGAACCAGTTCGCCATGACCTCCTCAGTGCCGTTGGCTGCCTCGTTGCTCAGCTCGTAGAGTTGAAGGAACTCCATGGGGTCGGTGGTGCCGTCATAGCGCGGAGGCAGTTCCGGCTTGAACCTGCCGGGCCAGACGAGGCGCCGTAGCTCGGGAGCTAGGGCGCCACACCCGCGTATGCTCAGGATCACAGGCGCCCCTGCACCTGTGACGCTGGTTCTTGAGGTGCTGGCGCCACCACCTCCTGTGGCGCGCGGTCTGGGCGTTGTAGGCCAGGGGGGCCACGAGTCCCTGCATGTGGGTGCGGGATCACCTAGCAACTCTCCTCGTCGCGGGCGTGGGCTCTGCGGGGTTATTCACGTTGAGGGGCCTCGCGCCAGCCCTCCTGGCTGGTGGGGTGAAGGTGAGGCGGAGCCGGGACCCCACGACCCTCGTTTGCCGCCGGGGGCGACGGAGGACTCGAAGAGTGCGTTGGTGCAGGCGCTTCCCCACGTGCGTTGACGAGCTCGGTGATGCGGTGGAGCCACCCATCGTAGAGATCATCTGCCGGGCGGTAGAGCAAGAGCTCACATGCCATCAGTAGCGCAGGCTGCTGGTAGACCGGCCCGCGGCGGACCAGCGAGGACGACGCTACCGCCGGCGATGGTGAAGGTGTTGCCCTGCGGCCATCCCACCGCACGAACAGCGGCAGCGAAGAGTCCTGCTGCTCGTGGACAGCTGGGTCGGTGGCGGCGTTGGCGACCGGCGAGTTGGGGCGGAGCGGTGCGCTGTTGCCTGCGGGCGCCGTCTGAGCGATGTTCGCAGCGCGGCGGGCGGCGCGAGCTCGGCGTGTGTCCACCATGGCTGTGGAGCAGGGTCGATGACGAGAACGCGACGAGGTCCTCGAAGAAGCGAGATTTCGACACGCCCCCTACCTGGCGCGCCAAATGTCGGATTCAGGGCTTCGCAAAACCAGTTAAGTTCGAACACAGGGGCGTGAACGAAGATCTCTCCCACTCACGTCTACCTAGCGCCTCGCTCTCGTCTTGGTGGAAGGATTCAAGCAGACAACGAACAAAAACACAAGATTTTATCCAGGTTCGGGCCACCGTGAGGTGTAAGACCCTACTTCCTGCTTTGGTGGATTGGCTCCAGGTGATCTAGAATATGAACTGGTACAAGGGCTCTTGAGCTCAGGAGGCGAGCTCAGGAGGGTCAGGAGGCTAGTGTTCTAGCTCCTTGTGCGGTGGCAATATGTGTGAGATCGATCCCCCTTTGTAGTGGAGGTCCTAGCTACTTATATAGGCGGCCACAGTCCTCTTCCCCCGAAATGTTTAGGAGGGAAGGGATTCCACAACAGCCATTTTTGAGCGGAAACACAAGGACATTCCTACCCTGACAAAAGCAGTCTTCGCGTGCAAAAGGATCAGGCGGTGACACGGTAGTGGGCTCGACGGTGACATCCTCCTTATCGTCCTTGCGGTCTTCGGTCTTTTTGCAGCAAAGAGGAAACCTTTGCCCCACTCCTTGGGAACCAACGACTGCGCTGTCTCCTTTGCACCGAAATGGCAACTGTGTCGCTGGCGGACACTGGCACTCGCTGGCGCGGTGCATCACTACTGACATCACTGCCTTCTCCTGAGGCAGGCTTGGCCTTGGATTCTCCACCTCTCCGGAATGCCTTGCTGAGGCCGCTCCTGTGGGGGTCTTGGCGTCGTTCTCCTCGCGAGGCCTGGCCCCGCGCGAGGATCTTGAGCAGCCGGTCGATCCGCTGGGCCGTACCAGGCCGCTTGAAGGAGCGCGTCGCGGCCCGCAGGCAAGCAAGTCTGGGTACCCTGGTTCCCAGGATGCCGACATGGTCATCATGGGTCACGTCATCGCAGCCTCGTGAGGCTAGCCACCTGTATTGGAATCTCCATACCTCGGGAGGCAGCCTGGGAAGGGTGCTGCCTCGAAAGGTCTTGGCATCGTCTGCCTCATGAGGCCAGGGCCCTCACGAGGGTCTTGTCCTGGGGTTCTTCACAACCGGACCGTACGGGGCCGCCGTGGGCCGCAGACAGGAAGGTCTGGGCACCCCTGATACCAGAACACCAACATTAGCCTTCTAGAATGCCAACAGGAGGACAAAATGATGTATTATGCAGCGGGAGAAGAACCTCTATGGTTGGTGTTGTCACTCATGTCGTTGATGAAGAGGTTGCCAAGGTCGGGGAAGAAGGTTGTCATTGCGGAAGTCGTCTTTGGTAGCAGTCTCGCAAGTGTGCTCCCCAAAAACTTCATCGGCCCTCTCTCGTACAGGATCAAGAAAGGTGGGGTTCTGGAGGACTATTGTCCCTTCTAGTGGTGCACGCTGGAAGGAGGGATCACTACGACAGGATGGTCCAAACGCGACAGTCCAATCAGAGACCCCTCAATGATACTATGTGCGATGCATTAATCGCAAACAGTGATGTTAAAAAACCGTAAAAAATGATGCAAAAACCTTTGCGATGGCGGATACATCAAACACGGTTCATATTACAGTTCCGTGTGTGATGCATGACATACGGTTCACTCGAATGAACCGTGTTGGATGAGCACAACAAAAGAAACTATCAGGCAGGTCAAGCTGTGTGCGATATACATCATACACTTCACACGGATGAACTATTTGTGATCATCCATGCCTAACAGAAATGGTCAGACAGATCAAGGTGTGTGCGCCAGACGGGCACACAATCTAATTAGAATAAGCGTGTGCGATAGTAATAACGAGCACGCGTGGTTGATGGAACAAGTCGTGTGCTAACATCACCGATTGCGGTGCATCATATGGTGCAAACGCCACATACGCGTCCGAGAATGCGTGCCCACTTTACGCCTTTCGGGAACCGTACCGCACTTCTCAATATGAATAGTCAATAAATTTGGAACTTGGTTCCCTTCACATTCCTAATTATTGTTCACACCGGTCAGAACCTGTTCAAAGTTTACACCGATCAAAACCTAAACGGCTTCCCACTTAGCAGCGTATTACTAGGTTATAAATACTACCTATGTACTCGAAGATGACTGCACATTCCTCCTTGATTTCCCTCCTCTTCACCAGATGAACAAGTCTTTCTTCATCCTTCCTTGCCTCTGTCGTGGCCCGCGTGATCTGGGTTGAGAAATTACGAGGGAGAGAGGCGAGCATGGAAGCCGAAGCAAGAAAGATGTCCCGCCTCGCGGCAAAAGCCGCCGACATGTCCCGGCGTGCCGCCGTAGCAACACAGAGGTCCCTCCGCACCACCGAAGTAGCACAGAGGTCCTGCGGCGCCATCGAACTAGTGGACTGGTCCGACCGCACCACGAAAGCAGCATATATGTCCTGCCGTGCTGCAGTTGCTGCAGAGAGGTCCTCCCGTGTTATGGTCGCTTGGGAAGATTGCTCGCGAGCAGGCGAGGACTCTCACAGGCGCATGCATGCGTTCCTCGATAACCTGATGGATCGGATGTCTGGTTGTTTGAGGTTGCAGGACAAGATGAATGCCTCCTTTAAAAATGCTACCGGCATCATCCGGCAACTAAGGGAGGACAATGCGAAGCTCCGCACCGAGCGCGACCAAGTGAGGGCGAACATCATCGGAAGTGTGGAGCAGCAGCAAGAGACCACTGCCTTGATGAAGAGGACGGGCGACATTGTCCAAAACTTATGGACGAGAATGCCATGCTCTGCATCGAGCGCGAAAGGCTGGTGGAGGAATCCGTGGCTACTGCTGAGAAACGTGTTGAGGACATTAAAAAGATCATCGGCGGGCGTCTCCAGAACTAGTCTATGTCATACTTATTCTTCTTTTTTTGGCAAGAGTGTCTTCCTTATTCTTTATCCCTTGTGTCTTTCGAGCGTTGCCGCATGTGGCATTTTTTCTTCCTAAATATGTAAATCAAATATAAAATTATTATCCATCACCTTTATCATTATATTGCCTCCATTTTCATCGTCATTATATTTATACCAGTCTTGCTAAGTCTCAGTCATTTCTATATATGTCAGTCAGATCTTATATCAAGATGCGTGCAAAATTTTCTTGTCAGATTTCTTTTTTCTCATAAATCTCAGTCAAGTGAGAAATATCCACACCATTAAGTGGCTATAAAATAATCATGGGCTCAGGCTCCATTAAAGTAGAAGTTGGGAGAGAGGTGCGCGGCGGATGGATGTCAAAGGGCTCGCCTCGAGATAAGCATGTGCAACGGTCTGTTCACGCACCTCCCGTACTAAAATAGCTACCCCGCGCGGCACCTCGTAGCCAATAATAAGGGGACGTGTGGCGGTATGTAAATGGTTAGTACAACGCCCATGGTTTCAATAATACTTGTGTTTCTGATTGTAACGTGATAGCTCTTGTTCTAAAATGGATTTGTTGGTTGTTAATGCCTGCACCTTCTCAATTCGGCCAATTTTTTTACCACAACATGTTGGTGCCATGTCATAACACCATGCCAAGTTTCATGTTTTTCAGACGAGTTTTGTATTTACATGAATTTAAAAATCAAGCTTCTCAATGTTTCCGGCCGAGCCACGACGCCCAGATGTTTGAATTTCCTTCCCCTTTCTTGCATGGCAACTATAAATTCACCCAAAGACACACATGTGATTTTTCAACCAACTTTGGTGCATTGGAGCATGTGGTTGTAGTTCATATTTGAATTATGCTCATTAAATGCCAAGAGACTCAATTAATGTATAAAAAAAGGCCAAATGAACCCAGAATAATTCCAAAATTTTACACTACACTCATATAGTTCTATGTTGCCTCTGTAAACAAATCAATGGGGGGGTGATGACCCACAAGTGTAGGGGGTCAATTTTAGTCCTTTCGATAAGTAAGAGTGTTGAACCCAACGAGGATCAGAAGGAAATGCCAAGTGGTTTTCAGCAAGGTAATTTCTGCAATCACTGAAATTGTCGGTAACAAGTATTTTGATAGCAAGATAATTGGTAAAGGGCAAGTAACAGTAACGGTAAATAAAGTGCAGCAAGTTAGCCCAATCCTTTTGTGACAAAGGACATGCCAAGACAGTTTCTTATAATAGGCAAAGCGTTCTTGAGGGTACACGGGAATTCCATCCAGTCACTTTCATCATGTGGTTTAACCTGTGTTCGCTACATTGATAATTTGATATGTGGGTGGACCGGTGCTTAGGTGTTGTTCTTACTTGAACAAACCTCCTACTTATGATTAACCCCCTCTCAAGCATCTGCAACTATGAGAAAAGTATTAAGATAAAATCTAACCATGGCATTAAACATTTGGATCCAAATCATTCCCTTACAAAGTAGTGCATAAACTAGGGCTTAAGCTTCTGTCACTCTAGCAACCCATCATCTAATAGCTACTCCACAATGCATTCCCTTAGGCCCAAATATGGTGAAGTGTCATGTAGTCGATGTTCACATGACACCACTAAGGGAATCACAACATACATATCATCAAAATATCGAACACATATCAAGTTCACATGATTACTTGCAACAAGATTGCTCCTATGACCTGAAGAACAAAAGTAACTACTCACAAATGATAATCATGTTCAAGATCAGAGGGGTATTAAATACCATAATGGATCTGAACATATAATCTTCCACAAAATAAACCATATAGTAATCAACTACAAGACGTAATCAACACTACTAGTCACCTACATGTACCAATATGAGGTTCCGGTACAAAGACTGAACACAAGAGATGAACTAGGGTTCGAGAGGAGATGGTGATGTTGAAGATGTTGATGGACATTGGCCTCCCAAAGATGAGAGGGTTGTTAGTGATGACGATGGCTTTGATTTCCCCCTCCAGGAGGGAAGTTACCCCAGCGGAATCGCTTCGCCAGAGGGCAAAAGTGCTCCTGCCTGAATTTCGCCTCTAGGCGGCGGTGCTCCATCCCGAAAGTCCTCTCTTTTTTCTTCTAGGAAAAAATGACTTATACCAGAAGGTGGGCACCTGTCAGCGTTCTGGGATCCGGGGTACCCAGACTTGCCTACCTGCGGCCCAGGACGTGGCTCATTCACCGGCCTGGTACGGCTCATCTTGAGCATCGACACTCAAGACCCTCGCGAGGGGCCAAGCCTCGTGAGGCGGATGGCATCAAGACACCCGGAAGGAGTAGTCTCACTAGGTTGGCTCCCGAGGAGCGAAGATCTCCATGCAAGCCCCCACCTCGTGAGGTTCGGGTGACGCAATCCATGAAGACCAAGGCCAGGCGGGCGCCAGCGGGCGCAGGACGACAGGTTTCCTCTTTGGCGCTAAACAGGCAAGCGCAGGCGCGGAGTCCCGAGGAATCAACCAAAGGTTTCCATTTCCATGCAACAAGACCATGATCGGCAGGACGGAGGTCATCACCGAGCCCATCGTAGCGTCAGGATCGGAAGCTTTGCAGTCGAAGATCACCTTTATTCAGGTTAAGATGTACTAGTTGTCCCCCTTCAAATTTGGTCGTTGTGGGTTCCATTCCCGCCTACATTTTGGGGGAAGAGGACCGAGGCCACTATATATATAGCTTAGCCACCACATGGAGGGGGGGAGGATTGAGACCTCCCTCACCACCACAAGCAAGAAAACACCTCGCGAGGTTGTTCAACCACTGTACTAGTTCTTCCTCAGCCCACCTCGAGGCAATCCACCACATTGCTGGAGTAGGGCCACTCACCGACAGGTGGCCTGAACCTGGGTAAACTGCCCCATGTCATTTCCTTTCCTGTTCCATGAGCTAGATCATAGAGACAGCAAGTAGGCTGATAGGGGAAGTTGAGTTCTTCGCATGCACCCCAGTGTTCGAACTTACAATGGTTTTGCGGAGCCCTGAATCTGACATTTGGCGTGCCAGGTAGGGGTGCATGAGAGTATCTCTTCTTTTGGTCGGTTCACCACCGCCTCACTGTCTCCATGGTGGATGCTCGTTGAGTTCGTGTTGAGCGCCGGGCTGCCCTCGCTTCCCTGGTCGATCAGACTGCGCCTCCATGCGACGACATTCCCCGCCATTCTCCATCACCGGCGGCAGCCGCTGCCACCGGCCCCGCCGCCCGAGGGCAGCAAGATTCATCGCTCCCGCTCTCCGCACGATGCGACGGCCGTACTGCAACCCCGTCGCTGGCTCCAGCGGCTGCTTTGTCCTCCCATGCCCGTCGTGGGCCGGCGAACTCGCACGTTGTGCTGCTCATGGTGCGTGAGCTCCTACGCTACCATCCGGCCGACGACCTCTACATCGTCCGGCTTGCTGCCTCCTCCACCACCTCAGGCTTGTGACCTGGCCTACGGCGCACCTCCTCCTCCTGCTCTATGGCAAGACGTTGTCCCCGAGCTAAGGCATGAGGCTCCCCAGCAGGACCAGCCATGCAGGGCGCCTGTGCGCGATGAAGAAAGCTGCCAGGTGGTGCAGCGGCCCCAAGGTGAGGTGCATGCACTCCCAGCGCCGCCTCGTGAAGGTCGCGCGCCACCTCTCGCAGTGGCGCACGAGCACCCTGATCAGGCTCCACCTCAACAACGGGCACCCGGAGGCGCGATAGGCTGCCGGGCATTCACCCTGGAGCTACTACGCGTCGTTTGGCCCGGCAAGTTCAAGCGAGGCTTGCCTCCACGCTACGACAGAACACTCGACCCCGCTGAGTTCCTGCAGCTCTACGAGCTGAGCATCGAGGCGGCCAGTGGTGACGAGAAGGTTACGGCCAATTGGTTTCCCATGACCCTCAAGGACGGCATCCGGGACGTCGGGATGAAGGAGGAGCTCACCATTCATGAGGACATGTGCTCGGCTCTGGAGATGTTCAACATGGTAGCCAAGTGTGCAAGAGTAGAAGAGGGTCGCCTCTCACTTGTCAAGCTCCCTGAGGATAACCTAGAAGACAAGAAGGACAAAACCAAGGAAGCCAAGCGCAAGGGACCTTATGTGCTCGCGGCTGGGCCCGAGATGAAGCGCGGGTGCGACTACCCCAAATCCTCCAAGTGTAGCCGCCCGTTATGCGTCTTCCATAACATGCACAGCCACAACACCAACGACTGCCAGGAGCACAGGGCCATCCATGACGGGCGTCTTGGTCATTGCCCCAAGCGCGGTGATCGAGGTTACGGCTGCGGAGGTGGTTGAGGTGGAGGACTCTGGGAGAACCATGACTCTCGCCAAGGATGGCGCGATCAGCCTCGTGAGGACCACTGGTAGGGCAGCCTCGTGAGGGCCCATGGAGGGACCAACCTCATGAGGGTCCATGGAGGGACCAGCCTCGTGAGGACCGTCCTCCACTGCCGCCGCCGCCAAGAAGGATGAGGACCGCAACCAAGATGATGGGGCTGGGGCTTCAAGGAGCCTCGCGCCATCGCTTGGATCCTGGGTGGTGCTCAGGCTCCAGCATCTCACCGCGTCTTCAAGCAATTTGCACGTGAGGTGAATGCAGCCCTCCCCAAGCTCGAGATAACGCGTCTGCTCAAGTGGTCCAATTACGCTGTCACCTTAGACTCAATCGACCAGCTCAAGTGCGCGGCCGCAACCGGTGCCCTCCCGCTACTCTTCTCGCCTACCACCAGCAACGTGCTCATGACCAAGATGCTCATCGATGGTGGAGCAGGACTCAACTTCCTCTCCATCAAAACCTTCGATACGCTCTGATGACCCACAAGTATAGGGGATCCATCATAGTCCTTTCGATAAGGCGAACCCAACGAGGAGCAGAAGGAAATGATAGGCAGTTTTCAGTAAGGTATTCTCTGCAAGCACTGCAATTATTGGTAACATATAGTCTTGTGATAAGGTAATTTGTAACGAGTAACAAGTAATAAAAGTAAATAAGGTGCAGCAATATGGCCCAATTCTTTTTGTAGGAAAGGACAAGCCTGGACAAACTCTTATATAAAGGAAAGCGCTCCCGAGGACACATGGGAATTATCGTCAAGGTAGTTTTCATCATGCTCATATGATTCGCGTTCGTTACTTTGATAATTTGGTATGTGGGTGGACCGGTGCTTGGGTACTGCCCTTCCTTGGACAAGCATCCCACTTATGATTAACCTCTATTGCAATCATCCGCGACTACAAAAGAAGTATTAAGGTAAACCTAAGCATAGCATGAAACATATGGATCCAAATCAGCACCTTACGAAGCAACGCATAAACTAGGGTTTAAGCTTCTGTCACTCTAACAACCCATCATCTACTTATTACTTCCCAATGCCTTCCTCTAGGCCCAAACAATGGTGAAGTTTCATGTAGTCGACGTTCAGATAACACCACTAGAGGAAAGACAACAAACATCTCATCAAAATATGGAACGAATACCAAATTCACATGACTACTTATAACAAGACTTCTCCCATGTCCTCAGGAACAAACGTAACTACTCACCAATCATATTCATGTTCATAATCTGAGAGGTATTGATATGCATAAAGGATCTGAACATATGATCTTCCACCAAATAAACCAACTAGCATCAACTACAAGGAGTAATGAACACTACTAGCAACCCACAGGTACCAATCTGAGGTTTTGGGACAAATATTGGATACAAGAGATGAACTAGGGTTTGAGAGGAGATGGTGCTGGTGAAGATGTTGATGGAGGTTGACCCCCTCCTGATGAGAGGATCAATGGTGATGACGATGGTGATGATTCCCCCCTCCCGGAGGGATGTTTCCCCGGCAGAAACAGCTCCGCTCGAGCCCTAGATTGGTTCCGCCAAGGTTTCGCCTTGAGACGGCGGCGCCTCGTCCCGAAAGCTTCCTACTTATTTTTTCTGGGCAGAAGACAACTTATACCAGAAGATGAGCATCGGGGGGCTGCCAGGTGGCCCACGAGGCAGGGGGCGTCCAGGGAGGTAGGGCGCGCCCCCACCCTCGTGGACGGTGGGTGGCCCCCTCTGGTGCTTTCTTCGCCCAATATTTTTAATATATTCCAAAACTGACTTTCTTGGAGTTTCAGGACTTTTTGAGTTGTGTAGAATAGGTCTATAATATTTGCTCCTTTTCCATCCCAGAATTCCAACTGCCGACATTGTCCCTCTTCATGTAAACCTTGTAAAATAAGAGAGAAAAGACATAAGTATTGTGACATAATGTGTAATAACAGCTCATAATTCAATAAATATCAATATAAAAGCATGATGCAAAATGGACGTATCAACTCCCCCAAGGTTAGACCTCACATGTCCTCAAGGGGAAGCCGATATTGAAAAATATGTCCACATGTTTAGAGATAGAGGTGTCGATAAAATAAAATACGGACATGAGGGCATCATGATCATTCTTATAACAACAACATATATATATGGTCATATGATTTCTTATGCTAAAGTAACAATCTATTCACAATATCAAGTATGAATCAGAAACTTCCTTGAAAACTAACAAACTATGGCCTCGGTCACTGAAGCAATTGCAATTTATCATAACATAGGAAAGAGTCAATATAGAGCTTTTCAGCAAGTCCACATACTCAACTATCATTTAGTCTTTCACAATTGCTAACACTCACGCAATACTTATGGGTATGGAGTTTTAATTAGACACAGAAAAAGATAGGGGCTTATAGTGTTGCCTCCCAACCTTTTACCTCAAGGGTAACGTCAACAATAATAGTTTATGAAAACTTACATCCAATTGGATATATATGCCAGGATATTTCCAACACAATGTGCTTGCCAAAGGATAAAATGTAAAAAGGAAAGGTGAAGATCACCATGACTCTTGCATAAGGCATAAGACAAAAATAAAAGATAGGCCCCTCGTAGAGGGAAGCAGAGGTTGTCATGTGCTTTTATGGTTGGATGCACAAAATCTTAATGCAAAAGAACGTCACTTTATATTGCCACTCGTGATAGGGACCTATATTATGCAGTCCGTCGTTTTTATTGCTTCCATATCACAAGATCGTATAAAGCTTACTTTCTCCACACTAATAGATCATACATATTTAGAGAGAAATTTTTATTGCTTGCAACAATGACAACTTACTTGAAGAATCTTACTCAATCCATAGGTAGATATGGTGGACTCTCATGGCAAAACTGGGTTTAAGGATATTTGGAAGCACAAGTAGTATCTCTACTTGGTGCAAGGAGTTTGGCTAGCATGAGGGGGAAAGGCAAGCTCAACATGTTGGATGATCCATGACAATATACTTTATTTCGGATGTAAGAAAACATAACCCATTACATTGTCTTCCTTGTCCAACATCAACTTTTTAGCATGTCATACTTTAATAAGTGCTCACAATAATAAAAGATGTCCAAGATAGTATATTTATATGTGAAAACCTCTCTTTCTTTATTACTTCCGATTAATTGCAACGATGACCAAAACTATGTTTGTCAACTCTCAGCAACTTTTATTCATCATACTCTATATATGTGAAGTCTTTACTTTCCATAAGATCAATGTGATATCTTTATTTCTTTTTATTCTTTCTTTCTTTCCCTCAAGATCATAGTAAGATAATCAAACCCTTGACTCAAAACTAATCTTTATTATATATATAGCTCATGGACTCGATTACATAGATAAGGATCATAAAGCAAAGCTCACAACTATATCATACTAAACTTTATTCTACTAGATCAAGATATAACCAAAATGATCGAACTAAGAAAAATGGTAAACATAGAAGTGTGATGGTGATACGATACCGGGGCACCTCCCCCAAGCTTGGCAGTTGCCAAGGGGAGTGCCCATACCTGATACTCAGTTCTCCTTTGGTGGTGATGGAGTTGTTGATGATGTAGGCTTGTCGTCCAACATCGAGCGTAGGAGATGCTCCAACTTACGAATAATGCCCTTGAGTGCGATGATATGCTCTTGCAATAGAATATTTTCACGGGTTAGATACTTGTTCTGCACCCGAACTATTTCAATCATCTTGAAAGCTTCAATTTCAGTAGGGGTAAGAAGATTGTAATGAGGCTGAAGGATGTCTTCTTCTTGTGCTGCCGGCGCTTGATCCTCTGTAGCCTTCTTGATCCAATCGTCCTTGTCGATCTCCCCGTGTTCTTCCCTCTTCAGCTCTATCTTCATTAGCCAAGAATCGTCGCCTCTGTTGTTGGAGGAGGTGGACGACATGATGCCTTCCCTTGAAAACTCTGACAGAAAACAACTCGAAACAAAAACAGGAGATATTTGCATGGTGCGGTGGTCAAAACCTTCGGGAGATTATATAACCGCCTAAAAGAAGTATCGTGCAAGAAAACGGAGTCCGGTGGGCACATGAGGTGCCCACGAGGCAGGGGGGCGCGCTCTCCTCCCTCGTGGATGCCTCGTGTCCCTTCCGGACTACTTCTTATTTTCCTATTTTCTTAAATATTCCAAAACGGATAAAATTTGCTATTAGAACTGTTTTGGAGTCGGTTTACTTACCGTACCACATACCTCTTCCTTTTTGGAGTCTGAAACATTCTGGAAAGTGTCCCTTATGTATTCCTCCGGGTTTAAGGTTTCAATGTCATTAGTTTCAACATTTATGGGATTACCTGAGATATAATGTTTGATTCTTTGACCGTTCACCACCGTCGGATTTGTGCCTTAGAAGTTGTTTATTTTTATGGCACCGGAACGATAGATCTCCTCGATAACGTAAGGACCTTCCCATTTAGAGAGGAGTTTTCCTGCAGAAAATATTAAACGATAGTTGTATAGCAAAACATAGTCACCTACATTAAACTCACGCTTTTGTATCCTTTTGTCATGCCATCTTTTAACCTTTTCTTTAAACAGTTTGGCATTCTCATAGGCCTGGGTCCTCCACTCATCAAGTGAGCTAATGTCAAATAACCTCTTCTCACCGACAAGTTTGAAATCATAATTGAGCTCTTTAATGGCCCAATATGCCTTATGTTCTAGTTCGAGAGGTAAGTGACATGCTTTACCATAAACCATTTTATACGGAGACATACCCATATGATTTTTATATGCAGTTCTATAGGACCATAATGCATCATCAAGTTTCTTGGACCAATTATTTCTAGATCTATTAATAGTCTTTTGCAAAATTAATTTTACCTCTCCATTACTCAGCTCTACTTGACAACTAGACTGTGGATGGTATGGAGATGCAATTCTATGATTAACATCATACTTAGCAAGCATTTTACGAAAAGCACCATGAATAAAATGGGAACCACCATCAGTCATTAAATATCTAGGGACTCCAAACCTCGGAAAAATAACTTCTTTAAGCATCTTAATAGAGGTGTTATGATCAGCACTACTAGTTGGAATAGCTTCTACCCACTTAATAACGTAATCAACAACAACTAAAATATGTGTATACCCATTAGAGGAAGGAAACGGTCCCATATATTCAAAGCCCCAAACATCAAATGGTTCAATAACAAGTGAATAGTTCATAGGCATTTCTTGACGTCTACTAGTATTACCAATTCTTTGATATTCATCACAAGACAAGACAAACTTATGGGCATCTTTGAAGAGAGTAGGCCAATAAAAGACGGATTGCAATACCTTATGTGCAGTTCTATCTCCAGCATGGTGTCCTCCATAAGCCTCGGAGTGGCACTTGCGTAGGATCTCTTCCTATTCATGCTCAGGTCCACAACGTCTAATAACACCATCTACTCCTTTATAAAGGTGTGGGTCATCCCAGAAGTAATGTCTTAAATCATAGAAAACCTTTTTCTTTTACTGGTATGTGAAGTTAGGTGGTATATATTTAGCAACAATGTAATTAGCATAATCAGCATACCATGGAGCAGTACGAGAAGCATTTATGACTGCCAATTGTTCATCAAGAAAACTATCATCAATAGGTAGTGGGTCATCAAGAACATTCTCTAACCTAGATAAGTCGTCTGCAATAGGGTTCTCAGCTCCCTTTCTATCAATAATATCAAATCAAATTCTTGTAGTAGGAGAACCCATCTAATAAGTCTAGGTTTAGCATCTTTCTCTTCCGTAAGATATTTAATAGCAGCATGATCAGTGTGAACAGTTACTTTAGAATCAACAATATAAGGTCTGAACTTATCACAAGAAAACACAACTGCTGAAAATTCTTTTACAGTAGTAGCATAATTTCTTCGGGCACTGTCTAAAGTTTTACTAGCATATTGGATAACATTTAATTTCTTATCAACTCTTTTTCCTAGGACAGCACCTACAACATAATCACTAGCATCGCACATGATTTCAAAGGTAAATTCCAATGAGGTGGCTGGACAATAAGTGCAGAGATCAAGACTTTCTTAAGTATTTCAAATGATTCTACACAATCATCATCAAAGACAAAAGGAACATCTTTTTGTAAGAGATTAGTCAGAGGCCTAGAATTTTTTGAGAAATCTTTAATGAACCTCCTATAAAAACCGGCATGACCAGGAAACTTCTTATACCTTTGATGTCCTTAGGACACGACATATTTTCAATAGCATCAACTTTAGCTTTATCAACTTTAATACCTCTTTCAGAAATTTTATGCCCCAAGACAATACCTTCATTTACCATAAAGTGGCACTTCTCCCAATTCAAGACAAGATTAGTTTCTTCACATCTCTGCAAAACTCGATCAAGGTTTCTCAAGCAATCATCAAAAGAAGTTCCGTAAACGGAAAAATCATCCATGAAAACCTCAATAATCTTTTCACAAAAATCAGAGAACATAGCCATCATGCATCTTTGAAAGGTAGCAGGTGCACTACATAAGCCAAAAGGCATACGTCTATAAGCAAAGGTATCGACAGGGCAAGTAAAAGTGGTCTTTTCCTGATCCTCTTTTGACACAGGTATTTGAGAGAAACCAGAATAACCATCTAGAAAGCAAAAATGTGTATGTTTCGATAATCATTCTAGCATTTTATCAATAAAAGGTAAAGGGTAATGATCCTTTTTAGTAGCTTTATTTAATTTGTGGAAATCAATTACCATTCTATAACCCGTGACAATTCTTTGTGGGATCAATTCATCTTTATCATTAGGAACAATAGTAATACCTCCCTTCCTAGGGACACAATGGACAGGACTTACCCACTAACTATTAGCAACTGGATAAATTATACCTGCCTCTAGAAACTTTAGTATTTCTTTCCTTACCACTTCTTTCATCCTAGGATTTAACCGTCGTTGGTGATCAACAACTGGTTTAGCGTCTTTCTCCAATTTTATTTTGTGCTGGCACAGAGTAGGAATAATGCCCTTAAGATCATCAAGAGTATATTCAACGGCAGCACGATGCTTCTTCGAAGTTTTTAATAATTTCTCTTCTACTTGCTCCGAAAGGTTAGCACTAATAATAACATGATATATCTTCTTTTCATCGAGATCGTCATACTTAAGAGTATCAGGTAATGGTTTGAGCTCAAACACGGGATCACCCTTGGATGGAGGAGGATCCCCTAGAATTTCAACACGCAAGTTGTGTTTCAATAAAGGTCCCTGTTTAAAGAATACTTCATCTATTTCCCTTCTCTCATTCATAGACATATCATTTTGATGGTCTAGCAAATATTGTTCTAAAGGATCGTTAGGAGGCACGACAATAGAAGCAAGACCAATAATTATATCCTTACTAGGCAATTCTTTATCATGGGGTTGTCTACGAAATTTAGCAAAGTTAAAATCATGAGACATATCCCCTAAACCAACAGTAACAATATCCTTTTCGCAGTCTATCCTTGCATTAACAGTATTCAAGAAGGGTCTACCATATATAGTGGGGCAAAAGTCATCTTGTGGGGAAGCAAGAACAAGAAAATCAGTAGGGTATTTAACTTTCCCACACAAGACTTCAACATGTCTAACAATCCCAACAGGTGAAATAGTATCTCTATTGGCAAGCTTAATTGTAACATCAATACCTTCTTGCTCAGCAGGTGCACTATCGTGCATAATTTCTTCGTATATGGAATGAGGTATTGCACTTGCACTAGCACCCATGGCACATAAACCATGATAGCAATGATCTTCTATTTTAACAGAAATAACACGCATGCCTATAATAGGTCTAAGTTTATTTTTAGTATCGGGTCTAGTAATTCTAGTAGCTTCATCATAGAGGTAAATAACATGCCCATCTATATTATCGACGAAGAGATCCTTAACCATAGCAGTACAAGGTTCAACTTTAATTTGCTCAGAGGGTGTAGGTGTTCTAATATTACTCTTACGAACCACAGTTGAAGCTTTGGCATGATCCTTTATTCTAACAGGGAAGGGTGGTTTCTCAATATAAGCGGTACGAACAATAGGATCAACATTATAAGTGATAGTCTTTTCTTCAACTTTTATAGGTTCAACTACTTTTACTTCAATGGGAGGATGATATTTAAACCACTTATCCTTAGGGAGATCAACATGAGTAGCAAATGATTTACAGAAAGAAGCCACTATCTCAGAGTCAAGTCCATATTTAGTGCTAAATTCACGGAAAACATCGGTATCCATTAAAAATTCATCACAATCAAACTTAGGTGTTATACCTGACTCCTTACCTACCTCGAGATCCCAATCTTCAGAGTTGCGTTTAATTCTTTCCAATAAATCCCATTTGAATTCAATAGTTTTCGTCATAAAAGAACTAGTACAAGAAGTATCGAGCATGGAGCGATTATCGAGAGAAAGCCGAGCATAAAAATTTGAATAATAATTTCTCTTGAGAAATCATGATTGGGGCATGAATATAACATTGACATAAGCCTCCCCCAAGCTTGAGCGATACTTTATCCTTCGCGAGGCCAAAAGTTATATATATAATTACGATCACGCTGAACCTGATGCATAGGATAAAACTTCCGATGAAATTCCAATTTCAATCGGTTGTAGTTCCATGATCTAATATCATCGCATAACCTAAACCATCTCAATGCCTTTCCCTTCAAAGAACAAGGGAAGACCTTCTTCTTGATAACATCCTTGGGCATACCTGCAAGCTTAAATAATCCACAAATTCATCCACATAGATTAGGTGCAAATCGGGATGCAATGTTCCATCTCCTATAAAGGGATTTGTAATGCCCCGGATGTAATACTTTCCCTTCTGGGTATATAATATATCTCCGGCTTCATCTATTTCCATTCCGGGTTCTTTGTCTTTCGGGTTTTCGTCGTTTTGTTGTGTGCGTGCGTGGCATTCATTCATATCATGTAGACATGTGCATCGCATTGCATTTGTGTTGTCGGTTTCCACGCGTTCCTTCCCGTTGTCCGTTTCGCGTTCCGGAGCTCCCTCACGTGTCCATGACGTCCCGTAGGCCTACTTTGCTGTTTGGGCGTGTAACGTTACCGGTGTGCCGCGAGGTTGTCGTGTGTGTTGTTGTTTTGTTGTGTGCAACCCGCCTCTCAAATCTCGTCGCGTTTGGACTCCGTTTGCTATCCCAACAGTTATTCGTGTGTGTCCAAAGTGCCTCCACTTGTGGCCCAGAAACACCCCTACAGCAGCCACTACCAGCTCCTAGGCCTATCTAAACTCCCCCCGCGATCGGAGGGCTCCTAACACCCCTAAAACCCCTAACCCTAGGGAAAAACTGCTATATTTAGGCCCCCCTAGGTCCATTTTGGGCATCCCTAATTATCTTCCCCTTCTCTCCTCATTTTTTTTCCGTGCCCAACCAACTCCCAACAGCCACTTGGCTAAATTCTCCAGATCCCGCTGCCGGCTTCGATCGCCGCCGCAATCTTCGCCCAGATCGAAGCAGCAGCCAGCCGCAGCCGACCGGATCCTTCGATCGGCCAGGGTCAACGGCCCTCGAGCCTCCCTTCGCCGTTCCTTCGAGCGATCGCATCGCCTGGCGCAGGGCCCAGGACCACTTCACCGGCCGCTGGGCTCCCTCGCCTCCGAAGCAGCCGCAAGGGGCCAGCCAGGAGCCAGCTGGCCCGCGCCGCCATCGCCCCTTCGATCCAGCCCAAGGGACCACTTCCCCGGCGCCAGATCGGGCCCAGACTCCCCTCACCAGGCCGCGCCTCCTCCGGCCCATAGCCACTCCGCCTCCCGCCGCATCACCAGGCCACTCGCCGGGCTCCCCTTCTCCCGCAGGCGCAGGTGGGCCGCGAGGCGCCTCACTAGGCCGCCGCCTCTGCTCCGCGGTGGGCCGCGCCCGTCCACCGCCAGGCTTCCTCGCACCTCGCCGGGCCGCAGCCGCCTCCGCGGGCCGCGCCGCCAGTTCGTGGGCCAATCCGCCGCAGCTCTCCACCAGGCCGGCCTCCCTCCGCTTCCGGGCCGAGCCCATCTCCTCCTCTGCAGATCTGAGTTCTAGGTTGACTTTTACTCCCAAGTCCCTGTTAATTGTTTTCTGATGCATTTTTTCAACTGAGGATAACTTTTAGTGTGTTTGTCCGTTTCGCGCAAATAACATGTCCAGACGTTCGTGGTGAATAGCACTACGTTTTATCTCTTTGTGTCATGCATGTTAGAGATCATCTAGGTGCTTGTTTTCCCATTGCAAGAGTGCATCCCGGTTTAAACTGCTGTTATGTGATGTTTTTATGTCATCTTTGCCATGTGATATCTTTTAGCTCGTTTGTCCGAATGATGCAAATGACATGTCCACATGTTCGTCTTGCCATGCTCTACATGTTGTTGGTGATAGGTTGCATGTTAGATTTATTCTTGCCATGTTTATCATCGTTGCAAAGTGCCATGTGGCTGTGATGTTGTTTCACTTGTTATGATATGCCATCTTGTTGAGCTCGTTGCTATCCTTGTGTTTATCTCCATGAAGCATGCTTTTGTGTTTCGGAATCACCATCATGTGTACTTTGATGAGGTGCTTACCACTTGCCATGTTTAGTTTCGAGGTGACTTGAACTTGCTCTTTTAGATGCCATGATGAATTTGCTGTTTTAGGACTTCGTGGATTTTCACTAAGTCTGAAATCTGTAACGTTCCGATGCCATGTTCGTGTGATGTTCTAGGACAAACCATGTTAGTTTTGGAGTGGATCTTGATTGTTCCTTGTAGTATATATTGTTGGTTTTCCATTCATGTCCTCACATGCTTATTTGAGTGGCTGTAGCATGCTTATCTTTTGCTCCAAAGTTTCAATAAAATTCTGCTGCCAGAATTTTATTGTCAAGTTCAATATGTCCAAGCTTATTGCTATTGAACCGTCACTCCTTTGGGGGTGCACCTTTGGACTTAATTGCTGTAGTATATGTATAGTTTATGTTCATGTCCTTTGCCATGATGTTTGAGTGCTGTAGCTTAATTATTTTGTGCTCCGAAGATGCTATGTTGCTGTAATTTTCAGCTTTCGCTCATTTCTTGTTTCGGGCATAACTTTTAGCCCGTAACTCCGATTTCAGCGAGTCTTATATGAAACTTGATTGATTTTCTGTGTAGATTCATAATATCAGATTGTTATCATGTTTTGAGATGAATTGCTTGAGTGCTATTTTCCGTGCTCCGTGTGCATCCTTAGTGCATCCATCATGCATCCATCATTTTCGAGTGCGCATTGCATCTTGTTGATTCGTGCCTTGTGTTATTGTATTGTTTAGAGCCGGAAGCTGAGACCGAGTACGAGTACGAGCATGAGGTTACCAACGAGGTTGAGCACGAGGACCCTTCTTACGATCCGAACGACTTCTCTTCAGGCAAGATGACCGAACCCCGATAACATTACTATCTTTGCCTATTGCTAGTAGTTCCGCTCTATAGTTTTGCCTCGATGCCCATGTTCTTTGTGACGCCCGAGACCGACGTCCCAGAAGATTCCAGAAGATTCCAGATGTTCCGGGTTGCCCGGGTGTTCCTTTTTGTGCTTGTGTTTTTATTTTTGCATTGCATCATGTCATCATGCCATCATGTCATTTTAATTTTTGCATCTTAACCAAAATAAATCGTGTGGACCTTCGGTCCATTTAAATCGAGGGAAGATGTCTTCTCTTTATAACATATAAAAGCCTCCTAATAATTATGGAGCTATATTAATAATTATTCCATTCCTCGGAATTACTCAAACACACTTGCATATTCTCCCCATGTCTTTTTCACTTCTAGCTTCTCCTTCTAAACCTTGCTATATTTCTTTTCCGTTATTTTCGAGGCTCCTCCAAAATTCCGGACATTTTTGGACACTTCAATAATCTCGTCTTAGTTCAAACCTATTTGAATTATATTCAAATATGTTTGAATTATTTTTCCGTTCATGCCTTTCTTATTTTTCTCTAGTCGTGCTTATTTTTATGAGCCCGAGAAAAATATAATTCCATGTGTCTTTTCCCTAAACCTTCCTCTTTCCTTTTGTTTCTTTCTCTTAGTTGTTTTCTGCTCAGGGATAATAAATAAGAGGTCAGCCACCCTCTTGGGCCTCCTCTTCCCCTCACCAGCCCAGCTTGGGTCCCTCCTAGCTAGGCCCATCTTCCCACTTCGGCCCAAACTCCCTCCCGACCGAACCCTAGCAGCCCGCAGCCTTCCCTTCGCTCCTTCCTTTTCCCTTAGAGCGCCGCCGCCGCTAATCCCTCGTTCCCCCCGACCAAGCCCGTTTCCCTCATCTCGCGCAGTGCCGACCCCGACTCCTCCTCGCCCTTTCTTCCCCAGCGACGAAACTCCGATCCTGCTCCCTCACCAGCGCGCCCGCCTCCTCCTCCAGAGGCCCGTGGCCCTCAGCACCCTGCCCCGCGAGCGCCGTCCTCGCGCTGGAGCTCCCTCTCCGTTCCCTTACGGCCTCACCTCGTCCATCCCCGAGCGACGCCGCGGCCAGGATCGCCTCTGCCAGCGGCCGTCCTCAGGCAGCAGCGCCGCAGGGCCCTCCATTCGTCCTCGAGGCCGCCCTGCCCCGACGCCTCCAGCGCCATGGCTGTAGCCGCCGCCGCGCCAAGGTCGGCCCCGACGCAGCAGCAGCGCCGGCCCGAGCGCGCCCTCCCATCTCCTCTACCTCGCCTCCAGGCCGGATCCCGCGCCCCCTCCAAGTCCTCTCCAGTGCACCCCAGCAGCCCGGCGCCCCGACGTCCTTCCTCTGGCGCCAGGTCGCCGCCGTGTTCCTCAGTCCCTCGAGGAGGCCCTGTCCTTTTTCCAGTTCGGCGTTGTCCCGAGCAACCCGTAGCCTTTTCCCCTTTTTTCTGTGTTTTGTTTTGTTGTTTGTTGTCGTTTTGTTATCAAGTGCCAGGAGCGCCAAGAACCACTAGGTCGGACCCGAGTACAACTACATAACGATGACCGAACGACTACGAGCTCGAGAACAACTACATGAACGACTACTCGGAGACCCCAAGTACCCCTACCGTCGCCCGTGTACCCCTACGGAACGTCTTCAACGAGTACCCCTCCGATGGCGTGTACCTCTACGAACGGGAACCCCCAAGTACCACTACGAACGCCGGCGCGACAAGTACCTCTTCGGAAACGGAAACGCCTACGTGAACGTCTACCGTCGCCCCGAGTACATCTACCGTCGCCGAGTACCACTACTTCCTCTACCGTCGCCCGAGTACAACTACCGCCACGTGAACGACTTCTTCCACTACGTCTCGAACCGCCCCGAAACGCACGCTTCAAAGGTATAACCCCGAGACGTGACCCGTGCATGCTTGCTTGTGTTGTATGAAATGTTGTCTCCCTTGTGTGCTCCGTGCCCGTTTCGACCTTTTGTCATGTTCCTCGGTTGCCTCGTCACCGACTCGTGGGAACCCGGTAACGGGATCGCCCCACCTTTCATCTCGTTTGACTCGCTCATGCCATCTTACCTTTTGCATCGGACTCTCAACGAGTTACCGGAACCGATATGATGCCGTTGCATCATTTTTGGATCGTTGTCGTGGCCCCCTTCCTTTCCACCACGGTGACAATACTTCATATCTCTTTTAAGTCAACCTTTTAATAAAACTTGCATAAACTTGATCATATCATCCGCATCATGTTAACAACCTTTGAATGTTAATTGTTGTTGCTTATAATTATTAAACATGCTCATGGGGATTTTCCGGATATGTTGTTGTTATTTCCGGCCTCATTTAAAATGTCTAGATAGTGTAGTTTTATTATGCTTCACCTCTTGCCATGCTAAAACCATTTAATCTTGTCTTGTTAATAATGAGAGTCAACTAAATAATTAAATGTGGTGTTTCGTCAATATGCAACTCGTTGCATATTGATCTCCACTTAACTT
Organism: Secale cereale; assembly: GCA_902687465.1. NCBI lineage: Eukaryota > Viridiplantae > Streptophyta > Magnoliopsida > Poales > Poaceae > Secale > Secale cereale. Next base: position 566,113,037 of record LR738711.1, on the reverse strand, counting down.
GTAGTATTAGTTTGTGCACTTTGCCATGCCTTGCATAATTAAACCGGACATGCATCATGCTTGATTGTGCATCGTATGCCATGTTGTTGCTTGTGTGTTTACCGTGTTGTTCTTTCTTTCCGGTTGCTTCTCTTGTTAGCTTCGGTTTCGTTCCGGAGTTGTGAGGATTCTCTCGTCTGTGTGGCTCCGTCTTCTTCATGGACCCGTTCTTCTTCCTTGAGGAATCCCAGGCAAGATGACCGAACCTGGATACCATTACTATCTTTGCCTATTGCTAGAGTATCGTTCTTTAGTTTTGCCTCGATGCCCATGTTCTTCTTGTCAGCCTCCTACTTGTAACCACTACCATGTTTAACCACCCTACCTATGCAAACCGTTGCTTGGCTAAGTACGCTTCGCTCAGCCCCTCTTATAGCATTGTTAGTTGCAGGTGAAGATCGAAGATGTTTGCTTCACGTTGAAGTTTGGTTGGGTTATATCACACTATATAAATGCTTAAAATGAAATCATCTATATACTAGCAGGGTGGAAGGATAAGCCTTTTGCTTGGTGTTTTGTTCCACTCATGCCGTTAGGAACCTTATAAACCGGTGTTATGTTCCTTGATTATGCGTTCATAACACGGTTGGGGTGTATGGGACCCCCTTGATAAACCGCTAAGTGCTAAGTCTTTTCCAGCAAATCCCAACATTGGTACTATTTGCCTAATAACAAACTAATAAAACTTGCATGTGGACTAGCTATCCCTTTTATTTAATTCAACAACCCCGGGCCAGTGCTCCACATGAGTGTTGGTCCGAAACGGGGGTTACGCGGGGCCACCTCGAGGAAACTCAAGGTTTGGTAAAAACCTGTGGGATCACCCATCCGGTCGTGGCCTGAGACGAGATACGCGCGGCTACTATCAGGGTGTCGGCACGCCGGGAGGATTTGCTGGATTAGCCTTACCTTAGTTCGGTTTAACTTGAGCACGGGATTCCGAGAATACTCGGGTCTTCCCAACTATGGAGTTGCGACTCCGCGGATCGTGGGCTTGTAATGGGTCAAGTTGGAACACCCCTGCAGGGTTTGAACTTTCGAAAGCCGTGCCTGCGGTTATGTGGCAGATGGGAGCTTGTTAATTCCGGTTGTAGATAACTTGACACAATGTTTCAATACACTACCAGCGTGTGTACCGTGACTGTCAATTTCCGAATAGGGATTCGGGAGTTGAACACGGTGGTGTTATGTTTGACCGGCTTTAGCTAGGATCACTTCGTGATCATCTTTCGACCGATGCACTTCTCTTCTCGCTCTCTTTTGCGTAAGTTAGTGCTAGTTGCTGCTGCAGACTCTTGTTTGTTCCTTCACCTCTCGTTCTTTCTTCAGCCTTGTCCTCACCCAAGGCTTAAATAGTCGTGTTACCCGGGAACGGGATTGCTGAGTCCTCTGTGGCTCACAGTTACTTCACCACACCAGATGCAGGTTCAGCCGAGTTTGATGCAGGAGTTGGATCAGTTCTTCACCCAGGAGCTCGATGAAGAGTTTGTGGCCGTTTACTTGTGACGTTTCGATGTTCAGTAGTGGTTTCTACTAGGATTCGATCCTGACCTGTGGCTTTATGTTGTTTGGTATCTTTCTTTTGGATCTTCACCCGTAGTCGGGTTGTGATGTTCTGAATGATGATTGTTTATGTAATGTATTGTGTGAAGTGGCGAGTGTAAGCCAACTATCTTCTTTTGCAATTTAATCCCTCTTTTACATGAGTTGTGCAAAGATACCAAACTTGAGATCATTCTAGGATGGGCTTATACCTTTAAGTCGTGCCTCGACACGTAGGAGGTATAGTCCCATCCTGGGCATTACATTCTTCCTGTCAGCCTCCTACTTGAAACCTTTGCCATGTTTAACCACCCTACCTATGCAAACCGTTGCTTGGCTAAGTACGCTTCGCTCAGCCCTTCTTATAGCATTGCTAGTTGTAGGTGAAGATCGAAGATGCTTGCTTCATGTTGAAGATTTGTTGGGTTATATCACACTATATAAATGCTTAAAATGAAATCATCTATATATTGGCAAGGGTGGAAGGCTAAGCCTTTTGCTTGGTGATTTGTTCCACTCATGCCATTAGGAACCGTATAAACCGGTGTTATGTTCCTTGATTATGCGTTCCTAACACGGTTGGGGTGTATGGGACCCCCTCGATAAACCGCTAAGTGCTAAGTCTTTTCCAGCAAGTCCCAACATTGGTACTATTTGCCTAATAACAAACTAAACTTGCATAGGGAGTTATAAACCCTTTTTCTTAATCAACAACCCCGGGCCAGTGCTCCACATGAGTGTTGGTCCGAAACGGGGAGTCTGCGGGGCCACCTCGAGGGAACTCAAGGTCTGGTAAAAACCTGTAGAATCGCCCATCCGGACATGGCCTGAGACGAGATACGCGCGGCTACTATCAGGGTGTCGGCACGCCGGGAGGATTTGCTGGATTAGTCTTACCTTAGTTCGGTGTATCTTGAGCACGGGATTCCGAGAATACTCGGGTCTTCCCACTTTGGAGTTGCGACTCCGCGGATCGTGGGCTTGTAATGGGTCAAGTTCGAACACCCCTGCAGGGTTATGAACTTTCGAAAGCCGTGCCCGCGGTTATGTGGCAGATGGGAGCTTGTTAATATCCGGTTGTAGATAACTTGACACAATGTTTCTAATACACTACCAGCGTGTGTTCCGTGACTGTCAATTTCCGAATAGGGATTCGGGAGTTGAACACGGAGGGGTTATGTTTGTTGAGCTTGTAGCTAAAATCACTTCGTGATCACTTCTCGACCGAGGCTTTCTCTTCTCGCTCTCACTCACGTATGCTAGTTGCTAGTTGCTGCTGCAGACACTTACTCTTTTCTTTAGCCTTATCCTCTCCCAAGGCTTAAATAGTCTTGTTACCCGGGAACGGGATTGCTGAGTCCTCTGTGGCTCACAGTTACTTCACCACACCAGATGCAGGTCCAGTTGTGAGCTATCCAGGCGATGTCACCGAGCTGGATTGGGATTACGACGAGGAGCATAGTCGGTACTATGTTCGATATCCGGATGATCAGTAGTGGAGACTTCTACTAGGATTCGATCCGACCTGTGGTTTATTTATTTAAGTTTGGTATCTTGAAATTTGGTTTTTGCCCTTAGAGGGTTGTGATCTTCTTAATGTATGATGTTTGAGACATGTTTTGTATCTGTGTGATGTGGCGAGTGTAAGCCAACTATTTATGTTTACAATTCCCCTCTTTTACATGAGATGTGCAAAGATTACCAAACTTGAGATCATTCTAGGATGGACTTATGCCTTTAAGTCGTGCCTCGACACGTAGGAGGTATAACTCCATCCTGGGCATTACAAGTTGGTATTCAGAGCCTTCTCCGACCTAGGAGCCCCCACTGATTGATCCAATCGTTGACGGTCGAGTCTAGGCACACACTGAAAACATTTTGAGTCCTATATTATATCGGAGAGTAGGATTTCTTTGCTTCTCATCCCCTTTCTCTCTGGTGAGGACACCTGACGACTACTCTTGTCTCTCCTATCTTCAAAAATTGCACAAATTTTTTTTTAGGAATCTCGCGAGTATTCTGGGATTGTTTCGATGTTCTTGTGACGAGGATATTGTTCTCGATGCCTCCTGACATTAGGGGTTGTGGCAGTGTCCCGGGGAGTTGAGCTTCGGGGTATTGTCGTCACAAGCATATCGCGGCAGTACTAAATACTTAAGACGGCCGACATCGAAAATCTCTCCTATACGGCCAGTGGCAAGATAACCCCGACATCACCCAGTACTGGGGAGGTAGTTCGGGAGTATTGCCATAGCTTGTTATAGTGGATGCTTTTCGAAGGTCCGAGGTAAACAGTTTCCGAGAAAGACTGGTTATGTGTTGAAGGATTGATACACCTGGATGTAGGTTTAGAGTTGATTGCGCGGTGCTTCCCGTGTATCCCCAACACCTGATTGCATAACTGGAATCTTTCGGAAATTTATAGGTGGGTTTATCTAGTAGATCGTAGGCATTCTTCCAACGAATGCAGGTTAGTGAGTTCGGGGTTCTACATTGAGTGAAGTGGTTTATGACCGATGTTACTATCAGGAGTTGCATCTTAAAGGATCCTTGGCTATGCTGATTCGGGGATTGCAAAACCTTTTCGTAACGCGTTCATATACTTTCAGCACAAAGATGTTAGAACGAAGCTCCTATCTTGTGTTTGTTCCCGTCTATACCTTGTTGTTTTCTTATTTTACCTTTTGTCCCCAATGTGGCTTCTCGTGAAGATTGATGTTATCATTTAACTGAGCATTTCATTCGTTCCTCTTGTTCGAATGATTTCATTCGTTCTTATTGTTCGAATGATTATTGTGAAGACTTGTTGCAATTCATTCCATTGATTCAGCTTATACCTTCTGTCAATCAATTGCTGATTCATGGTCATCTCTTTCAGGATGGCTCCGAAATGGGTTCCCAACGATAACCCAGAGGGTGAAGAGGTCCCAGAACGTCCTCCTTCCCCTCCTCCTCCGCCTGAGGCTTGGAGAGCGATTATGCAGACTACAGCTCAGAACACCCAGATGTTGATGCAGATGATGCAACAGATGCAAGCTAATCAAGCTAATCAGGGTGTTCCAGGGAATCAAGGCAACTTCTTCAACCAGCAGCACCATGCTACTCTCAACCAGTTCTTGGCCAATAATCCAAAAGCTTTCAGTTACTGTGTCGATCCTCTTGATGCTGAAGATTGGTTAACCGACAAAAAGAAGCATTTTGAGTGCAGTAACGTGAAGGAAGATGATTATGTGAAGTTCGCAGCATTCCAACTGAAAGATCAAGCAGCTGACTGGTGGCAGCAGTACAAAGACTCCAGGCCAGGTCAAGTGATCTCTTGGGAGAATTTATGCAAGGATTTTCGCTCGCACCATATTCCAACAAGTGTCATCGAGGGCATGCGAGAGCAATTCCGCAACCTGAAGCAGGGCTCTATGATAGTCTATCAGTATAATGTCAAGTTCCAAAACCACGCCCGCTATGCTAAGCAAGACATTCCTGATGCCAAGAGCAAAATCTACCAGTTCCGTGGAGGTCTCAAAGATGAACTTCAGCTTGCTCTCACCTTGTTCGAGCCCGATGAATTCGACAAGTTCTATAACATGGCTTTGAAACAAGAAGCAGCTCAACTTAAGATGGAGGCTTCTAAGAAGAGAATTCGAGATGCCGTTCATTCTTCCTCATCGTCTCAGTTGGCTGCTTAACAACAGAAATTCTGGCTTCCTCCTCCTCCAGTGATTCGAGCTCCTTACAACAACTCCAACAACTCCAACAGCTACAAGAACTCCGGTGGACGTGGTTTCTCCCACCCACCCAACCCGAGCAACCAGTCGAAGAAGCAGTTTCAGTCTAAAGGCTCAAAGTCCAGTGGTTCCCATTTCCATCCTCTCTCAGAAGTGACTTGCAACAAATGCACTCAGAAAGGTCACTATGCCAACAGATGTCCGAATCCGAAGCGTCTTCCACATCCTCCACCTGTGAGTTAAGCTATTGTCAGGCATGATCCAAAGGCAGCAAGGGTCAATCTGATGAGTGCAGCGCAAGCGGAGAATTCTTCTGATGTCATTTTGGGTAACCTTCCAGTGAACTCTTTTCCAGCTAAAGTGTTGTTTGATTCAGGTGCTACATGTTCCTTCATGTCATCTCCTTTTGCATCCAAGCACAATATTGTCACTTCAAATTTGCCTCAGAAGTTGCAAGTTGTTTCTCCGGGCAGGATTATGACTTCTAGTGTCTATGCTCCGGATGTTTCTATTCGCATGGGAGATTATCGTTTTCTGGCTAAACCGGTGGTTCTTGGTAATTCCGACATCGACCTCATCCTCGGAATGGATTGGCTTTCTCAGCATGATGCTCACATTGATTGTGCTCAAAAGGAAGTCAAGATGACTCATTCTGATGAAGATGTGATTATCTTTGCCTCCAGGGATAACACTATCAGGCTTTTCTCTCTCAATGATAAGGGCGAAATTAATGCCATATCTCAAATTCCGGTGGTGAACGAATATCAAGACATCTTTCCTGAACAACTTCATGCATGCCTCCACACCGTCAGGTGGAATTCGTTATTGAACTCGAGCCGGGTACTGAGCCAGCATGCTGGCGTCCATACAAGCTCTCTCCGGATGAATTGAAGGAATTGAAGAAGCAGCTTGATAAACAGGAGAGTATGGGTCTCATCAGGCCTAGTACGTCTCCTTGGGGCTGTGGTGTCTTATTTGTCAAGAAGAAAGATGGCACGGAGCGTCTCTGTGTTGATTACCGGCCATTGAACAAGAAGACGATTAAGAACAAGTATCCGCTCCCCAACATCAACGAACTCTTCGAGCAGCTCAAAGGAGCTAAAGTGTTCTCTAAGCTTGACCTCCGAATGGGCTATCATCAAATTCGCATTCGCGAGGAAGACATTCCCAAGACGGCCTTCAGAACGAGCTACGGTTCGTACGAGTATACCGTCATGTCTTTTGGTCTCGCCAATGCTCCTCCTACCTTCTCGAGGATGATGCACTACATCTTCAACCCCTATACTGGCGAGTTTGTGCTTGTGTATCTGGATGATATTCTGGTGTTTTCCAAGAATGAAGAAGATCACGAAAAGCACTTACGTCTGGTTCTTGATCGACTCCGAGAGCATAAGTTCTATGCCAAGTTCTCCAAGTGCGAATTTTGGCTAGATAAGGTTTTGTACCTGGGCCATATCATCTCAGCTGACGGTATTGCGGTAAATCCCGAGAAAGTTCAAGCAATTGTCAACTGGGAAGCTCCTCAGAACGTCAAGCAGCTCCGCAGTTTTCTGGGTCTTGCCAGCTATTGCAGAAGGTTCGTTGAGAACTTCTCCAAGATTGCCAAGCCTCTTTCCAACTTGCTTCAGAAGGATGTCAAATACTTTTGGTCTCCAGAGTGTGAAGTGGCATTCAAAACCCTCAAAGATAAGCTCGTCTCTGCTCCAGTTCTGACTCCTCCAGATGATTCCAAGCCCTATGAAGTATTCTGTGATGCTTCTCTTCAAGGTCTTGGTGGTGTGCTTATGCAAGATAAGAGAATTGTGGCATACACTTCTCGTCAGCTCAAGCCAAGTGAGAAGAACTATCCCACACATGATCTCGAGCTAGCAGCTGTGGTACATGCTTTGATTACGTGGAGACATCTGTTGTTGGGAAGAAAGGTTGACATCTTCACCGATCACAAGAGCTTGAAGTACATCTTCACACAGCCGCATCTGAACCTCCGTCAGACTCGTTGGGTTAAAATGATCCAAGAGTATAATTCCAGCATTGAATACACTCCTGGCAAGGCGAATGTGATTGCAGATGCTTTGAGCAGAAAGGCATATTGCAACAGCCTTCTTATCAAGCCATACCAGCCTGAGCTTTGTGAAGCATTCAGGAAACTCAACCTCCAAGTTGTTCCGCAGGGTTTTCTTGCAAATCTTCAAATTGCTCCTACCTTGGAAGATCAGGTCCGTGAGGCCCAACTCAGGGATACCATGGTGAAGAAGGTGAAACATGGTATTGCAAAGGGCACTCCAAAATACAAGTGCTTTCGTGTTGATGACAGAGATACCTTGTTCTTCGAGGACAGACTCGTTGTTCCCAAAGGTGATCTCAGGAAGCTCATAATGGAAGAAGCACATGATTCTCTCCTTTCCATTCATCCTGGCAGTTCCAAGATGTATCAAGACCTCAAGCAGTCTTACTGGTGGACACGCATGAAAAGGGAAATTGCCCAATTCGTGAACGTATGTGATGTGTGCAGAAGAGTGAAAGCAGAACATCAACGTCCAGCCGGTCTTCTCCAACCTCTTCCTATTCCCGAGTGGAAGTTCGACCACATTGAAATGGACTTCGTCACTGGCTTTCCTAAGTCCAAGCGAGGAAATGATGCTATCTTTGTGGTGATTGACAAGCTTACCAAAGTCGCTCACTTCCTGCCAGTCAAAGAATCAATCAATGCAGCTCAATTGGCAGAGTTGTACACTTCCAGAATTGTGTCCTTACATGGCATTCCTCAAGTTATATCCTCAGACCGTGGAAGTTTGCTCACATCCAGGTTCTGGGACTCCTTTCAGTCCGCCATGGGCACTAAGATCAGGTTCAGCACTGCTTTTCACCCTCAGACTAGTGGTCAAGTCGAGCGTGTGAATCAGATTCTAGAAGGCATGCTCAGAGCCTGTGTCATATCCTTCGGCATGAAATGGGAAGACTGCCTTCCATTTGCCGAGTTCTCTTACAACAACAGCTTTCAAGCAAGTGCAGGCAAAGCACCGTTTGAAATCCTCTATGGCAGAAAGTGCCGTACCCCTCTCAACTGGTCTGAAACAGGCGAACGTCAACTTCTTGGCAATGACTTGATCTCAGAAGCCGAAGAAATGTGCAAAGTCATACGTGAGAATCTCAAGGCCGCTCAGTCGCGTCAGAAGAGCTACTATGACGGCAAGCATCGTGATTTGGCATTCAACATTGATGATCATGTCTATCTCCGTGTGTCTCCGATGAAAGGCACCCAAAGATTCGGTATCAAAGGAAAGCTTGCTCCGAGATACGTCGGGCCTTTCAAGATTCTTGGCAAAAGAGGCGATCTAGCCTATCAACTCGAGCTCCCTCCCAACTTCGCCAATGTTCATGATGTCTTCCATGTGTCTCAACCCCGCAAATGCTTCAAGGCACCTGAGCGCATGATTTCGTTTGAAGAGATTGATCATCAACAAGACATGTCCTACCGAGAGCATCCAGTTGCAATTCTCGAAGAAACCGAACGCAAGACCCGCAACAAGTCCATCAAATTCTTGAAAGTCGAGTGGTCACATCACACCGACCGAGAAGCTACCTGGGAACGACAAGATCATCTTCGTTCCGAGTACCCTTCCTTTTTCCAGTCCTAGATCTCGGGACGAGATCTTTTTGTAGTAGAGGAGAGTTTCTAATGCCCCGGATGTAATACTTTCCCTTTTGGGTATATAATATATCTCCGTCTTCATCTATTTCCATTCCGGGTTCTTTGTCTTTCGGGTTTTCGTCGTTTTGTTGTGTGCGTGCGTGGCATTCATTCATATCATGTGGACATGTGCATCGCATTGCATTTGTGTTGTCGGTTGCATCCGGTTCCACGCGTTCCTTCCCGTTGTCCGTTTCGTGTTCCGGAGCTCCCTCACGTGTCCGTGACGTCCCGTAGGCCTACTTTGCTGTTTGGGCATGTAAAATTACCGGTGTGCCGCGAGGTTGTCGTGTGTGTTGTTGTTTTGTTGTGTGCAACCCGCCTCTCAAATTTCGTCGCGTTTGGACTCCGTTTGCTATCCCAACAGTTATTCGTGTGGGTCCAAAGTGCCTCCACTTGTGGCCCAGAAACACCCCTACAGCAGCCACTACCATCTCCTAGGCCTATCTAAACTCCCCCCGCGATCGGATCCGTCGGATCGCGATCGGAGGGCTCCTAACACCCCTAAAACCCCTAACCCTAGGGAAAAACTGTTATATTTAGGCCCCCCCTAGGTCCATTTTGGGCATCCCTAATTATCTTCCCCTTCTCTCCTCATTTGTTTTCCGTGCCCAACCAACTCCCAACAGCCACTTGGCTAAATTCTCCAGATCCCGCCGCCGGCTTCGATCGCCGCCGCAATCTTCGCCCAGATCGAAGCAGCAGCCAGCCGCAGCCGACCGGATCCTTCGATCGGCTAGGGTCAACGGCCCTCGAGCCTCCCTTCGCCGTTCCTTCGAGCGATCACATCGCCTGGCGCAGGGCCCAGGACCACTTCACTGGCCGCTGGGCTCCCTCGCCTCCGAAGCAGCCGCAAGGGGCCAGCCAGGAGCCAGCTGGCCCACGCCGCCATCGCCCCTTCGATCCAGCCCGAGGGACCACTTCCCCGGCGCCAGATCGGGCTCAGACTCCCCTCACCAGGCCGCACCTCCTCCGACCCATAGCCACTCCGCCTCCCGCCGCATCACCAGGCCACTCGCCGGGCTCACCTTCTCCTGCAGGCGCAGGTGGGCCGCGAGGCGCCTCACTTGGCCGCCACCTCCGCTCCGCGGTGGGCCGCGCCCGTCCACCACCAGGCTTCCTCGCACCTCGCCGGGCCGCAGCCGCCTCCGCGGGCCAGCCGCCAGTTCGCGGGCCAATCCGCCGCAGCTCTCCACCAGGCCGGCCTCCCTCCGCTTCCGGGCCGAGCCCATCTCCTCCTCTGCAGATCTGAGTTCTAGGTTGACTTTTACTCCCAAGTCCCTGTTAATTGTTTTCTGATGCTTTTTTTCAACTGAGGATAACTTTTAGTGTGTTTGTCCGTTTCGCGCAAATAGCATGTCCAGACGTTCGTGGTGAATAGCACTACGTTTTATCTCTTTGTGTCATGCATGTTAGAGATCATCTAGGTGCTTGTTTTCCCGTTGCAAGAGTGCATCCCGGTTTAAACTGCTGTTATGTGATGTTTTTATGTCATCTTTGCCATGTGATATCTTTTAGCTCGTTTGTCCGAATGATGCAAATGACATGTCCACATGTTCGTCTTGCCATGCTCTACATGCTGTTGGTGATAGGTTGCATGTTAGATTTATTCTTGCCATGTTTATCATTGTTGCAAAGTGCCATGTGGCTGTGATGTTGTTTCACTTGTTATGATATGCCATCTTGTTGAGGTCGTTGCTATCGTTGTGTTTATCTCCATGAAGCATGCTTGTGTGTTTCAGAATCACCATCATGTGTACTTTGATGAGGTGCTTACCACTTGCCATGTTTAGTTTCGAGGTGACTTAAACTTGCTCTTTTAGATGCCATGATGAATTTTCTGTTTTAGGACTTAGTGGATTTTCACTAAGTCTGAAATCTGTAACGTTCCGATGCCATGTTCGTGTGATGTTCTAGGACAAACCATGTTAGTTTTGGAGTGGATCTTGATTGTTCCTTGTATTATATATTGTTGGTTTTCCATTCATGTCCTCACATGCTTATTTGAGTGGCTGTAGCATGTTTATCTTTTGCTCCAAAGTTTCAATAAAATTCAGCTGCCAGAATTTTATTGTGAAGTTCAATATGTCCAAGCTTATTGCTATTGAACCGTGACTCCTTTGGGGGTGCACCTTTGGACTTAATTGTTGTAGTATATGTCTAGTTTATGTTCATGTCCTTGGCCATGATGTTTGAGTGCTGTAGCTTAATTATTTTGTGCTCCGAAGATGCTATGTTGCTGTAATTTTCAGCTTTCGCTCATTTCTTGTTTCGGGCATAACTTTTAGCCCGTAACTCCGATTTCAGCGAGTCTTATATGAAACTTGATTGATTTTCCGTGTAGATTCATAATAGCAGATTGTTATCATGTTTTGAGATGAATTGCTTGAGTGCTATTTTCCGTGCTCCGTATGCATCCTTAGTGCATCCATCATGCATCCATCATTTTCGAGTGCGCATTGCATCTTGTTGATTCGTGCCTTGTGTGATTGTATTGTTTAGAGCCGGAAGCTGAGACCGAGTACGAGTACAAGCACGAGGTTACCAACGAGGTTGAGCACGAGGACCCTTCTTACGATCCGAACGACTTCTCTTCGGGCAAGATGACTGAACCCCGATAACATTACTATCTTTGCCTATTGCTAGTAGTTCCGCTCTATAGTTTTGCCTCGATGCCCATGTTCTTCCTGTCAGCCTCCTACTTGAAACCTTTGCCATGTTTAACCACCCTACCTATGCAAACCGTTGCTTGACTTGGGATCGTGCGGTTACGCCCACCGTAGATGAGTCTTGCTGACTGAAGTTCATCCGTAACTTGGTCGATGAAGTCCTGAGCCCCTGATGCTGGACGGCTCGCGCAGGGCTCACAAAAACGCGCATCAAGATATGCTTGCAGGTGGTGCTCGAACACCTCCCTCGTGGCACGGGTCAGCTCAGGGACACTCCAGAGGAGAGCCCCCGAGCCCGTCATGAGAGGGGCATCGAGCGCGCCTCCCTATGCGAGGGTGGAAGGCGCCTCGTCAGCAGGCGCGGGTCCTGAGGTCAGGCCGTCGGGACCCCCCGCGTCCCGGGTCCGTCGACGGGCAGGTTCTTCTTCTTCTTGGGGGTGGTCTACGGGGCGAGGACGGCTTCACCTTCATCGGGGTATTCAACCACCGCGGTCTGGTAGGCACGCTCCAGGGAACGCACCGCTTCCTTCTCGTCGGAGGCGATCGTGATGACTCCGCCGCTCCCGGGTATCTTGAGGACGTTGTAGCCGTGATGGGTCGCCGCCATGAACTTGGCAAGGGCAGGATACCCCAGGATGGCGTTGTACGGGAGGTGGATGTTGGCGACGTCGAAGTCAATGAGCTTGGTGTGGTAGTTGTCGCGGTCTCCAAAGGTGACGGGGAGGCGGACTTGCCCCATCGAGAGCGTGGAGCCATCCGTGACTCCGTAGAATGGCTTGGTGGGGTGGAGCTGATCGTAGGGAACCTGAAGTGTCTCGAAGGTTTGGATGGAGAGGACATTGAGCCCTGCTCCGCCGTTGATGAGGGTCTTGGTCACGAGGACGTTGCTGATGGTCGGGGTGCAGAGCATCAGGAGTGGTCTGGGGCCGCAGTGCACTTGAGTTGGTCTTTGTTGTCGAAAGCGATGACTTGCTTGGTCCACCTGAGGTTGCGCGCGGCGTCAGGCCTGGGAAGCGCCGCGTTCACCTCACGGGCGAACTGCTTGAAGATGCGGTGAGAAGCCGGGGCATGGGCTCCCCCCAGAATGCACGCGACTGCACGCGGTTCCTGGAAGCCCCTTGCCCCGTCTCCTTGGTGGTCGTCGTTGTTTCTCCTTGGTGGTGGTGGCAGCGGAGGCAGGCCTCCGTGGCCCTGAGGGCGACCCTCACGAGGCTGGTCACGCCGGGGGCGTCACGAGGCTGCTCACGCCACCCTTGGCGCGAGTTCATGTCGTCCTAGCGTCCTCCTCCTCGGCCTCCTCCATGGCCGTAGCCGCGGTTGTCACACTCAGGGCGCTGCCCGGCGTGCCTGCCGCGCATTGCCCTGAGCTACTGATAGTCTTTGGTTTTGTGGCTGTTGACGTTGTGGAAGATGCAGTACGGTCGATTGTCTCTGGGGAGGTCATCGTAGCCGCAGCCACGCTTCACTTCTGGCTCAGCAGCCAGCACGGCGGATCCCTTGCGCTTCGACTCCTTGGCCTTGGTCTTCTTGTCATCTGCCTCCACCTCAGGCAGCTCCTGAAGGGAGAGGCGGCCTTCCTCCGCCCTAGCGCACTTTGCCGCGAGCTTGAACATTTCGAGGGCCGTACACAGGTCTTCGTGGATGGCGAGCTCTTCCCTCATCCTGACGTCGCGGACGCCATCGGAGAACGCGGAGATGATGGCCTCGTCCGAGACCCTGGGGATACGGAGGCGCATGGTGTTGAAGCATTGGATGTACTTTTGCAGGGTCTCTCCCGGCCGCTCCTTCACGCGAGGCAGGTCAGCAGCTGCCGGGGCTCGATTGCGGGTGCCTTGGAACTTGGCGACGAAGCGGTCGTGAAGCTCTCCCTAGGAGGAGATGGATCCCACCAGGAGGTTCAGGAGCCAGGAGCGCGCGCCGTCCTTCAGAGCCACGTGGAACCAGTTCGCCATGACCTCCTCAGTGCCGTTGGCTGCCTCGATGCTCAGCTCGTAGAGTTGAAGGAACTCCATGGGGTCGGTGGTGCCGTCATAGCGCGGAGGCAGGTCCGGCTTGAACCTGCCGGGCCAGACGAGGCGTCGTAGCTCGGGAGCTAGGGCGCCACACCCGCGTATGCTCAGGATCACAGGCGCCCCTGCACCTGTGACGCTGGTTCTTGAGGTGCTGGCGCCACCACCTCCTGTGGCGCGCGGTCTGGGCGTTGTAGGCCAGGGGGGCCACGAGTCCCTGCATGTGGGTGCGGGATCACCTAGCAACTCTCCTCGTCGCGGGCGTGGGCTCTGCGGGGTTATTCACGTTGAGGGGCCTCGCGCCAGCCCTCCTGGCTGGTGGGGTGAAGGTGAGGCGGAGCCGGGACCCCACGGCCCTCGTTTGCCGCCGGGGGCGACGGAGGACGCGAAGAGTGCGTTGGTGCAGGCGCTTCCCCACGTGCGTTGACGAGCTCGGTGATGCGGTGGAGCCACCCATCGTAGAGATCATCTGCCGGGCGGTAGAGCAAGAGCTCACATGCCATCAGTAGCGCAGGCTGCTGGTAGACCGGCCCGCGGCGGACCAGCGAGGACGAAGCTACCGCCAGCGATGGTGAAGGTGTTGCCCTGCGGCCATCCCACCGCACGGACAGCGGCAGCGAAGAATCCTGCTGCTCGTGGACAGCTGGGTCGGTGGCGGCGTTGGCGACCGACGAATTGGGGCGGAGCGGTGCGTTGTTGCCTGCGGGCGCCGTCTGAGCGATGTTCGCAGTGCGGCGGGCGGCGCGAGCTCGGCGTGTGTCCACCATGGCTGTGGAGCAGGGTCGATGACGAGAACGCGACGAGGTCCTCGAAGAGGCGAGATTTCGACACGCCCCCACTTGGCGCGCCAAATGTCGGATTCAGGGCTCCGCAAAACCAGTTAAGTTCGAACACAGGGGCGTGAACGAAGATCTCTCCCACTCACGTCTACCTAGCGCCTCGCTCTCATCTCGGTGGAAGGATTCAAGCAAACAACGAACAAAAACACAAGAGTTTATCCAGGTTCGGGCCACCGTGAGGTGTAAGACCCTACTTCCTGCTTTGGTGGATTGGCTCCAGGTGATCTAGAATATGAACTGGTACAAGTGCTCTTGAGCTCAGGAGGCGAGCTCAGAAGGGTCAGGAGGCTAGTGTTCTAGCTCCTTGTGCGGTGGCAATATGTGTGAGATCGATCCCCCTTTGTAGTGGAGGTCCTAGCTACTTATATAGGCGGCCACAGTCCTCTTCCCCCGAAATGTTTAGGAGGGAAGGGATTCCACAACAGCCATTTTTGAGCGGGAACACAAGGATGTTCCTACCCTGACAAAAGCAGTCTTCGCGTGCAAAAGGATCAGGCGGTGACACGGTAGTGGGCTCGACGGTGACATCCTCCTTATCGTCCTTGCGGTCTTCGGTCTTTTTGCACCAAAGAGGAAACCTTTGCCCCGCTCCTTGGGAACCAACGACTGCGCTGTCTCCTTTGCACCGAAATGGCAACTGTGTCGCTGGCGGACACTGGCACTCGCTGGCGCGGTGCATCACTACTGACATCACTGCCTTCTCCTGAGGCAGGCTTGGCCTTGGATTCTCCACCCCTCCGGAATGCCTTGCTGAGGCCGCTCCTGTGGGGGTCTTGGCGTCCTTCTCCTCGCGAGGCCTGGCCCCTCGCGAGGATCTTGAGCAGCTGGTCGATCCGCTGGGCCGTACCAGGCCGCTTGAAGGAGCGCGTCGCGGCCCGCAGGCAAGCAAGTCTGGGTACCCTGGTTCCCAGGATGCCGACATGGTCATCATGGGTCACGTCATCGCAGCCTCGTGAGGCTAGCCACCTGTATTGGAATCTCCATACCTCGGGAGGCAGCCTAGGAAGGGTGCTGCCTCGAAAGGTCTTGGCATCGTCTGCCTCATGAGGCCAGGGCCCTCACGAGGGTCTTGTCCTGGGGTTCTTCACAACCGGACCGTACGGGGCCGCCGTGGGCCGCAGACAGGAAGGTCTGGGCACCCCCGATCCCAGAACACCAACATTTGCCTTCTAGAATGCCAACAGGAGGACAAAATGATATATTATGCAGCGGGAGAAGAACCGCTATGGTTGGTGTTGTCACTCATGTCGTTGATGAAGAGGTTGCCAAGGTCGGGGAAGAAGGTTGTCATTGCAGAAGTTGTCTTTGGTAGCAGTCTCGCAAGTGTGCTCCCCAAAAACTTCATCGCCCCTCTCTCGTACAGGATCAAGAAAGGTGGGGTTCTGGAGGACTATTGTCCCTTCTAGTGGTGCACGCTGGAAGGAGGGATCACTACGACAGGATGGCCCAAACGCGACAGTCCAATCAGAGACCCCTCAATGATACTATGTGCGATGCATTAATCGCAAACAGTGATGTTAAAAAACCGTAAAAAATGATGCAAAAACCTTTGCGATGGCGGATACATCAAACACGGTTCATATTACAGTTCCGTGTGTGATGCATGACATACGGTTCACTCAAATGAACCGTGTTGGATGAGCACAACAAAAGAAACTATCAGGCAGGTCAAGCTGTGTGCGATATACATCATACACTTCACACGGATGAACTATTTGTGATCATCCATGCCTAACAGAAATGGTCAGACAGATCAAGGTGTGTGCGCCAGACGGGCACACAATCTAATTAGAATAAGCGTGTGCGATAGTAATAACGAGCACGCATGGTTGATGGAACAAGTCGTGTGCTGACATCACCGATTGCGGTGCATCATATGGTGCAAACGCCACATACGCGTCCGAGAATGCGTGCCCACTTTACGCCTTTCGGGAACCGTACCGCACTTCTCAATATGAATAGTCAATAAATTTGGAACTTGGTTCCCTTCACATTCCTAATTATTGTTCACACCGGTCAGAACCTGTTCAAAGTTTACACCGGTCAAAACCTAAACGGCTTCCCACTTAGCAGCGTATTACTAGGTTATAAATACTACCTATGTACTCGAAGATGACTACACATTCCTCCTTGATTTCCCTCCTCTTCACCAGATGAACAAGTCTTTCTTCATCCTTCCTTGCCTCTGTCGTGGCCCGCGTGATCTGGGTTGAGAAATTACGAGGGAGAGAGGCGAGCATGGAAGCCGAAGCAAGAAAGATGTCCCGCCTCGTGGCAAAAGCCGCCGACATGTCCCGGCGCGCCGCCGTAGCAACACAGAGGTCCCTCCGCACCACCGAAGTAGCACAGAGGTCCTGCGGCGCCATCGAACTAGTGGACTGGTCCGACCGCACCACGAAAGCAGCATATATGTCCTGCCGCGCTGCAGTTGCTGCAGAGAGGTCCTCCCGTGTTATGGTCGCTTGGGAAGATTGCTCGCGAGCAGGCGAGGACTCTCACAGGCGCATGCATGCGTTCCTCGATAACCTACTGGATCGGATGTCTGGTTGTTTGATGTTGCAGGACAAGATGAATGCCTCCTTTAAAAATGCTACCGGCATCATCCGGCAACTAAGGGAGGACAATGCGAAGCTCCGCACCGAGCGCGACCAAGTGAGGGCGAACATCATCGGATGTGTGGAGCAGCAGCAAGAGACCACTGCCTTGATGAAGAGGACGGGCGACATTGTCCAAAACTTATGGATGAGAATGCCATGCTCTGCATCGAGCGCGAAAGGCTGGTGGAGGAATCCGTGGCTACTGCCGAGAAACGTGTTGAGGACATTAAAAAGATCATCGGCGGGCGTCTCCAGAACTAGTCTATGTCATCCTTAATCTTCTTTTTTTGGCAAGAGTGTCTTCCTTATTCTTTATCCCTTGTGTCTTTCGAGCGTTGCCGCATGTGGCATTTTTTCTTCCTAAATATGTAAATCAAATATAAAATTATTATCCATCACCTTTATCATTATATTGCCTCCATTTTCATCGTCATTATATTTATACCAGTCTTGCTATGTCTCAGTCATTTCTATATATGTCAGTCAGATCTTATATCAAGATGCGTGCAAATTTTTTTTGTCAGATTTCTTTTTTCTCATAAATCTCAGTCAAGTGAGAAATAGCCACACCATTAAGTGGCTATAAAATAATCATGGGCTCAGGCTCCATTAAAGTAGAAGTTGGGAGAGAGGTGCGCGGCGGATGGATGTCAAAGGGCTCGCCTCGAGATAAGCATGTGCAACGGTTTGTTCGCACACCTCCCGTACTAAAATAGCTACCCCGCGCGGCACCTCGTAGCCAATAATAAGGGGACGTGTGGCGTTACGTAAATGGTTAGTACAACGCCCATGGTTTCAATAATACTTGTGTTTCTGATTGTAACGTGATAGCTCTTGTTCTAAAATGGCTTTGTTGGTTGTTAATGCCTGCACCTTCTCAATTCGGCCAATTTTTTTACCACAACATGTTGGTGCCATGTCATAACACCATGCCAAGTTTCATGTTTTTCAGACGAGTTTTGTATTTACATGAATTTAAAAATCAAGCTTCTCAATGTTTCCGGCCGAGCCACGACGCCCAGATGTTTGAATTTCCTTCCCCTTTCTTGCATGGCAACTATAAATTCACCCAAAGACACACATGTGATTTTTCAACCAACTTTGGTGCATTGGAGCATGTGGTTGTAGTTCATATTTGAATTATGCTCATTAAATGCCAAGAGACTCAATTAATGTATAAAAAAGGCCAAATGAACCCAAAATAATTCCAAAATTTTACACTACACTCATATAGTTCTATGTTGCCTCTGTAAACAAATCAATGGGGGGGTGATGACCCACAAGTGTAGGGATCAATTTTAGTCCTTTCGATAAGTAAGAGTGTTGAACCCAACGAGGATCAGAAGGAAATGCCAAGTGGTTTTCAACAAGGTAATTTCTGCAATCACTAAAATTGCCGGTAACAAGTATTTTGATAGCAAGATAATTGGTAAAGGGCAAGTAACAGTAAAGGTAAATAAAGTGCAGCAAGTTAGCCCAATCCTTTTGTGACAAAGGACATGCCAAGACAGTTTCTTATAATAGGCAAAGCGTTCTTGAGGGTACACGGGAACTCCATCCAGTCACTTTCATCATGTGGTTTAACCTGTGTTCGCTACATTGATAATTTGATATGTGGGTGGACCGGTGCTTAGGTGTTGTTCTTACTTGAAAAAACCTCCTACTTATGATTAACCCCCTCTCAAGCATCTGCAACTATGAGAAAAGTATTAAGATAAAATCTAAACATGGCATTAAACATTTGGATCCAAATCATTCCCTTACAAAGTAGTGCATAAACTAGGGCTTAAGCTTCTGTCACTCTAGCAACCCATCATCTAATAGCTACTCCACAATGCATTCCCTTAGGCCCAAATATGGTGAAGTGTCATGTAGTCGATGTTCACATGACACCACTAAGGGAATCACAACATACATATCATCAAAATATCGAACACATATCAAGTTCACATGATTACTTGCAACAAGATTGCTCCTGTGACCTGAAGAACAAAAGTAACTACTCACAAATGATAATCATGTTCAAGATCAGAGGGGTATTAAATACCATAATGGATCTGAACATATAATCTTCCACAAAATAAACCATATAGTAATCAACTACAAGACGTAATCAACACTACTAGTCACCTACATGTACCAATATGAGGTTCCGGTACAAAGACTGAACACAGGAGATGAACTAGGGTTCGAGAGGAGATGGCGATGTTGAAGATGTTGATGGACATTGGCCTCCCAAAGATGAGAGGGTTGTTAGTGATGACGATGGCTTTGATTTCCCCCTCCGAGAGGGAAGTTACCCCAGCGGAATCGCTTCGCTAGAGGGCAAAAGTGCTCCTGCCTGAATTTCGCCTCTAGGCGGCGGTGCTCCATCCCGAAAGTCCTCTCTTTTTTCTTCTAGGAAAAAATGACTTATACCAGAAGGTGGGCACCTGTCAGCGTTCTGGGATCCGGGGTACCCAGACTTGCCTACCTGCGGCCCAGGACGTGGCTCATTCACCGGCCTGGTACGGCTCATCTTGAGCATCGACACTCAAGACCCTCGCGAGGGGCCAAGCCTCGCGAGGCGGATGGCATCAAGACACCCGGAAGGAGTAGTCTCACTAGGTTGGCTCCCGAGGAGCGAAGATCTCCATGCAAGCCCCCACCTCGTGAGGTTCGGGTGACGCAAGCCATGAAGACCAAGGCCAGGCGGGCGCCAGCGGGCGCAGGACGACAGGTTTCCTCTTTGGCGCTAAACAGGCAAGCGCAGGCGCGGAGTCCCGAGGAATCAACCAAAGGTTTCCATTTCCATGCAACAAGACCATGATCGGCAGGACGGAGGTCATCACCGAGCCCATCGTAGCGTCAGGATCGGAAGCTTTGCAGTCGAAGATCACCTTTATTCAGGTTAAGATGTACTAGTTGTCCCCCTTCAAATTTGGTCGTTGTGGGTTCCATTCCCGCCTACATTTTGGGGGAAGAGGACCGAGGCCACTATATATATATATATATAGCTTAGCCACCACATAGAGGGGGGAGGATTGAGACCTCCCTCACCACCACAAGCAAGAAAACACCTCGCGAGGTTGTTCAACCACTGTACTAGTTCTTCCTCAGCCCACCTCGAGGCAATCCACCACATTGCTGGAGTAGGGCCACTCACCGACAGGTGGCCTGAACCTGGGTAAACTGCCCCATGTCATTTCCTTTCCTGTTCCATGAGCTAGATCATAGAGACAGCGAGTAGGCTGATAGGGGAAGTTGAGTTCTTCGCATGCACCCTAGTGTTCGAACTTACAATGGTTTTGCGGAGCCCTGAATCTGACATTTGGCGTGCCAGGTAGGGGTGCATCAGAGTATCTCTTCTTTTGGTCGGTTCACCACCGCCTCACTGTCTCCATGGTGGATGCTCGTTGAGTTCGTGTTGAGCGCCGGGCTGCCCTCGCTTCCCGGGTCGATCAGACTGCGCCTCCATGCGACGACATTCCACGCCATTCTCCATCATCGGCGGCAGCCGCTGCCACCGGCCCCGCCGCCAGAGGGCAGCAAGATTCATCGCTCCCGCTCTTCGAACGATGCGACGGCCGTACTGCAACCCCGTCGCTGGCTCCAGCGGCTGCTTTGTCCTCCCATGCCCGTCGTGGGCCGGCGAACTCGCACGTTGTGCTGCTCATGGCGTGTGAGCTCCTACGCTACCATCCGGCCGACGACCTCTACATCGTCCGGCTTGCTGCCTCCTCCACCACCTCAGGCTTGTGACCTGGCCTACGGCGCACCTCCTCCTCCTGCTCTGTGGCAAGACGTTGTCCCCGAGCTAAGGCGTGAGGCTCCCCAGCAGGACCAGCCATGCAGGGCGCCTGTGCGCGATGAAGAAAGCTGCCAGGTGGTGCAGCGGCCCCAAGGTGAGGTGCATGCACTCCCAGCGCCGCCTCGTGAAGGTCGCGCGCCACCTCTCGCAGCGGCGCACGAGCACCCTGATCAGGCTCCACCTCAACAACGGGCACCCGGAGGTGCGATAGGCTGCCGGGCATTCACCCTGGAGCTACTACGCGTCGTTTGGCCCGGCAAGTTCAAGCGAGGCTTGCCTCCACGCTACGACGGAACACTCGACCCCGCTGAGTTCCTGCAGCTCTACGAGCTGAGCATCGAGGCGGCCAGTGGTGACGAGAAGGTTACGGCCAATTGGTTTCCCATGACACTCAAGGACGGCGTCCGGGACGTCAGGATGAAGGAGGAGCTCACCATTCATGAGGACATGTGCTCGGCTCTGGAGATGTTCAACATGGTAGCCAAGTGTGCAAGAGTAGACGAGGGTCGCCTCTCACTTGTCGAGCTCCCTGAGGATAACCTAGAAGACAAGAAGGACAAAACCAAGGAAGCCAAGCGCAAGGGACCTGATGTGCTCGCGGCTGGGCCCGAGATGAAGCGCGGGTGCGACTACCCCGAATCCTCCAAGTGTAGCCGCCCGTTATGCGTCTTCCATAACATGCACAGCCACAACACCAACGACTGCCAGGAGCACAGGGCCATCCATGACGGGCGTCTTGGTCATTGCCCCAAGCGCGGTGATCGAGGTTACGGCTGCGGAGGTGGTCGAGGTGGAGGACTCTGGCAGAACCATGACTCTCGCCAAGGATGGCGCGATCAGCCTCGTGAGGACCACTGGTAGGGCAGCCTCGTGAGGGCCCATGGAGGGACCAACCTCATGAGGGTCCATGGAGGGACCAGCCTCGTGAGGACCGTCCTCCACTGCCGCCGCCGCCAAGAAGGATGAGGACCGCAACCAAGATGATGGGGCTGGGGCTTCAAGGAGCCTTGCGCCATCGCTTGGATCCTGGGTGGTGCTCAGGCTCCAGCATCTCACCGCGTCTTCAAGCAATTTGCACGTGAGGTGAATGCAGCCCTCCCCAAGCTCGAGATAACGCGTCTGCTCAAGTGGTCCAATTACGCTGTCACCTTAGACTCAATCGACCAGCTCAAGTGCGCGGCCGCAACCGGTGCCCTCCTGCTACTCTTCTCGCCTACCACCAGCAACGTGCTCATGACCAAGATGCTCATCGATGGTGGAGCAGGACTCAACTTCCTCTCCATCGAAACCTTCGATACGCTCTGATGACCCACAAGTATAGGGGATCCATCATAGTCCTTTCGATAAGGCGAACCCAACGAGGAGCAGAAGGAAATGATAGGCAGTTTTCAGTAAGGTATTCTCTGCAAGCACTGCAATTATTGGTAACAGATAGTCTTGTGATAAGGTAATTTGTAACGAGTAACAAGTAATAAAAGTAAATAAGGTGCAGCAATATGGCCCAATTCTTTTTGTAGGAAAGGACAAGCCTGGACAAACTCTTATATAAAGGAAAGCGCTACCGAGGACACATGGGAATTATCGTCAAGGTAGTTTTCATCATGCTCATATGATTCGCGTTCGTTACTTTGATAATTTGGTATGTGGGTGGACCGGTGCTTGGGTACTGCCCTTCCTTGGACAAGCATCCCACTTATGATTAACCTCTATTGCAAGCATCCGCGACTACAAAAGAAGTATTAAGGTAAACCTAAGCATAGCATGAAACATATGGATCCAAATTAGCACCTTACGAAGCAACGCATAAACTAGGGTTTAAGCTTCTGTCACTCTAACAACCCATCATCTACTTATTACTTCCCAATGCCTTCCTCTAGGCCCAAACAATGGTGAAGTTTCATGTAGTCGACGTTCAGATAACACCACTAGAGGAAAGACAACAAACATCTCATCAAAATATGGAACGAATACCAAATTCACATGACTACTTATAACAAGACTTCTCCCATGTCTTCAGGAACAAACGTAACTACTCACCAATCATATTCATGTTCATAATCTGAGAGGTATTGATATGCATAAAGGATCTGAACATACGATCTTCCACCAAATAAACCAACTAGCATCAACTACAAGGAGTCATGAACACTACTAGCAACCCACAGGTACCAATCTGAGGTTTTGGGACAAATATTGGATACAAGAGATGAACTAGGGTTTGAGAGGAGATGGTGCTGGTGAAGATGTTGATGGGGGTTGACCCCCTCCTGATGAGAGGATCAATGGTGATGACGATGGTGACGATTCCCCCCTCCCGGAGGGATGTTTCCCCGGCAGAAACAGCTCCGCTCGAGCCCTAGATTGGTTCCGCCAAGGTTTCGCCTTGAGACGGCGGCGCCTCGTCCCGAAAGCTTCCTACTTATTTTTTCTGGGCAGAAGACACCTTATACCAGAAGATGAGCATCGGGGAGCTGCCAGGTGGCCCACGAGGCAGGGGGCGTCCAGGGAGGTAGGGCGCGCCCCCACCCTCGTGGACGGTGGGTGGCCCCCTCTGGTGCTTTCTTCGCCCAATATTTTTAATATATTCCAAAACTGACTTTCTTGGAGTTTCAGGACTTTTTGAGTTGTGTAGAATAGGTCTATAATATTTGCTCCTTTTCCATCCCAGAATTCCAACTGCCGACATTGTCCCTCTTCATGTAAACCTTGTAAAATAAGAGAGAAAAGACATAAGTATTGTGACATAATGTGTAATAACAGCTCATAATTCAATAAATATCAATATAAAAGCATGATGCAAAATGGACGTATCAACTCCCCCAAGGTTAGACCTCACTTGTCCTCAAGGGGAAGCCGATATTGAAAAATATGTCCACATGTTTAGAGATAGAGGTGTCGATAAAATAAAATACGGACATGAGGGCATCATGATCATTCTTATAACAACAACATATATATATGGTCATATGATTTCTTATGCTAAAGTAACAATCTATTCACAATATCAAGTATGAATCAGAAACTTCATTGAAAACTAACAAACTATGGCCTCGGTCACTGAAGCAATTGCAATTTATCATAACATAGGAAAGAGTCAATATAGAGCTTTTCAGCAAGTCCACATACTCAACTATCATTTAGTCTTTCACAATTGCTAACACTCACGCAATACTTATGGCTATGGAGTTTTAATTGGACACAGAAAAAGATAGGGGCTTATAGTGTTGCCTCCCAACCTTTTACCTCAAGGGTAACGTCAACAATAATAGTTTATGAAAACTTACATCCAATTGGATATATATGCCAGGATATTTCCAACACAATGTGCTTGCCAAAGGACAAAATGTAAAAAGGAAAGGTGAAGATCACCATGACTCTTGCATAAGGCATAAGACAAAAATAAAAGACAGGCCCTTCGTAGAGGGAAGCAGAGGTTGTCATGTGCTTTTATGGTTGGATGCACAAAATCTTAATGCAAAAGAACGTCACTTTATATTGCCACTTGTGATAGGGACCTATATTATGCAGTCCGTCGTTTTTATTGCTTCCATATCACAAGATCGTATAAAGCTTACTTTCTCCACACTAATAGATCATACATATTTAGGGAGAAATTTTTATTGCTTGCAACAATGACAACTTACTTGAATAATCTTACTCAATCCATAGGTAGATATGGTGGACTCTCATGGCAAAACTGGGTTTAAGGATATTTGGAAGCACAAGTAGTATCTCTACTTGGTGCAAGGAGTTTGGCTAGAATGAGGGGGAAAGGCAAGCTCGACATGTTGGATGATCCATGACAATATACTTTATTTCGGATGTAAGAAAACATAACCCATTACATTGTCTTCCTTGTCCAACATCAACTTTTTAGCATGTCATACTTTAATAAGTGCTCACAATAATAAAAGATGTCCAAGATAGTATATTTATATGTGAAAAGCTCTCTTTCTTTATTACTTCCGATTAATTGCAACGATGACCAAAACTATGTTTGTCAACTCTCAGCAACTTTTATTCATCGTACTCTATATATGTGAAGTCATTACTTTCCATAAGATCAATGTGATATCTTTATTTCTTTTTATTCTTTCTTTCTTTCCCTCAAGATCATAGTAAGACAATCAAACCCTTGACTCAAAACTAATTTTTATTATATATATAGCTCACGGACTCGATTACATAGATAAGGATCATAAAGCAAAGCTCACAACTATATCATACTAAACTTTATTCTACTAGATCAAGATATAACCAAAATGATCGAACTAAGAAAAATGGTAAACATAGAAGTGTGATGGTGATACGATACCGGGGCACCTCCCCCAAGCTTGGCAGTTGCCAAGGGGAGTGCCCATACCTGATACTCAGTTCTCCTTTGGTGGTGATGGAGTTGTTGATGATGTAGGCTTGTCGTCCAACATCGAGCGTTGGAGATGCTCCAACTTACGAATAATGCCCTTGAGTGCGATGATATGCTCTTGCAATAGAATATTTTCACGGGTTAGATACTTGTTCTGCACCCGAACTATTTCAATCATCTTGAAAGCTTCAATTTCAGTAGGGGTAAGAAGATTGTAATGTGGCTGAAGGATGTCTTCTTCTTGTGCTGCCAGCGCTTGATCCTCTGTAGCCTTCTTGATCCAATCGTCCTTGTCGATCTCCCCGTGTTCTTCCCTCTTCAGCTCTATCTTCATTAGCCAAGAATCGTCGCCTCTGTTGTTGGAGGAGGTGGATGACATGATGCCTTCCCTTGAAAACTCTGGCAGAAAACAACTCGAAACAAAAACAGGAGATATTCGCATGGTGCGGTGGTCAAAACCTTCGGGAGATTATATAACCGCCTAAAAGAAGTATCGTGCAAGAAAACGGAGTCCGGTGGGCACATGAGGTGCCCACGAGGCAGGGGGGCGCGTTCTCCTCCCTCGTGGAAGCCTCGTGTCCCTTCCGGACTACTTCTTATTTTCCTATTTTCTTAAATATTCCAAATCGGATAAAATTTGCTATTAGAACTGTTTTGGAGTCGGTTTACTTACCGTACCACATACCTCTTCCTTTTTGGAGTCTGAAACATTCTGGAAAGTGTCCCTTATGTATTCCTCCGGGGTTAAGGTTTCAATGACATTAGTTTCAACATTTATGGGATTACCTGAGATATAATGTTTGATTCTTTGACCGTTCACCACCGTCGGATTTGTGCCTTAGAAGTTGTTTATTTTTATGGCACCGGAACGATAGATCTCCTCGATAACGTAAGGACCTTCCCATTTAGAGAGGAGTTTTCCTGCAGAAAATATTAAACGATAGTTGTATAGCAAAACATAGTCACCTACATTAAACTCACGCTTTTGTATCCTTTTGTCATGCCATCTTTTAACCTTTTCTTTAAACAGTTTGGCATTCTCATAGGCCTGGGTCCTCCACTCATCAAGTGAGCTAATGTCAAATAACCTCTTCTCACCGACAAGTTTGAAATCATAATTGAGCTCTTTAATGGCCCAATATGCCTTATGTTCTAGTTCGAGAGGTAAGTGACATGCTTTACCATAAACCATTTTATACGGAGACATACCCATATGATTTTTATATGCAGTTCTATAGGACCATAATGCATCATCAAGTTTCTTGGACCAATTCTTTCTAGATCTATTAATAGTCTTTTGCAAAATTAATTTTACCTCTCCATTACTCAGCTCTACTTGACAACTAGACTGTGGATGGTATGGAGATGCAATTCTATGATTAACATCATACTTAGCAAGCATTTTACGAAAAGCACCATGAATAAAATGGGAACCACCATCAGTCATTAAATATCTAGGGACTCCAAACCTCGGAAAAATAACTTCTTTAAGCATCTTAATAGAGGTGTTATGATCAGCACTACTAGTTGGAATAGCTTCTACCCACTTAATAACGTAATCAACAACAACTAAAATATGTGTATACCCATTAGAGGAAGGAAACGGTCCCATATATTCAAAGCCCCAAACATCAAATGGTTCAATAACAAGTGAATAGTTCATAGGCATTTCTTGACGTCTACTAGTATTACCAATTCTTTGATATTCATCACAAGACAAGACAAACTTATGGGCATCTTTGAAGAGAGTAGGCCAATAAAAGACGGATTGCAATACCTTATGTGCAGTTCTATCTCGAGCATGGTGTCGTCCATAAGCCTCGGAGTGGCACTTGCGTAGGATATGTTCCTGTTCATGCTCAGGTCCACAACGTCTAATAACACCATCTACTCCTTTATAAAGGTGTGGGTCATCCCAGAAGTAATGTCTTAAATCATAGAAAACCTTTTTCTTTTACTGGTATGTGAAGTTAGGTGGTATATATTTAGCAACAATGTAATTAGCATAATCAGCATACCATGGAGCAGTACGAGAAGCATTTATGACTGCCAATTGTTCATCAAGAAAACTATCATCAATAGGTAGTGGGTCATCAAGAACATTCTCTAACCTAGATAAGTCGTCTGCAATAGGGTTCTCAGCTCCCTTTCTATCAATAATATCAAATCAAATTCTTGTAGTAGGAGAACCCATCTAATAGGTCTAGGTTTAGCATCTTTCTTTTCCGTAAGATATTTAATAGCAGCATGATCAGTGTGAACAGTTACTTTAGAATCAACAATATAAGGTCTGAACTTATCACAAGAAAACACAACTGCTGAAAATTCTTTTATAGTAGTAGCATAATTTCTCCGGGCACTGTCTAAAGTTTTACTAGCATATTGGATAACATTTAATTTCTTATCAACTCTTTTTCCTAGGACATCACCTACAACATAATCACTAGCATCGCACATGATTTCAAAGGTAAATTCCAATGAGGTGGCTGGACAATAAGTGCAGAGATCAAGACTTTCTTAATTATTTCAAATGATTCTACACAATCATCATCAAAGACAAAAGGAACATCTTTTTGTAAGAGATTAGTCAGAGGCCTAGAATTTTTTGAGAAATCTTTAATGAACCTCCTATAAAAACCGGCATGACAAGGAAACTTCTTATACCTTTGATGTCCTTAGGACACGGCATATTTTCAATAGCATCTACTTTAGCTTTATCAACTTCAATACCTCTTTCAGAAATTTTATGCCCCAAGACAATACCTTCATTTACCATAAAGTGGCACTTCTCCCAATTCAAGACAAGATTAGTTTCTTCACATCTCTGCAAAACTCGATCAAGGTTTCTCAAGCAATCATCAAAAGAAGTTCCGTAAACGGAAAAATCATCCATGAAAACCTCAATAATCTTTTCACAAAAATCAGAGAACATAGCCATCATGCATCTTTGAAAGGTAGCAGGTGCACTACATAAGCCAAAAGGCATACGTCTATAAGAAAAGGTATCGAAAGGGCAAGTAAAAGTGGTCTTTTCCTGATCCTCTTTTGACACAGGTATTTGAGAGAAACCAGAATAACCATCTAGAAAGCAAAAATGTGTATGTTTCGATAATCATTCTAGCATTTTATCAATAAAAGGTAAAGGGTAATGATCCTTTTCAGTAGCTTTATTTAATTTGTGGAAATCAATTACCATTCTATAACCCGTGACAATTCTTTGTGGGATCAATTCATCTTTATCATTAGGAACAATAGTAATACCTCCCTTCCTAGGGACACAATGGACATGACTTACCCACTAACTATTAGCAACTGGATAAATTATACCTGCCTCTAGAAACTTTAGTATTTCTTTCCTTACCACTTCTTTCATCCTAGGATTTAACCGTCGTTGGTGATCAACAACTGGTTTAGCATCTTTCTCCAATTTTATTTTGTGCTGGCACAGAGTAGGACTAATGCCCTTAAGATCATCAAGAGTATATTCAACGGCAGCACGATGCTTCTTCGAAGTTTTTAATAATTTCTCTTCTACTTGCTCCGAAAGGTTAGCACTAATAATAACATGATATATCTTCTTTTCATCGAGATCGTCATACTTAAGAGTATCAGGTAATGGTTTGAGCTCAAACACGGGATCACCCTTGGATGGAGGAGGATCCCCTAGAATTTCAACACGCAAGTTGTGTTTCAATAAAGGTCCCTGTTTAAAGAATACTTCATCTATTTCCCTTCTCTCATTCATAGACATATCATTTTGATGGTCTAGCAAATATTGTTCTAAAGGATCGTTAGGAGGCACGACAATAGAAGCAAGACCAATAATTATATCCTTACTAGGCAATTCTTTATCATGGGGTTGTCTACGAAATTTAGCAAAGTTAAAATCATGAGACATATCCCCTAAACCAACAGTAACAATATCATTTTCGCAGTCTATCCTTGCATTAACAGTATTCAAGAAGGGTCTACCATATATAGTGGGGCAAAAGTCATCTTGTGGGGAAGCAAGAACAAGAAAATCAGTAGGGTATTTAACTTTCCCACACAAGACTTCAACATGTCTAACAATCCCAACAGGTGAAATAGTATCTCTATTGGCAAGCTTAATTGTAACATCAATACCTTCTTGCTCAGCAGGTGCACTATCGTGCATAATTTCTTCGTATATGGAATGAGGTATTGCACTTGCACTAGCACCCATGGCACATAAACCATGATAGCAATGATCTTCTATTTTAACAGAAATAACACGCATGCCTATAATAGGTCTAAGTTTATTTTTAGTATCGGGTCTAGTAATTCTAGTAGCTTCATCATAGAGGTAAATAACATGCCCATCTATATTATCGACGAAGAGATCCTTAACCATAGCAGTACAAGGTTCAACTTTAATTTGCTCAGAGGGTGTAGGTGTTCTAGTATTACTCTTACGAACCATAGTTGAAGCTTTGGCATGATCCTTTATTCTAACAGGGAAGGGTGGTTTCTCAATATAAGCGGTACGAACAATAGGATCAACATTATAAGTGATAGTCTTTTCTTCAACTTTTATAGGTTCAACTACTTTTACTTCAATGGGAGGATGATATTTAAACCACTTATCCTTAGGGAGATCAACATGAGTAGCAAATGATTTACAGAAAGAAGCCACTATCTCAGAGTCAAGTCCATATTTAGTGCTAAATTCACGGAAAACATCGGTATCCATTAAAAATTCATCACAATCAAACTTAGGTGTTATACCTGACTCCTTACCTACCTCGAGATCCCAATCTTCAGAGTTGCGTTTAATTCTTTCCAATAAATCCCATTTGAATTCAATAGTTTTTGTCATAAAAGAACTAGTACAAGAAGTATCGAGCATGGAGCGATTATCGAGAGAAAGCCGAGCATAAAAATTTGAATAATAATTTCTCTTGAGAAATCATGATTGGGGCATGAATATAACATTGACATAAGCCTCCCCCAAGCTTGAGCGATACTTTATCCTTCGCGAGGCCAAAAATTATATATATAATTACGATCACGATGAACCTGATGCATAGGATAAAACTTCCGATGAAATTCCAATTTCAATCGGTTGTAGTTCCATGATCTAATATCATCCCATAGCCTAAACCTTCTCAATGCCTTTCCCTTCAAAGAACAAGGGAAGACCTTCTTCTTGATAACATCCTTGGGCATACCTGCAAGCTTAAATAATCGACAAATTCATCCACATAGATTAGGTGCAAATCGGGATGCAATGTTCCATCTCCTATAAAGGGATTTGTAATGCCCCGGATGTAATACTTTCCCTTTTGGGTATATAATATATCTCCGGCTTCATCTATTTCCATTCCGGGTTCTTTGTCTTTCGGGTTTTCGTCGTTTTGTTGTGTGCGTGCGTGGCATTCATTCATATCATGTAGACATGTGCATCGCATTGCATTTGTGTTGTCGGTTGCATCCGGTTCCACGCGTTCCTTCCCGTTGTCCGTTTCGCGTTCCGGAGCTCCCTCACGTGTCCATGACGTCCCGTAGGCCTACTTTGCTGTTTGGGCGTGTAACGTTACCGGTGTGCCGCGAGGTTGTCGTGTGTGTTGTTGTTTTGTTGTGTGCAACCCGCCTCTCAAATCTCGTCGCGTTTGGACTCCGTTTGCTATCCCAACAGTTATTCGTGTGGGTCCAAAGTGCCTCCACTTGTGGCCCAGAAACACCCCTACAGCAGCCACTACCATCTCCTAGGCCTATCTAAACTCCCCCCGCGATCGGATCCGTCGGATCGCGATCGGAGGGCTCCTAACACCCCTAAAACCCCTAACCCTAGGGAAAAACTGCTATATTTAGGCCCCCCTAGGTCCATTTTGGGCATCCCTAATTATCTTCCCCTTCTCTCCTCATTTTTTTTCCGTGCCCAACCAACTCCCAACAGCCACTTGGCTAAATTCTCCAGATCCCGCCGCCGGCTTCGATCGCCGCCGCAATCTTCGCCCAGATCGAAGCAGCAGCCAGCCGCAGCCGACCGGATCCTTCGATCGGCCAGGGTCAACGGCCCTCAAGCCTCCCTTCGCCGTTCCTTCGAGCGATCGCATCGCCTGGCGCAGGGCCCAGGACCACTTCACCGGCCGCTGGGCTCCCTCGCCTCCGACGCAGCCGCAAGGGCCAGCCAGGAGCCAGCTGGCCCGCGCCGCCATCGCCCCTTCGATCCAGCCCAAGGGACCACTTCCCCGGCGCCAGATCGGGCCCAGACTCCCCTCACCAGGCCGCGCCTCCTCCGGCCCATAGCCACTCCGCCTCCCGCCGCATCACCAGGCCACTCGCCGGGCTCCCCTTCTCCCGCAGGCGCAGGTGGGCCGCGAGGCGCCTCACTAGGCCGCCGCCTCCGCTCTGCGGTGGGCCGCGCCCGTCCACCGCCAGGCTTCCTCGCACCTCGCCGGGCCGCAGCCGCCTCCGCGGGCCGCGCCGCCAGTTCGTGGGCCAATCCGCCGCAGCTCTCCACCAGGCCGGCCTCCCTCCGCTTCCGGGCCGAGCCCATCTCCTCCTCTGCAGATCTGAGTTCTAGGTTGACTTTTACTCCCAAGTCCCTGTTAATTGTTTTCTGATGCATTTTTTCAACTGAGGATAACTTTTAGTGTGTTTGTCCGTTTCGCGCAAATAGCATGTCCAGACGTTCGTGGTGAATAGCACTATGTTTTATCTCTTTGTGTCATGCATGTTAGAGATCATCTAGGTGCTTGTTTTCCCGTTGCAAGAGTGCATCCCGGTTTAAACTGCTATTATGTGATGTTTTTATGTCATCTTTGCCATGTGATATCTTTTAGCTCGTTTGTCCGAATGATGCAAATGACATGTCCACATGTTCGTCTTGCCATGCTCTACATGTTGTTGGTGATAGGTTGCATATTAGATTTATTCTTGCCATGTTTATCATCGTTGCAAAGTGCCATGTGGCTGTGATGTTGTTTCACTTGTTATGATATGCCATCTTGTTGAGCTCGTTGCTATCGTTGTGTTTATCTCCATGAAGCATGCTTGTGTGTTTCGGAATCACCATCATGTGTACTTTGATGAGGTGCTTACCACTTGCCATGTTTAGTTTCGAGGTGACTTAAACTTGCTCTTTTAGATGCCATGATGAATTTGCTGTTTTAGGACTTGGTGGATTTTCACTAAGTCTGAAATCTGTAACGTTCCGATGCCATGTTCGTGTGATGTTCTAGGACAAACCATGTTAGTTTTGGAGTGGATCTTGATTGTTCCTTGTAGTATATATTGTTGGTTTTCCATTC
This sequence comes from Secale cereale, assembly GCA_902687465.1. Taxonomy (NCBI): domain Eukaryota; kingdom Viridiplantae; phylum Streptophyta; class Magnoliopsida; order Poales; family Poaceae; genus Secale; species Secale cereale. Next base: position 566,080,499 of record LR738711.1, on the reverse strand, counting down.
ATGTCCTCACATGCTTATTTGAGTGGCTGTAGCATGTTTATCTTTTGCTCCAAAGTTTCAATAAAATTCTGCTGCCAGAATTTTATTGTCAAGTTCAATATGTCCAAGCTTATTGCTATTGAACCGTCACTCCTTTGGGGGTGCACCTTTGGACTTAATTGCTGTAGTATATGTCTAGTTTATGTTCATGTACTTTGCCATGATGTTTGAGTGCTGTAGCTTAATTATTTTGTGCTCCGAAGATGCTATGTTGCTGTAATTTTCAGCTTTCGCTCATTTCTTGTTTCGGACATAACTTTTAGCCCGTAACTCCGATTTCAGCGAGTCTTATATGAAACTTGATTGATTTTCTGTGTAGATTCATAATATCAGATTGTTATCATGTTTTGAGATGAATTGCTTGAGTGCTATTTTCCGTGCTCCGTGTGCATCCTTAGTGCATCCATCATGCATCCATCATTTTCGAGTGCGCATTGCATCTTGTTGATTCGTGCCTTGTGTTATTGTATTGTTTAGAGCCGGAAGCTGAGACCGAGTACGAGTACGAGCACGAGGTTACCAACGAGGTTGAGCACGAGGACCCTTCTTACGATCCGAACGACTTCTCTTCAGGCAAGATGACCGAACCCCGATAACATTACTATCTTTGCCTATTGCTAGTAGTTCCGCTCTATAGTTTTGCCTCGATGCCCATGTTCTTCCTGTCAGCCTCCTACTTGAAACCTTTGCCATGTTTAACCACCCTACCTATGCAAACCGTTGCTTGGCTAAGTACGCTTCGCTCAACCCTTCTTATAGCATTGCTAGTTGCAGGTGAAGATCGAAGATGCTTGCTTCATGTTGAAGTTTTGTTGGGTTATATCACACTATATAAATGCTTAAAATGAAATCATCTATATAATGGCAAGGGTGGAAGGCTAAGCCTTTTGCTTGGTGATTTGTTCCACTCATGCCGTTAGGAACCGTATAAACCGGTGTTATGTTCCTTGATTATGCGTTCCTAACACGGTTGGGGTGTATGGGACCCCCTCGATAAACTGCTAAGTGCTAAGTCTTTTCCAGTAAGTCCCAACATTGGTACTATTTGCCTAATAACAAACTAAACTTGCATAGGGAGTTATAAACCCTTTTTCTTAATCAACAACCCCGGGCCAGTGCTCCACATGAGTGTTGGTCCGAAACGGGGAGTCTGCGGGGCCACCTCGAGGGAACTCAAGGTCTGGTAAAAACCTGTAGAATCGCCCATCCGGACATGGCCTGAGACGAGATACGCGCGGCTACTATCAGGGTGTCGGCACGCCGGGAGGATTTGCTGGATTAGTCTTACCTTAGTTCGGTGTATCTTGAGCACGGGATTCCGAGAATACTCGGGTCTTCCCACTTTGGAGTTGCGACTCCGCGGATCGTGGGCTTGTAATGGGTCAAGTTCGAACACCCCTGCAGGGTTATGAACTTTCGAAAGCCGTGCCCGCGGTTATGTGGCAGATGGGAGCTTGGTAATATCCGGTTGTAGATAACTTGACACAATGTTTCTAATACGCTACCAGCGTGTGTTCTGTGACTGTCAATTTCCGAATAGGGATTCGGGAGTAGAACACGGAGGGGTTATGTTTGTTGAGCTTGTAGCTAGGATCACTTCGTGATCACTTCTCGACCGAGGCTTTCTCTTCTCGCTCTCACTCACGTATGCTAGTTGCTAGTTGCTGCTGCAGACACTTACTCTTTTCTTTAGCCTTATCCTCTCCCAAGGCTTAAATAGTCTTGTTACCCGGGAACGGGATTGCTGAGTCCTCTGTGGCTCACAGTTACTTCACCACACCAGATGCAGGTCCAGTTGTGAGCTATCCAGGCGATGGCACCGAGCTGGATTGGGATTACGACGAGGAGCGTAGTCGGTACTATGTTCGATATCCGGATGATCAGTAGTGGAGACTTCTACTAGGATTCGATCCGACCTGTGGTTTATTTATTTAAGTTTGGTATCTTGACATTTGGTTTTTGCCCTTAGAGGGTTGTGATCTTCTTAATGTACGATGTTTGAGACATGTTTTGTATCTGTGTGACGTGGCGAGTGTAAGCCAACTATTTATGTTTACAATTCCCCTATTTTACATGAGATGTGCAAAGATTACCAAACTTGAGATCATTCTAGGATGGACTTATGCCTTTAAGTCGTGCCTCGACACGTTGGAGGTATAACTCCATCCTGGGCATTACAAGTTGGTATTCAGAGCCTTCTCCGACCTAGGAGCCCCCACTGATTGATCCAATCGTTGACGGTCGAGTCTAGGCACACACTGAAAACATTTTGAGTCCTATATTATATCGGAGAGTAGGATTTCTTTGCTTCTCATCCCCTTTCTCTCTGGTGAGGACTCCTGACGACTACTCTTGTCTCTCCTATCTTAAAAAATTGCACAAAATTTTTTTTTAGGAATCTCGCGAGTATTCTGGGATTGTTTCGATGTTCTTGTGAAGAGGATATTGTTCTCGATGCCTCCTGACATTAGGGGTTGTGGCAGTGTCTCGGGGAGTTGAGCTTCGGGGTATTGTCGTCACAAGCATATCGCGGCAGTACTAAATACTTAAGACGGCCGACATCGAAAATCTCTCCTATACAGCCAGTGGCAAGATAACCCCGACATCACCCAGTACTGGGGAGGTAGTTCGGGAGTATTGCCATAGCTTGTTATAGTGGATGCTTTTCGAAGGTCCGAGGTAAACAGTTTCCGAGAAAGACTGGTTATGTGTTGAAGGATTGATACACCTGGATGTAGGTTTAGAGTTGATTGCGCGGTGCTTCCCGTGTATCCCCAACACCTGATTGCATAACTGGAATCTTTCGGAAATTTATAGGTGGGTTTATCCAGTAGATCGTAGGCATTCTTCCAACGAATGCAGGTTAGTGAGTTCGGGGTTCTACATTGAGTGAAGTGGTTTATGACCGATGTTACTATCAGGAGTTGCATCTTAAAGGATCCTTGGCTATGCTGATCCGGGGATTGCAAAACCTTTTCATAACGCGTTCATATGCTTTCAGCACAAAGATGTTAGAACGAAGCTCCTATCTTGTGTTTGTTCCCGTCTGTACCTTGTTGTTTTCTTATTTTACCTTTTGTCCCCTATGTGGCTTCTCGTGAAGATTGATGTTATCATTTAACTGAGAATTTCATTCGTTCCTCTTGTTCGAATGCTTTCATTCGTTCTTATTGTTCGAATGATTATTGTGAAGACTTGTTGCAATTCATTCCATCGATTCAGCTTATACCTTCTGTCAATCAATTGCTGATTCGTGGTCATCTCTTTCAGGATGGCTCCGAAAAGGGTTCCCAACGATAACCCAAAGGGTGAAGAGGTCCCAGAACGTCCTCCTTCCCCTCCTCCTCCGCCTGAGGCTTGGAGAGCGATTATGCAGACTACAGCTCAGAACACCCAGATGTTGATGCAGATGATGCAACAGATGCAAGCTAATCAAGCTAATCAGGGTGTTCCAGGGAATCAAGGCAACTTCTTCAACCAGCAGCACCATGCTACTCTCAACCAGTTCTTGGCCAAAAATCCAAAAGCTTTCAGTTACTGTGTCGATCCTCTTGATGCTGAAGATTGGTTAACCGACAAAAAGAAGCATTTTGAGTGCAGTAACGTGAAGGAAGATGATTATGTGAAGTTCGCAGCATTCCAACTGAAAGATCAAGCAGCTGACTGGTGGCAGCAGTACAAAGACTCCAGGCCAGGTCAAGTGATCTCTTGGGAGAATTTCTGCAAGGATTTTCGCTCGCACCATATTCCAACAAGTGTCATCGAGGGCATGCGTGAGCAATTCCGCAACCTGAAGCAGGGCTCTATGATAGTCTATCAGTATAATGTCAAGTTCCAAAACCACGCCCGCTATGCTAAGCAAGACATTCCTGATGCCAAGAGCAAAATCTACCAGTTCCGTGGAGGTCTCAAAGATGAACTTCAGCTTGCTCTCACCTTGTTCGAGCCCGATGAATTCGACAAGTTCTATAACATGGCTTTGAAACAAGAAGCAGCTCAACTTAAGATGGAGGCTTCTAAGAAGAGAATTTGAGATGCCGTTCATTCTTCCTCATCGTCTCAGTTGGCTGCGAAACAACAGAAATTCTGGCTTCCTCCTCCTCCAGTGATTCGAGCTCCTTACAACAACTCCAACAACTCCAACAGCTACAAGAACTCCGGTGGACGTGGTTTCTCCCACCCACCCAACCCGAGCAACCAGTCGAAGAAGCAGTTTCAGTCTCAACGCTCAAAGTCCAGTGGTTCTCATTTCCATCCTCTCTCAGAAGTGACTTGCAACAAATGCACTCAGAAAGGTCACTATGCCAACAGATGTCCGAATCCGAAGCGTCTTGCACCTCCTCCACCTGTGAGTTAAGCTATTGTCAGGCATGATCCAAAGGCAGCAAGGGTCAATCTGATGAGTGCAGCGCAAGCGGAGAATTCTTCTGATGTCATTTTGGGTAACCTTCCAGTGAACTCTTTTCCAGCTAAAGTGTTGTTTGATTCAGGTGCTACATGTTCCTTCATGTCATCTCCTTTTGCATCCAAGCACAATATTGTCACTTCAAATTTGCCTCAGAAGTTGCAAGTTGTTTCTCCGGGCAGGATTATGACTTCTAGTGTCTATGCTCCCGATGTTTCTATTCGCATGGGAGATTATCGTTTTCTGGCTAAACCGGTGGTTCTTGGTAATTCCGACATCGACCTCATCCTCGGAATGGATTGGCTTTCTCAGCATGATGCTCACATTGATTGTGCTCAAAAGGAAGTCAAGATGACTCATTCTGATGAAGATGTGATTATCTTTGCCTCCAGGGATAACACTATCAGGCTTTTCTCTCTCAATGATAAGGGAGAAATTAATGCCATATCTCAAATTCCGGTGGTGAACGAATATCAAGACGTCTTTCCTGAACAACTTCAGGCATGCCTCCACACCGTCAGGTGGAATTCGTTATTGAACTCGAGCCGGGTACTGAGTCAGCATGCCGGCGTCCATACAAGCTCTCTCCGAATGAATTGAAGGAATTGAAGAAGCAGCTTGATAAACCGGAGAGTATGGGTCTCATCAGGCCTAGTACGTCTCCTTGGGGCTGTGGTGTCTTATTTGTCAAGAAGAAAGATGGCACGGAGCGTCTCTGTGTTGATTACCGGCCATTGAACAAGAAGACGATTAAGAACAAGTATCCGCTCCCCAACATCAACGAACTCTTCGAGCAGCTCAAAGGAGCTAAAGTGTTCTCTAAGCTTGACCTCCGAATGGGCTATCATCAAATTCGCATTCGCGAGGAAGACATTCCCAAGACGGCCTTCAGAACGAGCTACGGTTCATACGAGTATACCGTCATGTCTTTTGGTCTCGCCAATGCTCCTCCTACCTTCTCGAGGATGATGCACTACATCTTCAACCCCTATACTGGCGAGTTTGTGCTTGTGTATCTGGATGATATTCTGGTGTTTTCCAAGAATGAAGAAGATCACAAAAAGCACTTACGTCTGGTTCTTGATCGACTCCGAGAGCATAAGTTCTATGCCAAGTTCTCCAAGTGCGAATTTTGGCTCGATAAGGTTTTGTACGTGGGCCATATCATCTCAGCTGACGGTATTGCGGTAAATCCCGAGAAAGTTGAAGCAATTGTCAACTGGGAAGCTCCTCAGAACGTCAAGCAGCTCCGCAGTTTTCTGGGTCTTGCCAGCTATTGCAGAAGGTTCGTTGAGAACTTCTCCAAGATTGCCAAGCCTCTTTCCAACTTGCTTCAGAAGGATGTCAAATACTTTTGGTCTCCAGAGTGTGAAATGGCATTCAAAACCCTCAAAGATAAGCTTGTCTCTGCTCCAGTTCTGACTCCTCCAGATGATTCCAAGCCCTATGAAGTATTCTGTGATGCTTCTCTTCAAGGTCTTGGTGGTGTGCTTATGCAAGATAAGAGAATAGTGGCATACACTTCTCGTCAGCTCAAGCCAAGTGAGAAGAACTATCCCACACATGATCTCGAGCTAGCAGCTGTGGTACATGCTTTGATTACGTGGAGACATCTGTTGTTGGGCAGAAAGGTTGACATCTTCACCGATCACAAGAGCTTGAAGTACATCTTCACACAGCCGCGTCTGAACCTCCGTCAGACTCGTTGGGTTGAAATGATCCAAGAGTATAATCCCACCATTGAATACACTCCTGGCAAGGCGAATGTGATTGCAGATGCTTTGAGCAGAAAGGCATATTGCAACAGCCTTCTTATCAAGTCGTACCAGCCTGAGCTTTGTGAAGCATTCAGGAAACTCAACCTCCAAGTTGTTCCGCAGGGTTTTCTTGCAAATCTTCAAATTGCTCCTACCTTGGAAGATCAGGTCCGTGAGGCCCAACTCAGGGATACCATGGTGAAGAAGGTGAAACATGGTATTGCAAAGGGCACTCCAAAATACAAGTGCTTTCGTGTTGATGACAGAGATACCTTGTTCTTCGAGGACAGACTCGTTGTTCCCAAAGGTGATCTCAGGAAGCTCATAATGGAAGAAGCACATGATTCTCTCCTTTCCATTCATCCTGGCAGTTCCAAGATGTATCAAGACCTCAAGCAGTCTTACTGGTGGACACGCATGAAAAGGGAAATTGCCCAATTCGTGAACGTGTGTGATGTGTGCAGAAGAGTGAAAGCAGAACATCAACGTCCAGCCGGTCTTCTCCAACCTCTTCCTATTCCCGAGTGGAAGTTCGACCACATTGAAATGGACTTCGTCACTGGCTTTCCTAAGTCCAAGCGAGGAAATGATGCTATCTTTGTGGTGATTGACAAGCTTACCAAAGTCGCTCACTTCCTGCCAGTCAAAGAATCAATCAATGCAGCTCAATTGGCAGAGCTGTACACTTCCAGAATTGTGTCCTTACATGGAATTCCTCAAGTTATATCCTCAGACCGTGGAAGTTTGTTCACATCCAGGTTCTGGGACTCCTTTCAGTCCGCCATGGGCACTAAGATCAGGTTCAGCACTGCTTTTCACCCTCAGACTAGTGGTCAAGTCGCGCGTGTGAATCAGATTCTAGAAGACATGCTCAGAGCCTGTGTCATATCCTTCGGCATGAAATGGGAAGACTGCCTTCCATTTGCCGAGTTCTCTTACAACAACAGCTTTCAAGCAAGTGCAGGCAAAGCACCGTTTGAAATCCTCTATGGCAGAAAGTGCCGTACCCCTCTCAACTGGTCTGAAACAGGCGAACGTCAACTTCTTGGCAATGACTTGATCTTAGAAGCCGAAGAAATGTGCAAAGTCATACGTGAGAATCTCAAGGCCGCTCAGTCGCCTCAGAAGAGCTACTATGACGGCAAGCATCGTGATTTGGCATTCAACATTGATGATCATGTCTATCTCCATGTGTCTCCGATGAAAGGCACCCAAAGATTCGGTATCAAAGGAAAGCTTGCTCCTAGATACGTCGGGCCTTTCAAGATTCTTGGCAAAAGAGGCGATCTATCCTATCAACTCGAGCTCCCTCCCAACTTCGCCAATGTTCATGATGTCTTCCATATGTCTCAACTCCGCAAATGCTTCAAGGCACCTGAGCGCATGATTCCGTTTGAAGAGATTGATCATCAACAAGACATGTCCTACCGAGAGCATCCAGTTGCAATTCTCGAAGAAACCGAACGCAAGACCCGCAACAAGTCCATCAAATTCTTGAAAGTCGAGTGGTCACATCACACCGACCGAGAAGCTACCTGGGAACGACAAGATCATCTTCGTTCCGAGTACCCTTCCTTTTTCCAGTCCTAGATCTCGGGACGATATCTTTTTGTAGTAGAGGAGAGTTTGTAATGCCCCGGATGTAATACTTTCCCTTTTGGGTATATAATATATCTCCGGCTTCATCTATTTCCATTCCGGGTTCTTTGTCTTTCGGGTTTTCGTCGTTTTGTTGTGTGCGTGCGTGGCATTCATTCATATCATGTAGACATGTGCATCGCATTGCTTTTGTGTTGTCGGTTGCATCCGGTTCCACGCGTTCCTTTCCGTTGTCCGTTTCGCGTTCCGGAGCTCCCTCACGTGTTCGTGACGTCCCGTAGGCCTACTTTGCTGTTTGGGCGTGTAACGTTACCGGTGTGCCGCGAGGTTGTCGTGTGTGTTGTTGTTTTGTTGTGTGCAACCCGCCTCTCAAATCTCGTCGCGTTTGGACTCCGTTTGCTATCCCAACAGTTATTCGTGTGGGTCCAAAGTGCCTCCACTTGTGGCCCAGAAACACCCCTACAGCAGCCACTACCATCTCCTAGGCCTATCTAAACTCCCCCCGCAATCGGATCCGTCGGATCGCGATCGGAGGGCTCCTAACACCCCTAAAACCCCTAACACTAGGGAAAAACTGTTATATTTAGGCCCCCCCTAGGTCCATTTTGGGCATCCCTAATTATCTTCCCCTTCTCTCCTCATTTTTTTTCCGTGCCCAACCAACTCCCAACAGCCACTTGGCTAAATTCTCCAGATCCCGCCGCCGGCTTCGATCGCCGCCGCAATCTTCGCCCAGATCGAAGCAGCAGCCAGCCGCAGCCAACCGGATCCTTCGATCGGCTAGGGTCAACGGCCCTCGAGCCTCCCTTCGCCGTTCCTTCGAGCGATCGCATCGCCTGGCGCAGGGCCCAGGACCACTTCACTGGCCGCTGGGCTCCCTCGCCTCCGAAGCAGCCACAAGGGGCCAGCCAGGAGCCAGCTGGCCCGCGCCGCCATCGCCCCTTCGATCCAGCCCGAGGGACCACTTCCCCGGCGCCAGATCGGGCTCAGACTCCCCTCACCAGGCCGCACCTCCTCCGGCCCATAGCCACTCCGCCTCCCGCCGCATCAACAGGCCACTCGCCGGGCTCCCCTTCTCCTACAGGCGCAGGTGGGCCGCGAGGCGCCTCACTTGGCCGCCGCCTCCGCTCCGCGGTGGGCCGCACCCGTCCACCGCCAGGCTTCCTCGCACCTCGCCGGGCCGCAGCCGCCTCCGCGAGCCAGCCGCCAGTTCGCGGGCCAATCCGCCGCAGCTCTCCACCAGGCCGGCCTCCCTCCGCTTTCGGGCTGAGCCCATCTCCTCCTCTGCAGATCTGAGTTCTAGGTTGACTTTTACTCCCAAGTCCCTGTTAATTGTTTTCTGATGCATTTTTTCAACTGAGGATAACTTTTAGTGTGTTTGTCCGTTTCGCGCAAATAGCATGTCCAGACGTTCGTGGTGAATAGCACTACGTTTTATCTCTTTGTGTCATGCATGTTAGAGATCATCTAGGTGCTTGTTTTCCCGTTGCAAGAGTGCATCCCGGTTTAAACTGCTGTTATGTGATGTTTTTATGTCATCTTTGCCATGTGATATCTTTTAGCTCGTTTGTCCGAATGATGCAAATGACATGTCCACATGTTCGTCTTGCCATGCTCTACATGTTGTTGGTGATAGGTTGCATGTTAGATTTATTCTTGCCATGTTTATCATTGTTGCAAAGTGCCATGTGGCTGTGATGTTGTTTCACTTGTTATGATATGCCATCTTGTTGAGATCGTTGCTATCGTTGTGTTTATCTCCATGAAGCATGCTTGTGTGTTTCAGAATCACCATCATGTGTACTTTGATGAGGTGCTTACCACTTGCCATGTTTAGTTTCGAGGTGACTTAAACTTGCTCTTTTAGATGCCATGATGAATTTTCTGTTTTAGGACTTAGTGGATTTTCACTAAGTCTGAAATCTGTAACGTTCCGATGCCATGTTCGTGTGATGTTCTAGGACAAACCATGTTAGTTTTGGAGTGGATCTTGATTGTTCCTTGTAGTATATATTGTTGGTTTTCCATTCATGTCCTCACATGCTTATTTGAGTGGCTTTAGCATGTTTATCTTTTGCTCCAAAGTTTCAATAGAATTCAGCTGCCAGAATTTTATTGTCAAGTTCAATATGTCCAAGCTTATTGCTATTGAACCGTGACTCCTTTGGGGGTGCACCTTTGGACTTAATTGCTGTAGTATATGTCTAGTTTATGTTCATGTCCTTTGCCATGATGTTTGAGTGCTGTAGCTTAATTATTTTGTGCTCCGAAGATGCTATGTTGCTGTAATTTTCAGCTTTCGCTCATTTCTTGTTTCGGGCATAACTTTTAGCCCGTAACTCCGATTTCAGCGAGTCTTATATGAAACTTGATTGATTTTCCGTGTAGATTCATAATATCAGATTGTGATCATGTTTTGAGATGAATTGCTTGAGTGCTATTTTCCGTGCTCCGTATGCATCCTTAGTGCATCCATCATGCATCCATCATTTTCGAGTGCGCATTGCATCTTGTTGATTCGTGCCTTGTGTGATTGTATTGTTTAGAGCCGGAAGCTGAGACCAAGTACGAGTACAAGCACGAGGTTACCAACGAGGTTGAGCACGAGGACCCTTCTTACGATCCGAACGACTTCTCTTCAGGCAAGATGACCGAACCCCGATAACATTACTATCTTTGCCTATTGCTAGTAGTTCCGCTCTATAGTTTTGCCTCGATGCCCATGTTCTTCCTGTCAGCCTCCTACTTGAAACCTTTGCCATGTTTAACCACCCTACCTATGCAAACCGTTGCTTGGCTAAGTACGCTTCGCTCAGCCCTTCTTATAGCATTGCTAGTTGCAGGTGAAGATCGAAGATGCTTGCTTCATGTTGAAGATTTGTTGGGTTATATCACACTATATAAATGCTTAAAATTAAATAATCTATATATTGGCAAGGGTGGAAGGCTAAGCCTTTTGCTTGGTGATTTGTTCCACTCATGTCGTTAGGAACCGTATAAACCGGTGTTATGTTCCTTGATTATGCGTTGCTAACACGGTTGGGGTGTATGGGACCCCCTCGATAAACCGCTAAGTGCTAAGTCTTTTCCAGCAAGTCCCAACATTGGTACTATCTGCCTAATAACAAACTAAACTTGCATCGGGAGTTATAAACCCTTTTTCTTAATCAACAACAACGGGCCAGTGCTCCACATGAGTGTTGGTCCGAAACGGGGAGTCTGCGGGGCCACCTCGAGGGAACTCAAGGTTTGGTAAAAACCTGTAGAATCGCCCATCCGGACGTGGCCTGAGACGAGATACGCGCGGCTACTATCAGGGTGTCGGCACGCCGGGAGGATTTGCTGGATTAGTCTTACCTTAGTTCGGTATATCTTGAGCACGGGATTCCGAGAATACTCGGGTCTTCCCACTTTGGAGTTGCGACACCGCGGATCGTGGGCTTGTAATGGGTCAAGTTGGAACACCCCTGTAGGGTTATGAACTTTCGAAAGCCGTGCCCGCGGTTATGTGGCAGATGGGAGCTTGTTAATATCCGGTTGTAGATAACTTGACACAATGTTTCTAATACACTACCAGCGTGTGTTCCGTGACTGTCAATTTCCGAATAGGGATTCGGGAGTTGAACACGGAGGGGTTATGTTTGTTGAGCTTGTAGCTAGGATCACTTCGTGATCACTTCTCGACCGAGGCTTTCTCTTCTCTCTCTCACTCACGTAAGCTAGTTGCTAGTTGCTGCTGCAGACACTTACTCTTTTCTTCAGCCTTATCCTCTCCCAAGGCTTAAATAGTCTTGTTACCCGGGAACGGGATTGCTGAGTCCTCTGTGGCTCACAGTTACTTCACCACACCAGATGCAGGTCCAGTTGTGAGCTATCCAGGCGATGGCACCGAGCTGGATTGGGAGTGCGACGAGGAGCGTAGTCGGTACTATGTTCGATATCCGGATGATCAGTAGTGGAGACTTCTACTAGGATTCGATCCGACCTGTGGTTTATTTATTTAAGTTTGGTATCTTGACATTTGGTTTTTGCCCTTAGAGGGTTGTGATCTTCTTAATGTATGATGTTTGAGACATGTTTTGTATCTGTGTGACGTGGCGAGTGTAAGCCAACTATTTATGTTTACAATTCCCCTCTTTTACATGAGATGTGCAAACATTACCAAACTTGAGATCATTCTAGGATGGACTTATGCCTTTAAGTCGTGCCTCGACACGTAGGAGGTATAACTCCATCCTGGGCATTACAGGATTAGCTAGCAGTTTCTCTATCATACCCGAAGGAATTTCAAAGTAAACATTTTCAGTAGGTTCAGTAGGTTGAGGAGCAACTCTTTGCTCTACTGGTCGGGGTGAAGATACCCCGAACAAGCCCCGCAAAGGATTATGTTCCATAGTAACAAGTGACAGCAAATTTCAGCACACTATATAATTTTTTCCTTACTAAATTCCACTTACCAAAGGCGCTTCACTCCCCAGCAACGGTGCCAGAAAAGAGTCTTGATGACCCACAAGTATATGGGATCTATCGTAGTTCTTTCAATAAGTAAGAGTGTCGAACCCAACGAGGAGCAGAAGGAAATGATAGGCAGTTTTCAGTAAGGTATTCTCTGCTAGCACTGAAACTATCGGTAGCAGATAGTTTTGTGATAAGGTAATTTGTAACGAGTAACAAGTAATAAAAGTAAATAAGGTGCAGCAATATGGCCCAATCCTTTTTGTAGCAAAGGACAAGCCTGGAAAAACTCCTATATAAAGGAAAGTGCTCCCGAGGACACATGGGAATTATCGTCAAGCTAGTTTTCATCACGCTCATATGATCCGCGTTCGCTACTTTGATAATTTGGTATGTGGGTGGACCGCTGCTTGGGTACTTCCCTTATTTGGACAAGCACCCCACTTATGAATAACCTCTATTGCAAGCATCCGCAACTACAAAAGAAGTATTAAGGTAAACCTAACCATAGCATGAAACATATGGATTCAAATTGGCCCCTTACGAAGTAACGCATAAACTAGGGTTTAAGCTTCTGTCACTCTAACAACCAATCATCTACTTATTAGTTCCCAATGCCTTCCTCTAGGTCCAAACAATGGTGAAGTGTCATGTAGTCGTCGTTCACATAACACCACTAGAGGAAAGACAACATACATCTCATCATAATACAGAACGAATACCAAATTCACATGACTACTTATAGCAAGACTTCTCCCATGTCCTCGGGAACAAATGTAACTACTCACAAATCATATTCATGTTCATAATCAGAGAGGTATTATTATGCATAAAGGATCTGAACATATGATCTTCCACTGAATAAAACAACTAGCATCAACTACAAGGAGTAATCAACACTACTAGCAACCCACTGGTACCAATCTGAGGTTTTGGGACAAAGATTTGACACAAGAGATGAACTAGGGTTTGATAGGAGATGGTGCTGGTGAAGATGTTGATGGAGATTGACCCCTTCCTGATGAGAGGATCGATGGTGATGATGATGGTGACGATTTCCCCCTCCCGGGGTGATGTTTCCCCGGCAGAACAGCTCCGTCGGAGCCCTAGATTGGTTCCGCCATGGTTCCGCCTCGAGACGGCGGCGCTTCGTTCCGAAAGCTTCCTTCTTATTTTTTCAGGGTAGAAGACACCTTATACCAGAAGATGGGCATTGGGGGGCTGCCAGGTGGCCCACGAGGCAGGGGGCGCGCCCAGGGGGTTAGGGGGCGCACCCCACCCTCGTGGACGTTGGGTGGCCCCCCTCTGGTGCTTTCTTCGCCCAATATTTGTAATATATTCCAAAACTGACTTTCGTGGAGTTTCAGGACTTTTTCAGTTGTGCAGAATAGGTCTCTAATATTTGCTCCTTTTCCAGCCCAGAATTCCAGCTGCCGGCATTCTCCCTCTTCATGTAAACCTTGTAAAATAAGAGAGAAAAGACATAAGTATTGTGACATAAAGTTTAATAAAAGTCCATAATGCAATAAATATCTATATAAAAGCATGATGCAAAATGGACGTATCACGCTCCAAGTGCCATATGATCAGGTTTAGCGTACTAGGCCCTTTTCAGGTGTGACTGACTGCTCCATCATCCCGATAGGGCGGGTCCGCCTCCCTGTCACATTTGGCGACCGCAAGAACTACCATACCGAGCTCATCGACTTCCACGTCGCCCACATCCGTCTCCCGTATAATGCCATCCTCGGGTAACCGGCCTTGGCCAAGTTCATGGTAGCGACCCACCACGGCTACAACGTCCTCAAGATGCCAGGAAGCGACGGCATCATCACGGTCACCTGGAACGAGAAAGATGTGGTGTGCTCCCTCGAGCACGCCTACCAAGCTGCAGCGGTTGAGAACTTAGATGCCAAGGGATTTTCCTACCCACCCGAGGTTGTCCCAAAGAAGAATAAGCAGGTACTCACCATGGGGCCTCAAGGGGGCGGAGCACCTGGCAACCAAGACTTAGGACCTGCGCCTACGGACGGGGCACCTTCCCCTCTAGCATAGGAAGGCGCGCCCAGCGCCCCTCTCAGGCTGGACTCAGGGGCTCTCCTCTGGAGGGCCTCTGACTTAGACAACGTGATGAGGGAGGCGCTCAGGCAACATGTGGAGGTGTGCTTCAGCGTGCGCTTCCGCAAAGAGAGCATAGGGCGTGAGGCACCTGGTGTTCAGGAGTTCATCCCCAAGGCAATCAAAGATCTTCAGGAGGCAAGGGAAATGCGAGGCGAGCATCCCCCCGCGTCACCAGGCACCGCTCCCTCTACCAACGAGGGAAGGGGGCTGCTAGTCTGCGTTAACATCCCAGGGCTCAATAGAGCCACGTCTAAGGAATTCTTCTAGCCGTCCCAAGTGGGCTAGTGCGAGGGTCCCCCTCACAGATACGTTTGCATGCCTTTCAGCCTGCCGAACAGCACTGCCCTGCACTAGCACCGCATGGGGAGCATCCTAGCAGCTCGCGAGGCCAAGTACCAGGAGATCTTGGCGGAGGAATTTCTAACCCTTCACGATCCTCCTGGACCACAGGAGCCTTGTGGGATTCATGGGCCAGACGACTCATGAGGAGCGACTTCAGCGGCGTGCATCTCCAGCTACCCCAACACTTCTTCCGCAACCGTTCTAGGTGACATTTTTGTTTGTTCAGTTCGGGGCGCCTCACGGGCTGCATCATCCCCAAACTGTGTGGGTCTGTCCCTACAGCGTGTATCGTCTTTCCTTCTCATTCAGTTGGCAGCGCCCCTCGAGCTGCATCATCCCCAAGCCATGTCGGTCTCTCCCTACAACGTGTATCATTTTTGCATCTATTATAACTTGCCTTATCCTTGCCATGATTTATCCTCTAATTATTCCCTATTCACCTGGTGCCCCAACACCCTCCGCGGCTCCCGCACTTTACCAACCTGCCGGTTGATCGTTCCAATTAATCGTTGGCACGGTGCCTATGCTCGAGTTCGTGCCTCTAGCGCCAGAACTCCTGAGAGACCGAGCTCTGATTCGCAGCCAGCCCTGCGCACGACACCTCACCGGGTCCTTAGTGCCTACGCATGCAAGTGGAAAGATCAACGACAACGAGGCAAGCTCTGTCACATACTATGACCACTTTCTCAGATTGATTTGAAGGAACCTTTGGAGTCAGGCCAGGGTGGCCTCGCCGGCCACTCGCCTTGACGCACCCCGCTTGCACCTTAAAGGGGGGCTCATGAGCATCGCGCCTTAGGGCTCCTACCTGCTCGCGAGCACTCACCCCCTGGCCTTGACCACGGCATCGCGACCTAGCATACCAGCGGCGGCTGAGCTTCACTCGAGGGCTGGGGCCCAAGGACGTAGAGCACTTGTCTGAGCCAAGGGGGGAGAGACCGGCGTGAGCCTCACCTAGAGGCGCCATCGCAAGGACACAGTCGGGCACCCTGCAGGGAATTCACCGCAAGATAAGTCACCCCCGCATAATAACTTGGACTATGCAACTTGATGTTTCGATCTTCGTGATCTTGATCGGGTAGTGTCGTTTTCCTTTTCGGCCTCTAGGAAGCTGCTTGCGCACTAAAGGGGACCCCCAGAGCATCGCATCTCAAGGGCTCCTACCGGACCTTGGGACGCTCACCTCCTCGCCTTGACCATTACATCCCGACCTGGCATACCAGCGATGGCCGAAGCCTACCTGGCGACTAGGTTCTGTCGGCATAGAGCACCAAGCTACCGTGAGAACGAAAAAGAACATGGTGCTAAG
The DNA here is from genome assembly GCA_902687465.1 of Secale cereale. Taxonomy (NCBI): domain Eukaryota; kingdom Viridiplantae; phylum Streptophyta; class Magnoliopsida; order Poales; family Poaceae; genus Secale; species Secale cereale. The sequence continues at coordinate 566,064,472 of LR738711.1, read as the reverse complement.
AGAGATACGCAATCACAATACTAAAAGAGGAGTGGTTACATTAAGGCGAAAACATTGCAACCTCTTACATGCCCCCACGGGGCTTAACATGATTCCGCGCAGGGAGACAAAGGAAGGAAGTTAGGAGAACCCCGATCGGGGACATCACCGAAGACGCCGGGCAGATGTCGTCACCCTGCCCTGGGCACAGCGAGAGCTCGGTGGCTCGTAGCTATCTTCGTTGCTGGTCTCCAGATCGCCGCTGGACTCTGGCGATTCGCTGTCGCTGGTGGAGGAGCTGCTAACAACGCCACGGGCAAGTTCAACTCCCGTGGCCATATCACGCGGATCACCCCTCCCGGGGGAGCATTCCAAGCACTGGCCGTCCTCACTTAAGACCTTGAAGAAGAGTGTAGGGACTCCGTCGTACTCGAAGTAAATGATGGAGGCTCCTTCCGGACGGCAAGAGCAGGCGATCTCGCCCCATCCTCGAGTCATGAAGACGTCGGCCGGGGGGGCGACCTCAACCTCTGCCTCTGTAGCTTGGCTGCAGCACCCAGCGTGCTGCAACCATAGCTTGGCAAGCCGCCTTGGCGGCATCAGCTCGGCGAAGAACCTCAGGAGATGGATCCATGAAGGCGGTGGCATCGCCGTCCACACCACAAACTCCCGGGAGGTGCCATCAGCATGGGTCCCGTAGCCAAATGGCCGCTCGGCCGCAGCCGATCCTCCGCGATCACGGCCCGGGCGAGGGCGGACGTTGCCCTCCTGCCCAGGGCCTTGCACGCGAGTATGAAAGGGGATCGGTAAACCAGGCGGAGGCCGCTCCAACCAAGGTCGCGTCACTTCAAGTCCTTCGCCGGCATCAGAGGGACGGCCGAGCCTTTTCTTCGGCTGGAGGGGCCCGATCTCCTCCCAAGGAGCCTTGCCTTTCTTCGTCACAGAGAACCTCCTTATCGGTGCCGTGGACGTTTTGGCAAGACGGCATAGCAAGAAGGAGGAACGAGGAGCAAGGGGATGTATATGACTAGGGGGCTCCACTCCCCTCATTTATAGCAAGAAGGAGGCGAACCGCTGGTCTCGACAATTGGAGGTAATGATGACCCTTTTGCATGCAGTAGGCTCCTGTCAAGTCGAAACGGTTGCCGATGCAGCATGGGAAAGCGGAGAGCCCCACGTCCAATCCAGGCGCCACATGTCAATCAGGTCTGTAGGCAGTTGGGGCCCGCGGCGCTTTGCCCTTGCCCTTTGACTTAGCTTCGAAGCCAAGCCCGAGCGTGCCTTGGGCCCGGGGGCTACTGTCGGCGTTCTAGGAACCGGGATACCCAGACTTGCCTACCTGCGGCCCATGACATGGCTCCTTCACCGGCCTGGTATGACCCATCCTCAACATTGAAACTCAAGACCCTCGCGAGGGGCCAAGCCTCGCGATGTGGACGACATCAAGACCCCTGAAAGGAGCAGTCTCACCAGGCTGGCTTCCGAGGGGTGGATATCTCTATGCAATCCCTCACCTCGTTCGAGACCCTGCCCGTATGTACGTATGTGTCCGTATTTGTTGGCATCTGGTTGTACGTACGTGTACCCGGTTTAGACTTGACTGCATGAACTTCTACTACACATGCCGCTGCTTGCATGGCCATGGTTCATCATTGCAGAGAGACCGATCGACCAGTATGTACGTACACGTTCGCGACCAGAATGACAACGCTACGTACACTTTGACCAGGTGGGTCCCGACTGTCAGGGAGGACAAGGAGGCACTTCCTTACGTGCGAAGTTATTGATGGTGGGTCCCCGCGGTCAGGGGGAGAATCATTTTTTTGCCCATAATTTGGACGCACTTCCTTGCATGCGAAGATGTAGCTGGTGGGTCCATCTGTCAGCCTCCCCGCGTAGAGTGCTCTTCCGATGGCTATCGTTCGTTGACCACGTTGACCACGCCACGAGGACAGCACCCAGGCGGTGGATGACGACGAGGCCTAGGAATGGAACGACGCGGAGCCAGGGAAGACAAGGAAGGTGGATGCCCACACGGAGGGGAGTACGAGGGTTCATTGGTTCGGCTGCGGTGTGAGGCTGCCGTCGCCGGAGAATAATAGGAGGTGTTGGTGAGTAGAGGAATGGCCTGCACAATGATGGGAGTAGGGTGGGCCGGTGAGTCCTGCGCGGAAGCACAACCGGACACGGGAGGCGGTAGCAGGCGGTACCGCCGGCGGTGGTTTGGGCGGCTAAAGCAAAAATATCCGAGATTGAAGAAAAGCACAACATCCGTTGGATGGACATCCAACGGCCACTGCTGCTAGAACCGTGTGTTGACTATAAGTTGACAAAGCCTTGCGTACACGTCAACTTAGTAGGCCCACAAGTGTGTGCCAGAGAATATATAGCCCATTTGCGATTTGTAAGTATGTACAACCCATTTTTGAATTCTAATGGAATTTACTATAGCCCATTTACGGTTTATTAAAATTACAGCCCACTTTCTACCTAGGACGACGATTAATAATTTCAAACAACCGCTCAAAACAAAATTTAATATAATTTCCCACATTTTGATTGGATCCGAAATATTTTTATCCTGAAATTTCGAGTCACCTTAAATATAATTTCAAAATAAATTTGTATTACGTAAAAATCCAACAAAATATTGCGCACGCAACAAGTAATGAAATTAAAATTTTCAAAATCCAAAAATAATATATTTTTACATAATTACGTGTTTGGTGCATTTTTTTAAAGTTACACTCCAGTTTTTAAAATTACATCCCATTTATTATTTCTTAAAGCCCATTTTGTTGTTAAGCCTAATACATCCCTCCTAGGAAACATTTGCAGCCCAGCGGGGTGGGGAATAAAAAGTTGACCTGGGCTGGGTATTCCTCAAAAAAAAGTATAGCTAGGATAGCTACTTTCAGCTTAAAAAAAATATTTGGGCTGGATATTTGCACGACATAAAATAATAGCCTAGGCTAAACGGGCCACAGCCCGCCCAGTTGATACCTTCTCATCTGTACAACAACAAAAACATCGCCCAAGAAAAACTCTGCTCACACCTCAAAAACATAAATACTGCTCGAGCTGTTGGCTCCCAGCTTTCGGCCGCTCCTTGTGCAATTCTCTCGTTTATTGACTACATAGGTTGATAATGGTGTGGTACCATGATGTCAGGAAACAAGGATGAAGCAAAAAAATAGTTGTATCTATATCTATATCTATACCACTACATAGTGTTCCAGTAGATTCAAATATTAGCCGTTGGATATGCTCCATCCAACAGTCGAGAGATGGCAAATCCGAGCATTATGATCCGTTGGATAAAGTTTCCAACTTATAGGATTCTGCCACATGGCCTTCTAATTGAACCCCAACTCTACCATCTCATGTTTTCAAGAAGCATCTTTCCACATACTTATCTGATACTCTATAGAAAGAGACTAGAACAATCTGGATCTAGAGACGTAAGAACCAAGTTGGATTTTGACAAATAAGATTGTAGGAAAGGAAATACACATTCAAATGTTTCCCATGCCTTTATATATTTAAATGACGTGCAAAGCACGTACAATTTGCTAGTATAATAAGGAGACACTTGCGTACGTGCGGCTATGGCCCTAGTGGGTCCCCACTGTCGTCCTCTCCAATTAATGTCATCTCCTAATTCCTCATGTTCGTTGACCATGTTGACAATGCGTGACAGCGGTGCCACGGGGAGTGCAACAACTCAAAGGACGACAGAGAGGGACTCGCGGGCGGATGGTATGATACAGCGCTCGCTGCTCATTCAGGAAGCCGGGATCATAGGGCCACATGTCCTCGACGGCATTGTCATTTGCTTGTTCACTGGCGATTCATCCTTCTGCGAGCCGATGATCGTTGAGGAGACGGAGGTTGTAGCAGAGGTCCTCCTGCGCTGGTAGCTCTTCCGCCATTAGGGCATCAAAGTGTGGTCGCACCTGCTCTATGGTGAACACGACATGAACCGGCTTGGGCGGTTGCGCCGGCTCCTGGTCGAAAGCCACGTCCATCGTCTGATTGTCGTCGCTCAGCTCGGCGAGCTCGCTGGCGAGCTATCATGTCCGACTGCTGGACCAGACCGCTGCCAAGCACGAGACTTACCGCCATGGCCCACCCAGACTGCCTCCCTCGCCTGCGCACGCTTTCCGTCCGAAACAGGCCGCGCCGCCCGTGCCGCTTCCCGGTATAGGAGATTGCTCCGCGTTCAAAGGAGACTAGTGTAGTCCGTCTGTCCGTCTGCCGCCCACATTAATGATATGCGGTTACCGAGGAGGCTATTCCGGCGCCAACCCGTATGTCCCTCTGCCGCCCTCCATTGCTATATAAACTGCTACACCGGCCAGAGTCGCGGTCATCGACCTCCGTTCCCTTTATCCTGTCCACACCACTCCCACCATGGCTTCCTCGCGCTTCAGCGCTCTTCGGGACAGGCCGACGCCGCCTACAACCACCATGTCCTCCAGGAGCACCTGCACGCGGAGGAGCATATCACCGCGGAGCGGGCGGAGCAGGAGGCGCTCCTTGAGTTCTACCGCTCCGCACGCGAGAGCAGCCTCGCGCGCTGGCGGTACTGTATTCGGGTGGGAAAGGTTGTAGCCGCCTACAAGGAGGACGATGAAGCTGGCACGGTGCTGTTTGGCGACATCGACGATGAGGCGGAGGACTTCGCGGGCTCCGCCAAGGCAACGCCCCGCTGGGAAAAAGCCGGAGGACTTTGCCGGCTCCATCGAGGCCCTGCCTTCTCAGCAACGAGGCAGAGAACATCGCCGGCTCCGCTGGGGCCCCTCCAGGCCGGCAACAAGCCGGCGGATTTCATCGGGTCTGCCAAGTTCCTGCCCCGCCGAAGCCCTTCCGCGCTGGCAACATTGCAGAGGACATTGCCGGCTCCTCTAAGGCCCCACTCCGCTGAGGCGCCACCCCGTCGGCAAAGAGAAAGAGGACATCGGTGGCTCCGTCGAGGCCCTGCCCAGCCGGCAACGAGGCCACGCCACGCGGAAAACTAGCAAGATAAGAAGACGGTATGTCATCATCGCTCGGATTCAAGTAAGGCCGCCACTGCTACCCTCCGGTTGAAGCCAAGCTCGACGGGTTGAACATTGACGGCCGATTAGCTTCTTGGCGGCGATGTGGAGTCGGAGAGCTGTTATAGAGAATAAGCTTCTGTTCGGCACTTCGCTCAGCCGGACACGGGAAATGGGTGCCAGAGATCATAGATTACGTTAATTATTTATACCTCCAAAGCACCCCTTTTTAGTTGAAGAATGTATGAAATGTAATGAAATCAGAGATGTTTATACGAAATCCGGCCGTGTATGTACGAATTTTGTTCGATCAGTTCGAATTCTTGGATGAAGATGCAAAATAATATGTACTAGCATTATTCCCAGGACGCACGGTGATCATCTCGTTTGCAGCAGTTTCACACGTACTCCGTCCGGTCCTTTCTAGTCTGCATATAAGTTTTGTCTAAAGCCAAAGTATCTCTACTTTGACCCCCAATAGAAAATAGAGTTGGTGATGATGGTGTGCCTGCCATCCTGCAATATAGGCCGTCCAATCTATATCTGAAGGATAGGAAGGAAACTATGACAATTTTTCATTAAGATACCCGCACTCCTACCAACATTTGCAGATAAGGCCTTCTCTCGCTCATCCTTATCACCCACAAGATAAACTACTTTTTTTACGGGAACATGGAAATTCCATTAAACTTCACACACAGCAATGTAACTGGCTAACAGTTTTACAATGCAATTGGGGCAGAGGCCTCCCAGAAGGAGTCATCAGACCCAGAATGAACACCCAACTTGGCAATCTCATGGGCTATAGAGTTACAAGTGCGTCGGCTGAATGAAAAATCATAGGAATCAAAGTTTAGAATGCATGGGCTTCTAGCTTCCTTCACCGACACACCAATGGTTGCCGCCTTGTCATATTCATTTTTGTTGCTCTTCGAAGCATGTATAAGGGTTTAGGAATCAGACTCGAAGATGATTCGATTTGCCCCAATACTGATCGCCCCATCAAAGGTAGCAAGGCGGACTACAGATAAACTACTCATATAGTAGCATCTTGATGTTTCGTGCAACGCACGGGCATCTTGCTAGTCTTATGCAAAAAAGTATCAACATTCACAATGTAAAATCAATGTACTTTCATAGTATATATTGTTTGAGCAGCTTTTTAGTGTGACTGTACATTTTTAGATTCACAATTTACAATGGAACAGAGGAAGTACAAAGTTTGAGCAGCTTTTTAGTGTGCCTGTACATTGCAATCAAACTCACACACCTGCCAATTCATAGAGAACATTCAAAACAATCGGTGATTATGCATCTCATCGATTCACATGTCAGAGCAAATATTTACTTCACAACTAAAGAATAAAGAAAAATCGATCGATGATGCTGATAGCAAAGGGCGTCCCATTCGAAAATATCAAACGCATGTCTTCTTGCTGATATCAATAAGCAAAATTTGACAAGGTTGTCCCATTCCAAAAAATCAAATCCCTGTCTTTTACGTGCATCAAATATCAAATGCTTATGATTGTGGAATGGGTGGGGTTCGCGATCAGTTCAACATTGACATGGCACCTCGTGCTAAAGAAACAAGCTATTCTTTTTGTGCAGTTCCACCAAAATCAACCTAATTTGCGCGTAGCTTGTATGATTTCGCCTTTATATGTTGCAACGCCTTGAACATATCGGCACCTCCTTTCTTGTAGATAATTCTATGGCTGGAGGTGGAAATGAATGATTCGAGAATATTCAATGTATTGTGCATGATGAAGTATAATGGGCACGAATCAAGCTAAGCACCCATGTTTGCACAAATACAAAAGAAGTGATTAGTAAAGCAAATAGCATTATGAATTTGCAATTTACACAGGCACCTACATGGTCCATGCAGAGCACACATTTTAAAAAATGGAACTCACCAGAAAGAATCCTAGAACAACATTGTACTTGCCCATCATAGCAAAAAAGATGGAAATTTGTGAGTCCTTCTGAGCTGAAGTTAGTTTGGTCTTGTGGGGAGTAATGTATCGATCCTTCAACTGCTCCTTCTGATGAGAAGATAGACTGGGCTTCTTCATCCTGGTATAATCGGAACTAGTCTCTTCACATACTCCATATTATTCTTCAGAGGAGGAGGGTCCCATTATGCAAAGACAAGAGAACAACTAAATGCTAGCATCCCTCTTTGCTCGGGAAAAAGGAAAGTAAATATTTGAAACAACCATTACATTAACAAAGGGAGCAACTGATGAAATGTTTAGTCACGAAGAGATGCATCCTCACTGTCCTCATAGGAAATGATATGATACCAAACACAACAGCTCAACTGGAACTGTATTATTATTTAATTTTATTAGTGGCTATAACTGTGGCAAACCAGTGCATCAATTTATTAGCAGCCTTAGATTAACATGTGAAACAATACCACTTCCTCATGACAGTAGCTAAACAGTAGCACAACACCAATAGAGATGACAAACCTCAATCATATGTATGAAATCTGTGGGCCGGTACTAACCTTCGTCAGGGGGCTTTCGTGTAGAGCATGCAGATGAAGCACTTCTCCGGAACCATCCGTTATTATATACTGTGGTTGCCAAGATTACTATAAACTTCTCGATTAGTGTAATGTTTCCAACATATTCTTGTGCAGTTCCACTAAAATATATGTTATCTTCAAACAAGAGCCTTGTTAGCACAAGTAGAGACAATTACATATTACATTAAGAGTGGCATCAAATCACAGTGGCAAAACAATTGCTCATTCCAGCCATAGCAATAAATTAACATGCAAAACTATATCATTACTTGTGTCGTCACAGTTCTAGTGCTTCATTACAGCACCGGGAGTTGATTTTTGTTCTTCTACCACTTGTTCTTCCCCTTCAACACTTGGTTCGATAACAAACAAGCTTCGGCTTCAATGTAAGATTTGGCATGTCCATTAGGGAGCACAAGTATAGCACTAAACAACAACATTACTTTTCTGAGGACAGTAGCAAAATACAGACAAACAGTTGTGAAATATCATTACCTTAACTCAATGGGATACTGACCCAGTCCTAGATTCATACTATACAACTTTCCACTCAACTTTCTTGTTTGATCAACACCTAGATTCGAGGGCAGAAGCGGAAAAAATACACATGCAGCTAGAACAATGCATGTGGATAAAGTAAATTATACCTTAAGGTTCTCGAGATCTGTCTCAGTGGGCAACCGCAGGCCGATCTGCCCACACTATGTATGGCCGCAAGGAAGAATGGGTCAGAGGCCCTCCTGCGCCGCCGCTGGGTGAAAGAGAACAGCGGTCGATAGTGGATTCCCTCCCTTGCCGACGGCGACAGCGTTAAGCCTCCTTCCCTTCTCCGAAGGACGGGATCCTATTGGCTCTTTGAGCAGCAGTGAGGGGGGAGTGAGAGAGATGCCAATGCAGTCTTGTTTAGATGTGGAGAGGGTGAGAGAGTGTGAAGAGAGCAACTACAAGCACTGAGGCTCCAACGTGTATATATACAGTGAGAGAGAGTTTGAAGAGAGTAAGCCCTAGAAAACAATTGCCGAGGCTGCAGCGTACTCCCTCCGTCCATGTGCGTTGGGCGCCTAAGGAAGGGCAGCGTGATCTAGGCACGAGGAGAGTGGCCGAAGGGCGCATGCATGCAACAATACTCGTGCTAGTTAATTGCCTTCCGATTTTTTCGCTCGGGCTGACCAATAATCAACTACGGAGTAACTAATTGTGCATGCATTGGCCTAACACATACCACGGGACATCAGTTTTCATTCACCCGACATTTAAAAATGGTTGCACAAGGAGTCTAAACGAGAGACTGTGTGAAACGAGGCTGGTTTAACTACCTATGCGATTAAAACTTTTGGAAAAGATGGATTTTCTTAGACGCCCTACGCACCTAGACTGAGGTAGTATATAGTTGGAGTGGGTTTCTTTTTCTCTCCATAAAATTCATTTTAAATTGCGCACGAGACGGAACTCTTTATTTAACGTATATAGTTGAAGTAGCGAAGAATACTAGGGCAATGCTAATACGTGAAGAAAATTTAACGCTCGAAGGAGTCAACTCGCAATTAACGCTGCACGCCTCCCGGTCACACTTTCTATCGTTCACGTTCGCAACTCGCAACTGAGACCCACCCAAGGCCCATCCATCACCCACGTGTGCTTCCTGCCCGAAACGGTCAGTACCGCTCCAGAGAATCGGTGCCGCATTCATGCCCGGGCAGATCGGACGCGACCTCTCACTGGCGCATGCGTTGAAGGGAGAAGCGGATTCAAGAGTGATGGTTGCTTCGTTCGTCCAACTTACGCCGGGTCTATGTGATTTGACAGCTCATTGGCCATTATTACTAACTTGCTATGACCATGTTGAGTCTCAGTTGCACTGCACACTTTACTTTGGTGCATGATGTATTTTTACGTACTATAATTTCTCAGCGAGATATATTTGTACAATGCTATAAAGCTTCCAGTTTCTATTTCATGTATCTTGCGTCCAAGGTTGCAACATTCCATCAAATACAAAGGAGACTAACATGCATGCTATTGGATCTCAATTATTCACAGATCATAGCCAACATGTACCCCCTCCGTTCCAAAATAAGTGTCTCCACTTTATGCCACAAAGTTGTAGTACTAAAGTTGACACTTATTTTGGAACAGAGACAACTAAAGAAAAAACGATCCATGCAGTCCCTAGACGTCAAACCCTAAAACCTAGCTAGACTTTAATTTACTGGCGACGTTAAACCTTCCGAAGAAATGAAGTTTGCAACCCTTTGACCGTCGTATCATTTTGTGCAGTTTCACTAAAATCGAGCTGCGCATCCCTGTGGCAAAGAAATTGAAGAAGCATGATTAGAATAAAACTAGTGGGACTAGTTGATGAGACATAAACTCATCAAAAATAGAGTAGAAGCCAGTAGAGGTATGTGCTCGGCAAAGAAGTAGAGAAATATCCACATGGAGCGATGTGGGCAGCTGGGGCAGTGGTGCAAGCCGGCTGTAAAGGAAGTTTTACCTGAGGGATGTCAAGATGAATCTAGAGGAGGGCGGCGGTAGGGGGCAACTGCCCACGTTGTGGCTGTGAGTAAGGGATGAAGACAACCGCACCGGCTTTGTTAGAGAGAAACGGCGGGCACCCCTAATCGGGACGCGTCGAAAGTGGGTATTCACGGTCGGCGACGGTGACCGCATCTACACAAAGCATCCACCCCTCCCCTCGGCGGATGTGATCCGCTCGGATGTTAGAGATGTGGCCACAGTCGTCTTGTGCGAGAGAGTGTGAAGAGAGCAACCCCGACAAGCAACCGTGTAGGCTCCTGGCTATGTATATAGGTGAGCGGTTTATTTGTCCCTCCATATGAACCTATTTATATTGCGTACGTGACACTAAAGAAGAAAAAACTTTATCTGAAATAATGCGACACCACTCATGCGTGGTTCCCGACCATGCATTAAGTGAGAACTCTAAACGCGTCAAATTATCACGTGGGCTTCAGGCTAGTCATAGTGGGGGTAACTTAGCTAGTGACTTAACACATCCCAAGACAATTTTGCTTATGTGGCACGCATTTAATCAAGAAAGAGGTGCTTGTGGTAACATAATTTGTTACTGTAACATAGCACTTCCCGAGGCATAATGAGTCTATGAGCTAATAAATGAAGCCATCTATGACACTACCACTATGTTAATTTGCACTATGGAGGTAGTAACTTAGACTAGTGTCATATGCATGACACTACTATAAGTTACTCTCCACTATGACCAGCCTCGTCATACAGAAATTAGCTCCACCGTGTCGCGTGTGTGGTTGGGGAAGAGGCAAAGAGTGCTACTAGTACTACGTGCGTGGGTGTATGCACCTCTTCTCTTCGAGCATGGTTATTAAAAATAGCCAACTACTCTACCACGCGGTTATTACATGGGCAAAGAGTATATGTCGTAATAATGACTAATGAGCCGTCAAATCATGAGGCCCACCTTTCTCTACTATGTTTGATGGAGGAAGCAGACATCATTTCACTCCTCATTGATTATCCATCCGCTTCTACCTTCACAAATAAATAAAAACCCGCTGCTAGCTCCGCGGCATGGTTAATAATATAGCCATGTCAATCAGGACGTAGAAGTATCATTCACTGATATAAATAAAAACCCACTACTACTAATGAATTGTTGCATGTGCACCAAGTGGGCGACGAGGCGCTAGGGAGAGTGCATACTACTATGTATGTTTCAATATGGACTACATATGGAGCAAAATGAGTGCATCTACACTTAAAATACGCCTATATACATCAGTGTTTGGAGTATGTACTAGTATTTCATGTTGAAATCTGCTAAAAGACGTTTATTTCATATGATAATCTCTCTAACCAAGGTAGGGACGAGGAGTATATATACATCTAACGGAGGGAGTAGTAAAATTTTCTGGTCCTACGAGCCATCGCGCGCGTGAGCAAGGGAGCGGGCGTAGCAGTGGTATCATACATGCCAGCTAGACTTTTTGGATGATGTGGTGCACAATTAAATGAGGAAAGAGAGGGTATGGTATCATATCTTGATACAAGTACTCCCTCCGTCCGAAAATACTTGTCATCAAAATGGACAAAAAGGGATGTATCGAGAACTGAAATATATGATACTGCCCATTACAACTAGCTTATCCTCGTCCTGCGAGCCACCGCGCGCGTGGGCGAAGGAGCGGGCGCAGGCGTAGTGGGCGGGGGAGAGGGCATACTAAGCAAGCTTCTCCTCATCATGCGACTCTATGAGCCACCGCGCCCGTGGGCGAGGGAGAGGGTGTACTAAGGAAACTTCTCCTCATTCTGCGAGTTGACAGGATCAAAAGTAGCATAGAGCATCTCTAGTGTATAGACCCTTGCCTCTAAGGTAGGCCCCACATGGTTTGCCTTTTTTTTAAATAGTGTGTCAAGTCGCCATTTGTTTGTTCACCCGTGGTACACGACCCTCCATCAAGTGGACAACCAGTACATGTGTTAAATTACCACGTGGGCTGCCTTTTCATACAGAAATGAGCTCCACCATGTACCCACGCGGGTGTGGTTGGGAAAGAGAGCTAGCAGAAAAAGATGGGAGTACAGTACGTGCGCCGTGCGTGCACCTCTTCTCTTCGTGCACGTCCACAACCTACGTGGGGGGTGTGAGAGAGATACGAACCTAGAGAGATGGCGTGCGTTCGTGAGTGTTTTTTTGTTATGGTTTTCGTGAATGTATTTGTGGGAGTATGTGTCAATGATATCTCAAACAAAAATGTGAGGCATGCAATGTGTGTGAAATAGATGCTTGTCTATATCATATATAGAGGGGCGATCCACGAGAAGAGAGGCAGGGGTCATAGATATCGATAGAGTCAAAGAGAGGATCAAGTGTGTGGGTGCGAGATCGATGAAGAGAACCATCAAAATTGTGTGTGTGTGCATCAAAGACATAGGGCGACTGGCCTACCGGTACGTCAGAGGGTGGAGGGAAGTTTGTATGTGGCAGGGAGACATGAATAGAGCGCTCGATGTATTAGTGTGTGTGGGTGGGGGGAGGCAGAGACCTAACTAAAGAGGTAGATCCACTCGTATATGTGTTGAGAAGGAGAGACCTAGCTATGTATTGAGGGAGATCGATCGACATCCATACATATGTGAAGGATGGGAAATAGTTTAGGAGAGAGAGAGGTAGAGTGATGGAGGGGGCTACTAGACAAACTGAGGGTACAACTATAATATCAATAAGAGATGGGATGTGTTTCTCTGTGTGTGTGTGTGTGTGTGCGTGATAGATGTGTCGGAAGGCATGGATGGATGATGAAGAGGGGCCATATGTGTTTGGTAAGCAGACCTAAGTAGATCGGTAGATCAATTGTTGTGTGTCGCGGGAAGGGAGAGACATAACTAATGAGTTAGACGATCGGCGCATGGGGGAAACGAGTTATAAACGACCTAGATAACTATATGTATAGTGCGAGACCGGTTGATGTACATCCATTTGTTAGAGGAAAATAAGGCCGAGAGAGATGGATAGAGAGAGGGATGGAGCTAGGAGGTTGTGCAAGGGGCCTACTATATAGGCGTTAGGGGAGGAGTGTGCGATTGTGAGATCGATGAAAAGAGGGGCGAGAATTTACATGTGTGTGGGACCGTATGAGAGACATGCAAGGCATGGTCAGAGAAAGGAGGAGATGGAAAGTGTGTGTGTATGTGGTAGGGAGGCATCGCTATAGAGGTTTATCGATCGGTGTGTGTCGGAAATAAGGAGTTGTGGAGATCATGGGAGAACGGCATAAAAATATAAATGAATGTGCGCGATGGATAGAATGATGAGGGAGGGGGAGGGCGAGGAGGGCGTGTGCATGCACGAGAGAAAGTTAGCGCTAGCTACAAAGTTTAGAGGATTGTGTGGGTGTAAGAGACTAACAAATATCATAATTCAATATGAAAGTGGATTCATATATTTGAATAAACGATCATAGTGTTATAAACCTATGCATGCATGAATATAGTGGTGATACGCGTGGTGTGGTTTTGGACATGTTATACTATAATGTGACAGCTAAATATCAAACAATCTAAACCATACAATTTATCGAACAATCTCACACGTTTGCATCCCACAACTAAATATCGAGCAATCTGAACCATACATTATCTGATATCGAACAATCTCACATTTTATTTGAATTCATGATCATGTGTGGCATTTGCAACACACAGCTAAATACTTGTAGGCGTAGTTATGTGATAAACACATTATACATATGAGACATGGTTTAGATTATGAAGGTCTAGCTAGAGCTTGAAATGCATTGTGATTTGAAATCAACATAAAGTAGATTCAAAAAATCGAGTTTGTGTTCATATATTGCACATAGTTGGTTATCTAACTCGACAATAATCATATATGTCGGTGTTCTCGGACCCAAGGTACCCAGACTTGCCTTCCTGCGGCCCATGACGTGGCTCCTTTTTAAGCCTGGCACGACCCGTCTTCAACATCGACACTCAGGACCCTCGCGGGGCAAACGACACCAAGACCTCCGGAAGGGGCAGCCTCGTTTGGCTGGCTCATGAGGAGCGGAGAACTCTATACAACCCCCACCTCGCGAGGTTTGTATGACGCAAGCCATGACGACCCAGGCCAGGCGGGTGCCAGTAGGCGCAGTACATCAGTTTCCTCTTTGGTGCTAAGGAAGCAGGCTTAGACGCAGAGTCCCAAGGAATCCACCAAAGGTTACGATTTCCATGCAACGAGACCAAGACCGCCAGGACGGAGGTCATCACTAAGCCCACCATGGCGTAAGGATCAGAGGCTTTGCAGGCGAAGACCACCTTTAGTCAGGATAAGATGTACTAGTTGTCTCCCTTCAAAATTGGTCGTCGTGGGATCCTTTCCCGCCAACATTTCGGGGGAAGAGGACCAAGGCCACTATATAAGTAGGATAGCCACCACTGAGCAAGGGGACAAATCATTCAGACCTTCCTCTCCACCACAAAGCAAGAACACACCTCCGGAGGCTGTTCACCCAATGTATTAGTTCATCCTCAGCCCATCTCGAGGCTAATCCACCACACTGCTGGAGTAGGGCCACTCACTGCTAGGTGGCCTGTACCAGGATAAACTGCCTCGTGTCTCGTTTACATTCCTGTTCATCGAGCTAGTTCATGGGATGGCGAGTAGGTAGATAGGAGAGGTTGATTTCTTTGCACGCACCCCAGAGTTCGAACCTAGAAGATTTTTACGTAGCCCTGAATCCAATATTTGCCGCGCCTGGTAGGGGTGCGTCAAAACTCCTCTTCGTCCGTTCGGTTCATCGTCATCTCACCACTCCATGGCTGACGCTCGCCGCATCTATGCTGAATAAACGCATCTATGCTCGCCCCAAACGGCACCCTCAGGCGATGGCATCCCCTATCGCTCTCCATCACCGGTGGCAAATGCTGCCACCGTCCCTGCCGCCCGTGAGCAGTATGATTCGTAACTCCCGCTCTCCGTGTGGCGCGATGGCCGCACTGCAACCCCGTCGCTGACTCGAGCAGATGCATCGTCCTCCCATGCTCGTCATGGACCGGCGAACTCGTAGGCCGCGCTACTCATGGCGCGCAAGCTCCTACGCTACCTCCCGACCGATGACCTCTATGAAGATTGGCTAGACCGCATCGCCGAGCTCGTTAGCGCCGTAGGAGAGGCTCAACCATCGTCCCGTTCGTTGCCTCCTCCACAACCTCAGGCGGGCGATGAGGCCCGCAGCGCACCTCCATCACCGCCCCGGAGATATGTCGTC
This sequence comes from Secale cereale, assembly GCA_902687465.1. NCBI lineage: Eukaryota > Viridiplantae > Streptophyta > Magnoliopsida > Poales > Poaceae > Secale > Secale cereale. The sequence continues at coordinate 566,049,146 of LR738711.1, read as the reverse complement.
CTCGAGCCAAGGCACGAGGCCGCCCAGCGTGACCAGCCATGCAGGGTGGCCCCGCGTGATGAAGAAAGCTGCCAAGTGGTGCAATGGCCCCAAGGCGAGGCACCTACGCTCCTCGCTCCGCCTCGTCAAGGTCGCACGCCTCCCCATGCGGCGCCACGCGAACACCCAGACCAAACTCCACCTCAGCAGCATGCACCAGTCAGCACAGCGGGCTGCCGATCATTCACCCCAGAGCTCCATCATGTCATCTGGCTCGGCAAGTTCAAGCCAGATCTACCCCCGCACTATGATGTAACACCCGACCCTGCAGAGTTCCTGCATCTCTATAAGCTGAGAATTGAAGCAGTTAGTGGCGACGAGAATGTCATGGCCATTTGGTTCCCCATGGCTCTCAAAGACGGCGCTCGTTCGTGGCTCCTCAACCTCCTGAAGGCGTCAATCTCCTCCTGGTGTGAGCTGCGTGAACGCTTCATTTCCAACTTTGTAGGAACTCGCAAGTGCGCCCCAACGGTGGGCGCCCTGCGGCGAATCAAGCAGCAGCCAGGAGAGACCCTACGCAAGTACATACATCGTTTCACCAACGTTCGCATCAAGATCCCCAAGGTATCCGATGAAGCCATCATCTCGGCGTTCGCTGATGGTGTCCGAGAAGTCAGGATGAAGGAGGAGCTCGCCGTTCAGGAGGACCTATTCTCAGCTCTGGAGATATTCAATTTGGCGATCAAGTGCGCAAAGGTAGAAGAGGGTCGCCTCTCGCTCGTTGAGCTTCCCAAGGTTGATCCAGAAGACAAGAAGGCCAAGACTAAGGAGGCTGAGCGCAAGGGACCGGCAGTACTCGCGGCTGAGCCTGAGATGAAACGCGGGTGTGATTACCTCGATTCCTCTAAGGGTAGCCGCCCATTCTGCGTCTTCCACAATGTTCACAGCCACAACACCAATGACTGTCAGGAACTCAGGGCCATCCGCACGGACGCCTCGGACGCCGCCCCAAGCACGGGAATGAGGTTACGGCCGCAAACGCGGCCGTGGAGGAGGACGTTGGGAGAATTGTGACTCTCGCCAAGGCTGGCGTGAGCGGCCTCGTGAGGACCACTAGCAGGGCCAGCCTCATGAGGGCCCATGGAGGGACCAGCCTCGTGAGGATAACTGGAGGGACCAGCTGCATGAAGATCGCCCTCGAGACAACGCAACCCTTCCTCCGCTGCCTCCACCGTCGTGAAGGAACGACGACCGCCACCAAGATGAAGGAGCTGGGGGCTTTCAGGAGCCGCGCGCTATGGCATTCATCCTGGGAGGCGCTCAGGCCCCGGCGTCTCATCGCGTCTTCAAGCAGTTTTCCCGAGAGTTGAATGCAGTCCTCCCCAAGCTCGAGATAACACATCCTGTCAGATGGTCCAAGTGAGCCATCACCTTCGACTCCGATGACCAGCTCAAGTGCGCGGCCGTGGATGGCGCCCTGCCTTTGCTCTGCTCACCTACCATCAGCAACGTGCTCATCACCAAGACCCTCATCGACGGTGGGGCAGGGCTCAACGTCCTCTCCGTTGAGACCTTCGACATGCTCCAAGTGCCATACGACCAGCTCCAGCCCACCAAGCCTTTCTCTAGAGTGACCAACGGGTCGACAACACCAATAGGTAGATCCACCTTCCTGTCACCTTCGGCGACCGCAACAACTACTGCATAGAGCTCATCGACTTTGACGTCGCCCACATCTGGCTCCCGTACAACGCCATCCTCGGTTACCCAGCCTTGGCCAAGTTCATGGCAGCGACTCACCATAGCTACAACGTCCTCAAGATGCCGGGAAGCGGCGGCATCATCGCGGTTGCCTGTAATGAGAAGGATGCAGTGTGTGCTCTCGAACGCGCCTACCAAGCTGCGGTAGTGGAGAACTCAGATGCCAAGGGCTTTGACTACCCTCCTGAAGCCGTCCCAAAGAAGAAGAAGTAGCTGCTCGCCCTGAAGCCACACGAGGAAGCAACACCCGACGGTCGCGCCCCAGGATCTGCGCCCATGAATGGGGCACCTTCCTCCCTCGCATAGGAAGGCGGGCCCAGCACCTCTCTCAGGCTGGGTTCGGGGGCTCTCCTCTGGAGGGCCTTTGATCTAGCCAACGCCACGAGGGAGGCACTCGGGCACCATCTGGAAGCATGCTTCAGCGCATGTTTCCGCGAAGAGGGGACAATGCGCGAGGCGCCGAGTGCTCAGGAGTGTCGGCATTCTGGGAACCAGGGTACCCAGACTTGCCTGTCTTAGGCTCACGACGTGGCTCCTCTTCAGGCCTGGTACGGCCCATATTCAGCATCAGAACTCAATAGCCTCGCGAAGGGCCAAGCCTCGTGGGGCGGACGACACCAAGACCTCCAGAAGGGACAACCTCGCCTGGCTGGCTCCTAAGGAGCGGAGAACTCTGTGCAACCCCCCACCTCACGAGATTTGCATGACACAAGCCATGACGACCAAGGCCAGGCGGGCGCCAGCGGGCGCAGTACAGTAGTTTCCTCTTTGGTGCTAAGGAAGAAGGCTCAGACGCAGAGTCCCGAGGAATCTTCCAAAGGTTTCCATTCCGATGCAACAAGACCAAGACCGCCAGGATGGTAGGACGGAGGTCGTCACCGAGCCCACCATGGCGTCAGGATCAGAGGCTTTGCAGGCGAAGACCACCTTTAGTCAGGATAAGATGTACTAGTTGTCCAACTTCAAAATTGGCCATTATGGGATCCCTTCCCGCCAAACATTTCGGGGGAAGAGGATCAAGGCCACTATATAAGTAGGACAGCAACCATCGAGCAAGGGGATGGATCATTCAGACCCTCTCCTCCACCACCAAGCAAGAACACCTCACCTCCGAAGGTTGTTCACCCATTGTACTAGTTCATCCACGGCCCATCTCGAGGCTAATCCACCATACTGTTGGAGTAGGGCCACTCACCGCTAGGTGGCCTGAACCAGGATAAATTTCCTCGTGTCTCTTTATATTCATGTTCATCGTGCTAGTTCGTGAGACGGCAAGTAGGTATATAGGTGAGGTTGAGTTCTTCGCACGCACCCCAGAGTTTGAACCTAGTAGGGTTTTGTGGAGCCCTGGATCCGACATTTGGCGCGCCAGGTCGGGGCGGAAGTTCTACCCATGAAGCAAGGCCCCGTGCCTGTGAAGGTCTCCGCTCGTGACACTCTCACGTAATAATGAGTGGGGCTGTACATGCCTCAGAGTCTCCGAAGTGCCGCCCTCGGGCCTCGGGGGCTCCCTCCCACGTCCTAGTTGCAGCACTTAGCTCCGCGCTGGTGAGAAGACTAGACTAGGTGCCGGACGTGGCTGTTCATTTGCTTGCTTTCTTTAGTTGGTTTACAACCTCTTAATGGAATTTGGAGTTCTAGCATTTCTCGATTGCGTAGTTGGGGTTTCCTCCTTTTATTTGCTCACCTTTTTGTCTCGGATCAGGGAGAGTGAGAGTTACCCGTAGCTCTCCCTCGTGCGCCTCGCGCGGGGGCTACATAGGCAGACGTGTGCGTGTGTTGGGCTTGCCCACGCCACAAACACACTTGCTAATGCCCTGTCACCCCAGAGCTTCGACTTACTTTAATCTCGCGGGGCACCCTCGAATGAGCTCGTGATTTCCGCACCCTTTCTAAAGTCCGTGCCCCCGGGGTACTACGACGTGGTGAATAAGCCACGGGTAGCCCATGCCTAAGGGCTCGCGCAAGGAAGGGCAAGATACCAAACGAGTCTTCTAACAATTCTGTAGCTTTATGATGCCTCCCGAGGCTAGCAGCTGCTGAGTCTAGAGCAAAGGGGGCTTCACTAGATGAAGAAGGGCTCACCCTCGCAATGTGGGAAGCTACCGCGAATGTACCAAGCTAAGTTACCCTACCGCACCTACTCGGAACATGAACATCACAGCATAACACAAGAACAGTAAGCGTAGCATAGTAACATAAGTGCCATGGTTCATTACACGTCCCGGCAGGACCCTCTAACTTTTTCAAAATGCAGGAGAAAGGAAAGGTTAAACAAAAGCGGCCCGCATGACCACAGCAGCCCCCAAGGCCTGGCTCCGGATGCCCTCCATGCTTAGTGTGAGTCCTCCTCCCGCTTCACCGTGGTGCGGCGGCAAGGCCCCTCGTGGCCTCCCCCAAACCTTGCTCGGCAGCATGGCGCCCTCGAGGCTTAGTGTGAGTCCTCCTCCCGCTTCACCATGGTGCGGTGGCAAGGCCCCTCCTGGCCTCCCCCGGACCTGGCTGGGCAGCATGGCGACTCACAGGAGCCGCTGCCGCTGGCGCTCTTCCCGGAGAAGGAGCTGTCATCGCTCGAGGAGCTGCGGGCGTCACCAAGGGCAGGCTTGTCTTCGTCGTCGTCCTCGGGCAACACCCCGCACGCCGGCCGACCTCTCCAAACACCCTCACGTAGAGGGTCGCGAAGCCGTCATACTTGAAGTGGATGGTGCACCTCTTGTTCAGGCCCCGCGCGCGGGCGAACATCTGCCAGCCGCGGGTCAAGGACACGCCACCCTCGGCAGCAACCTCGGCCCCAACCCACGAGGCCTTCCTGCAGCACTCGTTAGCTTGCAGCCATAGACCATCAAGCCTCCTCCGTAGTGACCCCACGAAGAAGCACGGGAGCGGAAGCCAGGTGCTGGCGGGCCTCTCCGACCACACGACGAACTCCGAGAAGGTGCCTGCCGGCAGAAGCGCGGCCGTGAAGGCCGAACGGCCATGGCGCGCTCCCCCTCGCCGCAGAGACCACCCCGTCCACAGCGGCCAGTGCCGCGTGAAGAAGCACCGCCGCAACTCCCAGAGGAGACGGCTGAGCGCGGAGAAGCACACCTGCGCCCCCGAGAGGCCACGGCTGAGGACGCAACATACTTGTGGGGGCGTCGCGGCCCCTTTTGGTCGGAGGAACATCTGGGCCCTCGTAGGGGGCCTTGCCTTTCTCAGCGGCGGAGAACTTCCTCGGCGGCGCCATGGATGTCCGAGGCGAGAAGAAGCAAGCAGCGAGGAGACGGAGAGGAGCGGAGGGGGTCCTGCCCCTCCTCATTTATAGCAAGAGGGAGGCTAACCGTCAGCCCCCACGATCATAGGTAATAAAGACCTTTTTTGCATACAGCAGGCTCCAGTCAATTCGAACGGTTGCCGAGGCGACGTAGGGAAGTGGAGACACCCACGTCCAATCCAGGCGCCACGCGTCATTCGGACCCGCAGGCGATTGGGGCCCACGACACTATGACCTTGCCCTTTGGCTTCACCTCGAAGCCAAGTCCGAGAGTGCCTTAGGCTCGGGGGGCTATTGTCGGCGTTCTGGGAACCAGGGTACCTCGACTTGCCTGCTTGCGGCCCATGACGTGGCTACTCTTCAGGCCTGGTATGGCCCATATTCACCATTGCACTCAAGATCCTCACGAGGGGCCAAGCCTCACGGGGCGGATCACACCAAGACCTCCGGAAGGGACACCCTCGTCTGGCTGGCTCCTGAGAAGTGGAGAACTCTGTGCAAACCCCGACCTCGTGAGGTTTGCATGACACAAGCCATGACGACCAAGGCCAGGCGGGCGCCAACAGGCGCAGTACATCAGTTTCCTCTTTGGGGCTAAGGAAGCGAACTCAGACGCAGAGTCCTGAGGAATCTGCCAAAGGTTTCCATTCCGATGCAACAAGACCAAGACCGCCAGGATGGGAGGACGGAGGTCATCACCGAGCCCACCATGGCGTCAGGATCAGAGGCTTTGCAAGCGAAGACCACGTTTCGTCAGGATAAGATGTACTAGCTGCGCCCTTCAAAATTTACCGTTGTGGGATCCCTTCCCACCAAACATTTTGGGGGAAGAGGACCAAGGCCACTATATAAGTAGGATAGGCACCAATCAGCAAGGGGACGGATCATTCAGACCCTCTCCTCCACCACCAAGCAAGAACACCTCACCTCCGGAGGTTGTTCACCCATTGTACTAGTTCATCCACAACCCATCTCGAGGCTAATCCACCATACTGCTGGAGTAGGGCCACTCACCGCTAGGTGGCCTGAACCAGGATAAACTTCCTCATGTCTCTTTTACGTTCTTGTTCATCGTGCTAGTTCATGAGACAACGAGTAGGTAGATAGGTGAGGTTGAGTTCTTCGCACGCACCCCAGAGTTCGAACCTATTAGGGTTTTGCGCAGCCCTGAATCCAACAAGGAGTTCATCACCCAGGTCATCGAAGACCTGCAGGTACCAAGGGCTATGCGAGGCAAGTGTGGTCCACCACCACAATGTTTAGTTGTCGTCCCAGGCTCGGGCGGCAAGCTGCGTGTCTGCGTCAACGTCTCAGGGCTCAACAGAGTCGCGTCTTAGGAGTCTACTGGCCGTCCCAGGTGGACCGGTGTGAGGGGCCCCCTCACAGCTATGTTCGCATGCCTTTCAGCCTGCCAAACCGTGCTGCCCTGCACCAGCGCCACATGCGGGACGTCCTGGCGGCTGACGAGGCCAAGCGCCAAGAGATCCCGTCGGAGGAGGCGCTGGTCCTCTGTGAGCTCCCTGAACCTCAGGAGCATCGCGAGGTCCCGAAGCCGGGCGACTCGTGAGGAGCAACTTCTACAGCACGCGTCTTCAGCTACTCCAACACTTCTCCCACAACGGTGCCAAGTGACATTTTCCATTTTGTTCAGTTGGGGGTGCCCCTCGGGCTGCATCATCCCCAAGTCGTGTGGGTCCAACCCTATGGCATGTATCATTTTTTCTCGAATTGGGATTGGCTTTTCTTGAGATTGGGTCTTCCCCTTGCTTTTTGAAAGTTGCTTGTTTGGTGTTTCGTCATTTGAAGTGTCGTCGTGTCCTGACCAGCAGGTCAGGGCGTGCAAACCGGTTTCCTTTTTTGCGGCCTGGGACGCCTCCGCGGGAACCGTGTGTCGGGGGCTCCTCCTGGGGTTGTCACATGAAGAAGCTTAGGCACGACGCCTGTGCTTGGGTCAGTCCCTCCAGTGTTTACAAACCGGAATGACCGAGCTCTGTCTGACGGGCTTGCCCCGCTCACGTCACCTCCCGAGGTCCTTGGTGCTCGATGTTCCCATGCAATCGCCTCCGAAGGTTCATTTCGGGGCAGGTTACCACTGTCACGCAGAAGCTCTCGAAGACCAGGTGCAACCCGCCTTGAGGTAGGGCCTCATGGGTCTCGCGCTGGCTCACGAGTGCCCTTATACACCTCCTCCAACTGGGTAGTACACGCCCGGAGTGCTCCCTCGGAGGGACCTCCACCCACGCGTCCAGTGGAAGCCCCTTGCTCCGCGCTGGTGGACAACACGGTCGAGGCGCGGCTATGCCCACGCCAAGTGGTAGCCCTAGGCTCCACGCTGGGGATAAACAACTGGGGGTGCCTCCGGGCCGCACTAAATCTAGGATGGCCTCTTGTTCGACCGTTCAGCCTCTCCCTGGGATGAGCTCATAGGGGGCTGGACATGTGGGCTATGCCCAGATCGGTCCGACCTAGCGCGCGCCACCTCACCAGGTCTTCGCACCAGGTCCTTGCGCTCCCCTCCCTAGCAAAGGCTGATGGGACGAGGGTATGGAACTCAAAGGGAAACTCGCATGTCAAGGGGGACCGCTGAGTATCGCCACTCAAGGGTCTCATTGGCCTAATAGCCCCACGCCCCTTTGTCATGTCCTGGTGATCCAGACACCACAACGGCGGTTGAGGAACGCGCGAGATCAGGCCCCGCCGACGTAGAGCCCACCCTGGTGAGACTCTGGCTCATAAAAACAATAAGCCTGTTCATACGTCAAGGGGGGCCCCTGGGCATTGCGACCCAGGGGCCTAACTGGCCACGTAGCCCCTTGCCCCTTGGTCTCGTCCTGGTGATCCAGACTCCGCAACGGCGGACGAGGTATGCGCGGGGTCGAGCCCCACCAAAGCAGAGCACCAAAGGCAAGCAGAATAGAAAATACCAAAATCCAAAGCAAGTTATCACGTAGCATGCTTTTTTTGGAAAGTTCAAAGCGAAGTTCTTATGCCTCCACGAGGCACGGTAAATGTCGCAGGGATAAAGTGGGAAGCAGCAGCACCATCATCCTATTCTTCAGCCTTGGATGCCACCATCGCCCACCTTGGGAGACCCGTTGTCGACATGTCGCCATCATCTCCCTCAGTGGCTCCTTCCACGGCAATTGAAGGCTCGACCGGGCGGAACTATTGCAGCAAAGCTCCCGCCTGCTCCTTCACGACTTTGGCGGCGCCTTGAAGCTCGGGGGCCGCATGCTCAAGCAGGGCGCCAAAGTCGAAGTTGCGGTCGCGAAGATGAAGATGATGGTAGACGTACATCGCGATCGAGGCGGAAAGAGCACGGGCCTCCGCTTCCACCAAGGGGCCCAACCCAACCGCAACACCTTCAAGATCCGTGGCAAGCTTGGGGAGGAGTCCGGTGGGGCCCTCCTCTGGTGTCGCCAGTGGTACCTCGTACCCTGCCCCACAGAGGGATCACAAGAATTCGCGGAGCTTTTCCTCAAGAGAGACAAAGGTGTCGTGCTTCATGACCACTGTTTCCTCAGCCTCGGCGAGGGACCTCCGGGTCGCCTCCAGCTCCTTCTCCAGCTTCTCCAGGCGGCCATGTTCTATGGCTTGTTCTTGGGCGGCCTTCTCCATCTCAGCATCGCGGTTGTCAAGCTCCACCTATCAGGCATTCAGCTCCTTCTCCCGCTCTACAAGACGGCGGGTGTCATCATCATGCTTGATGATGAGGGCCGTGATATCGGCCTCCGCCTTGCGGCATCGCTCTTCGGTAGCTTTCTCACTGGCTTGCGCCGCATCATGCTTGACTATGGCCAAGCCCGCCACTGTCTGGCCCTCTTTGGTAGTGGTCTCAGCTTCGTTCTAGGTCGCCTTAAGGGATGAGTCGGCCTGGAGCCACCCTGAGATCAGCCCCAAGCGTCCCGTCACCAGGCGGCGGTCAGCATCACGAAGTCCAAGCTGGAACTGGCCCAGCACAGCAAGGGCATCCTCCAAGGCGCGGGGCATGCTGAAGGAGACAGCTTGAGGTGAGGACACTTGGGCTGACAGAGCGGCTAGAGCATGGGCGGTAGGGGGCTCTGGAGCCCCCATACCCCCACCAGGGTTGCCGGGAGTTGAGGCCTCCGGAGTCAGCCTGGCCATGCTTGTGGTCGTCTCCTGAGCTGGGGCCTCAGAGCCTCGGGAGGCGGCCACAAGGCCGCCGGGGTCTCGGCAGCGACAACAGGCGCGGCCTTGGAAGGTTGGGCCTCCTCCTTCCTCTTCTTCAACGACGGCGGCGGCTTGGCCGATAGAATAAGGACACGATGAGCACAGCAGCCAAAGTAAAAGCAGAGGTAGGATAAGATGCTTACCGCTTGATAGCTATCGGCATCCTAGGAACCAGGGTACCCAGACTTGCCTGTCTGCGGGGCGCAGCGCGCTCCTGGCGCGGCCTGGTATGGCCCAGCTGATTGACCAGCTGCTCAAGACCCTCACGAGGGGGCTGGACCTCGCGAGGAGAACAACGTCAAGACCCCCTCAGGAGCGGCCTTGGCAAGGTTGCTCCAAAGTGGCGGAGAATCCAAGGCCAAGCCTGCCTCAGGAGGACGCAGTGACGTAAGCAGTGACGCACCATGCCAGCGGGTGCCAGCGCCCACCAGCAGCGCAGTTGCCATTTCGGTGCAAAGAAGGCAGCACAGGCGCAGGTTCCCGATGAGCGAGACAAAGGTTTCCCCATTGGTGCAACAAGATCGAAGACCGCAAGGATGATAGGGAGGATGTCACCACCGACACCACCACCGCGTCACCGCCTGATCCTTTTGCAGGCGAAGACTGCTTTTGTCAGGATGGCAACGTCCTTGTGTTCCTGCTCAAAAATGGCCGTTGTGGGATTCCTTCCTGCCTAAACATTTCGGGGGAAGAGGACCCTGGCCGCCTATATATGTAGCTAGGATCCCCACTATGAGAGGGGGATGGAGCATATCCATAAACTCTGCCTTCACGCAACGGAGCAAGAACTCCTGCCTCCTGACCCTCCTGAGCTCCCCTCCTGAGCTCAGGAACTACTGTACTAGTTCATATTCTAGCCCTCCTGAGGCCAATCCACCAAAGCAGGAAGTAGTGTTTTACACCACAAGGTGTCCTGAACCTGGGTAAACTCTTGCGTGCTTCACTTGTTGTTCGCTTGAATCTCTTCACTGGACGAGGGTGAGATGCTAGGTAGACGTGAGTGCGAGAGATCTTCGTTCACGCCCCTGTGTTCGAACTTCTTGGGTTTGTGGAGCCCGTAATCCGATAACGGCGATGTACTTTCTCTTCTAGGACATGGGCAAAGCTTGCCCAAGTTTCCCGAACGCCGCACCGCCGTGCTCTTCGAGGCAGGCAGGTGCATCGTGGCAGGCTCGGAGGCACCGACGATCGACGATGAGGCGGGGGCAACGCCCTGGACGGGTGGGACCACCCCGCCCTTCTTCGGGGTGCCATGGGCAAGTCTCTTCGAGGGGGAGGCCCCAGATCTGGTGGTCCCCCGGTGGGGCGTGGCGATGCCTTCACCAAGTACCCTCCATCATCATCATTGTCGGAGAGGTCACGGAGGAGCTCACTCTGCAGGGGAGGAGCAGTCTCCGCCACCTCCTCAAGAGTTTCCTCTTAGTCGTCCTTCCCCTCCTCGTTGGAATCCTCGCCGGAGGACACCGACACCGCAAGAGGAGGGGCATGGGGGCTCGTCAGCGGCATGAGTCCCCCTCGTTAAAGACAGGCATGGCGGCGACCACTTCATCCTTGTCCTCCCGACTATACAGCGGGACATGGCCCTCGGGGTAGGTCCCCAGGGTCCTTCTCAAGCACGCCGCATAAGACCTTGCTCAGTTCATCAGTGGTCAGGGCCACTGGGTGCAGCTGGAGCACGCCATTCTCGCCCTGAAAGGTCCACAAGAGGCGCGAGCGCGCCTGAAGAGGGGCCAGCCGCTGCATCATGAACTCCTTGACAAGCAGAGGCCGCGTCAGCGTCCCCAACGCACTACAAAAAAAGACACATCCATGACATTTTGGTCCAAACGAATCTTTTTTCTGTCATACTTATGACACTTCTTTGACAATAATTGTGACAAAACACGGTATCATTATAGATGTGGTGGGGTCCTACTTCTGTGACAAAAATCATGACAGAAAATGGGCTTTTCGTCCTGGGCGGGCCAGAGACGCAGCTGCATGACATTCTTTGGGCCGTCCATGACGAAAAAAACCGTGGTAGAAGCGAGGGCGAGGAAAATATATGGGTGTTCCTAGTTACGGTGGGTGGTCGGGGCCGAGCGATGCGCGTTTCTCTCGTACACACACGCGCGTGGATGCGAGGCGTTGGGCTCTAACTGTACCCGAGCGAGGAGTTGGGCTCTAACTGAACCCGAGCAATTGCACTGCAGGCTACGCATTACTGAACCCGAGCGATCGATCGATGGCTGTCAACTGAACCCGATCGAGCGATTCCTTCGCTACTGCTGCTAACTGAAGCCGATCGATGTTGCCTCTGCATGAGCAGTGATCGTTGCTGGGGGGTTTGGTTGAACAGTGATCTTTGCTGGGGGGTTTGGATGAACAGTTCCCGGTGGGGTTGGCTGAACAGGACCCCATGGTGTTGCCTCTGCATGAACAGGACCCTGTTCGATCGAGCCGGTTGGGGCTGCATGAACAGGACCCCGTGGAGGGCTGCATGAACAGGACCACCCCGTGGAGGGCTGCATGAACAGTAGACGGTGGAGGGCTGGATGAACAGTAGCCCGTGGAGGGTGGTTGAACAGGAGCCCGCGGAGAGGGCTTGTTGAACAGTAGCCGGTGGAGTAGCGCGCGGTGGAGGCTGAAAATGTTGCAGGTGGATGCTGGAGGAGGTCGACGGTGGATGAACAGTAGCCCGTGGAGGCTGGAGGGGGTAGACGGTGGTGATGAACAGTATCCCGTGGAGTCCCATTTTGCGGTACGCCACATCCCTCCGATGAACAGGACACCCGTTTCTACCGTAGCGCTCCAACAGAAGTCCGTTTACTCCGTTTTGCGGTACGCCACACCCCTCCTGTGGGGACCCCGACTCATAAGTCGAGATCACCGAATGCACGTGTACAGTGATCCCAGAGATCAATGCTCACTGAACACACATAAGCTGAATAACAAGAGTCTTACATCCATACATACCGTGTTACACAAATTGTGACCTTTATTGTCATGTCTTGAGTATATCATTGCAGCGGAAATCTTCCATAACAACTTGGACCCATGCCATTTGCCTTAACCCTATAGGCATTCTAACTAGGAAGCATCCTAGCTCGCATGTTCGTCACCAAGAAATCTTCATCATATCCTGTTCTTTCATGCCTGGCCAATAAAATAACCAGTGGCAAGCCATTGAGTACTTTGAATGTACTCGCAAGCAACCCAAGTGTGATGATAGAATAATTATGCAGGGCTCTACTACTAAATTGGCATTTTTGCGTAAAGCTAGTTTTTCTCATGCAAGTATGATCAACATTTATCAAGGATATGAATGTGTCTGCAACAAGAATCAGGAGGTTACAGACATCAATATAGAGAAAGAGTTATAAACAACTCATGCTCGAGCTCATCATGACTTCCTAAAGAATCACATCATCAATATCACCGAACCGTGTTGTTTTCCTTAGACACACACACACCAGGTTTCGCAAACATTGGATGTATCCCAAGAGCGCTAACCCAACTGTCCTTGACCATGGACACGGCTATTCGAATAGTTTTACACTCTGCAGAGGTTGCACACTTTGCCCACAAGATCTGGGGAACTTCCGTGTCATCGACGACCCGCGGTACTTCAAGTACCCGGGGAAAGCACCCGATCACTATCTTTCCCTAGACGACACTAACATAGAGTCCACTCGATTGGTAGCAAGCCCCGTGCCCCACATTTCACATCTTAAAATTTTGGAGCCTCGCTCCCATATTCATCACATACCACTGGCACGGGGTACCAACGGTGTGTCTGGTGCCCTGTGAAAACAGTCATGGACGCCTATACAAGCACGACCCCGTCCCGAGAGTGACCTCGTGTCACCCCCATCACTATTAAAGCGGGCACCATGCTAGTATCGGCCTAGGTAATCAATAATGCCCTTTCCCATATAAGGGTAGAGTGGTTGCGCATGTAAGGTTGGAATAACAGTCGCAACTTAAACCAATCCGTTTTGAAAACAACACACACACTTGCCTTGGGACACCACTTCATCATCAAGTGGTTACCCATCTCATCATCTCCCTCGGGCATAAATGGCACCCGACGGGGTTTTCGAAAAGTCTTTTAAAAGTACTCTGCCTCCATCACCATGCATTTCCCCGTCCCATTTGCGTAGCTACTACTATAGCATACTATCTACTCCCACACGCATAACCCTCATAGGAAGGTAGGGTCATGCTTGATGCAAGTTTCAATAGGAAAGTAACAAAGGCAACAACCAAAGTGGTCACCACCTCAACATGATTCCGATGCATCGATAATAGTGTGTTATATGACATGCATAAAAAGGCTTTTCAAACATGGTCAAAGGGCTGCTTGCCTTGTTGCTCAGAGTCTTCAAAGCTTCCGGTCCTTCTCCAAGTACTCCGTCTACTTCGTCAACTAACGTCGGAAACAATTCACAATAAGCAACACAACAAGGAAAAAATAAAAGTGCACTAAAAATAGGAGTTGGACTTCTCTAGGATACCTCTAGTCATATGAAAAATGACCAAGGTAGTTTCATTGCCATTGGATCAATGGATAGTTTGGAACATTTCAATATGAAGGATATAAGGGATTTAATGGATCTGTAAGTTGTCTACAGAATGCCTTTTTATAAAATGAGTAAAAGTACCCATTAAATCAGGCATGATTTTTGAAACATTTAGAAATTGGTTTCACCAGATTTGGAGTCCAAATGAATATACTATGGATTTTTGAAGTGGACTTATCTGGGTAAATGACATTTTTATTAGATCCATGGGAAACTAGGCAGAGTAAAAATGTTCACCATGGCTCATTAAATAGATCTTGATTTATGGAGGCAGCAGAAATTTGAGTCACCAAATTTGGATTTCAAATGAATTGTTTAAGGATTTTACAATATTATAGAAAAAGAAAAAGAAAAGGGATAGGGTGTTCTTTTACCCTTATACTGCGCACCGGGCGGAAGATAGGAGTGGGCTGGCCCAACTGCTCGGCCGCGCTCGGGTTGACGACGCAGGAGACGTACTCCCGGGAATACACTTTCTCTCGGTGAAGGTGGCACCGGGCAGAGCCCGTCTGCACTTAAACGGGGCGGGGCCCTCCAATCAGTGGCTCAGCCACGCCAGCCGGCCGACGGGCGGGGCCCGCTGGCAAGTTCATCCACCACCTCCCGCGAGGCGCTATGGAAGGCAGAGGAGGTGCTCGACGCTGGTCGCCGGCGCTACAGGGCGTCTCCGGCGATGTTCTGCCCACCGACGTGCTTACGGGACCCGACCGCATTCAACCATGGGTTGCATGGTCGCCCAGGGGCACCGAGTTGAGAAGGGGGTTGGCCGCGACGGACGAGGCCGGCAGTGAGATTTGGGCACGGCGAGGCAGGCACGGGGTGGAAGGACTTGTGTGCGGGGAGTGTTGGCGGTGGTGCTGGTGATGCTCTGGAACAAAGAGGTGGGGAGGAGAGGCTCTCAGTGGTGAGAATTTAGGTGGAGGACGGCGGCATTGCTCCGGCCAGGGAGATGCAATGAGGGCACGAGGAGGGGATTGGCTTGGTCCAGGGGGGCTCTAGGAGCAAGGGGAGGCAAATGGTGTGGAGAGGAGGACCCAGGGCGGCCTTAAATAGAAGGGGGCAAGGTGCACTACCGGGATGTGCGCCAGCGAGGACGTAGCTGTCTCTGGAGGCCAAACTGGCTCTCCGGGGTGTGTCCAGGGCGCTCGTGGACATGGTCCAGGCCAAGTGAAAAGGAAGGGGGAGGGGGGCGTGCCAGAGGCTCCGCGCGTGTGAGCTCACTCACTGGAGCTCTCGGGCGGCCGGTGCGCGTGCGGGAGGAGGCAGCAGGAGGGAGAAAGAGAAGGGGGATGACTGCGTGCCATGTCCCGACGTCGAGGCACCTCGACTGGCGCAAGGGGGAGGCCCTAGATGGTCAGCAGCCTCGGGCAGGATGCATCTACAGTGCGGGAGTGCACTGTAGCGCGCTCTAGAGTGCCCATATGACCGGCATGGCCGTGTCCTCACGTGCTCTGGACGCGTCCACTTTGCCCACTCATGTCTACTGTGTCTGGTGGTGAGTAAGCTAAGCACAGATGGCATTGGATGCCCTGGTGACCCAATGGGAGAGAGGTGGGGTCGAGAGAGATGAACATGGGCTGTCCAGAAGGGTAAAATGAGGATTTTCACCCCTCAATCATTGAGTTTTGGTTGAATGAGTTTTACTGGAGGCAGGTGATGACCAGGCACACCTATGGTAAGCATTTGAAGCAAAGTGGAGTAGTGGAAGTGGACCAAATGGTGATTTTGGCAAAGTGCCAGAAGTTGTTTGATGTGGTTTGGGCAAGAAAATGATTTCCAATTGACATGAGACTTAACAGGATGAAATGGCTCATAGAAATAGTGTGTTCACCAAGTTTGAGCTCATTTGAAGAAAGTTGCCAATGTAACTTTGGTAAACCCTAAAAATCAACAGAAATGGGTTTTCCAAGATTTAGCCATGCAAATCATCCCTCCTTAATGCACCACCTGGTGTAGTGTCAACATTTGGGGTTGTGAGCATGTCCACAAAATTTGAGTTCACAAGTAAAAAGTTGTTAATGTAGAGTTGTTCAAATTTGAATATGGTCAGAAAGGGTTTTGGGGCACTTTGGTCAAGTTATCTTTCTACAAACCTTGTACCATTTGGTCTAGATGCATAATTAGACCATTTGAGCATGTGCACCATGTTTGATAGCATTTGGACAAGTTTTTCAGTGTTAAGTTGCTCAAACTTCAAAATGGACAGAAATGGTTTTGAGGGGATTTGATGATGTTTTCTTGTTCTCCAAGGCATGAGGCTTGGCAAGATCATCAAATATGTCATATTTGACATGATAGAATTTTCCTGGAATTTTTAGAGAATATTTCCTTTGTAAATATTTCAAAAGCTTGAAATATCCAGAAAGGGTTTTTGAAGGATTTGTCCAATATTTTGAACATGACCATGTGTTGAAACTCTTATATATGGACAATATATGTTCCTATGAGCTTCCCTGAATTTTGAAAAATATATTTTTGAAGCAGTTAAATAATTTTAACCTATTAAAGACCATTTCAGGCCTAAATAAAAAACCTTTAAATAAAATAGGAAAATAACTTTTAAAATTATACTTTTGTGGTTTAAGGGAGTCCTATACCTAATAGGAGTCAAATGTACTTTTGGAAAGATTTTTCACACCCTCAATTAAGTAATTGAAGTGCAAACCTCAATTCAGGGGTTCTTGGAAAACTAAATTTAGAAAATACTATTTGACCAAATTATTTTTGTAAGAAAATACTATACTGTTCTATACACATGGCATGATCATGGGGAAGAGGTTTTGGATCAAGGAGAAGGAGTATAAGAGTAGGAGGATTTATTTTATTTTTAGAGCAGTTGCAAACAGCAAACAGAAAACCAAATCAACCATAGTCCAACTCACTCAAAAGTTTTTGTAAACCCATATTTTAGCATGATTATTAGCTTAAGTGTTGTGGCATAAAAATTAGGGTGTGACAGACCTATCCCCCCTTACAAGAATCTCGTCCACGATATTCCTAGACTAGGCGTGGAAAGGAATACGAAAACTTGGATATTGGGTAGTCTTCACTTCTTCTTGTTGGTTCTGCTTCCGGGTGGTGCTCCATGGAACCTTGAAGTACTTGGTGGTGTGGCTTCACGCATGTTGCCCTTTTTGATGCAGGTTGCTAAGGGGTCTCTTGCATAGGTTAGGTTGGGCTAGATGTTAATGGCTCGGTGATCGATGTCCTTGCAGGGACCGGGCTAGTTAGGAAGTTAAAAGTATTTCCAGAGTTTTGACTCATGGAAAATTTGGTGCACGATGGGTAACTCAGGTGTTAAATCTAGCTGGTAGTCGTCTACTATTCGTCTTGCAGTGGTCTTGAAGAAGGTCGATAAATCTGGTGTGAGCGTCCCTTCGACATGGAAATGCTTGGTTCCTTCGAGAGGAGTGGTTTGCAGATATGCCTGGTCTTGGACGCGGAAGTTTACTTCTTGATGATGGTGGTTGGTGTAGTTCTTCCTTCTTGATTTGGCGGTCTTCAAATGTCTTCTAACCAGCTGAACGGCTCTTCTTCCGTCTTCGGGTAGTCAAGTATGTTGCCAAATAAAGATGACAACTAACTTGTCCAAGTACTTCATGAAGTCTATGGGGTACGGAAGGTATGCTGCGGTATTGGTGGTGGTCTACGTTGAGTATTGGCAATGGTCTTCTTGACTTAGAGTCAACGCCCGTGGTTAGGACCTGACCATGTTGTGGCTTGGTGGGGCTTAAGGGTTTTAAGGATTCCAGTGTGTGAGTGAACGTTTATTATCTTATCCTTAAGCACAGTTCCTGAGATGCCAATAGCTCCACCCAATCCTTTAAACAAATAACCTTATACCACCGAAATCATCATCTCACATAGGTCGCTCCAATCATCACTGATGCTATAGATATCCTCATGGCTCCTTAGATGAGATCTAACAGAATCATACATGTCTACGATCCCCAAAATCATATGTATGGCTACCCATAAGAATCCATGGGTAGACCATACAAGCTGTTAAGCTTGAATTAAATACCACAATCCAAGTGCTCAATCTATTCTTCCAAGGTTCAAGATAATGCATCTCTATCCTAAGGAAACACGTCGTATGCCACTCCAAGATCTTGTTTCCTTCCTATGAATCAACTCCAACGGCCCGTTAGCTTCCATCAATCACCACATCATCCAATAATTCTACAAATCCGATGTCTACGGTGTTCCACAATATCTAAAGTCCCTATAATACCTAAATACTTGGAAGGGCTATCCATTACTATAGTAAGTCGACCAATTTCCCACCATCATTGTCATGTTAATTCCAAGGTCACGCTTATATAGATCCCTAAATTAGCTCCGACAGTTAATCCAATCTCCTAGTTTGCTATTCACCAAGAGACATGGTATCATGATCAAGATCAATAGTCTAAATCCAATTTACTCCAAACCATGTAGACATATTTAGCATCTATACCCAACCAGAGTCACCTACTTAAATCCAAATCTCATGTCCGACGAGAATTCCTACATTTTCCCCCAAGTCATTATCTTAACATCAACTATCTCCTGTCAATATCCCCTGGCTAAGCCAAATCCACATACCTCCAAGAATTTCAAATTGCGATCACAATTTCCCTGCAAATCCAAGTTACTCTAGGGTGATGAAAGTTATGCTACTCTATTAATAATTATCCCACCAACATGAAAACCTCACAATTCATCAAGGTCTCAGATAATCCCTCAAGGTCACTGATATAAACTCATCAAGTCTTTTACCCTCTATCATATATCCTCAAATTGGTCTTCCTATGGCATCGTCAGTTCTTGTGCTATATTAGGATGTCAATGTGCTCATTCACTATGTCCACTAGTTCCATAATGAACCCAGTGTTTATATCACCCTGGAGTATGTCCACTAGTTCCATAATGTGCTTAACTGGTTCTCTTGTAATTCTATGGGTTAAGCACGTGGTTAAGGACTCGATCTGGGGTATCTCGTGAAGTCTCGAAGGGTCTGGGGATGGGTTTCTAATCTTGAGGAGAAACCATAACTCCACGGGGTTGCACTTGGTCGAGGAGGCTCCAGCAAAAGTCTTCCATGCAAGTTGGTTGCCTAAGTAGAATCCTTGGTGTATCTTGTCTGGTTGGTCTTCAGTTGAGGAGAGAGAAGAGAGGGAAAAAGTAGCATAGAGAAGGGGAATGCCTAAAGGGGGTTCTATAGTGCAAGTGCAAACAAACATGTGCAAAAAGGGCGAAACAAAAGAAACAAGGTAAGGAAGGTGATATAGCCGTGTACTTGTTGCCTAGGGAAAAAGTGTGACTTATATCAAAACACAAACAATAAAAACAAGCAACACACAATCATGGTTCTATTCAAACCATCATACGGACTCGACTGCGCGTAGGGGGTACACGACTCATCCTACCCTAGGGGTTCTCAGACTTTCTAGTCGTGCCTTGTGCCTCATGTAGTCTTCTGAGTTTTCCTCAAGTGTTGCTACGTCTCTTGTAGTTGTTTGATGAAACAATCCGGGTTGAGCCTGAAGAGTCTTCAACAACTTCTTGCTTGCTTAGGTGATAGGGTGAAGGTGGCTCCTCGTAGTTGGCATTGATTCGGTCTTCTATTGTCTTCTTAATCATGACGATTCCTTTTGTCTTCTAAGGCGTCGACAATACCATGTAGGCATTCCTTTATGCAATGACAATAACAATGCATAGTAGAGGTCCAACATGTCGGTTTTGTTGTTGACAATATCATCACCGAGAGCGGGGGATGAAGGGAACCGTTTTCCTGCTCACTATAGTGAGGCGGACCAAATGGCGAGGTTCTCATCCACCGGTGGTTTCTGATACAACAACGGTAGTGACATGATTACCATATTAGCGATGTATATCATGATCTTGCATAACTTTGCCCTGTTCATCGTAGGCCAAGGTTGCATCATCTTGGGGCAGTGTCAAGGGCGTCTCCATCTTCTGGGTCTGCATGTCCTCTTTACTCGAGGATGTATCTTCTGTTGGTATCGTCTTGTTGTGGTGTCGCCAATCTTGTGTTCAAAAGATGTGGGTGGATGTTTAGCAATGCATCTTCCTTCTAGATTATCCACGAGCATTTCATGGAATCCAGGGGTCAGGGGAATAAGGGTTCTAGCGACCAAAATTTTGAAGGGGAAGAGATCAATAAGGAAAGTATACCTTAGTTTTCGAAAACTGAGAAGGGAAGAGAAGCATAGATAGTTTTGAAAACTAGCAATAGTTTTGGAAATAATTTTACCCTAACTAACGACGATGCTAACTAAGGCTTCCTACAGTCAGGATGGCTCTGATACCAGCTCTATGGGGACCCCGACTCATAAGTAGAGATCACCGAATGCACGTGTACAGTGATCCCAGAGATCAATGCTCACTGAACACAAAGAAGCTGAATAACAAGAGTCTTACATCCATACATATCGTGTTACACAAATTGTGACCTTTATGGTCAAGTCTAGAGTATATCATTGCAGCGGAAATCTTCAATAACAACTTGGACCCATGCCATCTGCCTTAACCCTACAGGCTTTCTGACTGGGAAGCGTCCTAGCTCACATGTTCGTCACGAAGCAATCTTCATCATATCCTGTTCTTTCATGCCTGGCCAATAAAGTAATCAGTGGGAAGCCAATGAGTACTTTGAATGTACTCGCAAGCAACCCAAGTGTGATGACATAATAATTATGCAGGGCTCTACTACTAAATTGGCATTTTTGCGTAAATCTAGTTTTTCTCATGCAAGTATGATCAACATTTATCAAGGATAAGAATCTTTCTGCAACATGTATCAGTAGGTTATAGACATCAATATCGAGAAAGAGTTATAAACAACTCATGCTCGAGCTCATCGTGACTTCCTCAAGAATCACATCACCAATATCACCGAACCGTGTTGTTTTCCTCAGAGACACACACCAGGTTTCGCAAACATTGGACGTAGCCCAAGAGCAGTTACCCAACTGTCCTTGACTATGGGCACATCTATTCGAATAGTTTTACACTCTGTAGAGGTTGCACACTTTACCCACAAGATCTGGGGAACTTCCGTGTCATCGACGACCCGCGGTACTTCAAGTACTCGAGGTAAGCACCCGATCACTCGATTGGTAGAAACCCCCGTACCCAACATTTCACATCTTAAAATTTTGGAGCCTCGCTCCCATATTCATCACATACCACTGGCACGGGGTACCAACGGTGTGTCCAGTGCCCTGTGAAAACAGTCATCGACGCCTATCCAAGCACGACCCCGTCCCGAGAGTGACCTCGTGTCATGCCCGTTACTATTAATGCGAGCACCATGCTAGTATCGGCCTAGGTAATCAATAATGCCCTTTCCCATATAAGGGTAGAGTGGTTGCGTATGGAAGGTTGGAATAACGGTCACAACTTAAACCAATCCGTTTTGAAAACAACACACACACTTGCCTCGTTACACCACTTTGTCATCAAGTGGTTACCCATCTCATCATCTCCCTCGGGCATAAGTGACACCCGACGGGGTTTTCGAAAAGTCTTTTAAAAGTACTCTGCCTCCATCATCATGCATTTCCCCGTCCCATTTGCGTAGCTACTACTATAGCATACTATCTGCTCCCACCCGCATAACCCTCATAGGAAGGTAGGGTCATGCTTGATGCAAGTTTCAATAGGAAAGTAACAAAGGCAACAACCAAAGTGGTCACCGCCTGTCGGTGTACTAAGATAGGGGTACCTTAGTACCCCAACTTGTGCACGGGCAATAGCAGCTTCCCGCGGCAGGGTCTACCACGTGCTTGCCGGAAACCCCTCCGGTCCTTATTAAGCCATTCAAAAACAAAGTATACAAGTCAGAAGATCAAGACCCCGACAAGTGGAGCTTGCCGGGAAGGCCGCTCCAGGCTCAAGACTATTACATTAAGCACAAGCCCCTGACAAGAGGAGCTTGCCAGGAAGACTAGAGGACTACATCTCAGAAGACATGCCTCGGCGCAACATGCGCCCCGGCAAGGCCCGGGGAGCGACAAGCTCCAGGGCCCGGCAAGGTCAAGGCCCCGGCAAGGTGCTTGCCGGGGAGAGTTACGCTGTGTGCCCACGCTCCAGCTCATCGACCCACGCGTCGCCCTGGGGCCGTTCCAGGGACGCGTGGCGGATGGCCGTGCAGCCTGGGGGACACGGTGGCACTCCACGGTGACGAAGCTACCACCATGGCAAACGGAGACGCAAGGGCGGGCGCTTTTGGGGTCGACGGCGACGGGCATTAAATGCTCTTGTCCCCCACTGTCAAAGTAGGTGATGACCACTGTTCATCCACTATTCCCGCACTGTTACAACTACCACCAAAGTTACATTTTTACCCCTTCTTCTATGTTGACACCTGTCGGTGACCCCTTGAGCTATAAAAGGAGGCCCATGCACAACGTAGAGGGGGTTCGGAACCTAGACAGCTCTTTCGCTCGGTGTAGCTAGTTCTTCGCGTCCGTCGCGGCCCGAACCTGGGTAAACTGCTCGCGTGTGCTCTACGATCTGCTCTTTGTGCTCCCTCCGCTCCCTTACCGCACGAACAAGGGGCTCCGGTCCCATAGGTGCTCGTGGTGGACAGTTTCCCCCGACACCGCCTCAACAAGATTCCAATGCATCGATAATAGTGTGTTATATGACATGCATAAAAAGGCTTTTCAAACATGGTCAAAGGGCTGCTTGCCTTGTTCCTCAGAGTCTTCAAAGCTTCCGGTCCATCTCCGAGTACTCCGTCTACTTCGTCAACTAACGATGGAAACAATTCACAATAAGCAACACAATAAGGCAAAAATAAAAGTGCTCTAAAAATAGGAGTTGGACTTTTCTAGGATACCTCTGGTCATATGAAAAATGACCAAGGTGATTTCATTGGCATTGGATCAATGGATAGTTTGGAACATTTCAATATGAAGGATATAAGGGATTTAATGGAGTAAGTTGTCTACAGAATGCCTCTTTATAAAAATGAGTAAAAGTACCCATTAAATAAGGCATGATTTTTGAAACATTTAGAAATTGGTTTCACCAGATTTGGAGTCCAAATGAATATACTATGGATTTTTGAAGTGGACTTATGTGGGTAAATGACATTTTTATTAGATCCATGGGAAACTAGGCAGAGTAAAAAAGTTCACCATGGGTCATTAAATAGATCTTGACTTATGGAGGCAACAGAAATTTGAATCACCAAATTTGGAGTTCAAATGAACTGTTTAAGGATTTTACAAGATTATAGAAAAAGAAAATGAAAAGGGAAAGATGGTTCTTTTACCCTTATACTGCGCACCGGGCGGAAGATAGGAGTGGGCCGGCCCAACTGCTCGGCCGCGCTCGGGCTGACGACGCAGGAGGCGTACTCCCGGGAATACGCTTTCCCTCGGTGAAGGTGGCACCGGGCGGAGCCCATCTCCACTTAAACGGGGCGGGGACCTCCCGTCAGTGGCTCAGCCACGCTGGCCGGCCGACGGGCGGGGTCCGCTGGCAGGTTCATCCTCCACCTTCCGCGCGGCGCTACGGAACACAGAGGAGGTGCTCGACGCCGGTCGCCGGCGCTACAGGGCATCTCCGGCGATGTTCTGCCCACCGGCATGCTCAAAGGACCCGACCGCGTTCAACCATGGGTGGCATGGTCGCTCAGGGGCACCGAGTTGAGCTGGGGGTTGGCCGCGGCAGACGAGGCCGGCGGTGAGATTTGGGCACGGCGAGGCAGGCACGGGGAGGAAGGACTTGTGTGCGGGGAGTGTGGGCGGTGGTGCTGGTGATGCTCTGGAACAAAGAGGTGGGGAGGAGGGGCTCTCAGTGGTGAGAAATTAGGTAGAGGCCGGCGGCATTGCTCCGGCCATGGAGATGCAATGAGGGCACGAGGAGGGGATTGGCTTGGTCCAGGGGGTTCTAGGAGCGAAGGGAGGCGAATGGGGTGGAGAGGAGGACCCAGGGCGGCCTTAAATAGAAGGGGGCGAGGTGCACTGCGGGGCCATGCGCCGGCGAGGCCGTAGCTATCTCTAGAGGCCAAACTGGCTCTCCGGGGCGTGTCCAGGGCGCTCGTGGACATGGTCCAGGCCAAGGGAAAAGGAAAGGGGGAGCGGGGCGTCCAAGAGGCTCCGCGCGTGTGAGCTCACTCACTGGAGCTCTCGGGTGGCCGGTGCGCGTGCGGGAGGAGGCAGGAGGAGGGAGAAAGAGAAGGGGGCCGACAGCACAAGGTGGAGGCCCTAGGTGGTCAGCTGCCTCGGGCAGGACGCGGCTATAGTGCGGGAGTGCACTGGAGCGCACTCTAGAGCGCCCATATGGCCGGCATGGCCGTGTCCTCACGCGCTCTGGACGCGTCCACTTTGCCCACTGGTGTCTAGTCGGTCTGGGGTGAGTAAACTAAGCACAGATGGCCTTGGATGCCCTGGTGACCCAATGGGAGAGAGGTGCGATTGAGAGAGAGATGAACATGGGCTGTCCAGAAGGGTAAAATGAGGATTTTCACCCCTCAATCATTGAGTTTTGGTTGAATGAGTTTTACTGGAGGCAGGTGATGACCATGCACACCTCTGGTAAGCATTTGAAGCAAAGTGGAGTAGTGGAAGTGGACCAAATGGTGATTTTGGCAAAGTGTCAGAAGGTGTTTGATGTGGTTTTGGGCAAGCAAATGATCTCCAATTGACATGAGACTTAACAGGATGAAATGGCTCATAGAAATAGGGTGTTCCACCAAGTGTGAGCTCATTTGAATCAAGTTGCCAATTTAACTTTGGTAAACCCTATAAATAAACAAAAATGTGTTTTCCAAGATTTAGCCATGCAAATCATCCCGCCTTGATGCACCACTTGGTGTAGTGTCATCATTTCGGGTTGTGAGCATGTCCATAAAGTTTGAGGTCACAAGTAAGAAGTTGGTAATGTAGAGTTGTTCAAATTTGAAAATGGTAAGGAAGGGTTTTGGGGCACTTCGGTCAAGTTATCTTTCTACAAAACTTGTACCATTTGGTCTAGATGCATAATTAGACCATTTGAGCATGTGCACCAAGTTTGAGAGAATTTGGACAAGTTTGTCAATGTAAAGTTGCTCAAACTTCAAAATGGACAGAAATGGTTTTGAGGGGATTTGATGATGTTTTCTTGTTCTCGAAGGCATGAGGCTTGGCAAGATCATCAAATATGTCATATTTGACATCATAGAATTTTCCTGAAATTTTTAGAGAATATTTCCTTTGTAAATATTTCAAAAACTTGAAATATCCAGAAAGGGTTTTTGAAGGATTTGTCCAATATTTTGAACATGACCATGTGTTGAAACTCTTATATATGGACAATATATGTCCTATGAGCTTCCCTGAATTTTGAAAAAATATATTTTTGAAGTAGTGAAATAATTTTAACCTATTAAAGACCATTTCTGGCCTAAAGAAAAAGCCTTTCAATAAAATAGGAAAATAACTTCTAACTTATACTTTTTTGGTTTAAGGGAGTCCTATACCTAATAGGAGTCAAATGTACTTTTGGAAAGATTTTTCACATCCTCAATTAAGTACTTGCAATGCAAACCTCAATTCAGGGTTTTTTGTAAACTAAATTTAGAAAATACTATTTGGCCATATTAGTTTTGTAAGAAAACACTACATTGTTCTACACACATGGCATGATCATGGGGAAGAGGTTTTGGATCAAGGAGAGGGTGTATAAGAGTAGGAGGATTTATTTTATTTTTAGAGCACTTGCAAACAGCAAACAGAAAACCAAATCAAGCATAGTCCAAATCACTCAAAAGTTTTTGTCAAACCATATTTTAGCATGATTATTAGCTTATGTGTTGGGGCATGAAAATTAGGGTGTGAAACCTCCTGATGAACAGGACACCCGTTTCGACTGTAGCGCTCCAACACAAGTCCGTTTCCTCCGTTTTGCGGTACGCCACACGCCTCCCGATCAACAAGACCCCCGTTTCGACCGTAGGAGGTCCGTTTCATCCGTTTTGCGTACGCCAGACCCCTCCCGATGAACAATATCCCGTTTCGAACGTGGTCGGTCGAACACAAGGCCGTTTCCTCCGTTCTGCGGTACACCAGGCCTCGTTTCCATTGACTGTTCCGTCCAAGCCCTCCCGATGAACACGACGACGCATTCCGTTCTGACCCAGCCGGTTGGCTCCCCATGAACACGACGACGACGCAGTTTCTCCGCTCCGACCCAGCCATGTACACGAGCCCTAGCCATACGTTTGCGCGAGTAGGCGTTCGAGACCCTGCCTGTATGTACGTACATGGCCGTATTTTCTTTCTTGCACACTTGCCGTTGTACGTACGTGTACATGCTACGTGCGCGCCTCTATTACGACACGTGCGCTCCTCTACATCGACTAGTATGTATGTACACGTTCGCGACCAGAATGACAACGCTCCATACGCTTCGACCAAGTGGGTCCCGACTACCAGGCACTTCCTTGCGTGCGAAGATGTAGCTGGTGGGTCCCAACAGTCAGGAGGGCGAATTGTTTTTTTAGCCCAGACGCACTTCCTTACGTGTGAAGATGTAGCTGGTGGGTCCCCGCAGTCAGGAGGAAACATTTTTTTTTGTGAAATACGGTAGCCCGTAAGATGGGTCCCCGCTATCAGGTGGAGGAATAATTATTTTGCGCGTAATAAGGAGGCACTTCCTTGCTGCGGCCGTGGACCCAGCTATCAGCCTCTCCACGTACAGTCCACGTCCGATGGAAGCTGTTCCTTGACCACGTTGACCACGCCGCGCCGAGAGCACCAGGGCGGTGGACGACGGCGAGGCCTAGGAAGGGGACGACGCAGAGCCGGGGAAGACGCAGCAGTGGATGCCCACGCGTAGAGGAGTACGAGGGTTCACTGGTTCGCTGCGGTGTGAGGCTGCTGTCGCCGCAGAATAACAGGGGGTGTGGGTGAGTAGAGGGATGGCCTGGCCAGCAGTCGAAATAGTAGGGGGTGGTGAGGCCTCCGCCGCTACACAGCCGGCCACGGGAGGCAGGAGCATGCGGCACGACCGGCGCTGCTTTGGGCGGCTGAGCAAGAAGACCAGAGGTTGAAGAAGCACTACGGCCGTTGGATGGACATCATACGATCACTGGAGCTAGAATTGTTCATATTGACTAAGTTGACAAAGCACTCCATCCTCGTCAACTTAGTAGGCCCACAAGTCAATCTCCCACCAAGGTGGGTCCCAATCAGCAGAGGGAGAATTCATTTTTTTGTGCGTAATAAGGAGGCGCTTCCGGTGGGTCCGAGCTGACAGCGGGGGGAACGTTTTTTTCGCGCAATACGGTGGCCCGTCCGCTGGGTCCCAGCAGTCAGGGGGGAAACGTTTTTTTCGCAAAATACAGTGGCCCGTCTGGTGGGTCCCTGCTGTTAGGTGGAGGAATAATTATTTTCCGCGTAATAAGGAGGCACTTCCATGCTGCCGTCGCGGACCCAGCTGTCGGCCTCTCCACGTATTGTCCACGTCCGATAGAAGCCGTTCCGTGACCATGTTGACCACGCCGCACCGAGAGCACCAGGGCGGTGGATGATGGCGATGCCTAGGAAGGGGACGGCGTGGAGTCGGGGAAGACGCGGTAGTGGATGCCCACGCGTAGAGGAGTACGAGGGTTCACTAGTTCACTGCGGTGTGAGGCTACCGTCGCCACAGAATAACAGGGGGTGTGGGTGAGTAGAGGGATGTCCTGGCCATCAGTGGGAGTAGTAGGGGACGGTGAGGCCTCCGCGACATCACAGCCGGCCACGGGAGGCAGGAGCACGCGGCACGACCGGCGCTGCTTTGGGTGGCTGGAGCAAGAAGACCAGAGGTTGAAGAAGCACTACGGCCGTTGGATGGACATAGTACAGTCACTGCACCTAGAATCGTTTATATTGACCAAGTTGACAAAGCACCCCGTCCCCGTCAACTTAGTAGGCCCACAAGTGAGCCTCCCACCAAGGTGGATCCCAACCAGTAGGGGAAGTATTCATTTTTGTGTGCGTAATAAAGATGCGCTTCCGGTGTGTCCAAGCTGCAGTAGGGGGAACGTTTTTTTTCAATCAATACGGTGGCCCGTCCGCTGGGTCCCAGCAGTCAGGGAGGAAACGTTTTTTCACGAAATACGATGGCCCGTTCGGTGGGTCCCTTCTGTCAGGTGGAGGAATCATTATTTTCCGCATAATAAGGAGGCACTTCCTTGCTGCCGTCGTGGACCCAGCTGTCAGCCTCTCCACGTACAGTCGACGTCCGATGGAAGCCGTTCCTTGACCACGTTGACCACGCCGCGCCGAGAGCACCAGGGCAGTGGACGACGGCGAGGCCTAGGAAGGGGACGACACGGAGCCGGGGAAGACACTGCAGTGGAAGCCCGCGCAGAGAGGAGTACGAGGGTTCACTGGTTCGGCTGCGGTGTGACCGTGTGAGGCTGCCATCGCCGCGGAATAATAGGGGGTGTGGGTGAGTAGAGGGATGGCCTGGCCAGCGATGGGAGTAGTAGGGGGCGGTGAGACCGCCGCGGCATCACAGTCGGCCACGGGAGGTAGGAGCACGCAGCACAACCGTCGCTGCTTTGGGCGGCTGGAGCAAGAAGACCAGAGGTTGAAGAAGCACTACAGCCGTTGGATGGACATCGTACGGTCACTGCAGCTAGAATCGTTTATATTGACTAAGTTGACAAAGCCCTTGGTACGCGTCAACTTAGTAGGCCCACAGGTCAGCCTCCGAAACAGTGCACCCCAGATGTCAGGGGGAGGAATCATTTTTTGGGCGGCTAAAACAAGAATATCCGAGATTGAAGAAGAAGCACGACATTCGTTGGATGGACATCCAACGACCACATCTGCCAGAACCGTGTGTTGTTGACAAAGCCTTGCATACGCGTCAACTTAGTCTTTTTTTAGGGGACGCATCAACTTAGAAGGCCCACAAGTGTGTGGCAGAGAACATATAGCCCATTTGTGATTTGTAAGAATGTACAACCCATTTTTTAATTCTAATGGCATTTACTACAGCCCATTTACAGTTTGTTAAAAGTTCAGCCCTTTTTCTAGCTAGGACAACGATTAATAATTTCAACCAACCCCTCAAAACAGAATAAAAAAATCCCACATTTTTATGGGATCCGAAATATTTTTATCCGAAATTTCTAGTCAGATTAAATATAACTTCAAAATAAAGTTGTATTACGTTAAAATCCAACGAAATATTGCGAGCATGATAAGTAATGAAATTGAAATTTTCAAATTCCGAAAATAATAAATTTTTTAAACTAATTACGCGTTTGGTGCATTTTTTATAGTTACTGCCCAGTTATTATAATTACATCCCGTTTATTGTTTCTTAAAGTCCATTTTCTTGTTAAGCCTAATGCATACCTGCTAGGAAAGTTTGCAGCCCAGCGGGGCGAAGAATAACAAGTTGACCCGGATATTGTGTACAATTGTCGGCCTAGTTGCATTGCTGATGTTGAAAAAGGCCTGTGTAGTACAGTACAACCTAACATGGCTACTCAGCCCACATTCAGCGACGCCGGAAAGGCCCAAACAAGGCTTCTGTACAACTTTTTGAAGTTACTGAGCTCAATTAGTAACATAAGAAAAAAGTTACTCCCTCTGTAAACTCATATAAGAGTGTTTAGATCACTATTTTAGTATTCTAAACACTCTTATATTAGTTTACAGAGGAAGTAGATTACAGTGGAACCTAATAAAAAGCTGTCACGAGCAAAGAAATAATTCAACGGGTCCCACTTGTGCTTGTGTGCGTGTGTGTGTGTGTGTGTGAGAGAGAGAGAGAGAGAGAGAGAGAGAGATAGAGAGAGAGAGAAAGAGAGAGAGAGACCCATCGGTCGATGCTCGTAAATACATCTTTCAGCCATATGCATTGCTGATGCTCAGTAAAAACTTATATAGTTGACACAATCATATAGAACATCATAGCACACTAAACTTGCATACAAAAATTTCACGCAGGCGGCACAATCAGGATGGAAGCAGTGGATCGCTACGAGTAGGGCTATGTTGAAACCAACAAACTCGTACATAACGGTTCATCGTTTTTATCAATGACAGGGAAATATCTTGAATGATGTGCAAAGAAAATAGACTGACAACACAATAAGTTCTGCTAGCACATTAAGTTGACGTACATCCCTTTCTAAAAAAAGTTCAGGTACAAAATTAGAGCATGTCACAATCAAATGTACTGGCACATCAGTGCTTCGCACCCATAGCTCGGATTTAACTAGTATCTGACAAGATTAAGTTGTTACCTCAAATTAGAGCACATCCAGGCAGCCAACCCTGCCTCTTCTCCCAAAGAAGCAGTGGCCTCCACCGCGCTATGGAGAAGGCCCTGTGCCATCCATCGTTCCGAGCAACATGGGGAAAGTCTGACGGTGACTCCTATAATGGACGTCGTCGACAGATCCTGGCACCAGCGGCGGTGGCAGGACTTCGATTGATGGATTGACCACTTCTTCGACATGCACGAACACTCGATACAGGTACATCCCTAACGTGGTCCGCGGCGACCTAGGTGGCGACGAATAGTACAACCCCGGTTCCTGCACCAGTATCTCAACACCAATCACCTTCAGTATGGTGGACGGCTTCTTCATCCATGCCATAACCGTCAGAGCCCAGCTGTTTGGAGGAACAAACATACTTCCGAGCTCACCTACAAGGTCATTGATAAGCTCATTCATGGACACGCTGTTCCAAGCACGTCGAGGCATGTCGTGGAAGGTAAGCTTTGTTAAAAACTCAAGCTCAGAGGACACCGAGCCCCATCTTGTGTGCCACCGATCAAAGCTCACCAGTGCGCCATCATAAAACAAACACCGGGAATATTCGAACACACGACTGCAGTCGAAAGTTGTCCGGAACCTGACGAAGAAATCAGCCGGTGGCGGACAGACTTCGACGAGCAAGTCACTTATTTGGATGCCGTGCGCAATGCCAAGAGCGTCCAACAAGATGGGAGGCCGGTCGTCGTCGATGGTTACCATCAGCACTTTGCCGGCAAACTGGTCGTCAAGCGCCGCCATGCCACTGTTGAGCAACAGCATGCAGCGACCGAAGGCAGGACGGACCTTAGGATCTCCGGCTCGGAGATCCGCATTGACCAGCGACATGATAGTGAGCTTGAGTACAGGGAGTACATGAGGGGGATTTGGGGGAACTGGAGTAGGAATCGAGATTCCAGAGGTGGGGGAGGGGCGGGAGATTGGGGATGAAAAGGTAGCTTGAATTTCGAACACGCGCTAATATGCTCTCTGCGCGCAAGCGCACGAAAACATCGGTGGCGCCCACATGTCGGCCTAAGAGTCCTTATTCAATCTTTTTTGGAGAGCTCGGCCTTTTTTTTGACGAGGATGACCAAATGACAAGGAATATGAATAACAAAAGAAAGAACTACCCATCCAGGACAAGCAGCAAAGACAACAAAGTCATTCGAAGAGATGATCCAACACCATCATAATTTGCAGCCCCGCTTCAGCGACCAATGATCCGGAGACACCAGTACTACACCCTTTCGACGCAACAGCCCAATTACCTATCAACCTGAAGGCTTGAACCACATCACCGCCTGTCGTAATTGAGACATCCAAGGATCAAAGTTAATCCGGATGCCTTTGTCATTCTCACCTTCTTTTGGCTGCAGGCTGTATCGTTGACAATCAGGGGAGTTTGCTCCCAAACTCCTAGGGCTCGCCATGTAGACACAATTTTCCATAGCAAACAGAGCCTCTCTGCCATCAAGGTCCTTGCCAACGGTGATCTCCTAGTTAATCGGATAATTGAGTCCAAGAAATAGAGAGTGTGAACCAAGGCTGTTTACCTGCCTCCAACTAAAAAATCCCGAAGGCCCCATCAAGCTGGTGTCCTACTCATAGACGTAATAACAACTGTCCAGATACTCCGTATTTCATGGTGCTTATATACAGTGGGGGTTTTGCAATATAATTTTTCCAGCTCATCTGTCTGAATGATCACCAGTCTTTTGTCATCGTCTGATCGAGCAAGGAACCAGTTGTGCTTCCGTGCTTTTGGCAAAGGTGATGTGATTACAAAGGGCAGTAACTATAGGGACACTGCATCATATCAAAAAGGAAAGGCATTGTTAATTTAAGATCAGCATTGTTCAGAGTATGAGTAGGATAATGCAAGAAACATCATTGATATCTCCCAGTTGGAACTGGGAGGAAAATATAGGGAAATGTATACTGGGTTCAAAAATATAGAAGTGCCATGCATGGTTATACTCATGTTATCTCGCAATCGATTCTTCACAGGAAACTACCATGTCATGCACGTTATGGAATCATGTTCTGTCCTCACAAACAAATTCTTCAAGGTAACTAACAGACCATGCATTGTTATATACTCGTGTTCTGTGGGCAGCATTTTTGTGAGGATATTATTCTAGTCATTGATTGCTGAAGGGCGAATATAGGTATGTACACATGGTAAGCATTACAGGATTTCACTACTTCCAAATATAGAGTTCTCCATATGCACATTTACTTCCCTAATGTATGGTTATATGAAACCAACAGTGTGGTGCATGTATCTACATCATGAAAATGAAGAGACTAACACGGCCATTGACACACACTCATATTTAGTAGTAGTATATATATTACTATAAAATAAGGAGAATATCCATATATTCCTAACCGTTTGATTATTCAGGGGTACAAATTGGCTGTAATGACATGATCACAATCGCATGAATTACCTCATTCCAAATATAGTTGATTTACTTCGTCTCTAATACATTGCCATAGTTCTACTCAAATTCTGCTCAAATAGGGAAATGTCAATCATCACAAAAAGTTCAAACAGTGTCATGGCGTCATCATTAACATGAGATGGAAACAACTTACATGCACCGTCCCAGCAATACATTGTGCCATCTGCTTTGTCGACCACGTAGATGATGCCATTGTGTTCAATAGCATCACAGAAGTGTGTATCAGCTTTGACGATGATCCACTGCGAGCTGAGTTGTCTCCAACTAAAGAAGGCACCGGCGTAAAGATAGGCGAGTCCGCGGTCGAACAAGGCAATTAGCTTGAAGTCTGCATAATTCGCATGTCGTGTGGGCACTTGGCAGATTACAATCTTCTGCAAAACAAGGTCCATCCAACTGACGTGGTAATCTAAATGACTAGGACCGCGATGGTAAAACTCTATATAATCCAACGGAGGAAGGATAATCTCATGGGAGGTCTGGAAGTTCACGAGCACCAACTTATTACCGTCTTCTCTGAAGGCAGCCATCCAATGGGAGTTCATGCCGACCCAGTACATACCTGCCAAGAAGTTTCGGGCGATGGTGATCGGATCGAAGTCGAGGGAAATGATGTACGACGACCCACTACATACCTGGAAAGAAGTTTCGGCTAATGGAGATCGGATTGAAGTCGAGGGGCATCAAGTACGCCTGCGTATCATGGTGAGCCAATCTCGCAAGACCAGATAGCAGCAAGCAGGGTGTCTTACAAAGCTTTGGCCTTACTTCGATGATGGCCGTGTGCATGCCCCTCGAGCATGCAGCCAGCCGTAGGGAGATTGATCCAATTGCGACTCATATGGATCCTGCGCGGTTCGCGTTCGGCCATGGTGGAGTTTGGAAGGTGGGGTTTTGGGGGGCTTGATTTACGGGAGAGTGAGGGAGGCGAGCGAGGGAATAGTGGTATTGAGGGAGGCGAGCAAGGCGAGGGTATGCGGGGGAACAGTGAGATAATGAAGAGTGACCTCAGGATCTCCGGCGAGACGGAGATGAAGATGGAGTGGTGCTAGGGGAGAGGGAGACAAGGCGAGGCATGCTATACAGCGGCGGTGACAGTGACTGCACAGTGCACAAGGTGAGGCTGACTTTGGTAACCCAGACACGCCGCCTGGACTGGTGTCACCTCCGGCGCAGGGTCTTGTCACTTCACTGTGAGGACCGGATGAGTAATAGTATTTTGACCATCAAGTGTACCACAGTTGTACTACTACTACTAGTAGGAGTAGTAGGAACATAAGTAGTAATCCCGTGCTAGCATGCCTCTAGGTTCACTTCATCCTCCAGGTATCATCCATATTGCGAGCGGAACCAAATTCTCGTTTGCATAGGTCCCACCTGCCAGGAGGGGTGCAGAAATAAAAAAGAAATCATAAAATGTCTTGCCACGGTGATTCGAAAGAGTGACCACAACTAGCCAGTGGCCGTTGTAGCGCTGGAAGGATGGGCACGTACATGGACATGCCCCACTCCTCAGAGTACCCACATAGAATTTTCGTTTAGTCTACCTAGCCATCTAATCAACTGCCTGCGGGCCACTTCTACCATTTACTTCTCCATCGGGAACCGATTTTCCTTGGCTTCTTCACTACTCCTTGATCTTCATTTGCATCCAAACCACACTGCATTCACATTGTTTTAACCTCTTCACATCCTCTTGAAGTAATTCCAAAGTCCCTATAAATAACCATCTTCTTCAGTTAGACTATCCATCTAATCCTAATTCTCCAAACCATAGCCCTCCGGTCCAGCGGTTCCAAATGGCGAAAGAGATCGAGATGCAGGTTTTTAGCATCCAACATGTCCTTGTCGAAGGCTCGTTGACCATAGTTGCCACAGTCACCGACCACCGAAGGGTTGTTCGGAAGTGGATCAACAATGTATCCAACTCCCTCCAAAAGGTGGAGATGAATGTCATCGTTCTCAACGCCGAGTACACGGAGCGTGCCACTGGGAAGATCCAATGCGCCGCCGTCCTTCAGCTGTGCCTCGAAGCTGATGTTTCGGTGTACCACATCATACACGCACCCTCCATACCAGGTGAGCTTCATGATTTCTTGTCTCGGGAGGACATATACTTCTGTGGGGCAGCCATCTCAGGGGATAAACAGAAGTTGGAGCCGTACGACCTTGATTTTAATAGCATCGCTGACCTACAAACCAGAATAAAAATTCCTGTAGAAGATTGAGATAAACCGACACCATCCCTATTCGACGTAGCAAATTTTGTGCTAGGAACAAATCTTCAGAAGGGTGACGAGATGCTGGCATTAAGGTCGTCTAGATGGGAGAATTATCCCTTGATGTACGAGCAGATAAAATATGCTGCCCTCGATGCCCGTGTGAGTTTCGAGATGGCTGCAAGGTCCACAGATCCTGTTGCAAAGCCATCTCCCACAGAAAATGAGAAGATGCAGAAGCAGAAGAAGAAGAAGAAGAAGAAGAAGAAGAAGAAGATGTTGCACCAGCAGCAGGGCATTATGGATGGATGAACTATTTCCTCTCTTGTAAAAAAAATTCCCACTCTAGGTATATTGATATAGATGGACTATTTCGATGGTGTGCATGTCTTTGGAACAAGTAGTAGCATGGGTCTACTTGACTATAAGGAACTATTTATCCGCCTAGATTTCTCTACTACTCATTCCAGTGATCGGTATGCAATGCATGTGTCCGTAGACATGACAGCTTGTCCATGGAAGTTCAACTACGGCGACCATCACGTTTCATCCACTGCCACTCGCGATTCCCATGACGCCGCTCCAACCCACGTCACCACGTCCCCCGACGTGCGCCTCACCCCTCTCGGCAGCACCTCCCCTCTACCTTTGTGTGCATGACATGTGGGCCACCTTAAATGCGGCGAGCATCAAGTTTCTACCACAACCACACGCGATTCCCACGACGCCACATGAACCCATGACACCACACGTCCCGCACCATCGAATTTTCATCCAGCGGCTGTGACACATTTCGTCCCGGGCATCTATCCTCAGCTGGAGTACTTCTGTACTACAGGTAGTACCCGCCGGTGTGGCCATCTACACCTCGTAACGCCACGACGCCCAGCTATGGCACCCTCGCCACGGCCACGCCACCATCGACCGGTTCATCTCAAACTAGTGAGTCACGAACCACACCACCACCATGAGAATGACATGTGGGCCATCCACATTTAAGGTCCGCATGTCATTGACTCATAGGCCGGGCACTAAGGCACTGAAGTTCGGTCCCGTGGGCCCCGAGAGGGAAATGTACCTCCTGCGGCAAGTCTTGTGGTGCTCCGCAGTAGGATCTCGTGCCAAACTCGGAATTTGTTTCTTACTACTACCAACTAGTACGTACTAGTAAGGTACACGTGCATTGCACGCACGAGATTCTCGTGGTTTGTGCATTATGCTTCTTCATGTGGAGTCTTCTAGATGCTACATGTGGCAGAATCTGGTGGAATGTACAGATGATGTCCAACGGCCAGTAGTGCTCCGATTTGCCATCTTTGTACAGTCGGATTGGCTTCATCCAACGACCAACTTTCAAAGTTATTCACACACTATATTGGGGGTATAGATATAGATATGCCGGCTCCTTGCAATGGATCCAAAGTATATGTGTTTAGTGGAGTGCACTCTAAACACATTATCTATTTATTTTCTCTAACCTTTTGTAGCCATGCAACCAAGCCACATAAGCTTCATGGGTGCCCCCACATCATATTATTCATACTACGTTGACAGAAAAAAAGATAAATCACCCAAAACAAGATCTTCCCATTTTTTGTTCCTACGATGGTGTGTCGTGCACGTACCTACTAGTTGCATAGTGGTAGTACTAGTTGTATAGTGGTACTAGTTGGAGTAGAATAGTACGGAATGCTCCTACTCTATCAACGAGCCCCATCTGACACCAAATTTATTGGCTTCCGTGCTACAGCTAGATCTTCCCCTCGTTCCTGTTTTCCAACCCGGCGGCGGGCGGGGTGCGGTTTGCCAATAGTCGGTTTGCTCAACGGCGGTCCCACATGAAAGTGAAAATGCCAGGCAACACACCTTCCATAAGCTATGTGTCGTGCCGGACGGGCCGTGGATTACTCCCAATTCCCGGGCGCGTGTGGAGGGGGGGGGGAGGAGTGCGACGCGAACGCGGTAGGCCTTTTCCTTTTACTAGCAATGTGCGCGTGCGTTGCGACGGATCCAAAGTAGTAGAATTGTAGTACTTGTTCACAAACTTAATGAAATCACTCTTGTTTTGATATACTCCTGATATATTACTCCATCCGTTCCTAAATATTTGACTTTTTAGAGATTTCGAATGGACTATCACATACGGATTATATAGACATATTTTGAAGTGTAGATTCACTCATTTTGCTCCGTACATAGTCACTTATTGAAATCTCTAGAAAGACAAATATTTAGGAATGGAGGGAGTACTTTTCACTCAAAATATATTTCTCAGGCTGTTTTGACGAGGTGAGGGAGGGATGTGGTTGCTTTCAAGATAATAAGGAGTTTTCTGCAAATTGGAGCAGAGAATTGGGCTATTGTTGCAAAAATGGCACAACTTACGTCACAGCCGCTAGATGCAGATCTAATGGTCAGAAACGACGGATGGCAGACACACCACCATAACCAACTGAGTCTTTTATAGCAGTATATATATATATTTCTCAGGCTGTTTTGATGAGGTGAGGGAGGGATGTGGTTGCTTTCAAGATAATAAGGGGTTTTCTACAAATTGGAGCAGAGAAGTAGGCTATTGTTGCAAAAATGCCACAACTTACCTCTCAGCCATTAGATGCAGATCTAATGGTTAGAAACGGCGGATGGCAGACACACCACCATCATCAACTGAGTCTTTTATAGGAATATATATATTTCTCACGTTGTTTTGATGAGGTGAGGGAGGGATGTGGTTTCTTTCAAGATAATAAGGGGTTTTCTACAA
>LR738711.1:565989384-566002869 GCA_902687465.1 Secale cereale | reverse complement strand
AAGAATCATCCCGTGGAACAAATGATGAACGACATCAACTCCGGGAGAATTACTCGCTCTAAAACTCGCTTAGCTAACTTTTGTGAGCATTACTCATTTATCTCTAGTATTGAACCTATGAAGGTAGAAGAAGCACTTAAAGACCCGGATTGGGTGAACGCTATGCATGAAGAACTACACAACTTCGAGAGGAACAAGGTATGGACTTTGGTAGAGAAGCCCAACGATGATCAAAACATCATTGGAACCAAATGGGTGTTTCGGAACAAGCAAGATGAAGATGGACAAGTCATCCGCAACAAGGCTCGTCTCGTAGCTCAAGGTTACACACAAGTCGAAGGTATGGACTATGGTGAGACCTATGCCCCCGTTGCTAGACTTGAATCCATTCGCATTCTTCTTGCTTATGCCAATCATCATGATATTACTCTCTATCAAATGGATATCAAAAGTGCTTTCCTAAATGGTGAAATTGAGGAGGAAGTATTTGTTAAACAACCTCCCGGATTTGTGAATCCCAAAAAGCCTAATCATGTTTACAAGTTGCATAAAGCTCTTTATGGTCTTAAACAAGCTCCTAGAGCTTGGTACAAATGCTTGACTAGCTTTCTTCTTGAAAAAGGCTTTGAGATTGGAAAGATAGACTCAACGCTGTTCACAAAAAGGGTTAATGGTGAACTATTTGTGTGCCAAATATATGTTGATGATATTATCTTTGGTTCAACTAACCCCCATTTTAGCAAGAAGTTTGGACAGCTCATGTCGGAGAAGTATGAGATGTCCATGATGTGTGAACTCAAATTCTTCCTTGGGTTGCAAATCAAGCAATCTAAGGAGGGTACTTTTGTCTCACAAACAAAGTACACCAAGGATCTCTTCAAGAAGTTCAACATGCAAGAAAGCAAAGGTATGAGTACCCCCATGCCTACTAGTGGACATAATGACTTGACAAAAGATGGAGAACCCGTTGATCAAAGGGTTTACCGTTCTATGATTGGTTCTCTGCTATATCTTTGTGCTTCTCGTCCTGACATAATGTTGAGTGTATGCATGTGTGCGCGATATCAAGCAGCCCCTAAAGAATGTCATCTTAAAGCTGTTAAAAGGATAGTGAGATACTTGATACACACACCAAACTTTGGCATCTGGTATCCTAAGAGGGCCTCTTTTGATCTTGTTGGCTATTCCGACTCGGACTATGCCGGTGACAAGGTTGATAGAAAGTCAACTTCGGGTACATGTCAATTCCTTGGTCGATCCCTTGTATCTTGGTCCTCCAAGAAACAAAATTCGGTATCATTATCCACTGCCGAAGCAGAATATATTGCTGCTGGTTCGTGTTGTGCTCAATTGCTATGGATGACACAAACGCTTAAGGATTATGGGATACATGTGAGACGTGTTCCCTTGCTTTGTGACAATGAGAGTGCAATTAAAATTGGACACAATCCAGTGCAACACTCTCGAACAAAGCATATTGAAGTTCGTCACCATTTTATTCGTGATCATATTGCCAAGGGTGACATCAATCTTAAGCATGTTCGTACTGACAAACAACTTGCTGATATCTTTACAAAACCTCTTGATGAGAAAGCGTTTTGTCGCTTAAGGAGTGAGTTGAACATCATTGATGCTTCAAACTTGGAGTGATAACTCCTTTGATGCATGCAAGGCATGAGCCTCTTGACTAATCCTTGATATTTCTCTTATGATGATGATCATATGTCTTGGACACATTTGCCTCCTTGTATTGCATCTAACTCCTTGCAGGTACTTGGATGATCTACATTCCACAAGATTACCACACACTCAAATCATGAGTAATCTTGTCATTGACCAAGTATCTAGCCCTTTGGGATGTTGAGTTCAAGGAACAAAATTCCAAATATCCTTTTTGACACCTTATACATCTAGTACTTCACTCTTGTCATCTTGGATATTCTTGAGTATTTCCTTGCTTGCCTAACCCATGTAGGAAGATGTACTACACAAGTAGAAATGGCGCTCCAACTTCACATTCAATGAGCACCTACATCAAGCTTACCTACATGAGCAAAGCATCAACAAGCCCAAGGTATGTTCTTCACATCTTTAAGAAGCTTTGCTCAAAGTCATGAGTACAAGTAGCTTCATAAGATGTGATCACATCAAATGCTTAATCAAAAAATGGCAATCCCATTTTGAGCTTAAACGATGAGTATGACCTATGATCAAATGTCCTCATTTGACTCCTAAGTCAATATACTCAAACATAGGTGACTTTGTCGCCGACCTTTATCTAGATGAAGTACATATGCTTTTGGAGTTTTTTTTTGTTGTTTTCTCTTATGTTCTCTCATTGAGTTTTTTTTTTAAAACTTCATCTAGGAATCTTTTTATTTCTTTTCTTATGTTTCTTTGTGAATATCCTTCTGGAAATCCTTTTATGGCTCTGATCAATTCCTTGAAAATCTTTTACAGATTCATTGCAAATCTTTTGAAACTTTCCTCGCAAAGTGAGCTGAATTATTTCTGTATTTCCTTGGAATTAAACTCGGAGTCACCGATTTAAAACTTTCGGTTTAACCGAAAAGGATTCGGACCCACCGATCCATCTAATTCGGTGTCACCGATTTATCTTCCAGGACATCTACTTCTGCAGCTCCACTCAAATTTTTAAATCTTAAGAGGGAGAAGACTCAAATTGTTTCTCTGAATGTTCTTATTTGCCCTGTTGTGATTCTTAAGGATCCCACTTCTTTCTTTCTTTCTCTCTTTCCATTTTCCTGCCCTACCTAGTTTGCTGTCCTTTTCGGCACTTGATGTCAAAGGGGGAGAGGACTTAGGGGGAGTAGGGGGAGTAGGGGAGAAGAGAAGACTTAGGGGAAGAAGAAAAGCAATCTTATCTTAAGGGGGAGAGAATCACATCAAAGCTTTGTCGTGTTTTACATTGGACATTACAATTGGCATCATTCTTTTGATTTTGCTTTTTCCATCACACCCCTTGTTCACAATTGGTATCTTATGGAAAGCAAAATCTCTCAGAACTCATTGAAAATCTTTTAGTTTCGGAGACATGTTCGCTGATTCAAGCTTGTGCTCAATATGAGACACTCTTTATACATGTCCTCCCTGGCTTGGTACTCTTGATGTTCTTGCAGTTGGTTGAAGGAATACTCTTGTGTT
Organism: Secale cereale; assembly: GCA_902687465.1. NCBI lineage: Eukaryota > Viridiplantae > Streptophyta > Magnoliopsida > Poales > Poaceae > Secale > Secale cereale. The sequence goes on along the minus strand of LR738711.1, from coordinate 565,999,704 downwards.
ACCTAACCTTGTTTTCCCAAGTTTATCCCTTCAGGTACAATGCCAAGGAACCTCAAGGTAAGTATATGCATCTTGCAGAATGTGCATGATGGTGACTTGCTTGTAAATACTTGTTTGCAAGAAATCACCATGCACATATGCATTATCACTCAATTCCTTTTCTTCTGCTCTAATGCATATAGCCAAGCTGCATGTAGCACATCTTGCTTATCTCTCTTGTGTGCTTGTGGTAGTCCAAAACCATAATCTATGAAAATCTTGCACACTTGTAGGGGGAGCCTGTGTACTACATGCTTGTCAAAGCTTTCATGATAATTCTGTCTTTCTTTCAATAAGCTTTGATGTTTTGTTTAGTATAACTTTAGTGTGTTGCCATCAATTACCAAAAAGGGGGAGATTGAAAGCACATTTGCTCCCTGGGTGGTTTTGGTAATTAATGACAACATACTTTGTGGTTGGACTAATGCTTTTATCAAGTATGTTTCAGGAAACCCAATCACATTGGTATGGCAAGATGACTGAAGAAGTGGACCCCTCAAATGCTAAGGCAAGCATTGGCAAAAGCTCAAGACTCTATTTTTGGTTTAGTGATCAAAGATCACATTGAGTCCATAGGAAAAGCCAATACTATTAAAAGGGGATGAGGTTGTGTTGATGATCTGGTTGCTCAAGTGCTTAGTGATTTTAGCTCCTTCAACTATCAGCACCTTTCACTACTATACACACTCATAAGTAATCTCGGACAAACCGATTCTTCCAACTCAGTCCCACCGAGATGAACCACTTCAGCCATATTCCAAACCCTAGAAAAATCGGTCATACCGAGTGTGAGATCGGTCTCACCGAAACTGAACTGCCAACCTTCTGTAACCATTTCACATCATATCGGAATAACCGAGTTTGTATTATCGGTCTTACCGAAATGGGCAAGCTTCTGTCTTGGCTCAAATCGGTCTCACCGATAATTCATTTTCGGTCTCATCGATTCTGGCATGTTCCTGCTCTTTCTCAAATCGGTCCAACCGAGTTTTCTTTCTCGGTCCCACCGATAATTCCAACGTTCATATCAGATACACTTTCGGTCCCACCGAGATGGTATTTTCGGTCCCACCGAAAATCCCAACGTTCACTATATTTGAACTTTCGGTCTGACCGAGTTTTCACTTCGGTCTCACCGAGATTGGTCAAATGTGTGTGTAACGGTTGGATTTTGTGTGGAGGCTATATATACCCCTCCACCCCCTCTTCATTCGTGAGGAGAGCCATCAGAAAGTACCACCACTTCTACCATACACTTTCTGAGAAGTGAACCACCTACCCTTGTGTTGAGATCAAGCCATTCCATTCCTACCATATGAAACTTGATTTCTAGCCTTCCCAAGTTGCTTTCCACTCAAACCTTTCTTCCACCACAGCTATATCAGTGAGGAGAGTTGAGTGTTGGGGAGATTATCATTTGAAGCACAAGAGCAAGGAGTTCATCACCATCAACACCGTCTATTACCTTTTGGAGGGTGGTGCCTCCTAGATTGGTTAGGTGTCGCTTGGGAGCCTCCGTCTTTGAGATGTGGAGTTGAACCAAGAAGTTTGTAAGGGCAAGGAGATCGCCTACTTCGTGAAGATCTACCCCGAGTAAGGCTAGTCCTCCGTGGGCGTAGGCCATGATGGAATAGACAAGGTTGCTTCTTCGTGGACCCTTCGTGGGTGGAGCCCTCCGTGGACTCGCGCAGCCGTTACCCTCCGTGGGTTGAAGTCTCCATCAACGTGGATGTACAATAGCACCACCTATCGGAACCACGACAAAAATCTCCGTGTCTCCAAACTGCGTTTGATCTTCTCCACCTCTCTTTACTACATGTGCAATTTACTTTCCGCTGCTTATACTCTAGAATTGCATGTGTAGGGTGATACTTGAATTGATCATTATTGTGAAACTGCCAAAAACTGTTCATGATCAAAAGGCAGAATTTTTATATTGTCAAGTAGTCTAATCACCCCCCCTCTAGACATACTTTCGATCCTACAAGTGGTATCAGAGCTTTGGTCTCCATTGTTTTGGTTTCCATTGCATTGGACTCCATAAGCTTGGTTTCACAACCTAGGAGAGTATGGCGTCTAGTGAGGGTAATTATCGTAGAGGTCCTTACTTTGATGGTACAAATTTTGCTAGTTGGAAGCATAAAATGAAAATGCATATTCTTGGTCATAACCCAGCCGCATGGGGCATTATCTGTGTTGGTATGCAAGGTGATTTCTTCGAAGAAGGAAAAGTTCCGGATCGCGAAGCTACACCAGAAGAGTTGCGGATGTTGCAAAACAATGCTCAAGCTTGTGACATTCTCTTCAATGCTTTGTGTCCCGAGGAGTTCAACAAAATCAGCCGTCTTGAGAATGCTAAAGAGATTTGGGATACTTTGGTTGAAATGCACGAAGGTACTGAATCTGTGAAGGAATCAAAGCTAGATATTCTTCAATGTCAACTTGACAAGTTCAAGATGAAGGATGGTGAAGGAGTCGCTGAAATGTACTCTAGGCTTGCTCTCATCACAAATGAGATTGCCGGCTTAGGAAGCGAAGAAATGACCGACCGATTCATCATCAAGAAGATTCTAAGAGCTTTGGATTGAAAGTATGACACCGTGTGCACTTTGATCCAAATGATGCCAAACTACAAGACTCTCAAGCCAACTGAAGTCATTGGAAGAATTGTTGCTCATGAGATGACACTTAAGGATAAGGAAGAGCTTCACAACAAGTCAAGTGGTGCCTACAAAGCTACAAGTGATGCTCCCACTACCTCAAGTGACAAGCTAATTTCCAATGAAGAGATAAGCCTAATGGTCAAGAACTTCAACAAGTTCTACAAGAATAGAGGCAAAGAAAGAAGCTCAAAGTCTAGATCATATGATGAAAAGAGATCTTCTAGTCGTGATCGAAACTGCTACAATTGTGGAAGACCCGGACACTTCTCAAATGAGTGTACGGCTCCCCACAAGAGAAGAGAAGAATCTCCAAGAAGAAGAGCAAGAGATGAGTCACCTCGGAGAGAGAGAAGGAGTAGAGATGATCATTATGAACGAAGACCCTCTCGGAGAAGCAAGGATTCGGAGAGGAAAAACAAGCCATCAAGGAGCTACACAAGAAGAAGACATCAAGCTCATGTAGGTGAATGGGTCTCCGGCTCCGACTCCGACAATCAATCCGATGGAAGCTATCACTCCGACTCCGACTATAGTCAAGATGAAGGTGTTGCCGGACTTGCACTCGTATCCTCCAACTCCAACTCCTACGACTTATTTGATTCACCAAATGAGGGAATTGGAAGATGCTTCATGGCTAAAGGCCCCAAGGTAACACACCCTGAATTCATTGACTTTGATAGTGATGAGGATGACTTGCTTGGTGAAGATGAGCTCTTGCATGATAAATCTAGTGAGCTTAGTAATGATGAAAATGCTAGTAGTCTTTATAGTCGAGAAGAGTCGAATGACAATGCTATGAAGGAGATTGAGCGTCTAACTAAAGAACTAAACACTCTTAAGTTAGCTCATGAAACAACTCAAGAAGATCATAGAGAGCTCCTAAGATATCATGAGAAGCTACGCTTCGAGAAGCTCACTCTAGAGCAAGAACATGAGTTTCTAAAAGCGATCAATGACGATCTTCGAAAGAAGAGTTCTTCATATCTTGCCAAACGACTTCTCTTGTCTAATTTCTTGCCACCTATTAAGACTAAGCATGACAAGCATAAGAAAAATTCTTCCTCTAGTAGTAACAATAACAATGTTAAGTCCAATATTGTTGCTTCTAGTAGTTCTCTTGATTCCACTAACAATGTTTCAAGCCAAGTTACACTTGAGCAAGAAAATAGCTTATTGAAGGAAATCATAGAGAAAGGTGTCTACAAGAGTCTTGCCGGAAGCAAAAACTTTGAGGAGATTGTTCGCAAACAAGGAAGACACCGGAAGAATCAAGGGATTGGTTTTGAGCGAAAGTTCAACGCCGAAGGTGTTGAGTGGGAAGAAGGTCAATACCCTACTCCACAGTTTGTTTCACAAAAGGAGAAGTATGATCCTACTTCTTCCAATGTGGAACAAGCTCAAGATGACCTTCCACCACAAGACCACAAGCTAAAGGCCAAGGACAAGCTTCAAGAGGAGATTGATGCATTCATTGAAGCACCTCAAGCCATGGTCAAGTGGGTTCCCAAGGACACATCAAGTTCTACTTCGTCAAGCTCAACTACAACACCAAGGATTCCCATCAAGATGATGTGGATCCCAAAGAAGAAGAACTAGTAGGTTCTTGAGGGTGACTCCGCCAACAAACTTCACTCATATTCATTTTGGCAAGAACTTGTGCAATCAACTTCCACATCATGCACTAGTTCATGGAGTCACAAACCCTCTTGTTGGTAAGTCAAGGGACAAGGTAATCATTGCTTTCATGGACATCATCTTTTATGTACTTCACTCTATGTCTATGGATATTCTTGTTTGTTCCTTGTGGGACTAACCCATGTAGGTATTGAAAGTGCCCTAACCCAAAGGATTGCTCCCAACTCTTGATGATCTGCATCAACATTGAGCATCCACATCTTCAACATCTACATGAAGTCTTCTACGACAACCCAAGGTTAGTTTGACCCTTTGAAAGGGGTTCTCACATCTAGGGGGAGCTTTGCTCTAAAAATTGAGCTAAAGCATCTCCAAATGATGTGAACACATAAATGCTTTATGTAAAAGTGGTAACCCCACTTGTGCTTAAACGATGAGTATGACCTATGATCAAATGTTCTCATTTGGCTCCTAAGTCAATATACTCATATATAGATGACCTAGTCATCGACAAATTGTGTGCTAGTAGCTAGAGTGTTGGTTGTGCATGTTTGACACATATTTCAGTTCCTATCTTATTGTGTGAGCATGTTGAATGCATGATTTTATCCATTCAAGGACATCCATTTGTGGTTTTGATTGTTTTGATTTTTCTGGCCAAATGGATGGACAAGAATGCCTAAGCACCTTTCCCTAGCTATCTATGCTTTCTTGTCTCAAATTCTATTCATGCTCATATCACAACTTTGAACAAGTCTTTTTCGGACAGTCCGAGTGAGGAGCACTCGGAGCCACCGATTCGTCTAAGGCTGACTTCCAAAACCTTCTAAGTCCATTTCGGTCTGACCGGCTTCTCAATCTCGGTCCAACCGAAACGCTTAGACTGATCTAGGTTTCATCTCGGTGAAACCGAGTTCAAAATCTCGGTCTGACCGATATGCGTAACTGCAGAGCAGTTATACATCTCGGTGACACCGAGTTTTTCAACTCGGTCCCACCGACAGCATGGGGTTATATATACCTGAGGGCTGCGCGCGATTTAATTCTTCAAACCGTTCGCCCCCAAGACCCCTGCTGCCGTCGCCCTGGTCTACGGATCGTCGCCATCGTCGCCTGTGCGCCCTCGCCGCAGGTCTCCGCCGCTGTCAACGGTAATCATCTCCACCGTTGCCGCCGTAGAGGGACACCACCAAGTTAGGGTGTGTCCCGATCCCTTTTCGTGCTCCCCATCCGATTCTTGCACGATAGGCTTGCCATGATTCAATCCACGTTTGAGATATTCCCTATACATTAGTTCAGATCCTCTAGTTTCGAGCAAAATTCTTAGGTTTAGGTTTCCACGAAACGCATCTCGGTGAAGCCGATTTTGAAACTCGGAATGACCGATTTGGCCTCTGGCCATTGCACTGCATCATTCGGTTTAACCGAGTTGTGCCAATCGGAATGATCGATACGTAGTTTCAGTGAAACCCTAAGTTATCGGTAGGACCGAAACCCATTTCGGTCTGACCGAAAGTGGTGTGTAGGTTTCTGTTGAACACTTCGGTTTCACCGAAACTTAAAATCGGTTTGACCGAAATACATTCTGTGAAAACTCAAAACTAAGTTTTGAACTCATTTTTTTTTTGCAAAAACCTCTACAGTTGTGATAACTCTTCTACTCTACCTATACCTTATCTTTTCACAGGTTTTCAGCCATGTCAGATGTCAGTGACAGCCAGAACAGGTCTGAGTCACCTTTTGCTGATATTCCAGAGGCAGATACAAGTCCTGCTAGCAGCTCTAGTGATGATGGTGAGAGGAGCACCCCTAGTGGTTTGCCTCCTGCAGCCACCAGAACCAGGAAGAAGAGAACTTCAGATGATGAGGACTCTGACTTTGTTGCTGAGGAAGTTACCTCCAAGCCAAAGAGGAATGTGGTTGCCAAAGAGCACCAAGGGCAGCAGTCAAGGAAAGGCACAAGCAAAGTAAAGCAGTCAGCAGTTGCAAAGAAGCTCAACTTGGAAGAGCCTGCTCCAAGCAAGGTGAAGAAGACTTCCAAAAGGAAGAGGGTAGTATATGCTGAACCTCAAGTTGATGCTGCAGAAGAAGAAGAAGAAGATGCACCCCAGCCTCCTCCTCAGAAAGCTAAGTTCATGGGTGATGCTATTCGGGCTCAAGCCTCCTCTAAGCCCAAGAAGCCTGCTCAAGCCAAGGCAGCTCCAGCCAAGCCCAAGAGAACAACCAGGAGCATTCCAGCTTCTGAGAAGAACAAAGGTGAGATGCCACCGTCTGAATCAGATGAAGAGCATGTGTTGCTTAAGCTCCGTCCCAAGTTGCCACTCCACAATGATGCTCATCCTCAAGCTGAGGACATGAAGGCAAGGAAGGACAAAGGTCTCAGGCTATGGAGACAGTCTGATCCATATGCTGTAAGGAGAAGGACTGCTGTGGACCCCAGATTCCACACCAGAGAGCAGCAGGATTTCTATGAGACCGTGCTGATGGATAAGAAGCCCATTGTTGCTGACACCAGGTATGTTGACTGGAAGTATATTGACAGTGAAGAGCACCGGGACTTCTTTCCCCATGTGCATGAGAGCTTTACTGCATGTGGAGTTGCTGATTTTGTGGGTCAAGAGCTGACAGCCTGGAATGACGAGATGATCATGCAGTTCTATGCCACAGCCCACTTCTATCCTGATGGCAAGATCACCTGGATGACTGAAGGTCAAAGGATTTCTTCGACTGTTGAAGAATGGGCAGAACTTCTGAACGCTCCAGTGCAGAGAGAGGACGACATTGATGTCTATGGGATTCCTAAGAAGAGTCATGATTCCATGAAGAACATGTACAAGGAGATCCCGGCTGCTGATTTGGAAGGATGGAAGCTTGGCTCAGTGTACTATCTCCAGGCAGGTCTGACCACCACTAACACTATCCTGAGGCATACATTGATGCCTAAGTCTGGAGACCACCGCATGATTCGAGGCTATTCTATCAACATGCTGCACATTCTCGATGAGAAGGCACCTTTCAAGGTGATGGACTTGATGGTAGAAACCATTAAGAGGACTGCAGCTGACCAGAAGAGGTCGTGTGGGTTTGCTCCGCAGATTCAGATGCTCATCAACGCCAAGTTTGGCACGGGCAAATTCATGTTGGATAGGAAGCACTTGCCACTGCAGCCAGAGCATGAGGACAACGTAGTTGTGATGGATGAAGAGGATCCTACCTCAGTTGAAGGACAGGCCAAAATCGAAGCTGTGAAGAAGGCTAAAGCTGACAAAGAGGCAGCAGCAGCAGCAGCTAAGCCAAAGAGCTTTGGAGAACAAATTCTTGAAGCTACCCAGAGGATTGAACAACGCCTGGCCAGCATTGAGCAATCTCAGGAGAGCCTAGAGAGGATTGTCGAGGACAAGATCCACGCTCTGGACGTGAAGCTGACTGAGATTCAGGTGTCTGTCAACAAGCTTGAGGCAGACATGGAGGAGACAAGGCAGGAGAGAGCAGAGCTTATGCAGGATGATCTAGTCCAGGACTCTCATCGCCAGACTGCTCAGGTTCCCAGAGGATCCAGATCTGCAGCTATCCCAGTGACAGACTCCAGGGCTACCACTTCAGCACCAGCTACAGCTCCAGCAGTTGCTCCAGCTCCAGCATCCACTCCTCCAGCGCAGACATCAGCAGAAGTCTTCGCCGATGCAGCTATCTCTACACCGACATCTACCCAGACGGGAGCCGCCAACAAAGCCCGCAGTGACGCTTAGCTCTATACCTTTTCGAACTTTTTGGTAACTTGTTGCCAAAGGGGGAGAAATTGTTATAGATCATAGGGCTTCGAGAGAGAGAGTGCTCTTTCGTCTTTCGTTCTTTTGCCGGTTTTCTTTGAGATACAGTGATTTCTTTTGGTTCCTGAAACTTTAAGTGTGCTTGCTACTACGTTTGATGCTATCTTAATGAGTGCTTAGTCATACTATGCTTTAATGTGTGCTTATTTCTTATCATATGCTATTCCTTATTGTATGGCTATTTACTCTTGTCTTGGTGATTGAGTGCATGTTATTCATTCTTATCATTTTGTGCGCTCCACCAAGATGTATGTGACATGGAAGAGTGACCCATAATCCTAATCGATTGTGCATTTGCATTCAAACGCAAATTTTAAATAATGCACAAATTTAGGGGGAGCTCTTGTTTATCACATACTTCTCAAAGCGACGATATTACTCATTGATTATATCTTTTGTCGAAGCTTTGATCTATATGTTGTCATCAATTACCAAAAAGGGGGAGATTGAAAGTGCAACTAATCCCCGGGTGGTTTTGGTAATTAATAACAACATATATATCATTGAACTAATATTTACTTGAGAATCATTTCAGAGAAGTTCGATGATATGGGTATGGAAATGTCTGAAGAAGTGGACCCCTCAAAATGCTAAGACAAGCATTGGCAAAAACTCAAGACTCTATTTTTGGTTTAGTGATCAAAGATCACATTGAGTCCATAGGAAAAGCCAATACTATTAAAAGGGGATGAGGTTGTGTTAATGATCTGGTTGCTCAAGTGCTTAGTGATCTAGCTCCCTCAACTATCAGCACTCTTCACTATTTAACACACTCATAAGTAATGTCGGACAAACCAATTCTGCAAACTCAGTCCCACCGAGATGAACCACCTCAGTTATTCTTCCAAACCCTAATTTCTCGGTCCATCCGATTTTGAGTTTCGGTCTCACCGAAAATGGACTGCCAACCTTCTGTAACCAATTGACATCACTTCGGAATATCCGAGTTGTTATTTTCGGTCCCACCGAGATGGCAAGCTCCAACCTTTGACTCACTTCGGACACACCGAGATGGTATTTTCGGTCCCACCGAAAATCCCAACGTTCACTATATTTGAACTTTCGGTCTGACCGAGTTTTCACTTCGGTCTCACCGAGATTGGTCAAATGTGTGTGTAACGGTTGGATTTTGTGTGGAGGCTATATATACCCCTCCACCCCCTCTTCATTCGTGGAGAGAGCCATCAGAAAGTCTACCACTCCTACCATACACTTTCTGAGAAGTGAACCACCTACCCTTGTGTTGAGATCAAGCCATTCCATTCCTACCATATGAAACTTGATTTCTAGCCTTCCCAAGTTGCTTTCCACTCAAACCTTTCTTCCACCACAACCATATCAGTGAGGAGAGTTGAGTGTTGGGGAGATTATCATCTGAAGCACAAGAGCAAGGAGTTCATCATCATCAACACCATCTATTACCTTTTGGAGGATGGTGCCTCCTAGATTGGTTAGGTGTCGCTTGGGAGCCTCCGTCTTTGAGATGTGGAGTTGAACCAAGAAGTTTGTAAGGGCAAGGAGATCGCCTACTTCGTGAAGATCTACCCCGAGTAAGGCTAGTCCTCCGTGGGCGTAGGCCATGATGGAATAGACAAGGTTGCTTCTTCGTGGACCCTTCGTGGGTGGAGCCCTCCGTGGACTCGCGCAGCCGTTACCCTCCGTGGGTTGAAGTCTCCATCAACGTGGATGTACGATAGCACCACCTATCGGAACCACGACAAAAATCTTCGTGTCACCAAACTGCGTTTGATCTTCTCCACCTCTCTTTTACTTGTGCAATTTACTTTCCGCTGCTATTACTCTAGAATTGCATGTGTAGGGTGATACTTGAATTGATCTTAATTGTGAAACTGCCAAAAACTTTGCTTAATCAAAAGGCAGATTTTTTACATTGTCAAGTAGTCTAATCACCCCCCCCTCTAGACATACTTTCGATCCTACAACACCACCATCACCAACTGAGTCTTTTATAGGAGTATATATATATATATATATATATATATATATATATATATATATATATATATATATATATATTTCTCACGCTGTTTTGAAGAGGTGAGGGAGGGATGTGGTTGCTTTCAAGATAATAAGGGGCTTTCAGCAAATTGGAGCAGAGAAGTGGGCTATTTTTGCAAAGATACCACAACTTA
>LR738711.1:565895643-565987182 GCA_902687465.1 Secale cereale | reverse complement strand
ATGTGGTGAGGGACGGATGTGGTTGCTTTCAAGATAATAAGGGATTTTCTGCAAATTGAAGCTGAGAAGTGGGCTATTATTGCGAAAATGCCACAACTTACCTCACGGCCGTTAGATGCAGATCTAATGGTCAGAAACGATGGATGGCAGACACACCACCACATCACCAACTGAGTCTTTTATAGGACTATATATATATTTCTCATTCTGTTTTGAAGTGGTGAGGGAGTGATGTGGTTGCTTTCAAGATAATAAGGGGTTTTCTGCAAATTGGAGCAGAGAAGTGGGCTATTGTTGCAAAAATGCCACAACTTACCTCACAACCGTTAGATGCAGATCTAATGGTCAGAAACGACGGATGGCAGACACAGCTCCATCACCAACTAAGTCTTTTGTAGGAGTATATATATATTTCTCAGGTTGTTTTGATGAGGTGAGTGGGGGATGTGGTTGCTTTCAAGATAATAAGGGGTTTTCTACAAATTAGAGCAGATAAGTGGGCTATTGTTGCAACAATGCCACAACTTACCTCACGGCCGTTAGATGCAGATCAAATGGTCAGAAACGACGGATGGTAGACTCACCGCCATCACCAACTGAGTCTTTTGTAGGAGTATATATATATATTTCTCATGCTGTTTTCATGAGGTGAGGGAGGGATGTGGTTGCTTTCAAGATAATAAGGGTTTTGTGCAGAAAGGAGCAGAGAAGTGGGCTATTGTTGCAAAAATGCCACAACTTACCTCATGGCCGTTAGATGTAGATCTAATGGTCAGAAACGACGGATGTCAGACACACCACCATCACCAACTGAGTCTTTTATAGGAGTATGTATATATTTCTTAGGCTGTTTTGATGAGGTGAGGGAGGGATGTGGTTGCTTTCAAGATAATAATTGTTTTCTACAAATTGGAGCAGAGAAGTGGGCTATTGTTGCAAAAATGCCACAACTTTCCTCACAGCCGTTAGGTGCAGATCTAATGGTCAGAAACGACGGATGGCAGACAGACCACGATCACCTACTATGTCTTTTATAGGAGTATATATATATATATATTTATCACGCTGTTTTGATGAGGTGAGGGACGGATGTGATTGCTTTCAAGATAATAAGGGATTTTCTGCAAATTGGAGCTGAGAAGTGGGCTATTGTTGCAAAAATGCCACAACTTACCTCACGGCCGTTAGATGCAGATCTAATGGACAGAAACAATGGATGGCAGACACACCACCACATCACCAACTGAGTCTTTTATAGGACTATATATATATTTCTCATGCTGTTTTGAAGAGGTGAGGAAGTGATGTGGTTGCTTTCAAGATAATAAGGGGTTTTCTGCAAACTCGAGCAGAGAAGTGGGCTATTGTTGCAAAAATGCCACAACTTACCTGACAACCGTTAGATGCAGATCTAATGGTCAGAAACGACGGATGGCAGACACACCTCCATCACCAACTGAGTCTTTTATAGGAGTATATATATATTTCTCAGGTTGTTTTGATGAGGTGAGGGAGGGATGTGGTTTCTTTCAAGATAATAAGGGGTTTTCTACAAATTAGAGTAGAGAAGTGGGCTATTATTGCAACAATGCCACAACTTACCTCATGGCCGTTAGATGCAGATCTAATGGTCAGAAATGACAGATGGTGGACTCACCACCATCACCAACTGAGTCTTTTATAGGAGTATATATATATTTCTCACGCTGTTTTGATGAGGTGAGGGAGGGATGTGGTTGCTTTAAAGATAATAAGGGGTTTTCTGCAAATTGTAGCAGAGAAGTGGGCTATTGTTGCAAAAATGCCACAACTTACCTCACAGCCGTTAGATGCAGATCTAATGGTCAGAAACGACGGATGGCAGACACACCAACATCACCAACTGTGTCTTTTATAGGAGTATATATATATTTCTCAGGCTATTTTGATGAGGTGAGGGAGGGATGTGGTTGCTTTCAAGATAATAAGGGTTTTCTGCAAATTGGAGCAGAGAAGTGGGCTATTATTGCAAAAATTCCACAACTTACCTCACGGCCATTAGATGTAGATCTAATTGTCAGAAATGACGGATAGCAGACACACCACCATCACCAACTGAGTCTTTTATAGGAGTATATATATATTTCTCACGCTGTTTTGATGAGGTGAGGGAGGGATGTGGTTGCTGTCAAGATAATAAGGGGTTTTCTGCAAATTGGAGCAGAGAAGTGGGCTATTGTTGCAAAAATGCCACAACTTACCTCACAGCCGTTAGATGCAGATCTAATTGTCAGACACGACAGATGGCAGACACACCATCATCACCAACTGAGACTTTTACAGGAATATATAGGAGTAGAGAAACATGTATAAGTTGTAACATTTTGGTTCTGCTCCTTGCACGATCGATAGATAGAAATAACGATTGGAAACGCTAGGGCAGGGCTATTTCCGCCAGATAAGCAGGGTACGTAGTAGATAGGTTGGCGCATCGTCGGTTTGGTCACACGCGGTCCGACATGTTCTAGTGTTTCAAGCAAGATGCCCGCGCGTTGCACGAAGTTGATGGAAAAGGTAAGCACAACTTATAAATTGACGGATGGAGTATTAGTTACAGTGATGCATATAATTAAGCAAAGGGATCGCACATGTCGGTATTGACTAGAACGAGAATGCAATGGCACAATAAGAATTAAGGCCACGATGATGATGCGATCGCAGTGGTGGTTACAGAAGGCAAGAAGAAAGATGCATCCATCAACATAAGACCTCCTCCTCCTCAACTTAGTGCGCAGGGCCACCGACCGGCGGCTAAGAAGCGGCGGCTTTTGTGGCGAGGTCGAGGTGCTTTTCAGCAAAGGCATCCAAGGCTTCCAGCCAGTTGAGGAAGGCCAACGTCATAGCGTCCTCACTGGCCTTGTAGATACCTATGTACACGATTTGCTCGTACACGTGGATGTGTAGGTCGACGAATTCTTGCAGGGCGAGGCGCCTCGCGGCGAGCGCGACCTCCAGGTGGACATTCTTCATGGCGTCGGCAGGCAGTTGCAGGGCCACCAGTGCTTCAAAGAGGTTCCGGCCATGGAGGCCGATTAGAGTGGCAGGCAATGAGGAGCCCGGGCGCACGGGCTGGAGGAGTACGGCGATGTCGTCCGCGAGATTTTTGAGGACGGTGATCTTGTTGGTGGTGGGAACGATCATCTGGTCCAACTGAGAGTCGTAGTTGGTGTCGACGGCGGCCATCCATCAGCCGGTCTGCAACACCGTTTGGAGACGAGCCTCGGCGCCATGCCGCAGGCCAACGTCGTAGACCATCTGGCACAGCCGCTGGCCGCTCGCGCGCATCACCGCCATGGGTCTGGAGTGAGCTCTTTTGCGCTTAGTGTAGGTGCTTAGGCAAATTCTTAGGTGCGTACGATGTGGTAGATGCATTGGAATGGAGGGGCGCCTTTATATGAGGGTAAACCGCGTTGCATTCACATCGTGCAGCCTCTTTTCCCGGTCATCCTCCCATTACTTCCCTGATGCATTAATTGAAGGAGGATGCATTGACCGTTCAACATTTCGGGAACCGCTACTCCCTCCCTCGTCTGCATTAAAGCCGTATCGGGAACTGCGTCGCCCACTGTCAAATCGAATAGTACTGCGCCGTCCGCTGCACGCCCGGCTGAAAATGCCTCCTCGCCTCCATCAAACCCCTCCGTTAAACCCGCGTGCAAACCGAGAAACCTACTCCGGCCACACGTCCATTCCTGAGCGGGCCGGAATTAAACGCAACACAGGCCGAGCTCCTCCCGTCAGCCCTCAGTTTAAGAGAAAGTATAATGCCCTATTCGGGACGAAGGAATTTTACGGGAATTGTGGTGGTTTCCTTTCCTTCAGTATTTTTTTTCTGTAGGAGCGTTCAATACAAAGGAAACAACCCAGGTGATTTCAATGGAAATGCTTCTTAACCTGAGCTTTTCACGGCAACTGAAACATCTGCCACAAGCTCATTTTTTGCGTAGGCCCGAGGCAAACTGGTCCAGTGCAGGAGCACTGGATTTGACATGTCTGACTGTAGAAGTGGCGTACACCTGGTTTACATGGACCATGCATGGACATGCGTTGCTAAAACGGTGGTGGTGTATGTGGTCTATGTTCACATGTAACAACGATTCACCCAGTCGCATGCACAACAGGTTGCCCTTGATTTTTTTTAATCTAGCCATAAGTGCATTCTATCTCCTGTACAGCTAGCATAGCTTCCTGCGTTCCGAGCACCACTAGTTAGAAAAATTCCTCCAATTTCAAGCCTGTAGGTTTTGACTTTGTCCTCCACCCTGTTCATACAGGGCCTAATAGGGTGATGTAAGCGGCATGTAAGGATTTAATTATTGTATTATTGCTTAGTTGGAAGAGAGAGAAGAGGAGAGAGTGGGGAAGCGGGTTGTAGACTTACAGTCGGCTGTAGCACGAGGTCCAAGAAGCTTTGTGAGAGTGGAAGGTGGGCCATATGTTGACAGGGTGGAGTACTTTCTTAGGCTGCCTGTAATGGGAGTATCATAGGTAGTATCATGCATGCCAGCTAAGCCATTTTGATGAGGTGGCATAAAATTAAATGAAGAAAGAGAGGCTTGAGTATCATATCATGATACCGTATCATATTAAATGATGTGCTACTTTGTGTCATGCATGGCAATAAATATAGTCTTCTATGATACCAATATATGATACTATGCATTACAGATGTTGTATCATATATTAGTATCATACATATGATACTAGTATATGATATTTCCCATTGCAACCAGCCTTATAGCCAACTATTACGTGTTAGCTATTACATTGGCTGTAAATGACATGGCAACATGTTATAGCCAGCAGCTAGCTATATTATTAACCATGCTCTAAACGAGGCCAGACGCCGGCCAAGCTCCTACCGTCCACCCTCTATTTACATGAGGCCAGACATGTAGTGGGCAAGAATCGCACCCCTGCGCCGCTCCCCCATCTCCACCTTCAACATTTTCTCCACTCTTCCGATGGCTTCCGAGGAGCCGTTCTCCGGCATATTACCCGGCTGGGTGGCCTGCCGAGCCCTCCGAATACGGGAGAGGCCGCCCGGTGCTTCACCAACCTCGCTTGGCCCGATTGAGCCAGTTGCCGCCCCAAGCAGGCGCGTGGTTCAGCAACTCGCCGCTCCAGTTCAGCTCGATGAGGAGTGGCGAGTTACTCCACGCCCGTACAGGTGTCGTCGCTACCGCATCATACCGCGCCACCAGTGTCTGCGGTGCCGCGCCTCCCGTATCTGTGGGCGCGCCTCCCGTGCCTGCGACAGCGCCATGCAGGCAGAGACAGAAGCCGGGTGTGTGGAGAGCGACGAGTCAGTGGCCAGCTTCTCCATGTCCGCCGCCATCATCGAGGAGAAGTAGAACACGGGAGGCCACCGCCGAGGCGACCACTACGCATTCAGGTGGTTTCTTTGCTTCGTCGTCTCTTCCGAGGACCTTCGTCGACCCCACAAAGTGTCTGTCCGACATGAGGAAGACAAAGGGATCTGCGGGCGGCCATTTAGATTATGTACTCCCTCTCCATTTAGATTATGTACTCACTCTCCAGTTGACGGAGGGAGTATTAATTATACCTATAAAGCTTGATTGGCACCTCTTAGTTCATGTAAATGTAATGAAATCCATCATGTTTATATGAAGATCCGGCATTTTATATGAAATCCTTCATGCTTATATGAAATCAGTCCGTGTTTGCACGAATTTCATCTGGCTGGTTAGAGTTGTGAAAATGTATGCCGCAGGCTTTCGGTGTCGTCCTCCGTGGAAGGAAGCGGGAGGAAATTTACCGGCTGCCGTTGGAGATGCTCTTATGCTGGAAATAATAGAGTGACCTCCAATCCATTTGAGCTAATTGCGTGTATGATTGTCCCTCTATAAAATGTCAATTGCATGTACAGTGTACACGTGACTTGCAGGGTGGCTACAACTTCGTACAAAAAGTTAAAAAGAAACAAGTCCATCCTTAATCTTGTATTCTAAGTACTCTGTGGGTTCCACTATCAGTACAGTAGCGAAAGAAGTATATATTAAATAAGTAATATACAATATAAAAATCTAAAGTTAAAGACAAAATTTGAACTCATCTCATCGCATTGCGAGCATCCGGTGCTAACCAGTCCAGCACATTTTTGTTGTAGACCATGCTAGAGATATATCTCCATGTCTACTCTTATACTCCATCCGTTCCTAAATATTTGTCTTTTTCAGATTTCAAATGGACTACCACATATCGATGTGTATGTAGACATATTTTAGAGTGTAGATTCACTCATTTTGCTCCATATGTAGTCACTTGTTGAAATCTCTAAAAATACAAATATTTCGGAACGGGGGGAGTAGAAAACAGAGTTGGTGATGATGGTGTGCGTGCCATCCTGCAATATAGGCCGTCGGATTTATATCTAACGGATAGGAAGAAAACTATGGCAATTTTGCAAAAATATACCCACACCCCTCTCCACGTTCACAAATACAGCCTTCCCTCGTTCATCCTTTTCTCTCACAAGATAAACTAATCATACAAATGCATCTTGATGTTCCGTGCAACGCACGAGCATCTAGCTAGTTTCGTTTAAAATAGTTACTGCGATAATTGGGTTGAAGTGATATATTTTATGCCTGCCCCGAAAGATTTCAGATTCACTAGTAGTAACAAAGAAAAGGCTGCCTTGTTAATGAATAGAAAACAGGGTGAAAACTATCACATGAGGCCAGTACAAATGATGCACACTGGGTTCAGCGTCATCGTCACTACAGCTGTGCGTGCGCGAGAAGTCTACATATCGAGGGGGCTACTGAGCGAGGCACAGAGACACAATGTTCGAGAGAGAAACCAATTGACAGATTACGATCAGATCGAGTTGTCAGCCTTCTGCTGTCATTGTTGGGGTGGGGGAGGGGGAGGGAGAGAAAGACGTATCGAGAGTGTGCACGGTAGGCACATAGGCACAACTAGCGAGTGTGTGTATGTGTGTGTGTGTGTTTGAAAGAGTAGTAGATAGATTACTATCAAGATTGTGGTCCGCCCTACTCCTTCGGTGTCGGGTAGTGTGTGTGCGTGTGTGTGTGTGTGTCTGTTTGAGAGAGAAGCCACTCGATAGATTAGTATCAAGATCGAGGTGTCACCCTACTCCTTTGGTGTTGGGAAGTGTGTGTGCGTGGTTGTGTGGGTGTGGGTGTGTATGTCGGGGGGTGGGGGCTGTGACACTTACATATCCCTACTCTTATAGAAACAGAGTTGGTGATGATGGTGTTCCCGCCATCCTGCAATATTGGCCATCCGATTTATACCCGACGGATAGGAAGGAAACCGTGGCAATTTTTCAAAAATATACCCACACCCCTCTCCGCATTTGCAAATAAGGAATTCCCTCGTTGATCCTTTTCTCCCACAAGATAAACTACTCATACATATGCATCTTGATGTTCGGTGCAACGCATGAGCATCTTTCTAGTAGGGAGAAGGAGTTTGTGTGACACATATCTAGCTATATTAAGGGATAGGTAGATAGAATTTGTGTGAGGCATACTTCAAGCATCACGAGGATAAACAAAATTGTGTGCATGCAAGTGCCGGAAAAAATGAAGCGAGAAACAATGTGTGTGTGTGTGTGCGCGTGTGTGTGAGAGAGAGACGGAGAGGGAGA
This sequence comes from Secale cereale, assembly GCA_902687465.1. NCBI lineage: Eukaryota > Viridiplantae > Streptophyta > Magnoliopsida > Poales > Poaceae > Secale > Secale cereale. Next base: position 565,979,504 of record LR738711.1, on the reverse strand, counting down.
GAGATAGAGAGAGAGCGAAATCTCAAAACAAAAGGTGCTCAGTTGGAATCCCACTTTATGTATTCATATGGTTCCGTAACTCGAGTTAACCTTAGGCATATGTGTGAGAGGCATTATTATACTTTGAGACAATAGTGGCTGTGGGTGGGCGGAATTAAAGGGGTGGGCGTGTCCAACAGAGAGAGCGTGTGTGTTTCTATGTGAGAGACTTGTAGGACGGGGTAGAAAGACAAATACTAACCTTGATGGAGGGAGAGAAATTGACGAAGTGCATGTGTGTGATTCCGATGCCCACAGGGAAATGAGATATGTATGCGTGTGAGAGAGATTGCACAATTCATTCACGTATCACTATCTAGCGATCGTGGACGTGCATCGCTTGAACATTAATCAATATCTACTTCGTATCGTGGCCAAAGGTATAATATCGATTCAACGGTATAAAGATTGGACACTCACATATCACATTTTTTTCTATTTAAATAAACCATTTCAGTTGTGCATGCCAAAGTTACAATGATGTTTCTTCAAACAACCAATGTAGCTATCATGTACATGCACCATTGTTACTCTTGCATTGAAAATCATTAGTCTTGGATGATTTGAGGTTCTATTATGAAGTAATAAATGTAATATTCATATATGAATTCAACTGGTACGCATTTTGTGAAATGGAGGCTATGTAATCATATGAGGTAACACTTTTAAGTAGCGGACTACAATATCCTTTTTTTGTGCGCCTCTACACTAACACGTCAATGCATTATGTGTAAAGTAAATAACCAATTGCACTAAATTATCTATTTACACAAGAAATACATAGGCTGAGCATTTGATCCCTTTTTTCTGAACGCGCCACTACACCAGTACGATTGGTCGTGCCCGTGTGAACGTCCAAGTTATAGGCGCATCATCCCGAGTTATTATCTTTTTTCTGGGGAGGACTTCACACCAATTATTTACTGCTGACGCATGCCCCGTGTACACAGTCTCGCATGACCTTCCCGCTAGCACGATGCAAAATTAGTTGAAACTGGATACGAACAATCCCACGAGCGGCAAAATCTCCCGCCTCCTTCTAAAATTTCCGCCACCTTAGTCTTTAGCATGCAAAATTCCCCTTTTGTCCTTGGTGCACGGAGTCCAACAGTTACAATACCGCCCTCATCTACATAATAGGTCAGGGCTGCTTTGGTAACTTCCGGTTCCCCCCACTACATGGCACCCCCATTTCCTCTCCCCCTCCCACAAAAACGACTAACTCCACAGCACCAGAGCATCTCACATCACGCCGTCCATACTTCATCGGCCTTTCTCCCCTCCCCTCTCGAAACCCTAGACTGCTCATCCACCGGCGTACCAGAGCCCATTCACTACCAGCGGCTTCCACCTCGCCGGATCTGCTTCTATGGCCGCATCTACCCCTCCCACCTCCCCAGAAACAAGTAGACTGCTCATCCACCACTATACCAGAGCCTATTCAGTGCCGACCTTGCCCACAGCGCTGGATCTGCTTCGCCGGTACTCTCGTCAACCGCAGGGCATCTGCAGCGGCTCATTCGTACTCCCCACCGGAGACGCTTCGTCCACACCCCCCCGGAGCCGCCCCATTGACGCCCCGGTCGACGGCCTCTGATCCTCTTCGTAGACACCTTCCTCAACCCTACCGGAGCCGCTTCGCCGACACCATCATCAACCCCACTGAAGTAGCTTCGCCTATACCTTTTTCAACCCTACCGGGGCCGCTTTGCCAACTCACAAGTCCATGGCCTCAGATCCACTTCCTCGCACCCTCATCCAACCTACCGGAGCAGCTTCTGACGCCCCGTCGACGGCCGCAGATCCGCATCGTCGACACAATCCTTAACCCAATCACCGGAGCAGCTTCACTTATGACCTCGTCCACGGCCACAGATCCGCTTCGCCCACACCTAGTCCACCCTACCGGAGCCGCTCCACAAACACCCTACTCGACGGTTCTAGATCTCCTTACCGGACCCCGACAGCCAGCGCAGCGTCATCACCCTTGACGTTTCTAACCTGATTCCCACCGTCTGGCAAGATGCCAAGCACCCGCCATGGCCTATGTACTTGTCACCTTTAAACCCGTCTAGCATCACCTGCCCGATGTACTTCAAATATACTAACAGGTCACTACTACTTGTTATGCAGCTGGAAAAAACTACAAGGACGATGTTTCTTCTGGATCTAACAGCTTGGCCAACAAAGATCCTGGACCGAGCATTGCTATGATCTTGTAAGCGTGTCTCTCTCTCTTGTCTTGTTCTGTGCCTGCTAGCATGCTTTGCTAGGATTTTCGACCAGTAATCCCTTTGTGCAGACAATGATTTCTACTACTGGCTGCTAAATTAGATATGTAGATGTAATACATGATACTACCTCGTACCTCCGTTCCTAAATACAAGTCTTTCCAGAGATTCCACTATAGGCTACATACGGAGCAAAATGAGTGAATCTACACTCGAAAATGCATCTATATACATCTCTATGTGGTCCATACTGGAATCTCTACATAGACATATATTTAGGAACAGAGGCAGTACATTACACAAAATCGTAGGTGGCATGAAGGAATTCCAGTACACTACATTAGGCTCCCTTAGAGTGCCTACTAGTCCAGCACACAGAGTCATGGCTAGTTTATGCTACGCACACAATCATTAATTGGTGGTTTAAATATGCGTAAGGGATATGCAATGTATTATCACGTAGAGATGTCTGAAATTAGCCGTGTCAACTTGCAGATAGGGTTACACAATGAAAAAGTACAAGATGTATGTGGAAATTTGATGCAACATAGCAAAAAAGGAGAGCCAGCGGTGAGCCTATACAGTGTGCTATGGTACGTCACTCCTCCACTGCAATCATCGTGACATGTTATTTGTATGTCAGTTCTATTGGCCAAGTTTCTTAGGGACAGTTATTATGAGTTATCCTAAGAAAATAAGCACCTGTGAATATAAGCTCCATGTAATAAGCCAACCAGTTCTTTTCATTGCGTTTTCAGCTTATCTTTGATATGATCAGTGAAAAATCTTGACTGCATTATATTTTTTCATTTTGCTACCCATATGAAAATTAATTTGACTTGCAAACATCACAAATTGAACCCAGTGCAGTAATTAATATGATAGGAAAACAGACCATCACTATTTGCTCAAAATGCAAATACAAAGATACCATCTACTTGGCACAATCTACTTTGGTCAGTGTTTTCCATAGAGACCCCATTGCCTAATTTAAACAAAAATGCATGACCATCACTCTTTGCTTTGATTACTTGTTGTTCTTGACCTAACACTCTAACAGAGCTTGTCAATGATTTAAACACTAAGGGCTGCTGTAGTGGGGCCTTTTCTAACTCATAGGTGACATAAAGGTTTGGCTGTACACTAAAGTAGGCTCTCCAAGAGTACCTGTAGATCGAGTTCAAAGGTATGCCTAGTTTTTACATAGTGCATACATAGTAAATGCTCATTTCATTGTGTGCAAGTGCAAGAGATGTGGCATGTTTCATTATGTGGTGTTGTTTTGTTATAATCTCATCCTTTTGTGTTCACTGACTGGAAAGTATTCATATTTATCTTCCAAGGAGACAAATAACTAGTTTGTGTCACCTTGTAGAGGGGGTGCAATGAAGATAAGATTGAGGATTTCCATGTACAAGATGTTAGGAAGGAGCCTTGCAAGAGAAGTAGGAGCTGACATGAGCCTCTTCAACCTGTTAAGGTAAGTCACTGTATCCAACTCAACAGTTCAATTCCTTGTTTGTTTCAGGCATAGTTAATTTGCTCTTTTCAATTGCGTTATTTGTCCTCAGTTAATGAGATGCCCAAAGAATGATGCCTGTTGTTGGGTACTTGTATAACTATTAGTTGACATAATTAAAGGCCTTACCATTTAAATACTCTGCCGAAGTGTGCCTGAAGCTTTGAAGTCTATTAACCAACTATTATTGAATGAGGCTCACAATCTAGTTTATACCAGGCTAATGATTGCATAGTTTTGCTTGTTGCAGTATGTTCGTATGAAATCATCTACTGTTCATTATGCTCCCTAAGACTTTTATTGAGCTACAGAATGGCCAACTACTTGCTTACTTCTACGTAACGTGCTGTCTAAATTTGTAACTTGTCTGTGTTTTGGATTGGGCCCCAACATCATGCTCCTCTGGTTAGCTAAGAGAGATTTCTATATGCAGGCTGCACAGACTACCTTTTTTTATAATTTTTAAAATATCACCTGCTTATGCTTCATGACGTGTAACATTATTGTTAGTCTTGTTTTGCCATGTACTCCCTCTGTTCCTAAATATAAGTCTTTTTAGACATTTCAAATGGGCTATAACATACATATGTATGTAGACATATTTTAGAGCGTAGATTCACTCATTTTGCTCCGTATGTAGTCACTTGTTGAAATCTCTAGAAATACTTATATTTAGGAACGGATGGAGTACAAAATAGTCTGTCTTGCTCGCTTCACTGTTGTAACTATATTTTTGCCTAGTCATGTGTACTTACAGAAACATTTCAGGATGAAGTGACATCAACACAAAGATCCGTGAGCAGAGCGGCATGGCCGTTACCGAATGATTATGGATTGGAATTGGAATGTGCTAATGTTCTCGAGCATCAACTAGAGGTGGCAAGACAACGTGTACATGATTCTGAACGTACAATCAACAAGTTGAGACTGGACATGCAGGTATTAGATGCAGGAGTCAAAAAATGAAACAAGACACTGAGGTAACAATGAAGGAATTGGAGATTTTGCAGACTGAAATTTGTGCTACCTAAATCCGGCCAATCCTGTTTTCTAAAGAGATTATAGTTCAAATGGTAAGTTATGTTGATGCACGTCCATGATGTATGAGCTGTATTTGCCCAGTGTATCTTATTTGCTCTTTGTGTATGCTTTATTATCACTGGTGCCAAACCATAATGCCCAGTGGGTATAATCGACTGTAATTTCTTTATTGTATAGTGTATGATTTTTAGAGGTCATAGTATAGAGTAGGATAATTCTTTGAATATGCTATATCGTTCAAACGGGGGCCAACTCGCCCAAACGTTGTAGTGACCATGGCCCTCCATAGGCCGTATGATCCATGGGCCATCTACGGGACGGAGGACCCATGGCCTTCTATGGCCGTCGGATTCGTGGGCCTTTTATGGGTTGTCGGATGCATGGGCCTTCCATCGGCTGTCCGATCCATGGGCCTTTTATGGGCCAGCGGATCCATGGGCCGTTGGATCAATGGGCCTTCTATGGGTCGTCGGTTCAATGGGCCTTCTACGTCCCGTATGGTCCATGGGCCTTCTACTGGCCGTCTCGTCTATGGGCCGTATAAGGGGCCGCAAACGGGCTAGAGTGGAAATCGTACGTTTTATGGGCTGACCATAACGGGCCGTTAATAGGCCGTATTTGATGATGCTATGAAAATGGCCCAACGTATTAACGGGCCACAAACGGGCCGACTGTAACCACGGGCTGAATTTGGCCCACAAGCAGAAAATGACAGTAGCGGGCCGAAAGTAAACGAATGCTGGAAATGAGCCCGAGAATAAATGGGCCTTGAGAAGGCCGAAAGATAACATGGGCTGCAAACAGCCCAACAGATTAATGGGCCGTTAATGGGTATACAGTGATACACTGTTCATTACAGGCCAGTTTTACCACGGGCCATTAATGGGTGACTGTTACTAAGGGCCTCATATGGGCCAAAAGATATCATGGGCCATACATGGGCCGGAAGTTAAAACGGGCTGGAATTATATTAGAAGACCCAGATGACGCTACTGGGCCTAATTTGGATAGGCCGTAAACGGGCCCTGGTTTAGCGGGCTGTAAATGGGCTATACACGAATAGGCCGTTAACAGGCTTGTCATGGGCTGGCCCGCCACCTTTAGACCAAGTCAAACGGGCCGGCCTTTCCACGGGGATGGGCCTCTGTTGGGCCGTGCCACGTGTCGACGTATCATAGGCGCTTTGGGTCCAATGAGTAGATGACGCTACTGGGCTTAATTCGGATAGGGCGTAAACTGGCCTGTAAATGGGCTATATGCGAACAAGCCATTAACAGGCTTGCCGTGGGCCGGCCCGCCATCTTTTGACCAAGTCAAACGGGCCAGCCTTTTCATAGGAATGGGCCTCTCTTGGGCCGTGCCACGTGTCGACGTATCATAGGCGCTATGGGTCCAATGAGTGGATGACATCTGTTCCAACAGCGAGCTAACACATGTTCCCTCCAGCCAATGATGATTTTACACGTGGAAAATCCCCATTGGTCGGGGCTATTAACGGGTTATCGGATCCAAAACCGGACCTGATAGGTTAACGGTGTTCCGTTATGGTGGATGCCACGTGTCGGTCACCCTTGCGAAAGCACTTCTATGACGCGCGATTTATCATCATGGAAGTGGACACTTCCGTGATGATAATTTTGGTAGTGTCTTGGAACACTTCTATGACATCATAGGTATGACTATCTTGATTGTGTCATAAAATCGTCATGGATGTACATGCATGACAGAAAATGTGACCTATTGTGACAAACACGTATCATCACGGAAGTGTATTTTTTTGTAGTGACATCAGTTCCTTCATCATCGCCTCCAGCAGCCGCGCCGCCCGGGGGTCGGTGAGCTTATTGTGACCCCACCGAGTCGGCTTCTCCGGCGACGCGGTTGGCAACTCCAGCCAAACACGGGAACGCTTGGCATCCACAAAGACCCACTTACGCCGGAAGTCGTCCACTTTCTTCTTAGCCTTCAAGATCACATTGCCCAGATGGACCGCGATGAAGATGAGCCCCCCGGTATAGTGGTCGATGTTTGCTCAAAGGTAGAAGAAGTGGCGGAACAGTGCGACGGAGGGTAGCACTCCGACGAATGCCTCACAGTAAAAGGCGAAAATTGACTAGAGGAAGGTCGAGCTGGGATGGAGACGAAGGGTGCGAATCTGGCAATGCTTGAGGATAGCAAAGAAGAAGCTACGGAAAGGGGGGACGAGCCCCACAAAAAGTTTGTGCAGGAAGAGAGGGCAGAAAGTTTTACCCAGGGACTCCGGCATGGTGGAGCCAAACCGGACCGTCGTCTCTCCGCCCCCCCCCCCCCTCGTTGTGGTTGAACGCTAGAAGTGGGAGCACGGCGCCGAGGTCCTTCTCCTTGTTGATGATGGAGGCACTGAGGGCCGGCTCGAAGTCAGGAACCGGGCGCGGGGGAGAAGCAGAGGGCTTGGTTATCTCCGAGGCCATCGGCGCTGAACTCGGGGGAAAGGTTCGGCAGATCTGGAGGCGCTTGTGGCAAGGAGGAAAGGGGATCTGGAGCAAGATTAAGGGAAATCAGAGGAAGGCCGGAAGAGGGTGCTGGACCCTTCCAGTCAAATCGAACGGTTGCCGAGGCAACGTGGGGAAGTGGAGAGGCCCACGTCCAATCCAGGAGCCACGCATCGACCAGGACCGCAGGTGATTGGGGCCCGCGACACTTCACCCTTGCCCTTTGGCTTCGCCTTGAAGCCAAGTCCGAGCACACCTTGGGCCCGAGGGCTATTGTCAGCGTTCCGAGAACCAGGGTACCCAGACTTGCCAGCCTATGTCCCATGACGTGGCTCCTTGTCAGGCCTGGCACGGCCCATCTTCAGCATCAACAATCAAGGCCCTCGCGAGGGGCCGAGCCTCACGGGGCGAACGACACCAAGACCTCCGGAAGGGGCAACCTCGTCTGGCTGGCTCCTGTGGAGCGGAGAAATCTGTGCAACCCCCCACCTCGTGAGGTTTGCATGATGCAAGCCATGACGACCAAGGCCAGGCGGGCGCGAGTGGGCGTTGTACATCAGTTCACTTTTGGTGCTAAGGAAGCAGGCTCTGACACAGAGTCCCGAGGAATCTGCCAAAGGTTTCCATTTCCATGCAACATGACCAAGACCGCCAAGACGGCAGGACGGAGGTCATCGCTGAACCCACCATGGTGTCAGGATCACAGGCTTTGCAAGCGAAGACCACCTTTAGTTAGGATAAGATGTACTAGTTGTCTCCCTTCAAAATTGGCCGTTGTGGGATCCCTTCCCACCAACATTTCAGGGGAAAATGACCAAGGCCACAATATAAGTAGGATAGCCACCACCCAGCAAGGGCTTGGGTTATTCAGACCTTCCTCTCCACCACAAAGCAAGAACACACATCTGGAGGTTGTTCACCCATTGTACTATTTCATCCTCAGCCCATCTCGAGGCTAATTGTCACACCCTGCATTTTGTAACATGTTATTTGTAACTTTGAAGCATAAAAATTTGGACCAGCAAAAATTTTTAGCATCATTTGGCTTTTATTTGGAATTGAGTTTTCTTCATTTGCTTTTTCATGTGCTCATTAAAGTCAACTATGACCTCTTGTAGATTTCATCTCCTTATCCAAAACTTCTGCCCAATTATCATGCCAAGTGTTATATAATAGTATGGTATTTTCTTACAAAAATAATTTGGCTAAAAAGTATTTTATAAATTTAGTTTTCCAAAAACCCCTGAATTGAGATTTGCACTGCAAGTACTTGATTTAGGGTGAGAAAATTATTTCAAAAGGTTTATTTGAGACCTAGTAGTCATAGGACTCCCAGAAACTACAAAGGTATAATTTTAAAAGTTATTTTCCTATTTTATTTAAAAGCTTTTTCTTAAGACCAGAAATGGTCTTTAATAGGGGAAAATTATTTAACTATTTCAAAAATATTTGCCAAAATTCAGAGAGACTCATAGGACATATATTGTCCATATATAAGAGTTTCAACACTTGGTCATGTTCAAAATAATGGGCTAAACCCTCTAAAACCCTTTCTGGATATTTCAAGCTTTTGAAATATTTACAAAGGAAACTTTCTCCAAAAATTCCAGGGAAATTCTATCATGTCATATATGACATATTTGATGATCTTGCCAAGTCCCATGCCTTGGGAAGCAAGAAAACCTCCTCAAAACCCTTCGTAACCATTCTGTCCATATTTGAAGTTTGAGCAACTTTACATTGCCAAACTTGTCCAAATGCTCTCAAACTTGGTGGACATGCTAGAATGGCCTAATAAGGCACCTAGACCAAATGGCACAAGAATTTGAATAGAGCAACTTGATCAGATCACCTCAAAACCCTTTCTGTTCAAATGCAAATTTGAACAACTTTACATTACCAACTTTTTATCTGGAGCTTCAAACTTTGTGGGCTTGATCAATACCCCAAATGATGTTGCTACACCAAGTGGTGCATCAAGGGGCGATGATTAGCTTGACTCAATCAAGATGAAACTGTTTCTGTTTATTTCTAGGGTTCACCAAAGTTACATTGGATAGTTTCTTCAAATGAGCCCAAATTTGGTGAAGCACCCTATTTTCTTATGTCTTTCAACCCTGTCAAGTGCCATGTCAAGTGGACTTCATTTACTTGATCAAACACAGATCAAACACCTTCTGCAGAATTTCTAAAACCTCCAATTTGACCACTTTCACTTTTCTCCATGGCCTCAACTTCTTACCACAGGCTCATTGAGTTACCAGCCACCTCCAGTAACTCCCCCAGCACCTCAGCTCCATGATTGAGGGGTGAAAACCTTGTTTTACCTTGCTGTACAGTAGGTTTCCACCATGTTACCAGCCCTCTCCCTCTCTCTCTGCACCCCCAGGGCATCCAAGGCCTCAGGGCATTTCTTTACTTCTCCTACAACGTGCTAGACACCGTTGGGCACGCTGGAACGGACCAAACCGGCGAGAGCGCGTCGATGCCAGTCAAACGCACGCTCTAGAGCGCGCAAACAATGCTCCCGCACGCTGGCTCCAGCCAATCGCCGCTCCCCGATAGCCTCGGGCCTCCCCCTCGTGCCAGTCGAGGCCCCTCGACGTCCGTGACCTCCCCGACGCTGTCCCCCCTCCTCCTGCGCCCTCCAGTAGCCGCCGTCGCACGCGCGCTGGTCGCCCGCGGCGGCCACTCCTCTGCTTCGCACGCGCGCGCCCCTCTGACGCTCCCCCGCTCCTCCCCTCACCTCTACTGGACGTGGAGCTCGTCCAGAAACTCCACAGACCCATTCCCCTAGCCTCCCGTGCGCTGTAGCCTCGCCGGTGAGCTCGCCGGCGCATTGGACCACGGGTCCTCGTCGAGCACCTATATATAGGCCCTCCCGAGCCATTCCAACAGCACCAGCAGCACCTCCTCCTCCCCAGCATCACTGCTGCACCACCAGCTCGCCCCCAGGAGGTCCCAGTGCTCGGGATCGACCGGAGCTCCGCCGAGTCGGGCCGCCGGCGATCTCGAGGTACAAGCCTCCCCTGCCTCTCCTTCCACTCGTTTTGGAACCGCCACACTCCACTGATCCTTTCCCCTCTATTTCCCCCTCCGTTTGCAGTCGGAAACGGCCGCAGCAACTCCCCTCCGACGAGCCTCCGCCGTCGCACCTCGCCGCCGGCGAACCAGGCCTCCCCGCCGTGCCGCGCTACCACCACTGCAACCGCGACACGACGCTGAGCTCAACCCTGCCCTCCGTTGCCGTCGCCGTGGCCGGAATCGTTGCCGGTGAGCTCGCCGCCGCCGTGACCGAGGGGTTAGAGATGACAGGCGGGCCCCGCCTGTCATCCCCCCATTCTCTCCCCCTCCTCTGTGCCGCTGACCCACGGGCCCCGCCCGTCAGGTCTGAAAACCTGATGTGCGCGCGCGCTGGCTCCGTGCGGCTGGGCCAGTTCGTCTGGGCCGTGCACTGTGGCCTCTTCTGGCCCAGTGCACAGGACCCTTTTTCATTTTTCTTTTCTGTTGATGTTTTAAACATTTATACAGAAAAGAATATTGATCCAAATTAAATATTTCCAACTCCTAAAATCTTGTAATATTCTAACCTATTTAATGGTACCACTTTCATTCAAATCCATGAAACTTTTATGTACTGTTCAAATTTAAATTGAAATTTGAGCAGTATAACTCCTGATTCAAAAATCAACATGTCCTATTCTGTAACTCCAAAACTCCAACTAAGATTTTTCCCCATCTTAGAAATCCCTCTAGTATTTTACAAAAATGAGTTGACATTTTTCTGAGCACTTTGGTTTTTCTGTTTTATTTGTATTCTTATTTTCCCGTGGTTATTATGCGACGTATAGATCCCGTATTTGACGAAGTTGCTGTGGAAGAAGAAGGAGAAGGACTTGAAGACTTTGAAGACCAAGCCAATCAAGTCAAGCAGCCCTTTGACCATGATACATTTGTTCTCGGAACCCGTATGTTTCCGATGCATGATGATAGGGTTACGATGGTAACCTAGATGAACCACCACATGATGCATGCCTTATTGTTGATCTTGCTATGTGCTAGATGACATGCAAATAAGTTGGTCATGATGCTTATATGGTGCATGTGTGTTATGAACCCTCGTAGTCGAAATCTTTGCATGAACCCGTCGGGTGCCCCTAATGCCCGAGGGTGATGAAGTGATAGGTCATCACTTGAGAAAGAAGTGATGTGCCGGTAGATCATGTGCATGGTGGAATGATGGATTAGATTCATGTGTGACTACCGTCCCAACCAAACATGTGCAACCACACTACCCCTTATGGGACTGGGCTTTATTGATTACTTAGGTCGATACTAGCATGGTGCCCGCATTACTAGTGACGGGAAGACTTGAGGTCTTTTCCGGGACGGGGTCGTGCTTGGATAGGCGGCCATGACTGTTTTCACAGGGCACCGGACACACCGTTGGTCCCTTCGGGTACGCGTGAACATTGAAATTAGGGCAAGTCCCGTGATCTATTGTTTGTACCCGAGGGCCGTGTGCCAATGAGTGGACTCTATGTTAGTGTCGTCTAAGGAAAGGTAATGACCGGGTGCTTACCCCGGGTACTTGAGGTACCGCGGGTCATGGATGACACGGAAGTTCCCCGGATCTTGTGGGTAAAGTGCGCAACCTCTGCAGAGTGTAAAACTATTCGAATAGCCATGTCCACGGTCATGGACAGTTGGGTTGTGCTACTTAAACTATGTCCAGAATTTTACTTCATCAGTGTTGATATGTGTGTGATGAGTCAAGGTGGTGACTTGACTCGATGAGATGAATCATATTCATGTTGATGTCGGTAACCTGTCTTCGAGGTTACGCGAGGTTATTTATGCATAACTTGATGATAGCATATTGTTCTAGCTCCTGCTAGATTGTTCATTATTATTCAATTGCATTGTTACTTGAACCACATCATGGGTTGCTTGCGAGTACATTCAAAGTACTCATTGGCTTGCCACTGGTTATTTAATTGGCCAGGCATGGAAGAGCGGGAATATGAGGAAGAGTTCTTTGGAGACGAACATGCGAACTAGGATGCTATCCCAGTCAGAATGCCTGTAGGGTTAAGGCAGATGGCATGGGTTCTACCCGTTTATCGAAGACTTCCGCTATTTGAGTTATTTCCTATTCAGCCCGTGAGGCTCTATCTATGTAAGACTTGTCCATAACGGCCTTAATTCGTGTAAGACTATTTGTATGGATGTAAGACTCTTGTTATTTCAGCTTCTGTGTGATCAGTGAGCTTTGATCTCTGGGATCACTGTACACGTGCATTCGGTGATCTCGACTTCCAAGTCGGTGTCCCCACACTAATCCACCACACTGCTGGAGTAGGGCCACTCACCGCTAGGTGGCCTGAACCAGGATAAACTGCCTCATGTATCTTTTACATTCCTGTTCATCGAGCTAGTTCGTCGGATGGCGAGTAGGTAGATTGCGAGGTTGAGTTCTTTGCACGCACCCCAGAGTTCGAACCTAGAAGGGTTTTGCGGAGCCCTGAATCTGACAATATAGTACACATAGTTCATATCTAACTCGACAGTAATCGAGTTCGAGTTCATATAGTACACATAGTTCATATCTAACTCGACAGTAATCATGTGGTGTGACGTGAAGATAATATACAAATGATGGTTTAACTTGACAATAATGATGATTGTAGCTCTTGTTAAAATAGAGAAACAAATTCAAATGGTTTAACTTGACAACAATCATGATTGTGGATATTCAAATAGAGAAACAAATTCTAATTTAGTTCATATTGCAGCCGGTAGTATACATTTGGAATGCCCTAAAATGTTCATTCGAGTAGGTTACATGCATTATACAAACATAACATGGATTCAAATCATTGAATGGCATTTGTAGTAATTCATACAGCAAGACGGGATAAGACACTCTCTTCTGTTGTTCGAATTGATTTGGTAGCGTTCCGTTCTCCTGAAAATTAACACACGCCTTGTTATCCCGAAATTTGAAGCTATCTCTTTGTCTCGTTGTGCTTAGAAAACTCCCTCCATCTCAACCCGTGCGTTGCCATCCCAAAATTACAACGCGGGCGAAAACTCCCACCTCCTGCGAAATCCCGACAAGAAAAATTCTCGTGATACCACTGAACCGAAAGAACCATTAGTTCAAATCGATGGGGTATTTTCGTAACTTACCCCACATTTTGGACAAGCGCGTCCCTAAGCCATTGTTCCCCCTCGCATCCCCTTCGCCGCCCCATTCGAACACCAAGGCCGCGAAAACCCGCAAAGCCCCACATCCTCCTCCGTCCGCCACCCAGCCGGGGCCTCTTCCCTGACGACGTCATCCACCGCAACACCTCGACCTCACTCATCCACCACACCGGATGAGGATCCATCGTCCATCTCGTCGTCCCGCTGGTTCAGCCACCCCATCCTTCACCTCCAAGGAGTTGCCCCGATGTTCCCCTCATCTTTCGCGCCACCTCCATTCCCACACCGTCGGAAGAGCAGTGATGACCCACAAGTGTAGGGGATCTATCGTAGTCCTTTCGATAAGTAAGAGTGTCGAACCCAACGAGGAGCAGAAGGAAATGATAGGCAGTTTTTAGTAAGGTATTTTCTGCAAGCACTGAAATTATAGGTAACAGATAGTTTTGTGATAAGGTAATTGGTATCAAGTGACAGAAAGTAAAAGTAAATAAGGTGCAGCAAGCTGGCCGAATCAAGCTAGTAAAACTCTTATATGATGGAAAGCGCTCCCGAGGACACATGGGAATTATCATCAAGCTAGTTTTCATCACGATCATCTGATTCACGTTCGGTACTTTGATAATTTGGTATGTGGGTGGAACGGTGCTTGGGTGTTGTCCTTACTTGGAAAAGCCTCCCACTTATGATTAACCTCTATTGTAAGCATCCAAATCAGCCCCTTATGAAGCAACGCATAAACTAGAGTTTAAGATTCGATCACTCTGGCAACCCATCATCTACTTATTACTTCCCAATGCCTTCCTCTAGGCCCAAATAATGGTGAAGTGTCATGTAGTCGACGTTCACATGACACCACTAGAGGAGAGACAACATACTTCTCATCGAAATACGAACGAATACCAAATTCACTTGACTACTTATAGGAAGACTTCGCCCATGTCCTCAGAAACCAAAGTAACTACTCACAAGACATAATATTGTTCATGATCAAAGGGGTATTAATATGCATAATGGATCTGAACATATGATCTTGCACCAAATAAACCAACCAGCATCAACTACAAGGAGTAATCAACACTACTAGCAACCCACAGGTACCAATCTGAGGTTTGGGTACAAAGGTTGGATACAAGAGATGAACTAGGGTTTGAGAGGAGATGGTGCTGGTGAAGACGTTGATGAAGATAGCTCTCCCCAAGATGGGAGAGTTGTTGGTGATGACGACGGTGATGATTTCCCCCTCCCGGAGGGAAGTATCTCCGGCAGAACAGCTCTGCCGGAGCCCTAGATTGGTTTCCGCCTCAAGACGGCGGCGTCTGGTCCCGAAAGCCTCCTTATGATTTTTTTCAGGTCAAAACACCTCATATAGGAGAAGATAGGCATCGGGGGGCCATCGGGGGGCCCACGAGGCAGGGGGCACGCCCAGAGAGGGGGCGCCCCCCCCACCCTCGTGGACAGGTGGTGGCCCCCTGGTGATCTTCTTTCGCTAGATAATTTTATATTTTCTGAAACTGTGTCTTGTGAAGTTTCGGAGCTTTTTGAGTTGTGCAGAATAGGTTTCCAGAGTTTGCTTCTTTTCCAGCCCAGAATTCCAGCTGTCGGCATTCTCCCTCTTCACGTAAACCTTGTAAGATAAGAGAGAAAGGAATAAGTATTGTGACATAATGTATAATAGCAACCCATAGTGCAATAAATATCAACATAAAAGCATGATGCAAAATGGACGTATCAACTCCCCCAAGCTTAGACCTCTCTTGTCCTCAAGCGAAAGCCGATATCGAAAAATATGTCCAATATATTTAGAGATAGAGGTGTCGATAAAAATAAAATACGGTCATGAGGGCATCATGATCATTCTCATAACAGAGGATAAATGAATTGTTACTTTAGCATGAATAAAATGTGCTTGCCAAAGGATAAAATGTAAAAAGGAAAGGTGAATTTCACCTTGACTCTTATAAGACAAGAATAATAGATAGGCCATTCGCAGAGGGAAGCAGAGGTTGTCATGTGTTTTTATGGTTGGATGCACAAAGTCTTAGCACAGAAGAACGTCACTTTATATTGCCACTTGTGATAAGGACCTTTATTATGCAGTCCGTCGCTTTTATTACTTCCATATCACAAGATCGTATAAAGCTTATTTCCTCCACACTAATAAATCATACATATTTTAGCGAGTTCGCAACATGACAACTTACTTGGAAGGATCTTACTCAGTCCATAGGTAGTTATGGTGGACTCTCATGGCAAAACTGGGTTTAAGGATGTATGGAAGCACAAGTAGTATCTCTACATCGTGCAAGGAGTTTTGGCTAGCATGAGGAGGAAAGGAAAGCTCAACATATTGGATGATCCATGACAATATACTTTATTTCAGATATAAGAAAACATAACCCATTATGTTGTCTTCCTTGTCCAACATCAACTCTTTAGCATGTTATATTTTAATGAGTGCTCACAATCATAAAAGATGTCCAAGATAGTATATTTGTATGTGAAGCCTCTCTTCATTTATTACTTCCTATTAATTGCAACGATTACCAAAACAATGTTTGTCAACTCCCAACAACTTTTATTCGTCATACTCTATATGTGAAGTCATTACTTCCCATAAGATCAATACGATCTCTTGGATAGTCTTTATGTTTTTTTATCATGACCAAAGTGATGAAATCAAGCCCTTGACTCAACACTAATCTTTATTATATAGCTCACGGACTCGATTACAAAGGGTAAAGATCTTAAAGCAAAAGCTCATGACTGGATCATGCTGACTTTATTCTACTAGATTAAGATACTAACAAAAGGATCGAACTAAGGAAAACGGTAAAGGTAGGAGTGATGGTGATACGATACCGGGGTCACTCCCCCAAGATTGGTAGTTGCCAAGGGGAGTGCCCATACCCATATGGTTATGTCTCCTTCTTTGGAGGTGGTGATGTAGGCTTCTTCCTTAACTTGCGCTTAAGGACGGAATTTTGCTCCCTTAGTTCATTGATCTCCTGCTCGAGGTTTAATATTTTATTGCATAGTGCCTGCTTGTTTTCCTGCACGAGGTGAAAAGAGATAAATTCGATCTTAGGTTTCTTTGCTCTATCGGGGAGGCTTGACTTTTTGAACTCCACATGCATGTCCCCAGGTTGAGGTAGTGGAACTTCGTCTTCATCCGAGCTGGTCCAGTCCTTTCCCTTGGCATAATGGTCTTCTTCTTCCTCCGTGGTCCAACCATAATGCTCTTTGTCCCCATAGATTTAGGGTCAGCAAGCAGATCGGCCACATAGCTTTCTCCCTCCAAATCCTGGGAAGACATATTGCTCCTATCTGCGACAGAAACAACTCGAAACAAAACAGAGGATTTTTGCGTGATACAGAGGTCAAAACCTTCGGGAGAATATATAATGAATTTTTACCGACCAAATGGAATAACATACAAGAAATCGGAGTCTGGGAGGCACACGAGGTGCCCAGGAGGCAGGGGCGCGCCCAGGGGAAGGGGGCACGCCCTCCACCCTCATGGACACCTCGTGTCTCTTCCGTACTACCACTTATTTTTCATTTTTTCTAAATATTCCAAAACAGTGAAAAATTGCCTTTAGGACTGTTTTGGAGTTGGTTTACTTACCGTACCACATACCTCTTCCTTTTTGGAGTCTGGATCATTCTGGAAAGTGTCCCTTATGTATTCCTCCGGGGTTACGGTTTCAATAACATTGGTTTCAACATTTATAGGGTAACCTGAGATATAATGTTTAATTGTTTGACCATTCACCACCTTCGGATTTGTGCCCTCGAAGTTGTTGATTTTATGGCACCGGAACAATAGACCTCCTCGATAACGTAAGGTTCTTCCCACTTAGAGAGAAGTTTTCCTGCAAAAAATCTTAAACAAGAGTTGTAAAGCAATACATAATCACCTACGTTAAACTCACGCTTTTGTATCCTTTTGTCATGCCATCTTTTAACTTTTTCTTTAAATAGCTCGGCATTCTCATAGGCCTGGGTTCTCCATTCATCAAGAGAGCTAATGTCAAGTAACCTCTTGTCACCGGCAAGTTTGAAATCATAATTGAGCTCTTTAATAGCCCAATATGCCTTATGTTCTAGCTCAAGAGGTAAGTGACAAGTTTTTCCATAAACCATCTTATATGGAGACATACCCATAGGATTTTTGTATGCAGTTCTATAGGTCCATAATGCATCATCAAGTTTCTTGGACAAATTCTTTCTAGACCTATTAACTGTCTTTTGCAAAATTAATTTCAACTCTCTATTACTTAGTTCTACTTGACCACTAGTCTGTGGGTGATAAGGGGATGCAATTCTATGATTTACATCATACTTAGCAAGCATTTTACGGAAGGCACCATGAATGAAGTGTGAACCACCATCAGTCATTTAGTATCTAGGGACTCCAAACCTCGGAAAAATAACTTCTTTGAGCATCTTAATAGAGGTGTTATGATCAGCACTACTAGTTGGAATAGCTTCTACCCACTTAGTAACGTAATCAACAGGAACTAGAATATGTGTGTACCCATTAGAGGCAGGAAACGGTCCCATATAATCAAAGCCCCAAACATCAATTGGTCCAATAACAAGTGAATAACTCATAGGCATTTCTTGACGTCTACTAATATTACCAATTCTTTGACATTCATCACAAGATAAGACAAACTTCCGGGCATCCTTGAAGAGAGTAGGCCAATAAAAATCGGATTGCAATACCTTATGTGCAGTTCTATCTCCAGCATGGTGTCCTCCATATGCTTCGGAGTGGCACTTGCATAGGATCTGTTCCTGTTCACGCTCAGGTACACAACGTCTAATAATACCATCTACTCCTTCTTTATAAAGATGTGGGTCATCCCAGAAGTAATGTCTCAAATCATAAAAGAACCTTTTCTTTTGTTGGTATGTGAAGCTAGGAGGTATAAACTTAGCAACAATGTAATTAGCATAATTAGCATACCATGGAGCAGTACGAGAAGTATTTATGATGGCTAAATGTTCATCAGGAAAGCTATCATTAATAGGTTGTGGCTCATCAAGTATATTCTCTAGCATAGACAAGTAATATGCAACGGGGTTCTCAGCTCCGTTTCCATCAATAATATGCAAGTCAAATTCTTGTAGCAAGAGAACCCATCTAATAAGTCTAGGTTTAGCATCTTTCCTTTCCATAAGGTATATGATAGCAGCATGATCAGTGTGAATAGTTACTTTAGAATCAACAATATAGGGTATAAACTTATCACAAGCAAATACAACTGCTAAAAATTCTTTCTCAATAGTAGCATAATTTCTTTGGGCACTATCTAGAGTTTTACTAGCATATTGGATAACATTCATTTTCTTATCAACTCTTTGCCCTAGCACAGCACCTACAACATAATCGCTAGTGTTGACACCAGATTTTGGCACGATCAAGAACTTAATTAAGACGGCCTCAAATGGAAAAGTTCTCAAAGTGAGAAAGTTTCGTATCATCAAAAGGATAAACTTTGATGTTTGGGCCATCGCCATCCAATCTCATCTCGAAGGCCGAAGTTGTGTTCGAAATACTGAGATTTTGTATTCAGAACACTAATCGGCTAAATACACCTCCAAGACCGCCTCATATGGAAAAACTTTCTACATGAATCGTCTTCGTCTCATCGAAATGGACAATTTTGATATGAAAATCATTCCAATCCAAGTTCGTATGCAAAAGTTAAAGCCATCCGAACACATTCCTGTCACAGAGCCATAAGTGGCGCGCCCCACCAGCCACGTGTCTGATGGGTAGCGCGAATAACAGCCTGTATTGCTTGATCGTTTTGGCCTTGAAGATGGCTTCAAATCAAAAAACGTTCAACATGAAAGTTGTTCCTCTCGTCGAGATGGTCAAGATTTCTTTTGAGCACTTTTCCATCCCAGGTCGTTTACCACCTCAAAAATTACCCGCAAGGTACAGCCAGTTTAAACCGAACAGTTTTGGAAAGTTCGGACAAAACCAATCCGAATTTGGCTAGGGCTTTGGACGTGAATCCAAGCCTTTTCCATGCACGGGAAGTCCAGCCGCCTCTTATATACCTAAGGGGTGACGGCCGATTGAACAACACACAATCGATCAAATCATCTACCATTTTTTATCTTTTATCTTTTTTCCTTAACTCTAGTTCTTCTTTTTCCTCGTTCTTCGTTCGTTCTTCTTGTTGCAGGGCGGCGAACCTCGAGGCCCTAGGGGCGATCAGGTCGACCTAGGGCAGCCCATAGCCGCCGCGCGCCCTAACGAGGTCCCTCCCGGGCAAGTGGGGCTTCGGGTCACAAAAGCGCCCGCCGGATTGTCTTGCGTACCGCGCTTCCGGCGGGTCTCCTTCGACGTGAGCTGCGGTGTATCACCCCCGACGTCGAGTGTACACGGGGAAGAAGCTTTGAACGGTCTCCGGCCCGTTCTTACTACGAAGAGATCGTCGTCTAGGGTTTGCAATCTACAAAGGTAACATGAATACCCAATTCACTTATGTAGATGCAAATAATGCATATGTTGTTGCTAGATCGTCTAATGAGCATAATGTATCGGCTAGTCCTAGCTTTGTCAATCATGCATCTAATTATGTGCAAGAGCCGATGCAACAAAATCTTCATGCTTCTACTTCATATAATTTTAGCAACATGCAACATATGTATTCCAACTCCCATGCATCGGCAACCCCAGAAATCCTTATGCCGATGAACAACATGATGAGTTTGGTTAATCAAGTTGAAACACCTCACACGGGAACTTCTGATAGTATGCAACAAATTGTTTCACCTTTTAATTCATCGGCAACTAGCTTGCAATATGTTAATCCAAACATGTCGATGGATAGAAGAATTGGCCATGCTACTACTAGTTATCCGGTCAATGACCCTCAACCATCATATGCTACACCTCACGCTTCTAATGTTTTGGCACCATATGCAACTATAGGTATTCATAATTCGGCTTTGCACGTTCACGCTAATAGCTGAATAACTGAAAATTCTATAGGATCACATGTGCCTTCACCTAGTACCATAGCATACAATGTTTCCCCTGCACAATTACAGAATTTCGGCGACACCTCATTACCAAAAGAGTCTAAAAATCTCGGGGGGCAATTCTATCCAGATTGGGTCATTAAGAAAAATCTTACGTCTTTTTGCGACGAATGCAATGTTGTTCTAAATGAATTAGTAAAAGAGGGAAAGCCTATTAATTCTGCTGCAATACAAGCTAGATTATGTCAAAAAGAGAATGCATTGAGTGTGGATAGGATTATCAAAAAGAGTGGTGATTCGGATAACAAAGTTAATTCGGTTATTGAAAAGACCAAATCAAATATTACGTATGCATAATCTGTTCTAGAAAAAGAGGACAACAAGGTGTTGGGGAGCTATTCAAAAGAGGAACAACATACCGTTCAAGTAACACAACCATCATGCTTTCCCAACGTGTTTGAAAAGGTATGTCTAGCAAGTGATTTACCTATCCTCCGATTTGGTCACAACTTTATTGTTGATGCTTCTATAAGAAAAATTCTCATAAGTAATTTTGAAAGACCAATGAAGAAGGGTAATTTACTTGTTAGCAATAAAATTGTTATAGAACATATCGGTCAACCTATTGTTGCATTTACAAAGACCGATAGTGATTTATTATTGCAGCCAAAGTTTTTCCCATTGCTTTATTTAAAATTCATATCTAATTGGGTAGCTTTGCTTGCTTCATACTTGGCTTACGCATGGCCTCAATTGAGACATGTATGTTCTAACTACTTTGATTTTAGAAATTTAAAGCCAAGGTTATACTCTGTTGAGAAAACCGATGATGGTATAATTTCCTTTTCAAAGACATCGGAGATAGAGTGCAAAACACAATGCATAGACGAATGGGAAGATTCTAAATCTGAACCATTCGTTTGCTTACCTCCAAAGCCGTTCACACACCAAGATCGGCTAGAAAACAAAATGTATACCATCGATTCAAACATGTGTGATCAAATTTTTTATTTGTTGTTGAAAAATAATTACATTAGAATTCTTGATCACCATGTCAAGCCATTAGTCCAAGGACGAATATATTGTAAGTTGCATGATTCGTCCAAGCATAATCTTGAGGATTGCAACATGTTTTGTCAAATAGTTAAATCGTCCATTGATAAAGGACGATTGAAATTTGTTGAGACACCAAGAGATGACCAATCTATTCCGGTTGGTCCTAATGGCAAAAGGTTTTTGCATCGGCTAATACAAGCCGATCCATTTAAAGAGAAGGTAAAAGTTGCAGCTGACGGGATCAAGCTTTCAAGTAAAGAAGCTGTTGAAGAGCATAATGAACATAAACTTGAGGGCGAGAATTCCATTGAAGCTACAATGAAGACGCCAAGGACTGGGGGGCAGCAAGCAAAGTCAATGTCGGTGTACTAAAGTAGGGGTACCTTAGTATCCCGACTTGTGCACGGGCAGTAGCAGCGTCCCGCGGCAGGGTTCGCCACGCGCTTGCCAAGGCCCACTCTAGTTCCTTTGGAGCCATTCAAGAACAAAGTATTCAAGTTAAGAAACAAGACCCCGGCAAGAGGAGCTTGCCGGGAAGGCCGCTCCAGGCTCAAGACCACCCGCTCTAGCACAAGACCCTGGCAAGAGGAGCTTGCCAGGAAGGCTAAAGAACAACATTTCAGAAGACATGCCGTGGCGCATCGCGCGCCCCGGCAAGACCCGGAGAGCGACAAACTTCCGGGCCTGGCAAGGTAGCGACCGCGGCAAGGCGCTTGCCGCGGCAAGCTTCCACTGTGTGCCCGCGCTCCAGCTCATCCGGCCACGCGTCGCCCTGGGGCCCTTCCTGGGGCACGTGGCGGAAGGCTGTGCAGCCTGGGGGACACGGTGGCAAGCCAAGATAACGAGGCCACCGTCGTGGCGAACGGAGACGCACGGACGGACGCTTTTTACACTGTTTGGGGCGACGGTGACGGGCATTCAATGCCCTTATCCCCCACCGTCAGGGTTAGGTATAGACCACTGTACATCCACTGTTACAGCTACCACCAATTTTACGTTTTTACCCTCATCTACGTCGCCACCTGTCGGTGACCCCTTAAACTATAAAAGGAGGCCCATGCACACGTAGAGGGGGTCCCGAAGTTTTATCACTCCCACGCTCAATGTAGCGAGTACTGTAGATCTTCTTGCTCCCGAGCCATGAACTCAATAACAAAACCAAGGCAGGAGTAGGGTTTTACGCATCCGTGCGGCCCGAACCTGGGTAAACTGCTCGCGTGTGCACCTCGATCCGCTCTTTGTGCTCCCTCCGCTCCCTTGCCGTACCGAAAAGGGGCTCCGGTCCCATAGGTGTTCGTGGGCGATCAGTTTCCACGACATCTTTGGCGCGCCAGGTAGGGGGCGTCGAGGTTGTGCGAACCTGATCAGGCGTTCACTCGGGCGCAATCTTCAGCAACTTCACAAACTTCGATAACTTCATCGACATGCCGCGGAAGAAGAAAGCTTCGGAGGTAGGAGGCCCGTCCGCATCGCTCCCACCGCCACCAGAACCAACCGTTGGTGTGGTAGACGCTGGCGGAAGGACGGACGCCGGCGAGGAAACTCACGGCGCCGCCAAGTCGAAGGACAAGATGGACGACCGAGCGCACTCCAAGACCTCGGTGTCCGTGCACGCGCCACACCCCTCTCAGGAGGTGCCGGACCACCAGCGGCGTGGTACCCAGGGTACCATACGCTTGCTGGGACGTGGCCAAGCTGGCGGGTCGCGGGACACTCAAGGCCAACGCGCTGGCACGAGCAAGGCGCGGTCGCCGGGGCGAGAACCTGCTCCTTCTAACGCGGTTAGAAGTCCGAGCATATCTCGCTCCTCGCATCGCTCGCCACCGCTCCCCTCCACTCCGGCAGAAGCTCTAGCTAGAGCTCAGCTGCTCCTCGATTTCCCTCCAGCGGCAGACAAGGCCGAGGACTAGAGGGCTACAATCCAGAGCCTCATCGCCTTCGCCAACAACGACACGCCACAGCAACCGGCAACATCACGGCCGTGGCAAGTCAGCCAAGCGAAGGCCGATGGAGACAAGACCGCCGGGGGTGCAACTACCGTGCACTCCGCGCCACGGAAGCAGAAATCGCCGACTCGCCGGATCAATGTCGACGACGACTCCACGGCGTCATCGGATCCGCGAGCTCGCTGCGTCCAGCGCCAAGTCCTCGACGACAGGCGACAAGAAGACGCTCAGACTCGTATCGAGCGTCAAAGAGAAGCGCGACGACAGTCCGACCAGCGCGCTGGGACCGCTGTCGACATGCACGCGCCCGGCGAACCAGGCGACTTGCCGTATGCGGCAGGCTGTCCTGCGTTCACCCGTGAGCTGCGGCAAGTCCAGTGGCCGAGCATGAAGAACTTCAAGCCCGACGTACCCGAGAAGTACGACGGCAAGACCCATCCCTCGGAGTTTCTCAGCATCTACACCATTGCGGTGCAGGCTGCCGGGGGACGAGACGAGAAGATTCTAGCAAACTACTTCCCGCTTGTGCTCAAGCCCAATGTTAGATCTTGGCTCATGCACTTTCCGGAGAACTCCATCTCTTCTTGGGCAGACCTGTGCCACCAGTTTGTCGGCGCCTTCACGGGCGGCCACAAACCCCACGGCCAGGAGAGTGACCTTCACATTCTAGCCCAGAAGGAGGGAGAGTCCCTGCGGAAATACATCCAAAGATTCAGCCGCGTCCAGCACAACATCCCGGACGTCCACCCTGCCGCGGTTATTAGCGCGTTCCATCAGAACGTGCGTAACCGCCGAATGAGGGAGGAGATGGCGTTGTGCAAGATAAGAGACGTCAGCGAGCTTTATGCCTTGGCTGACAAGTGCGCGCGCGCTGAAGAGGGGAGGAGGCTCCCTGGAGAGGATGTTGGAGCAGGAGGAACGGACAGTGAGGATGCCACCCCGGCAAGGAAAAACCGGCGGCGGAACAATAAGAGGAAGAAGTACAAGGAAGTACTAGCTGTGGAGCAGTCCGGCAAGGAGGCGGGCGCCCAGAAAGCTCAGGCTGGTAGCTCTGGCAAGGGAGCTGCCCCTGTAGCCACCGCCGACAAGCAGGACGGCTCCGACAAGATGTACTGCAAGATCCACCGCACCAAGGGCCACGATCTCCAGAACTGCAAGAGGGTTGAGTACCTCGTCGAGCAGTAGAAGGCTGAGTACGAGCGACACGACAAGGAGAAGGCCCAAGGAGGTGGAGGAGAGTCCGGCAAGAAGCGGCCATTCAATGGCCGGGGAGGACGCCGCGGCAACGCTAAGCAGCGGCAAGGAGATAGACCTCCCCGCGGCCGCGACAAGGACGAAGACGAAGACGACGACGAGGACATGGATGACGGAGACAACAACGAGCAGGAGTTCCAGAAGGCCACAGAAGTTCTGTGCGTCGATGGAGGGGCCTCTCTGCATACTTCACATCGCCAACTCAAGCAATGGGTGCGGGAAGTTAATGCAGCAGAGCTACCCATCGAGTCGTGCAAACTTTTGAAGTGGTCCAGCACGCCCATCATCTTTGACATTGAGGATCACCCTGACCACACAACTGCGGTCGGGTGCTTGCCGATGTTGGTTTCGCCAACCATCCGCAACCTCCAGGTCACCAAGATGTTGGTTGACGGCGGGGCCGGCCTGAACCTGATCTCCTCCGCTGTGATCCAGAAGCTACAGATCCCGGACAGCGAGCTCGAAGAAACTGGAACATTCCAAGGAATTAATCCGGGAAGGAGCAAGCCGAAGGGGAAGATCACACTGCCAGTGACCTTTGGCGGAGAGCTAAACTTCAGGACTGAGAGGATCACCTTCGACGTTGCCGATATCCCGTTGCCATACAATGGGATACTTGGCCGTCCGGCGCTCGCCAAGTTCATGGCAGCCTCTCACTATGCTTACAACATGCTCAAGATGCCAGGGCCAATAAGTGTCATCTCTGTCCCCGGTGACAAGAAGGACGCGCTTATCTGCGCCGACAAGATCTACCGGGATGCAGCAGCCGTGGCAGACAGCAAGACACTTGCCGCTGAAGCTCCCGGGGGGAAGAACGACACCAAGTCCGGAAAGAGCTCTGGGGCCCACTCCGGCAAACGCACCTCTTCAGAGTGCTGCGCTGCCGTCGAGGACGCACCATCGAGCTCCACCGGCAAGTGCAAGAAGGGAATGGCTGCTCCACCTGCAACCAAAAAGGTGTCCGCCAAGGAGGAGGACACTGGTGGTACCTTCACCATCAGTTCTACGCTTGATCCTAAATAGGAAAGTGCGCTCGTTGCTTTCTTGCGGGCGAATGTCGACGTGTTTGCATGGCAACCGTCTGACATCCCCGGTGTTCCCAGGAAAGTGATAGAGCACAAGCTTGCCGTTTGTCCTCATGCGCGGCCCGTCAAGCAGAAGGTCAGGAAGCAAGCGGTGGAGCGCCAAGAGTTTATAGCTGAAGAGATCAAGAAGTTGGAAGCAGCAGGCCTTGTTAGAGGTGTACTTCATCCCACGTGGCTGGCCAATCCAGTTATCGTGCACAAAGCTAATGGGAAGTGGAGACTTTGTATAGACTTCACTGATGTGAATAAATCTTGTCCCAAGGATCCATTTCCCTTGCCGCACATTGACCAGATCGTTGACTCCACGGCTGGATGTGAGTTGCTTTCATTTCTTGATGCATACTCCGGGTACCACAAGATATTCATGGTTGAGGAAGATGAAGAGAAGACCGCGTTCATTACTCCATGTGGCACTTATTGCTTCGTACGCATGCCCTTTGGATTGAAGAATGCGGGCTCGACGTTTGCAAGGGTAGTCCACACTGCTTTTGAGCCACAGATACACAGGAATGTAGAAGCTTACATGGATGATATAGTGGTCAAGAGCAAGAACAAGGATACCCTTTGCAAATATGCGCAAGATACAACTCAAGCTGAACCCCGAGAAGTGCGTCTTCGGAGTCCCCTCCGGCAAGCTTCTCGGGTTCTTTGTGTCCCAGAGGGGGATTGAAGCTAATCCCGACAAGATCAAAGCCATCGAGCAGATCGAAGCCCCGAAGCGCGTCAAGGATGTACGGAGGCTTGCTGGTTGTGTGGCTGCCCTCAGCAGGTTCATTTCTAAGTCTGCAGAACGCGCCCTGCCGTTTTTCAAAATCTTGAAAAAGGCAGGTCCAATGAAGTGGACTCCGGAAGCGAAGGCAGCGCTGCAAGACTTGAAAGGGTACCTGTCCTCCACTCCAATACTTGTCGCACCTAGGCCACAAGAGAAGTTGCTGCTTTACATAGCAGCAACCAATCAAGTGGTTAGTGCTGCGTTGGTAGCGGAGAGGGAGGCAGATGAGGAGCCCACAGCCCCGGCAAGCATATCCAGCGACAAGCAGGGGGCTTCCCCGACAAGCTCTGGCCCCGACAAAGATGAGTCCGCGCAGATGCAAGGAGAAGTGCGAAAGAAGATGGTGCATCGCCCAGTTTATTTTGTAAGTTCCCTCTTGCAGGGGGCTAGGTCAAGATACTCTGGGGTGCAGAAGTTGCTTTTCAGCCTCCTCATGGCCTCGAGAAAGCTGCGCCATTACTTCCAAGCACATGAGATAACGGTGGTCACTCGCTTTCCGTTGAAAAGGATACTGCAAAATCCAGAAGCAACAGGCAGGATTGTCGAGTGGGCACTAGAGCTGTCGAGCTTTGGTCTCAAGTTTGAAAGTACTTCAACTATCTAGAGCAGAGCCTTGGCAGAATTCATAGCAGAATGGACACCAACACCAGACGAAGAGGTTCCAGAGACAAGCATCCCCGTCAAAGAAGCGAGCGAGGAATGGATAATGTACTTCGATGGTGCCTTCTCGCTGCAAGGCGCCGGTGCTGGTGTGCTGCTTGTCGCACCCACCGGGGAGCACCTCAAGTACGTTGTCCAAATGCACTTTCCCAAGGAGCAAGCGACAAACAATACGGCAGAGTATGAAGGTTTGCTTGCCAGCCTCAGAATTGCAGCAGAACTTGGGATCAAGAAGCTGATTGTGCGGGGATATTCACAGTTGGTTGTCCGACAAGTGAATAAGAGCTACCAGAGCCCTTTGACGGAAGCTTATGTCGATGAAGTGAGAAAGCTTGAAGAACACTTTGAAGGCATAAAAATGGAGCACGTTCCAAGAGCTCAAAATGATATCGCAGACGGCCTGTCAAAGTGTGCTGCATTGAAGCTACCTGTGGAACCAGGGACCTTCGTGCTCAAGTTAACTCAACCATCCATTACACCATCAGTTGGGCAAAGTAAGAAGAGAAAGTTGGTCTCCGGCGACTACTTGCCGGCGGATCTTCCTGAGGCCGCCGCCAAGGTCCCCAAGAACAACGGCCAAGTTGCTGAGGAACAGTCTGCTCCTGCGGACCCTAGGGTCCGTATAGTTGAAGCAGGCGTTCCCGACAAGTCTTGCCCCGACAAGCTTGCCGGGGAGCGTCCAGCTCCGGTAGAGCCGCAAGTTCTTGCCTTAGAAGCTGACGTTCCCGCAGCAGCACTGATGCCTTTAGTCCTTGTTGTTGAGCCTCAGGCTCCAGCATGGGCATAGCAAATTGTCCGCTTCCTTCAAACTGGAGAACTTCCCGAAGAGCCAGAAGAGATAGAGAGAATAACCAGGCAGTCAAGTATGTACCAGTTCGTCGGCAATGAACTGTACAGAAGAAGGCTCAATGGTATCAGATTGAAGTGCATTTCCCGGGAAGATGGACAGAAGCTGTTGGCAGAGATACATGGAGGCATATGTGGCCACCACATTGGCGCAAGAGCACTTGCCGGGAAGGCGTTCCGGCAAGGTTTCTATTGGCCTGAAGCCCTCCAAGATGCAACTGCACAAGTAACCAAGTGTGAAGCGTGCCAGTTCCATGCCAAGCAAATACATCAGCCAGCTCAAGCTCTCCAGATGATCCCTTTGTCCTGGCCATGTTCGGTCTGGGGGCTCGACATCCTCGGCCCTTTTCCCCGCGCAGCTGGGGGCTTTGAGTACTTGTACGTCGCCATCGACAAGTTCACAAAGTGGCCGGAAGTGGAACTAGTGAGAAAGGTGACCGCACAGTCAGCAGTCAAGTTCTTCAGGTCAATCATTTGCCGTTTCGGAATCCCTAACAGGATCATCACCGACAACGGCACACAGTTCACAAGTCGCACCTTCATGCAATGTGTCCAAGACCTTGGCGCCAAGGTCTGCTTCGCTTCTGTTGCTCACCCGAGGAGCAATGGTCAAGCGGAGAGGGCCAACGCTGAAGTGCTGCGCGGACTCAAGACAAGAACTTTCGACAGGCTACACAAGTGCGGAAGAAACTGGATTGAGGAGTTGCCGGCGGCTCTTTGGTCAATCAGGACGACACCGAATCAAGCCACCGGACAGGCACCCTTTGCTCTTGTCTATGGAGCAGAGGCAGTTCTCCCCACAGAACTCGTATACGGGTCTCCTCGAGTGCTCGCTTACGATGAGCTCGAGCAAGAGCAGTTGCGGCAAGATGATGCATTGCTCCTCGAGGAGAGCCGTCTTCAGGCTGCTGTACGAGCTGCTCGATACCAGCAAGCTTTGCGCCGCTACCATAGCCGCAAAGTTAAAGCCAGAAGTCTCGAGGAAGGCGACCTTGTTCTTCGGCGCGTTCAGTCCGCCAAGAATTCCAACAATTTGACGCCGAAGTGGGAAGGCCCTTATCGGGTGAGACAAGTCACAAGGCCTGGCGCTGTCCGCCTTGAGACCGAAGAAGGCTTATCGGTGAGCAACTCCTGGAACATTGAGCATCTTCGCAAGTTTTACCCATGAGGCGCGGTTGCCGTGATCCGCTCCGGCAACCACCTTTTGTACAAGTCTTGCCGCTGTTGCATGTAAACCTTTGTACAAAGCCGGGCACAGATCCCGTGCATCAGTAAAACTTTTGTGCCTTGCACGACTTGTCATTTCATGCCTTTCCTTTTTCTTGCATGTGTTATCTGACACTTTGTGCAGCACACACACCCGGTAAGCAATAACAAGCCGCAAGGTTCCATATCTGTGTTTCCTCCCTTTTTCCTTTTTCTCTCAAGCAGAAGAAATGTTCCTCGCGCACAAGTTTGCCGGGGGGGAAGGAGACAGTGGGGAAGGAGACAGTGGTATGGACCAAGTGCTGTTCTAGAAAGGAAAGCCTTGCCGGGAAGCAAACAACCCATGAAAGCTAAGTTGCCAAAGTTTGAGCATTTAAATTTTTTAAAAAAATCTTAGTTATCTTCCTTGAACGACCACACCTTGTATGGAAAACCTGTGCGCGGAGGATCCTACCCGTGGCTAGCCACGCCCTTACTTTGTTTCGAGCACGCTCAACGGCCTAAGTGAGCTGCGACAAGTGTCACGCCCTTACTTCGTTTTCGAGTTCGCTCAACAATCTAAGTGTGCTGCGACTAGCTGCGGTAAGATTTCTTGCCGGCAGGGGCATTGCTAGCAGGCTGCTGAAGTTCCGCACTCAGCGCTCGCAGCAAGGGTCCCTTTGCCGACAAGTTCCCTAAAAGCAAAGGGTGAAAGCATACAAAGTAAAGGAGTTGAACAAGGAAATGACTCTGCGTTAACTACTCAAAATAAAGTTATATTACAAGATGACTTGTCGCTGTTCTGACAAACTACTGTCCATGACTTAATTGGCAGCGACAAGGGAAGCAGAAAGAAGAAAGCCTAGTCTACGCGGTCTCCGTCAACTCTCCTGATCTTGCCCACCTTGGCCACGATGTGGGCGACATGAGCCTTCAGCGCTTCCTGGTCAGCGTCGGGTGGCAAGGTGCGGAGGACGTTGTCAAGATTGATCCCGGGGTTGCGGTGGACGATCTTCGTCAGCACTCGCTCCACAGTACCCGTGCAAAGCCTGCGCGCCTCGTTCGCCAGCAGTGTGGGGAGCCTTTCCCGTAGCTGCGCGAGAGCTGGCGCCACTCCTCTGAAGAACAAGCTCAGCTTGGCGCTGTGGGGGAGGTTCTCGTCGGGGGAGTACACGAGGTGCTCCGTCCCTAGCGCCACCATCTCCTTGTCGATGTTGGAGGCGGAGGTGACGAGCTCCTCGGTCCACTGCTCCACCATCTACCTGAAGTTGTTCTGCGTGAGGGCGGCGCTCTCTAACAGTGCCCTCTCAGCCCAGAGATCTTCATTCAGCTTCGTCTCCCTGTTCCGGGCCCCGTCAAGCGATTCCGTGAGGGTGGACATCTTCAGCTCCAAGTCCGCGATGGAGTCCTTGGCAGCGGTGAGCTCCTGGCCCTTGTCGGAGAGACGCACCTGCAGCTCAGAGTGGCTGTGGGCGTCTTTCTCCCTCGCCAGCGTGAGCGCGGCAACCTTCTCCTCGCTCGTCTTCAAGTCGAGCTCCAGCTGCGCCACCCTCGCCTCCAAGTCTCTCTTGGCGGTCTCTGCGGCAGTAGTGGCGTCCCTCGCCTCCTGCAGAGCCCCGCCAATGGACTGCTCGCGCGCGGTAAGGTCGTCCTCGTGGCTATCGAGGTCGACCTTCCGCTGCCTCAGCTCTCCTTCCTGCCGAGACAGATCCTCGGCGGCTAGTCGTTGATGCTCCTCAACCTCGGCCTTCTCGAGGATGAACGCTTGGTGCGCCTCGGCAAGCTCCTCCCTCTCCTCCGCCAAGGACCGGAGGGCCGCCTGGTTGGCGGTGCGGAGCTCCTCGGAGCGCTTCTCCAAGTCGACGCCAGCCTTGGCAGCCAGAGCCTCTCGGGACTCCAGCTTGGCCTGCCTGGCACGATACAAGGCTAGAAGCCAGCGCAGGAGCTGCTCCTCCTCGGGATCGCTGCTGCTGCCGGGCGCGTCGACAAGCCTTAGACCGGCGGAGGCAAGGACTTGTCCATCGAAGCTCTCCCCCTCCACGGGCGCCCTTGACGAAGATGCCCATGGGACTTGGATGAAGACCCCGTTGGCGGCCTCCAGATAGACACCCGACCCGGTCGTGGCAGCGGAGGGTCGGCGGCCGACGCAGCGTCCGGCGCTCCTGCGGCCTCAGGGCCGTCAGTGCGGTCGCCGGTCCCTTCCCCAGCTGCCGCGTCAGCGGCCGCGGCAGTCTCATCGGCGGCTGGCTCGTCGGCGCCGGCCATCCCTTCAACGGTGGTGGCGTCGCCAGCATTGCCGCGCGCGTCCTCCTCGGCGATGGCCTCTGTCTCCATCGGCTCCGGGGCGGGCGGATCTGACAGAAGAAAAAGAAAAGAAGAATCGTCAAGCAAATATCCAAAAAGAGGAATTCAAGAGAAGGAAAGTACAATGGTTACCTGCGCGGGCCTCTTCCTCTACGAGGATCCTTGCCGGGGAGTTCTCCCTTGGCGGCGTAGTAGTGGCTCCCACCGGCGGAGGGCCGCTGGCGCCTTCCCTTGGCAGGGTGCCCAACCTTGTCGGGGTGCTCGCCCTTGGCGGGGTACTCGCCCTTGGCGGAGTACCCGCCCTTGGCGGAGCGCTCTCCCTCACCGGGGAACTCCTCCTTGGCGGGGAAGGTGGGACGAGCGGCTTGTCGGGAGCAGTCTCTTGACGCTCCTGAGGCTGCGGCTCCACCTCTGCACAAGTCAACAAGCAAACAAGACGTTAGCAAGGATAAGAAGCTCAAGCGCGCCCGATAAGCAGGGAAGTGAACAAGAGACTTACGCTGGGGGCTGCGCTGGGGGCTGCTCTCCGGAGCAGCAGGCTGGTCCGGCAAGCCTGTCGCGGGCGCATCTCCTGCCGCTGCGGCGGGTTCGTCCTCGAGATCGACCACCGGGATCTTGGCCCTCTTCGCCGCTCTCTGGGCCAGGGTCCTGGAAGATAAACAAGATCACAGTCAGGCAAAGCGAATTCAAGACAAGAGCAACAAAAGACAAAGGAATAAAAGTTACAAGTGCTTACTCTTCCTCCTCCTCGTCGGAACTAAGGACGGAGAAGTCGAAGTCCGCCTCGCGCGTCCCGGCGTGAGGAGCTGGAGGGGTAGGCTCCCTCGGGCGCTTGGTGGGCTCCGGAGCCGTGGGCTAAGAAGACCCCGCTCCGGTCGTCGCCGAAGAGCGAGGGGCGGAAGGAACGCCAGAACCAGTCCGGGAAGATCCCCCTCCGCCTGCCGCTGAGGCACGGGGCGCCCCCTTGACGGCCTTGCTCGTCGTGGTGGCACGCGTCGAGCGACGCTGCGGCTGCTGCTGGGGCGCCGGCTGCGTCGCCGTGTCAGTGGTCTTGCGGAGGCGCTTCTTTGGCTGAGGCGGAGGACTTGGCGGTGGCGGAGAATTCTCCGAGGATGAGGAGGCGTCGTCGAGGCCCAAAGACCCGCCTGAGTCTTCTGAAGGGTCACCCGAGTCGTCGCCCGATTCGGCGTCCTCCTCGGCGGGCTCACTTGACTCTGTGCCCTGCCCGGCAGCCTCGCTCGTCCCGGCAGGCTGCCCGGCAGGCCTCAGCAGTTTGAGGATCTCTTCCTCCTCGGCCCGGCTCACCGCGTCCGCTGCATCTGCCTCGTCCAAGGAGTATCCAAACTCGCCCGCGGCCTCAGCTGCGGCTGCCTCCTCCATCCTGGTGGCGATATACGCCAAATCCCGGTCGGTGGTGTCGCGGGTGAGACCCTTCTTCTCTTCGAGATTGATCGGCAGCTCAACCAGGTTGTCGAAGAAAGCTTGTGCAGTTTCTTCTGAAGGCGCCAGCCAAGTGGGATCAACCCCGTGGGAATCGCACAATGGCATTGCCGCGCGGATAGCACTAAGTGACGAGTTATTGCATAATGGAACTACTCCCCGCGACGGGGCAAACCACTCAGGGTGCTTGGGGTCATGCTTGAACAGCGAACGGATCATCCCCTTGAGTTTCAGAACGGTGAAGTTGTAGTGGAGGCCGGGGCGTAGCCTCATGCAGTCTGCCGCGTTGCCGAACTCCCAAGCAGACCTCTTTCTATCCTGCAAAGGGGCAATGCGGCGGCGTAGGAAATCCGCCCCGACCTCACCTACAGTAAGGTTGGCTGGCCGGAGGCGAAGGATCCTATTGAGGGCTATCTTCAGCTTCTCGTCCTCCGGGGCCAGGTCACTCCAATCCTTGCCGCGCACTATTGCAGCTCGGCGCGGGGAGGTAAATTGCTGAGGTTCATCTTCCATAACCCAGCACCAATCGGCCCTCCACTCCTCCCACTTGCCGCGGAGCTCTCCAATCAAGTACGCCTCTTTTTGTTGAGCCTAAAGTTCCAAGAGATGCCACCAGATAGAGGGGACCCAGACTCTACTCGAGGTGTGAAGAAGTGGCGGAAGAGAGCTACGTTGGGGGTGACTCCGACGAAGTTTTCACATAGATGTGCGAAAACAGCCATGGTGAGGACGGCGTTCGGGGTGAAATCGAGGAGATGGAATCCATACGTGTTCATAACGTCGCAGAAGAACTCAGAGTATGGAGGGCAGAGACCGCAATGGAAGAACAGAGCAAAGTAATGGTAACCTCCCGGATACATGTCGCAGGCTTCGGCGGGGAGAACTCTGATCCGCGGTTGTGCCTTCGTCTCCCTCGACCAGAACAAGTAGTACTTGTCCCTCAGCTCCCTCGCGCCGAGCCTCGGCGGGAAGACCACCATCCTCTTCCGCATTGATGCTAGCTTCGCCGCCTTGTCGGACTTCGCGTTCTTCGCCTTGTTTCTCTTCGGGGCCATGGCGGGGACGGCGAGGGGGGTCGGCGGCGCTGGGGAGGATGGCGGCGGCGGAAGAAGGGTGGAGCTCAGCTCTCTTTCGACCTCTGGGGAGGCGAAGAGCGGCGGGGGTTTCTGGAGATTGAAGACGCAATGAAGCAATGGGGGGAAACTGCCCCTATTTCCTCTGCTTTTAAGGGGGAGTGGGGGACGTTCCGCATTTTCCCATTGAAGAAACAGGCCACGATCTCTCCCACAACGCCGCAATCGATGCGTGCCGTTAGGGAGGGATGCGGCGGATACGGAGTGGGATACGGCGCGCCGTGGGCCGCGTGTGCCCGTGCACTGTTTTGGGACTGGCCCAACAGCGCTCGGCACCGTGTGTGGCCCAGGCCCGGGGGCTCCTGTCGGTGTACTAAAGTAGGGGTACCTTAGTATCCCGACTTGTGCATGGGCAATAGCAGCGTCCCGCGGCAGGGTTCGCCACGCGCTCGCCAAGGCCCACTCTAGTTCCTTTGGAGCCATTCAAGAACAAAGTATTCAAGTTAAGAAACAAGACCCCGGCAAGAGGACCTTGCCGGGAAGGCCGCTCCAGGCTCAAGACCACCCGCTCTAGCACAAGACCCTGGCAAGAGGAGCTTGCCAGGAAGGCTAAAGAACAACATTTCAGAAGACAGGCCGTGGCGCATCACGCGCCCCGGCAAGACCCGGAGAGCGACAAGCTTCCGGGCCCGGCAAGGTAGCGACCGCGGCAAGGCGCTTGCTGCGGCAAGCTTCCACTGTGTGCCCGCGCTCCAGCTCATCCGGCCACACGTCGCCCTGGGGCCCTTCCTGTGGCACGTGGAGGAAGGTTGTGCAGCCTGGGGGACACGGTGGCAAGCCAAGATGACGAGGCCACCGTCGTGGCGAACGGAGACGCCCGGACGGACGCTTTTTACACTGTTTGGGGCGACGGTGATGGGCATTCAATGCCCTTGTCCCCCACCGTCAGGGTTAGGTATAGACCACAGTACATCCACTATTACAGCTACCACCACTTTTACGTTTTTACCCTCATCTACGTTGCCACCTGTCGGTGACCCCTTAAACTATAAAAGGAGGCCCATGCACACGTAGAGGGGGTCCCGAAGTTTTATCACTCCCACGCTCGGTGTAGCGAGTACTGTAGATCTTCTTGCTCCCGAGCCAAGAACTCAATAACAAAACCAAGGCAGGAGTAGGGTTTTACGCATCCGTGCGGCCCGAACCTGGGTAAACTGCTCGCGTGTGCACCTCGATCCGCTCTTTGTGCTCCCTCCGCTCCCTTGCCGTACCGAAAAGGGGCTCCGGTCCCATAGGTGTTCGTGGGCGATCAGTTTCCCCGACAGTCAATGATCTATGAAAACAAAACAATAGAAAGCAAAGGCCGAGGTAAGCACAAAGGTAAAAGGCCGAAAGTCACTTTCACGCAACTCTTGGAAAAATATCAAAAGAAGAGTGAACATAAGAATGCTTGTCGGCCAAATCATGCAAAGAAACCAGGATTAGCCCCAAGGCGCAAATGTGAGGACCGGTATTGGCAAAGTGAGAATTTTCATGCAACATATTCGTATCCTTATTTTGGGCCGCCAATGCCAATATCGTGGATGCCTCTCTATTCTCATGTAGATCCATATCCATCATGGGACATGTATGATACAAGGGCACATTGTCCATCTTATTTTAAACATTCTCATCAATATTATGCAGCTCCGAGAAGTTCAAGATTTGAACAATAACATGTTAAAGACCATTTCAATAAAAAGGAATTGGTCCGGAGCCCATGGATGAAGAAAGAGGTGGTCAAGCAAGTATACCGGGTCAAGAAAGATGGTCGTAAGTGTGCTACTTCAGATTCGATCTCAAATGACAAAGAGCCAATTAAAGTGTTGACATTGGCTACAAAAGGCAAAGAAGTAAAGCAATCAACTGTTGAAGATCAAAGTGCCAAGTCTGAAGAAAAGGAGTTGAGAGTGCACAAGGTAGAACAAGATTTGCCATTGCTTCAAACAAATTCGCAGCCGGGGTGCCCACTCGGCTTATCTTATTGACAAAAGAAGAAATTACAAAAACTTAGTGCACAAGAGCTTGAAAAGAGAACATGGCATGGGTTCACAAAGGAAGTACTCCAAAGAAGAATGGTGTGCAAGATTCCATCGAAAGAAGTGTGACAAAGGTAAAGAAGGAAAAGAGTGAAAATTATGAACGACCAAGCCGAAGGTTTCAACGTCCTCGGTGCACACATTATCCACATTCTCCAATTATGCCATTTATGCCGATGACATGGAATTCATCCTCAGGAATGAATGGTTACCCTCCATGGACTTATTTTGATCCATGGACGTAATATAACTTCTTACATCATGCAAGGGTTTTACCACATCATCATTCATTTGATTTGCATCATTTTGTTGCTGATCCATATGGCCGATATATAATTATCGCCCTAAGCATATAAATGGCCGACGGAGTGTTGACATCGTTCTTAGAAAAAACATCGTCAAGTTATTTTTCGGCACACAAGTTTGCCGAAAAACAGGGGGGCATGTGTTGACACCAGACTTTTGCACGGTCGAGAACTTAATTAAGACAGCCTCAAATGGAAAAGTTCTCAAAGTGAGAAAGTTTTGTATCATCAAAAGGATAAACTTTGATGTTTGGGCCATCGCCATCCAATCTCATCTCGAAGGCCGAAGTTGTGTTGGAAATACTGAGATTTTGTAATCAGAATACTAATCGGCTTATTACACCCCCAAGACCGCCTCATATGGAAAAACTTTCTATATGAATTGTCTTCGTCTCGTCGAAACGGTCAATTTTGATATAATAATCATCCCAATCCGGGTTCGTATGCAAAAGTTACAGCCATCCGAACACAGCCCTGTCACAGAGCCATAAGTGGCGCGCCCCACCAGCCACGTGTCTCATGGGTAGTGCGAATAACAGCCTGTATTGCGTGACCATTTTGGCCTTCAAGATGGCTTCAAATCAAAAAACGTTCAACATGAAAGTTGTTCGTCTCGTCGAAGCAGTCAAGATTTCTACTGGGCACTTTTCCATCCGAGGTCGTTTACCACCTCAAATATTACCCGCAAGGTACAGCCAGTTTAAACCGATCAGTTTTGGAAAGTTCGGACAAAACCAATCCGAATTTGGCTAGGGTTTTGGACGTGAATCCAAGCCTTTTCCATGCACGGGAAGTCTAGCCACCTCTTATATACCTAAGGGGTGACGGCCGATTGAACAACACACAATCGATCAAATCATCTACCACTTTTTATCTTTTATCTTTTTTTCCTTAACCCTAGTTCTTCTTCTTCTCGTTCTTCGTTCGTTCTTCTTGTTGCAGGGCTGCGAACCTCGAGGCCCTAGGGGCGATCAGGTCGACCTAGGGCAGCCCATAGCCGCCGCGCGCCCTGACCGGGTCCCTCTCGGGCAAGCGGGGCTTCGGATCTACAAAAGCGCCCGCCGGATTGTCTTGCGTACCGCGCTTCCGGCGGGTCTCCTTCGACGTGAGCTGCGGTGCATCACCCCCGGCGTCGAGGGTACACGGTGACGTGTTCGTGTGCGAACAGCTAGCATCGCACATAATCTTAAAGGGTAAATTCTAGTCAAGAGGATGGACAATAGGTGTAGAGATCAATGCTTTCTTAAGTATTTCAAATGCTTCTAGACAGTCATCGTCAAAGACAAAAGGAATATCCTTTTGTAAGAGATTAGTCATAGGCCTGGAGATTTTGGAGAAGTCCTTTATGAACCTCCTATAAAACCCGGCATGACCAAGAAAACTTCGTATACCTTTGATGTCCTTGGGGCACGGAATCTTTTCAATAGCATCAACTTTAGCCTTGTCAACTTCAATACCTCTTTCAGAAATTTTATATTCCAAGACAATGCCTTCATTCACCATAAAGTGGCACTTCTCCCAATTCAAGACAAGATTAGTGTCTTCACATCTGTGCAAAACTCGATCAAGGTTGCTTAAGCAATCACCAAAAGAAGTTCCGCAAACGGAGAAATCATCCATGAAAACCTCAACAATCTTTTCACAAAAACCAGAGAATATAGCCACCATGCATCTTTGAAAGGTAGTAGGTGCATTACATAAACCAAAAGGCATACGTCTATAAGCAAAGCTACGGAAAGGACAAGTAAAAGTGGTATTTTATTGATCCCCTTTTGATACAGGTATTTGAGAGAAACCAGAATAACCATATAGAAAGCAGAAATGGGTATGTTTGGATAACCTTTCTAGCATTTGATCAATAAAAGGCAAGGGGTAATGATCTTTCTTAGTAGCTTTATTTAATTTGCAGAAATCAATTACCATCCGATAACCCGTAACTATTCTTTGCGGGATCAATTCATCTTTATCATTAGGAACAACAGTCATACCTCCCTTCTTGGGGACACAATGGACAGGACATACCCACTGGCTATCAGCAACTGGATAGATACTACCTGCCCCTAGAAGCTTTAGAATTTCCTTCCTTACCACTTCTTTCATCTTAGGATTTAACCGTCGCTAATGATCAATAACCAGTTTAGCGTTTTCTTCCAATTTTATCTTGTGTTGGCATAAAGTGGGACTAATGCCCTTAAAATCATCCAGAGTATATCCAATAGCAGCACGATGCTTCTTAAGAGTTCTCAATAATTTTCGTCTTCCTGCTCTGAAAGGTTAGCACTAATAATAAAAGGATATATCTTCTTTTAATCAAGATAAATATACTTAAGATTATCAGGTAAAGGTTTAAGTTCAAACACGGGATCACCCTTGGGTGGAGGAGGATCCCCTAGGATTTCAACAGGCAAGTTATTTTTCAATACGGGTCCCTGATTAAAGAATATTTCATCTATTTCCCTTCTCTCATTCATCTGCATATCATTTTCATGGTCTAGCAAATATTGTTCTAAAGGATCATTAGGAGGCACATCAATAGAAGCAAGACCAATAATTTCATCCTTACTAGGTAATTCTTTATCAAGGGTTGTCTACAAAATTTAGCAAAGTTAAAATCACGAGACATATCCCCTAAACCAACAGTAGCGATATCTTTCACGCAGTCTATCTTAGCATTAATAGTATTCAAGAAGGGTCCACCAAATATAATGGGACAAAAGTCATCTTGTGGGGAACTAAGAATAAGAAAATTAGCAGGGTATTTAACTTTCCCACACAAAACTTCAACATATCTAACAATCCCAACGGTGATATAGTGTCTCTATTAGCGAGCCTAATAGTAACATCAATCCCTTCTAACTCAACAGGTGCAATGTCATGCATAATTTCTTGATATAAGGTATGAGGGATAATACTCGCACGAGCACCCAAATCACATAAACATGATAGTAATGATCTCCTATTTTAATAGAGATAACAGGCAAGCCTACAATAGGTCTATGTTTATTCCTAGCACCGGGTTTGGCTATTCTAGCAAATTCCTCTTGTATGTAAATAACGTGTCCATCTAAATCTTCTACCAAGATATCTTTAACCACAGCAACACTAGGTTCAACTTTAATTTTCTCACGGGTGTAGGTGTTCTAGTATTACTCTTACGAATTATAGTTGAAGCTTTAGCATGATCCTTTATTCTAATAGGGAAAGGTGGTTTCTCAATATAAGCAGTAGGAACAATAGGATCAACATTATAAGTGATAGTCTTTTCTTCAACTTTAACAGGTTCAACTACTTTTACTTCAATGGGAGGATGGTATTTAAACCACTTCTCCTTGGGAAGATTAACATGAGTAGCGAATGATTCACATAAACAAGCTACTATCTCAGAGTCAAGTGCATATTTAGTGCTAAACTCACGGAAAAGATCGGTATCCATAAAAGCCATAACACAATCAAACTTAGGGGTCATACCTGACTCCTTACCTTCGTCGAGATCCCAATCTTCAGAGTTGCGTTTAATTCTTCCCAATAAATCCCATTTGAATTCAACAATCTTCATCATAAAAGAATCAGAACAAGAAGTATCGAGCATGGAGCGATTACTGAGAGAAAGTCGAGCATAAAAATTTTGAATGATCATTTCTCTTGAGAGCTCATGATTGGGGAATGAATATAACATTGACTTAAGCCTCCCCCAAGTTTGAGCGATGCTTTATCCTTCGCGAGGCCAAAAATTATAGATATAATTATGATCACGATGAACCTGGTGCATAGGGTAGAACTTCTGATGAAATTCCAACTTCAGACGATTATAGTTCCATGATCCAATATCATCACATAGCCTAAACCATGTCAATGCATCTCCCTTCAAAGATAAGGGGAAGACCTTCTTCTTGATAACATCCTCGGGCATACCTGCAAGCTTAAATAATCCACAAACTTCATCCACATAGATTAGATGTAAATCAGGATGCAGTGTTCCGTCTCCTGTAAAAGGATTATCGAGCAGTTTCTCTATCATACTGTAGCGACCACGATCCGATAGGACCGAAGTCTTTGTATTTCGTGTCATCCCTGGATCGGTAATGCTGACACACACAGTACTTGAAGGATTTATAACAGAGTAGCAATCACACA
This sequence comes from Secale cereale, assembly GCA_902687465.1. Taxonomy (NCBI): domain Eukaryota; kingdom Viridiplantae; phylum Streptophyta; class Magnoliopsida; order Poales; family Poaceae; genus Secale; species Secale cereale. The sequence goes on along the minus strand of LR738711.1, from coordinate 565,938,850 downwards.
CTTATTACATCGAATGTCTCAAAATATAACTTATTAACAAAGTCTATGGCATAAGGCCATCTAACAAAAATAACAGCGGAAGGCTTGGAAGATAAGTGAGTCCATCAACTCCAATGGCATAGCTGAGTGCATGACAAACGACCTAGCACGTCTTACTCTTCTTCTGAAAAGTCTACAACGTAACATGTTGCAGCCCAAAACGGGTTAGCACATGGAATATGCTGGCAAGATAACACAGTAGATCAAGTAACAGAATAAAAGGCTAACACTATATGCATATTTGGCTGGTGGAGGCTCTAAGGTTAAAGTTTTTGCATAAAGCCAAATTTTCCCTACAACAAAGGAATAACTTTTATTTTAACTATCATGGTAGTTGAAACATCATTGAGAAGGTACCTCCAACTCAATCCCAATTAAAGTAGTCATTAACCCACCAAAATAATTTTAGAGTGTTGAGATCAACCAGTAATTCAAGTACCAGGTACTCAAGATCGTCCATAACCGGGGACATGGCTAATCATGATTAGTTCGTACACTGTGTAGAGGTTTGTGCACTTTTCTCCACAAGACTCGATCTCCTCCGTTGGATTTCTCGCACTGCATGGTGTTTGAGAAACGGATGACCGAGACACAGTCTTTCAGAAGCATTCACTCTTTACCCCGGGTGGACCGGTACACCTACTTTCCCCTACATCTGCTAGTCCACCACTGAAAGAGCTCACACAACTTACTCATACTATGCCAGAGCCCATAATGGCATTGTGGCTGCACACGGAAGTTTCTAGCATGAATATTTTTATGATCCCTTTGAGCCTGGGTGGCATTCCATGGGATAATCACACGGTTCATGCTGGATTTCCTAGGACAACACTGGATTCTCCATGTGCCCGCAACCAATCCACCCAGATGTGTATTCAAGTAGCCACGCAGATGTGTACTCAAACCCAATCCACGTCTACGAGCATAGCATAGCAACCTAAGCATAACGTAGAAGTAACTCCTAAGCGTTTGAAAATAATGCAGGTAATAGGTTCTACCTCAATCTACTTCCCAGACCGACAAGTTAAGAGAACCTACTCATGCAATGTGTGAGGGTTTGATCTAATGCATAAAAACTGGGTAATAAAGGGGTATGATCAAAGTGTTACTTGCCTTGCTGATGATTCGCAAAACCTAGAGACTCGTAGTAGCCTGATTAGCACTCCGGGAATTCTATCACAAGCAACCTATAGCATACATAAGCAATCAAGCAAATATGCACAAATAGAACTCCAAATAACAAGATCTAACCAGAAAGTTCAACTTAAGAACACCGGTTTGCAAAAAGAACCAAATCAAACGGAGCAACGAAATTCAAACTACGAAAGAAACAAGATCCATTTACTAGATTGGTCTAAGGTCAAATTTTACAGTAGCAAAACCTTCTTCAAGTTGGTTAAATGGAAAGAGGGCTTCGAGACGAAGATCTGGGCTTTTGAATCCCCTGATTCTGACTCTCGAGCGAAAAGAAAAACTAAAAACAAGATCATGGCAGAAATCACGATCGAAAATAACCGCGGAAAAAACCCGAAAAAGAAAACTAACGAACAGGCTAACGAACGAACGTTCATTGTCTGCGACTAATGGGCGAACAACGTTCGTTAAAACGAACGTACGGACGAACGTCTGCTAACTAACTAAACCGGAAAAAAAACCGAACCGATCTATTTAGAAAAACAGATCTAGGGTTTCGAAAAGAAAACCGATCAGTTTTTTGAGAAAACCGACGGCGGCGACAACTACCTCGGCGGCGGAGTCCGGCGAGAACGGCGGCGGTGGCGTTCTCCGGCGGCGGGCGGACGACTGCTGCGGTGTGGGGCAGCGGATGCCGCGGAGGCGGCGAGAAGCGGCAGCAGCAGCGGCGCGGGGCTAGGGTTTCGGCGTGGGGGCTGGTGAGCTGCGGGGCTACGGGCCTCGCCCTTTAAAGGGGGCCGACTAGGAAAGTCCTAGAAGGGCACGGCCCGTAGGTCGGTGCACTTTTTCTTTAAACAGTCGTGACGTACTAAAACAGGCAAAAAAATATTAAGCGGACTCCAAAAATTTCGAAATAAATTTTCACCGTCCTCTAATAATATTTCGGACACAGTGAACATTTTTCCCGGACCAAAATGCAATTTTGAAAAACGCACATTTTTCCTATGCAAACAAAATCGCAAATAAATCCGAAAAATATCCAAATGTGATTTTTATATTTTTCCTCCAATATTTCTTATTTTGGAGAAGTCATATTATCTATGCTCATATATTTATTAAGAAATATATTTTGTTGGAGAGAAAAGCTATTAAAACCAAAGTGATCCCCGTACTGGTATGTGAGAAAACTCAAATACGAAAACGGTAAAATCCCCAACTCTCTCCGTGGGTCCTTGAGTTGCTTAGAATTTTCGAGGATCGCCACGCACAAATGCAATAAAATATGCAATGCAATATGATCTATGTATAACATTCCAAATTGAAAATTGGGGATGTTACAAACCTACCCCCCCTTAGAATGAGTCCCGTCCTCCAGATTCGGTTAGGCTAGAGAACAGGTGTGGGTGGTCCTTGCGTAGATCGTCCTCTCGTTCCCAGGTGGCTTCTTCCTTGGTATGGTGACTCCACTGGACTTTGCAAAACTTGATAACCTTATCGCGGGTGACTCTGCTTGAAAACTCGAGGATCTTGACGGGTTTCTCCTCGTAAGTTTGATCACTATCCAACTGAATTGCTTCCAGGGGTACTGTGTCTCTTAATGGAATATCGGCCATCTCTGCATGGAACTTCTTAAGCTGAGAAATGTGAAACACGTCGTGAACTCCTGACAATCCTTCAGGTAACTCCAACTTGTAGGCAACCTCTCCCATACGTTCCAAAACATGGTACGGTCCCACAAATCTCGGGGCTAACTTTCCCTTAACTCTGAAACGTTTAACACCTCGCAGAGGCGACACTCTCAGGTACGCTATGTCTCCGATTTCATAGATTACTTCCTTGCGCTTCGAGTCTATGTAACTCTTCTGCCTGGACTGAGCTACCTGCAGTCTATATCGAATCAGCTTAACCTTCTCTTCTGACTCTTTGATCAGATATGGTCCAAACAACTGACGGTCTCTGACTTCATCCCACATCAACGGCGTTCGGCATCTCCTCCCGTACAATGCTTCGAACGATGCCATCTTCAAACTGGCCTGGTAACTGTTGTTGTACGAGAACTCTGTGTAGGGCAAGTTGTCATCCCAACTAGATCCATAGTCTAACGCACAAGCTCTCAACATGTCCTCCAGAATCTGATTTACTCTCTCGGTCTGTCCATTTATCTGCGGGTGAAAAGTTGTACTGAATTCCAGCCTCGTTCCCAAAGTTTGGTGTAGCTGATGCCAAAACTTCGAGTTGAACTGTGTTCCTCTATCTGATACAATGGTCCTCGGAACTCCGTGTATACATACGATCCTGGTCATGTATATCTTGGCCAACTTCGCACTGGTATACGTGGTTCTCATAGGGATAAAGTGGGCTACTTTCGTCAAGCGATCCACTACTACCCAGATTGAGTCATATCCCGATCTGGTCCTGGGCAATCCGTTGATAAAGTCCATGCCAAGCTTATCCCACTTCCATTCGGGTATCGGCATAGGCTGTAGTAATCGTGCTGGCTTCTGATGTTCCTCCTTCACTCTCTGGCATACATCACATACTGCTACATACTCGACAATATCCTTCTTCATTCCTGTCCACCAGATACACTCCTTTAAATCCAAATACATCTTAGTGTTTCCGGGGTGTATCGAGTATGGCGAATCATGTGCTTCCTGTACTATCAACTTCCTAATCTCGGCGTTGTTGGGCACATAGATTCGATCCTCAAACCACAAGGTGTCATGTTCGTCTTCATGAAAACCCTTGGCTTTTCCTTCACTCATCTTCTCCTTGATATCAGCAATCTCTTTGTCATCCTTTTGGGCTTCTTGTATCTTTCCCAATAATTTTTACTAAACCTCCGAGGTTGCAACAAAACCTCTAGGAACTATATCCAAACGAAGCTCCCTGAGATCTTCCGCTAACTCAATTGGCAATCCTCCCTTCACCAGGGTATTTGCATAACTCTTCCGGCTCAAAGAATCTGCAACGACAATGGCCATTCCGGGGTGATAGTGCAGCTTCATATCGTAATCCTTTATAAGCTCCAACCATCTCCTCTGTCTGAGGTTCAGCTCCTTCTGAGTGAAAAATGTACTTCAAACTCTTGTGATCCGTGTACACATCACAACGATTTCCAACAAGGAAATGTCTCCAAGTTTTGAGCGCATGCACAACTGCTGCTAGCTCCAAATCATGAGTAGCATAATTCAACTCGTGCGGTCGAAGTTACCGAGATGCATAAGAAACAACTCTTCCATCATGCATGAGTACTCCTCCAAGTCCTAAGCGTGAAGCGTCGCAGTACACTTGTAAATCCTTGCGTATATCTGGTAAGATCAGCACTGGGGCTGTCGTCAACCGTTTCTTCAACTCCTGGAAAGTTTCTTCGCACTCTTCAGTCCAATGAAACTTTGTGTCCTTCTTCAACAATGTCGTCATCGATTTTGCAATCTTGGAGAAATTCTCTATGAATCTCCGGTAATATCCCGCGAGTCCAAGAAAACTGTTGATCTCTCCAACAGAAGTGGGTGCCAACCACGCAGTGACTGCCTGCACTTTGACGGGGTCCACTGCTATACCTTCTCCTGATATAACATGCCCTAAAAATCCAACTTCCTTCAACCAAAACTCGCATTTGCTAAATTTGGCGTACAACTGATGTTCTCTGAGCTTCTCCAGAACCAAACGCAAATGCTCCGCGTGTTCCTCTTCGTTCTTCGAGTACACCAAAATATCATCAATGAATACCACGACAAACTTATCCAAGAACTCCATGAACACTTTATTCATCATACTCTTGAAATAGGCAGGGGCGTTAGTCAATCCAAATGATATAACCATATACTCATATAGCCCATACCTTGTGGTGAAGGCTGTCTTAGGGATATCCTTTTCTCGGATCTTCAACTGGTGGTATCATGATCGTAGATCGATCATGGAGAATACTTTAGCTCCTTGAAGCTGGTCGAACAAATCATTGATCATCGGCAGTGGGTACTTATTCTTAATCATCACTTCATTCAGTGCCCGATAATCAACGACCATCCTTAAAGATCCATCCTTTTTCTCGACCAAAAGCACTGGGGATCCCCAAGGTGATGAACTCCGGCGAATAAATCCTTTCTCCAATAACTCCTTAATTTTCTTGTTGATCTCCTCCACATCATTTGCTGGCATCCGGTATGGTCTCTTCGATACTGGTCCGGTGCGAAGCAATAGCTCAATCAAAAACTCAATATCCCTATCCGATGGCATGCCTGGTAGCTTCTATGGAAATACATCCGGATAATCCCTTACTACGAGCACTTCCTCCTGAACAACTCCCGAGAGAGAATTTACTTGTGTCCTCCTAGGCGAATGCCTAGATACATACTTGATCCTTTTTCCCTCCGGGGTGGTAAGCAAAATAGACCTACTGGCACAATCGATGTTCCCTCCATACATCGATAGCCAATCCATACCTTGTATCACATCCAATCCTTGTGACTCCAGAACTATCAGGTCTGAGGGAAAAACATGTCGTCCAATGGTTAATGGCGTCTGAAAACATCCTTGATGTGCCATATACTCTGCTCCTGGAGAACTTACTATCATGGGGGTCTTAAGGACTTGTGTGGGCAACTTATGTCTATTTAGGAATCCCCTTGAAATGTATGAATGTGATGCACCAGTATCGAAAAGAACTATTGCGGTAAATGACTTAACCAAAAACTTACCGACAACTGCATCTAGTTGCTCTTCAACCTCCTCCACGGTCACATGGTTCACTTGTCCTTTGTTGAATGGGTTGGGCTTCTTCTCGGTGCTTCCATTGACGTTCCCATTCCTAGCTTCAGTGCACTCCGTGGCATAGTGTCCATTCTTCCCGCACTTGAAACAGGTAACGTGGCTTAAATCCCTCTTGGCGGGTGTGGATGGAGTAGAGCGGTTCTGATTATTGTTTGCTCCATTCCCATTCCCATTCTTGGAGCCATTGTAGTTGTGATAACTTCCTCCATTATGGGTGTGGCCTCCATGGTTATGGGTGTATCCTCCCAAATTCGGGGCAAATCAGGGCTTCTGCTGGGCTCCAGAATTATTCCTTCCTTGTCCATACTTCCTCTTGCGGCTCTCAATTTGCTGGTGCTTCCCTTCTATCATAAGAGCCTTATCAACCAACTCCTGGTAGTTGTTGAAGGTTGCCACCATCAACTGTACGCTCATCTCATCATTCAGCCCTTCCATAAACCTCTCCTGCTTCGCGGCATCTGTGGCCACATCATCCGGGCATAACGAGATAGAGTACTAAACTCATCTACGTACTGTGCAACAATACAATTTCCTTGGCGCAAGTTGCGAAACTCTCGCTTCTTCATGCTCATAGCTCCAGTTGAGACATGGGCAGTGCAAAAAGCTTGCTGAAACTGATCCCAAGTGACACTGGCTACAGAGAAGGTGGCTGTGTAATTCTCCCACCATGCTACGGCTAGTCCAGTCAACTAATGTGCGGCAAAAAGCACTTTCTCAGCATACGTGCAATTTGCGGTGGTCAAATCCCTTCCAATCTTGCGCAGCCAATCATCAGCAACTATTGGTTCAATGCTGCTAGCAAACACCGGTGGTTGCAACCTTAGAAAACATGTCAGGTTGTCCACGAGTGGTGGTGGTGGAGGGTTGTTGTGTAACATCCCAAATTTTCAATTTGGAATGTTATACATAGATCATAATTGCATTTGCATATTTTTGCATTCTTGTTCGTGGAGTTCCTCGAAATTCTAAGCAACTCAAGGACCTACGGAGAGAGTTGGGGATTTTACCGTTTTCGTATTTGAGTTCGCTCGAATACCGGTACGAGGACAGTGTGATTCTAATTATTTTTCACTCCTAAAAAAATTTCTAAATAAAATAAATGAGCAGAGATAATATGACTTCTCCAAAATAACAGAAATATTGGAGGGAAAATATTAAAATCACTTTTGGTATTTTTCTGGTTTTATTTTCGGATTTATTTGCATAGAAAAAATACGCGTTTTTCAAAGTTGCATTTAGCTCTGGGAAAAATGTTCACCTTATCCTAAATATTATTAGAGGACGGTGAAAATTTATTTCGGGATTTTGGGAGTCCGTTTGATATTTATTTCGTTAGTTTTATTGCGCGGGGAATCTATTTAAAAAAAACGGAAACCGACTTAGCATCGTACCGAACCGGGACTCTGGGCTTTATATAGCGCCAGGCCGGCCCGACACCGCAGCCCGCCCCGCGCGAAAACCCTAGCCGCCGCCGCCGCCGCCGCCGCCGCTGCTGCCGCGCCCGCCGCCGCCGTCGCCGTCCGCCTCCCCGCCCTCGCCGGACCCCGCCGCCGCCACCGCCGCCGCCCCTCGCCGGACCCGCCGCCGCCGCCCCTCGCCGGAACCGCCACCGCCGGACTCGAGGTAGCCGCCTCGTTTTTTTTCTTTTTCTTTAAAGGATCAGATCGGCTTTATAAAAAAAAGGAAACCCTTGATCTGGTTTTTTTTCGGTTTAGAACGGTTTTTTCGTCGGTTTAGTTAAATAGCGGACGTTCGTCCGTACGTTCGTTTTGACGAACGGTTTTCATTAGTTAATCGCAGACAGTTCGTCGTTTTTCTTTTTCAGGGTATTTTATCCGCGATTTTTCCGATCGCGATTTCTGCCCTGATCTTGTTTCGCGTTTTTCTTTTCGCTCGAGAGTCGGAATCAGGTGATTCAAAATCCCAGATCTTCGTTTCGAAGCCCTCTTTACGTTTAACCAACTTGAACAAAGTTTTGGCTACTATAAAATTTGACTTTAGGCCAACTAGTAATTTGGAGCTTGTTTCTTTTGAAGTTTGAGTTTCGTTGCTTCTTTCGAGTTGATTCTTTTTGCAAACCGGAGTTCTTAAGTTGAACTTTCTGGTTAGATCTCTTATTTGAGTTTTACCCGTGCATTAGTTAAGTACTTATTGTATGCTTGTTGTTTGATTGTGATAGAGTACCCGGAGTGTGCGCTTGCTACTTTGAGTCTCTAGGTTTTGCGGATCATCAGCAAGGCGAGTAACACTTTGATCATGCTTTCCAATTACCCTTTTTTCATTGCATTAGTCAAACCCCTCACACATTGCATGAATAGGATCAATTAACTTGTGGGATTGGGAAGTAGATTGAGGTAGTACCTATTGCCTGCATTACATTCAAACCCCTGGGAGTTACTTCTACGTTTGCTGCTAGGACATGCTATGCTCGTAGACGTGGATTGGGTGAGTGAATTCCATGACAGATGTGAGTTGTTAATTAATGGTTCAACTTAAGGTGGCAACTTTAATACACATCTGGGTGGATTGAGGCACCTAGGTATTCCAGGATTGCCTGTTTTTCTTTTGGACCGCCACCCAGGCTCAAAGGGATCATGAGATTATTCATACTAGAAACTTCCGTGTGCAACCACAATGCTATTATGGGCTCTAGCATAGTATGAGTAAGTTGTGTGAATTTTACAGTGGTGGACTAGCAGATGTAGGGGATGTAGGTTGGTACGGTCCGCCCGATCGTAAGGTGCTAGCGCTTCTGAAAGACTATGTCTCGGTCATCCGTTTCTCAAACACCATGCAGTGCGAGAAACCAAGCGGAGGCGATCGAGTCTTGTGGGAAAAGTGCACAAACCTCTGCAGAGTGTACAAACTGATCATGATTAGCCGTGTCCCCGGTTATGGACATCTTGAGTATCTGGTACTTGGATTTTCATGTGCATCTCAACATGTTACTTTAATTTAATTTTGTTGGGTTTAATGATTACTTTTAATTGGGGTTGAGAGGATGTCTATCTTCTCAACGATGTTTCAACTACCATAATAGTTAATTAAAATACATTCCTTTGAAGTAGGGTAAAATTGGCTTTACGCAAAAACTTAACCATAGAGCTTTCCACCAGCCATATTGCATATAGTATAGCCTTACATTCATTGCATCTCTTGTGTTACCTTGCCAGCATATTCCATGTGCTGACCCATTTTCGGGCTGCAACGTTTCATGTTGCAGACATTTCAGACGACGAGTAAGATGCCCTTTTAGGTCGTGGTTCTATACTCAGTGATGCCGCTGGAGTTGATAGACTCATTTATCTTCCAAGCCTTCTGCTATTATCGTGTTAGATGGCCTTCAGCCATGATTTATGTAATAAATTCATCGTTGGACTATCGATGTAATAAGTGTGTGATTGCTACTCTGTTATAAATCCTTCGAGTACCATGCGTGTCAGCATTACTGATCCAGGGATGACACTGATGCATGGAGATCAGACTGTTTGAGGTCTGGTCGCTCCAAAGATGGTATCAGAGCACACGCTGACTGTAGGACACGACCACTAAGACAAGCCCTAGAACACATTCCACTTTTTTCTCTTCTGACTCCTCATCTTTTCTATTCTTTAGGATGGTGGAAGCAAAGCACAAGTTCATGCAACCGGATGATGATACACCTTTTGGACGACACCTGAAGGAGGTCACCAGATATCTACACATTGGATTACCAAGTTTCACTGGGACCTACAATGCCACTCTACCTGAGGAGGAGCGTTGGTTGATTCAAGCTAAAGTTCCAGGAAGGACGTATGCACCCGTCACCCCACTCATAACATTTACCTTTAATGCACCTACATGGAGCCTAGGAAGGAGTATTGCAGCCCACATTGCTATGGGAAGGATTGGAGAAGTCTGCAAGCAAGAGCTAATGGACACCATCTACCAGATTTGTGGACGCCGAGATGAGAATTGGGATATGATCAACACTAGGAAGGGTATATCCATAGCAGCATTCATCCAGGAGTTGAACCACCACATTCGTCGCCAAGAGCACCAGATGTGTGCTGGGATGATAGATTTGAAGAAGGCCCTAAATAGGAATTTGGAGTTAGAGGAAGAACTCAAGTCTACACGCGACGGATATGAGGAGGAGATGAAGATACTTGTGGAGAAGAATGATGATTTGACCCGGAAGTTAGGGATACTCATGGGAGAAGAAGACGAGGAAGAAGAACCCAAGGAGATTCCACCGGAGGACTATATCATCATAGATGACATGGATTTGGAAGCTGAGGATAGCAAAGATGAAGACTATGAAGATGAAGCTGGGGCAGATATTATGGAATCCTCTGCCGACCAATATTTTTAGATGACCACCCTATGACTAGTAGTTTACCCCCCAAGTATTAGATTTAGAGCACTTTTGTAACGATCGTTAGATTTGTAAGACCTTGTTTGAAATTGATTGGTGTGATATGATTGTGTGTTTGTCTCATGTGCACATGGGTAGTGATTTTCCCTTAGACCTCTATTCTATTCTAATCTCTTCCCTCTACACCCATCAGATGCCTCCAAGACGTGAATTCGAGTTTCCCCCTGAGCTCACCCAGTTGATCCAGCAGCAGAACACCCTGATGCAACTCCTTGTCCAAAACACCCAGAACAACCAGAACAACAACAACAACAACAACCCTCCACCACCACCACCCGTGGACAACCTGACACATTTCTTAAGGTTGCAACCACCTGTGTTTGCTAGCAGCATCAAACCAATTGTGGCTGATGATTGGCTACACAAGATTGGAAGGGATTTGACCACCGCCAATTGCTCGGATGCTGAGAAGGTGCGATTTTCCGCACACCAGTTGTCTGGACCAGCCGCAGCATGGTGGGAGAACTACACAGCCACTTACCCCGTAGCCAATGTGACTTGGGGTCAGTTCCAGCAAGCTTTTCTTACCGCCCATGTCTCAACCGGAGCCATGAGTATGAAGAAGCAGGAGTTTCGCAACTTGCGCCAAGGAAATCGTACTGTCGCTCAGTACGTGGATGCGTTTAGTGCCCTATCTCATTATGCCCCAGATGATGTGGCTACAGATGCCAAGAAGCAGGAGAGATTTATGGAAGGGCTAAATGATGGGATGAGTGTACAGCTAATGGTGGCAACTTTCAATAACTATCAGGAGTTGGTAGACCGAGCCCTGATGATTGAAAGGAAGCATCAACAGATTGAGAGTCGCAAGAGGAAGTATGGGCAAGGGAAGTATAATTCTGGAGCTCAGCAGAAGCCTCGCTTTACCCCTAAAGCAGTAGGACAGTTTCAGCATACCCATGGAGGAAGTAGCTCACACAACCACAATGGCACCAAGAATGGCAATGGTAATGGGAGTGGAAATGGAGCCAATGGAAACCAGAACCGCCCTGCACCGTCCACACCCACCAAGAGGGATTTTAGACATGTCACTTGTTACAAGTGCGGGAAGACTGGACATTATGCTAATGAATGCCCAGAAGTTAAGAATGGGAACGGCAATGGAAGCGCCGGGAAGAAGCCCAACCCGTTCAACAAAGGACAAGTGAACCACGTGACTGTGGAAGAAGTAGAAGAGCAACCAGATGCATTCATAGGTAAGTTCTTAGTTAAGTCCTTTACTGCACTCATTCTTTTCGATACTGGCGCATCGCATTCATACATTTCAAGGGGATTCGTGGATAAGTATAAACTGTCGACCCAAGCCCTTAGATCGCCCATGTTAGTAACCTCGCCAGGAGCAGAGTATATGGCCAAGTCATGGTGTGATCAATTGCCCTTAAGGATTAGTAATTTCATATTCCCTTCAGACCTAATAGTACTAGAATCTCAAGGACTGGATGTGATATTAGGAATGGATTGGTTATCTAAGTATGAAGGGAATATTGAATGTGCCAGTAAGACAATTTTGCTTACTACGCCGGAAGGAAGAAGGATCAAGTATGTATCCTGGCATTAGTCAAAGAGGAGTAGATTAAATTCCCTGTCAGGAGTTGTTCAGGAGGAAGTGCCTGTACTGAAGGATTTTCCGGATGTCTTCCCAGAGGAATTACCTGGCATGCCACCAGATAGAGACATAGAGTTTTTGATTGAACTTTTGCCAGGCACCGGGCCAATTTCTAAGAGACCCTATAGGATGCCCACAAAGGATTTGGAGGAAATTAAGAAGCAGATTAAGGAGTTACTGGATAAAGGATTTATACGCCCAAGTTCTTCGCCTTGGGGTTCGCCAGTACTTCTAGTGGAGAAGAAGGATGGATCGTTATGAATGGTTGTTGATTACCGAGGATTGAATGAAGTAACGATCAAGAACAAGTACCCATTGCCAATGATCAACGATCTGTTCGATAGATTGCAAGGAGCTAAAGTCTTTTCTAAGATCGATCTGCGATCAGGGTACCATCAATTGAAGATTCGAGAGCAAGATATCCCTAAGACGGCATTTACCACTAGGTATGGGTTGTATGAGTATACCGTTATGTCGTTTGGTCTGACAAACGCACCGGCTTACTTTATGAACCTGATGAACAAAGTGTTTATGGAGTATTTGGATAAGTTCGTCCTAGTGTTCATAGATGATATTTTGATCTTGTCGAAGGATGAAGAGGAGCATGAAGAACATTTGCGTTTGGTATTAGAGAAGCTCAGAGAGCATCAACTGTATGCCAAGTTTAGCAAATGTGAGTTTTGGTTGAAGAAAGTCGGATTCCTCGGACATGTTATATCCGGAGAAGGAATAGCAGTAGATCCCGCCAAGGTGGATACTGTGACGAATTGGGAAGCACCGATGACCGTTGGAGAGATCCGAAGTTTTCTTGGACTCGCAGGATACTATCGAAGATTTATCGAGAATTTCTCGAAGTTTGCAAAGCCAATGACGGAGTTGTTGAAGAAGGAAACCAAGTTCAGTTGGACCGAAGAATGTGAGACTAGTTTCCAAGAGTTGAAGAAAAGGTTGGTATCATCCCCTATGTTGATCCTGCCAGATCAACATAAGGATTATGAGGTGTAATGCGACGCTTCACGTCGAGGACTTGGAGCAGTTCTTATGCAGGAAGGAAGAGTGGTTTCGTATGCTTCACGATAACTAAAACCTCATGAGATGAACTATGCCACCCACGATTTGGAGTTAGCAGCCGTAGTGCATGCATTGAAGACGTGGAGACATTTTCTCATAGGAAACCATTGCGAAGTATATACGGATCACAAGAGTCTGAAGTATATATTCACTCAGAAAGAGTTGAATCTTAGGCAAAGGAGATGGCTGGAACTCATTAAGGATTATGACATGAGATTGCATTATCACCCCGGAAAGTCTAACGTAGTAGCGGATGCGCTAAGCCGTAAGAGCCATGTCAATACCCTGATGATGGAAGAGTTTCCAAAGGAGCTAGCCGAGGACCTATGAGAACTGCGTTTGGAGATAGTCCTGAGAGGTTATGTAGCAACACTAGAAATCCAGTCTACCTTGATGGATAAAATCAGAGAAGCTCAGAAAGCTGACAAGGAGATTGTCGCTATAAAGGAGAGGATGAGCGAAGGAAAAGCTAAAGGTTTTCATGAGGATGAGCACGACACCTTATTGTTTGAGGATCGAATCTATGTGCCCAATGACCCAGAAATTAGGAAGTTGATTTTACAGGAGGCCCATGATTCACCATACTCGATTCACCCAGGAAACACTAAGATGTATTTGGATTTGAAGGATATTTTCTGGTGGACCGGTATGAAGAAGGATATTGCGGAGTATGTAGCAGTTTGTGATGTGTGTCAGAAAGTAAAGGCAGAACATCAGAAGCCAGCAGGATTGCTACAACCTATGCCAATTCCCGAATGGAAGTGGGAGAAGCTTGGTATGGATTTGATCACCGGATTGCCCAGGACCAAGGCAGGGTATGATTCAATCTGGGTAGTAGTAGACCGATTGACGAAGGTAGCCCACTTTATCCCGGTGAAAACCACATATACCAGTGCAAAGTTGGCTAAGATATACATGACCAGAATTGTATGTCTGCATGGAGTTCCGAGGAGTATTGTATCTGATAGAGGAACCCAGTTTACCTCAAAGTTCTGGAATTAGTTACATGAAACCTTGGGAACCAGACTAGAGTTTAGCACAGCGTTTCATCCGCAGACAGATGGACAGACGGAGAGAGTCAATCAGATTCTGGAGGATATGTTGAGAGCCTGTGCATTAGATTATGGATCTAGTTGGGATGACAACTTGCCTTACGCGGAGTTCTCATACAACAATAGTTACTAGGCCAGTTTGAAGATGGCGCCGTTCGAGGCATTATATGGAAGGAGATGCCAAACACCGTTGTCAAGGGACGAAGTTGGAGACCGACAGTTGTTTGGACCAGACTTAATCAAAGAGTCTGAGGAGAAAGTGAAATTAATTCGAGATAGACTGAAGGTAGCTCAGTCCAGACAGAAGAGTTACGCCGACTCGAAGCGCAAGGACATAGACTATGAGATCGGAGACAGAGCGTACTTGAGGGTATCACCTCTGCGAGGAGTTAAACGTTTCGGAGTTAAAGGGAAGTTAGCCCAGAGATTTGTTGGACCTTACCGTGTTTTGGAACGCATGGGAGAGGTTGCCTATAAGTTGGAGTTGCCCGAAGGATTATCAGGAGTGCACGACGTGTTTCACGTTTCGCAACTGAAGAAGTGCCACACGGAGATGGCCGATATACCACTTAGAGACACAGTACCCCTGGAAGCAATTCAATTGGACAGTGACCTGACCTACGAGGAGAAGCCGGTTAAGATTCTCGAATTTTCGAGTAGAGTTACCCGTAGCAAGGTTATCAAGTTTTGCAAAGTTCAGTGGAGTCATCACACCGAGGAAGAAGCCACCTAGGAGCGAGAAGATGATCTACGCAAGGACCACCCACACCTATTCTCTAGCCAAGCCGAATCTCGAGGGCGAGATTCATTCTAAGGGGGTAGGTTTGTAACATCCCAAATTTTCAATTTGGAATGTTATACATAGATCATAATTGCATTTGCATATTTTTGCATTCTTGTTCGTGGAGTTCCTCGAAATTCTAAGCAACTCAAGGACCTACGGAGAGAGTTGGGGATTTTACCGTTTTCGTATTTGAGTTCGCTCGAATACCGGTACGAGGACAGTGTGATTCTAATTATTTTTCTCTCCTAAAAATATTTCTAAATAAAATAAATGAGCGGAGATAATATGATGCTGATGGCTTCTCGCCCCTCGTTGGTTACCCCTAGTGGAAGGTTTGAGATGTAGCGTAGCGGAAGTTTTCCCTTGGCAAAGATACCAAGGATCGAATCCCGTGAGACTCCGAGGGTCAACAAGAAGGTGTCAACTGCTAACGGCGCCAGATACTTAGCGGCTGACAGGACCTGCACACAGATACAAATAACTTTGCTCCCAACGAGTACAGAGAGGTTGTCAATCCCTCCGGCCTTGTCGTTTATAGAGGATCAAACACAAGAGGTAATAATGATAGGTATGACTGCAACTAGTAAATAAGAACAAAAAGTAAATAACGGGTGTGATCAATGATGGTAATATGGACCGGGGTCCCATGATGTTCACTAGTGATGTCTCTCTCCCAAAAGACGATAAAACGGCTAAGCGAGGTAAACGAATTACAGTTGGGCAATTGACAGGATTATGAGCGCAAACCAATGCTAACTATGTTGCATGAAAGGTAGAGGCTCAAAAGCATGGGCGGTACGCCAAGGCAAGTAGACCGAAATCCATCGGCATCTACTACTAATCATCCACCTTGAGATATCTATCCAGAACATCTCGCTGGTATTAAGTTGTGAGTCCGACCCATAGTGTAAACTCAAAGCAACAGACAACTGCATTAAAAGAACTTTGCGTAAAGTAAACAATCCTTGCACCCGCAAGTACAAGCACCATTGTTTTCCCCCTTGTGGCAGGAGGGGGGCCGCGCCCCCAGGGCGCCTGGAGCCCTGGTGGCCCCCCTCTGGCCCTACTTTGGCCGCATGGAAGCTTCTGGAGCACTGATTTTTTATATATTTTTCCCGGAATTTTTCTGGCAATTTTAGTAATGGGAAAACCTGAAATACAAAAACAGCAGAAAACATAAACTGGCACTGGGGTGCACTGAGTTAATAGGTTAGTCCAAATATGATCAAAAGTGTATGTAAGTGCATAAATATCATAGCAATATCACACAAAAGAGGCATGGAGCAAGCAGAAATTATAGATATGTTTTGGACGTATCAACATCCCCAAGCTTAATTCCTGCTCGTCCTCGAGTAGGTAAATGACAACAAGCATAATTTCTGTGGTGACATGCTACCAACCATATAAGAACTTTTCACAGTCACATGACAAATGCTTACTGAGATAATGAATCTGTAGTAATTAAGTTGCCTCATGAGAATATCACAAAGAACTGAAAGTTTTACAATATGATACTGAAACATCAAATAGATTTGTAGTGAGCATGGTGTGCAAACATGACAAAGTGATACCTCACTTGCCCCCTTTAGTAAAGCAAAACATAAATGCAGGGGCACCTCCAAAGTTTAAGTGACGACTAGATACAATGATTTCAGAATAAACGATATCATAATCATGTAGAAGACAATGGTACTTTGGGACAATGCACATTACACTCAGAATGACAATCATGCTCTCAATAGTTGGTGCTTTAAAGAAAGAAGGTGGAGACTCTCGAACCGTGGCTTTTGATGGCAAGGTTGAAAACCCGTGGTCGGAAACAAAAACTAAACATGTACCAGAGCTCTTGGTTTTTAAAAACAGAGGTAAAAATTATTTTTGGGATATGCATATTTCGTCAACGAATGCTAGTAGATAACTCAATTACTTCTCGAGCTGGACAAGTTTCGAGGAACGGCTCCCGTACGGGGACGATTACATCCCCTTAATCTCCTTTGTTTATCACTCCCAAAAGTTTTCTGATTTCTCATGAACAAAGCATGAAGGAGGGTTTGTTTGTTGTATTATCTTTTATGGGCCGGGTGCACTCAATGCCAGTTCCTTCTCGTATTAGGGGTTTGCAGATTAGACATGCAATCCCGGGGTGAAACTTGTCCGACTTAAAAAGATCATGAATTAACTACTACTTCCTCATGAGCTAAAACGGAGGCACAAAAGAGAAATGCTTTTGATTAATTTCGAGATGGTACATGAAAGTCTTCGTTAGGAATGGCAAGTAAATACCATGTATAGGAAGGTATGGTGGACTCATATGGCATAACTGGTTTAAAGGATTTTGGATGCACAAGCAGTCAGTCCGCTTAGTACAGGCGAAGGTTAGCAAAAGACTGGGAGCGACCAACTAAGAGAGCAATGACGGTCATTATCATGCAGAGCGACAAAGCAACATTGAATCGGGCATGGAAGATATATCGCTACTCAGAAATTAAAGATCAACAAGGCTTGATAGACTTTCTTTACAGTCTTAAATATGCGTGAGCATATGCCAAGTCAATAAAAATAAATTCTTGGAGGAAGATATCACTAAACCATACCACATCATAGGCAAACAAATCATGTTGGTACTCCAATAACACATTGAGAACCCCCCAGCTATTTGAGACTAGCCATAAGAAAACATGAACTACTAAGCACCATTATGCACATAGCATTTTTATCATAGACATATCAACCAGTGCCACGGAAGCCAACTCTCTTAACAAGATAAGCATGATAACTCAAGAGAGTTCCAGAAGCAACCAACTAAACAAGAGCTCTTTTAAAAAGAAAAGCATGAAAACCAAGAGCTAAACATGACAATAGCTATTGAAAGACAAAGAACATACACAGCAAAGATAAACATGAAAAATCCTATGTTATGTTCTAGGTTGAAGTGGAGCGTGTTTCTCTCCCACACAAAGAAAGCTGGGTTCTAACTCGTTATGAAAAGCAAGCAAAGCTAAAGAAAACTAAAAAGGAAACTAAAAGCAAGACGCTCCAAGCATAGCACATAACACATGAAGTGATTAAAATATAGTGGAACGAAAGACGAACTGATAATTGTTGATGGAGAAGGGGATGCACGGGGGCATCCCCAAGATTAGACGCTTGAGTCTTCTTGAATATTTCTTGGGGGTGCACGGGGGCATCCCCAAGCTTGAGCGTTTGACACTCCTGAATCTTTTTATCATCTTCCCTCGCACACTTGAAAACTCCCTTCATACATAACTCATCATAATCTGATTAGCGAGGTTAGTACCCATAATAAAATGACTTTTCCCTACTGGAAATAAGGATAATCTTGAAGATCTACTGTTTCTCAAGATTACCAAAAGGTTTTTGCAAATAAAAAGCAAGCTCAAGATTTGCAAAACGAAGAAAAGGCAAAACAGGACAGAATCTGTGAAAAACAGACCAGCAGGTAGTAAATAATTTTTTCGGGGCACTTCTGCAACTCAATTAAAAAAACTCAGAACAGACGACCGAAAGCCAATTGTATAGGGCACGCTGTCGAAAAAATGCAGACCAAAAAGATAATCTGGTGATTTTATACGAATTTTTCTGTCGAAGGACAGAATCTGTTTCCTGGACAGCACGTCACAACTTTTGAACTTTCTTGCAATCAGAGGCTAAACTTGGCACAAAGCTGAAAAGTAAAGATACAATGATGATGCTACTGTAGTAACAAACATCAAGACACAACAAAAGCAAAATAAAATTTTATTCATTGTGGGCTGCCTCCCAAAAGCGCTTTCTTTTGTGCCTTTAAGCTAAGCATAATGCAAAAAGATCAAGTTGTATCAATTGAACCATCATCAAGATCATCAAAAAGCTCTTCAATAGTACAACTAGTCTTTAGAGGATTTTCGAGTAAAGGCCTAATAGAGATACTTCTAGGGGGAAGACCAAAAGGAAAAAAGTCAAGGGAAGATTCATTTATAAATTTATCAAAGAGAGGTGTTTCTTCCAAAGTCTTTACAGTTTCAACCCCTTTGGCAATAGATGGGTTACTTTTGGAGCGAGGAGCCTTTGGAACGTAAACGAACTTAGGCTCCTTCTTTGCCGGAGTTTCTACCTTTTTGGTTTTGATTGAGGAGAAAGTAGTTCCTAAAGTATCAAAGATTTCCTCAATCTTGTCTATCCTAGAAGAATCCAAGTCATGGGATTTGATGGTCTCCAAAGTTTTGAGAATTTTATGCATGGAGCTATCAAGCCTATTCAAATTCCCTTGGACCTTACGGTCCAACTCATTTATCTTATTAATGTTTGGCATCTCTAGCTCTATCTTTTCAAGTTTTTTCATAATGTGAGCTAGGGTAATGTCCTCTTGAATGCTAACAAGAGGGGGATTTCCAACAAGATTTTCAATAATACCAAGAGATTCCCAAACTGGGGCCTCTAGGAAATTTCCATTAATAGCAGAATCTAGAATAAACCTATTCCAAGAAGTAATTCCAACATAAAAATTTCTAAGCAGGATAGTAGTAGATTGCTTCATGGTGGCTCTTTTTTGAGAATCATTAATTCTATACCAAGCATATTTTAGACTTTCCCCACTTCTTTGTTTAAAAGTGAGAACTTCTGCCTCAACAAAGGCAAAAGGACCAAACATAATGCCAACTAAAAAGCGAGATAACTATTTTTGTGATTTTTGATAGAAGACACTAAAGCAAAAACTGAAAGGTAAAAAAAGACTAAAAAGCAAAGGTAAAAGATAGCGTGCAACTACCCTATCTTGAAGAGTGGAGTCCCCGGCAACGGCGCCAGAAAAACTCTTGCTGATGGCTTCTCGCCCCTCGTTGGTTACCCCAAGTGGAAGGTTTGAGATGTAGCGTAGCGGAAGTTTTCCCTTGGCAAAGATACCAAGGATCGAATCCCGTGAGACTCCGAGGGTCAACAAGAAGGTGTCAACTGCTAACGGCGCCAGATACTTAGCGGCTGACAGGACCTGCACACAGATACAAATAACTTTGCTCCCAACGAGTACAGAGAGGTTGTCAATCCCTCCGGCCTTGTCGTTTACAAAGGATCAAACACAAGAGGTAATAATGATAGGTATGACTGCAACTAGTAAATAAGAACAGAAAGTAAATAACGGGTGTGATCAATGATGGTAATATGGACCGGGGTCCCATGATGTTCACTAGTGATGTCTCTCTCCCAAAAGACGATAAAACAGCTAAGCGAGGTAAACGAATTACAGCTGGGCAATTGACAGGATTATGTGCGCAAACCAATGCTAACTATGCTGCATGAAAGGTAGAGGCTCAAAAGCATGGGCGGTACACCAAGGCAAGTAGACCGAAATCCATCTGCATCTACTACTAATCATCCACCTTGAGATATCTATCCAGAACATCTCGCTGGTATTAAGTTGCGAGTCCCACCCATAGTGTAAACTCAAAGCAACAGACAACTGCATTAAAAGAACTTTGCGTAAAGTAAACAATCCTTGCACCCGCAAGTACAAGCACCGTTGTTTTCCCCCTTGTGGCAATAGCACATCCCCTAGACTCATGTTTCTGTCACTCAAGCTAGTCATCGAGGGGCATGAACCCACAATCAAGCATAACGTTCCCTCTTGGAGTTACTACCTACTACTTGGCCAAAGCAATAAACAACAACGGAGAACATGCAAGAATTACTCAAGAACATAAATATAAAAGAGGTAAATCAAATATATTACTCACACACAATCTGAACATAATCTCATAATCCATCGGATCCCAGCAAACTCATCATAGCAACAACATAAGGATTACATATGTGCCTCGATCATGTAGGGCAGCTCACGAGGTCTAATTGATGAAGAACAAAGAGCGGAGGAGAACATCACATAGCTACTGGTCATGGAACCATGGTCCAAGGGAGACTACTCACAACTCATTCGGGAGGCATCCATGGTGGTGGAGAAGCTTCCGGTGGTGGTTCTCCCCTCCGACAGGGTGCCGGGAAGAGTTCTCCTGGTGCTCCCGATCTTGGAAGCGCGGCGGCGGCGGAACAGAGATGAGATCGCGAAAAAGGGTTGCGTCCTTGAGTGTTTCAGGACGCGGTGTAAATATATGCCAAAGGGGGGCATCAGCGGAGGTAAGGGGGCCCAGGCGCCCCCCCGGCGCGGCCAAGAGGGGGGTCGCGCCCCAAGGGCGCCTGGAGCCCTGGTGGCCCCCCTCTGGCCCTACTTTGGCCGCATGGAAGCTTCTGGAGCGCTGATTTTTTATATATTTTTCCCGGAATTTTTCTGGCAATTTAAGTAATGGGAAAACCTGAAATACAAAAATAGCAGAAAACAGAAACTGGCACTGGGGTGCACTGAGTTAATAGGTTAGTCCAAATATGATCAAAAGTGTATGGAAGTTCATAAATATCATAGCAATATCACACAAAAGAGGCATGGAGCAAGCAGAAATTATAGATACGTTTTGGACGTATCATATGACTTCTCCAAAATAACAGAATATTGGAGGAAAAATATTAAAATCACTTTTGGTATTTTTCTAGTTTTATTTTCGGATTTATTTGCATAGGAAAAATACGCATTTTTCAAAATTGCATTTAGGTCCGGGAAAATGTTCACCTTGTCCTAAATATTATTAGAGGACGGTGAAAATTTATTTCGGGATTTTTGGAGTCCGTTTGATATTTATTTCGTTAGTTTTATTGCGCCGGGAATCTATTTAAAAAAAAACGGAAACCGACTTAGCATAGTACCAGACCGGGACTCTGGGCTTTATATAGCGCCAAGCCGGCCCGACACCGCAGCCCGCCCCGCGCGAAAACCCTAGCCGCCGCCCCGCCCTAGCTGCCGCCCCGCCCTAGCCGCCGCCGCCGCCGCCGCCCGCCGTCCGCCTCCCCGCCCTCGCCGGACCCCGCCCTCGCCGGACCTCGCCGCCGCCGCCGCCGCCCCTCACCAGACCCGCCGCCGCCGCCCCTCGCCGGAACCGCCGCCGCCGAACTCGAGGTAGCCGCCTCGTTTTTTTTCTTTTTCTTTAAAGGATCAGATTGGTTTTATAAAAAAAAAAGGAAACCCTAGATCTGTTTTTTTTCCGGTTTAGATCGGTTTTTTCGTCGGTTTAGTTAAATAGTGGACGTTCGTCCGTACGTTCGTTTTAACGAACGGTTTTCGTTAGTTAATCGCAGACAGCGAATGTTCGTTCGTTAGCCTGTTCGTCATTTTTCTTTTTCGGGGTATTTTATCCGCGATTTTTCTGATCGCGATTTCTGCCCTGATCTTGTTTCGCGTTTTTTTTTCGCTCGAGAGTCGGAATCAGGTGATTCAAAATACCAGATCTTCGTCTCGAAGCCCTCTTTACGTTTAACCAACTTGAACAAAGTTTTGGCTATTGTAAAATTTGACTTTAGGCCAACTTGTAATTCGGAGCTCGTTTCTTTTGCAGTTTGAGTTTAGTTGCTTCTTTCGAGTTGATTCTTTTTGCAAACCGGAGTTCTTAAGTTGAACTTTCTGGTTAGATCTCTTATTTGAGTTTTACCTGTGCATTAGTTAAGTACTTATTGTATGCTTGTTGTCTGATTGCGATAGAGTACCCGGAGTGCGCCGCTTGCTACTTTGAGTCTCTAGGTTTTGCGGATGATCAGCAAGGCAAGTAACACTTTGATCATGCTTTCCAATCACCCAATTTTCATTGCATTAGTCAAACCCCTCACACATTGCATGAATAGGATCAATTAACTTGTGGGATTGGGAAGTAGATTGAGGTAGTACCTATTGCCTGCATTACATTCAAACCCCTGGGAGTTACTTCTACGTTTGCTGCTAGGACATGCTATGCTCGTAGACGTGGATGGGGTGAGTGAAATCCATGACAGATGTGAGTTGTTAATTAATGGTTCGACTTTAGGTGGCAACTTTAATACACATCTGGGTGGATTGAGGCACCTGGGTATTCCAGGATTGCCTGTTTTTCTTTTGGACCGCCACCCAGGCTCAAAGCGATCATGAGATTATTCATACTAGAAACTTCCGTGTGCAACCACAATGCTATTATGGGCTCTAGCATAGTATGAGTAAGTTGTGCGAACTCTTACAGTGGTGGACTAGCAGATGTAGGTGATGTAGGTTGGTACGGTCCGCCCGATCGTAAGGTGCTAGCGCTTCTGAAAGACTATGTCTCGGTCATCCGTTTCTCAAACACCATGCAGTGCGAGAAACCAAGCGGAGGCAATCGAGTCTTGTGGGAAAAGTGCACAAACCTCAGCAGAGTGTACAAACTGATCATGATTAGCCGTGTCCCCGGTTATGGACATCTTGAGTATCTGGTACTTGGATTTTCATGTGCATCTCAACATGTTACTTTAATTTAATTTTGTTGGGTTTAATGATTACTTTTAATTGGGGTTGAGAGGATGTCTATCTTCTCAACGATGTTTCAACTACCATAATAGTTAATTAAAATACATTCCCTTGAAGTAGGCAAAAATTGGCTTTACGCAAAAACTTAACCATAGAGCTTTCCACCAGCCATATTGCGTATAGTATAGCCTTACTTTCATTGCATCTCTTGTGTTACCTTGCCAGCAAATTCCATGTGCTCACCTTTTTTCGGGCTGCAACGTTTCATGTTGCAGACATTTCAGACGACGAGTAAGATGCCCTTTTAGGTCGTGGTTCTATACTCAGTGATGCCGCTAGAGTTGATGGACTCACTTATCTTCCAAGCCTTCCGCCGCTATCGTGTTAGATGGCCTTCAGCCATGATTTATGTAATAAATTCATCGCTGGACTATCGATGTAATAAGTGTGTGATTGCTACTCTATTATAAATCCTTCGAGTACCATGCGTGTCCGCATTACTGATCCAGGGATGACACTGATGCATGGAGATCAAACTGTTTGAGGTCTGGTCGCTACATGTTGTTGTTGTTTTGATTGTTCTGGACAAGAAGTTGCATCAAAGTGTTTTGCTGCTGGATCAACTAGGTGAGCTCAGGGGGAAACTGAAATCTGGGCTCATGTCTCGGAGGCATCTGATCGGTGTAGAGGGAAGAGATTAGAATAGAAATGAGGTCTAAGGGAAAATTTACTACCCATATGCACATGAGACAAACACAATCATATCACACCAATCAATTTCAAGCAAGGGCTTACAAAGCTTCTAACTAATATTACAAAAAGTGCTCTAAATTCTACTTTAAGGGGAAAACTACTAGTCATAGGGTGGTCATCTAGAAATTTAGATCGACGGAAGATTCCATGATATCAGCTCCAGCTTCATCTTCATAGTCTTCGTCACTATCATCGGGGTCTGAGTCCGTGTCGTTGATGATGATGTAATCCTCAGAACGAATCTCCTTGGGTTCTTCTTCTTCTTCTTCTCCTCCTGGTGCTGGATCTCCCATGAATACTCCTAGCTTCCTTGTGAAGTCATCATTCTTCTCCTATTGTCATCTCCTCCTCGTATCCGTCGTGTGTAGACTTGAGTTCCTTTTCTAGTTCCAAGTTTCTGGTTAGCGACTTCTTCAAATCTATCATCCCTGCGCACATCTGGTGCTCCTGTCGTCGAATGTGCTGGTTTAACTCCTGGATGAACGCTGCAATGGACCTATCCTTCTGGGTACTGATCATGTCCCATTGCTCATCTCGGTGTCCATGTATCTGGTAGATAGTATCCTTCAGCTCCTGCTTGTAGACTTCTCCAATACGTCCCATGGTAATGTGGGCTGCCATACTCTTGCCTAGGCTCCAGGTTGGTGCATCAAAAGAAAACTCTATGGGCTCAGTGGATGGCGCGAAGGTCCTCCCGGGAATTTGAACTTGAATACTCCATCGCCCTTCTTCTGATAAAGTGGCGGTATAGGTCCCGGTGAAGCTTGGTATTCCGATATTCATGTACCTAGTGATTTCCTTCAAGTGTCATCCAAAAGGTGTGTCTTCATCTGGTTGAGTGAACTTGTTCCTTGGGTCCACCATCCTAAAAGAGTAGAAAATGGAGAGGAGCCAGAAATGAGTAGAGAAGAGTGACCTAGGGTTTATCTTAGTGGTCGTGTCCTACAGTCAGCGTCTGCTCTGATACCATCTTGTAGCGACCACGATCCAAATGGACCGAAGTCTCTGTGTTTCCGTGTCATCCCTAGATCGGTAATGCTGACACACACATTACTTGAAGGATTTATAAAAGAGTGGCAATCACACACTTATTACATCGAATGTCTCAAAAGAGAACTTATTACAAAAGTCTATGGCATAAGGCCATCTAACAAAAATAACAACGGAAGGCTAAGTGAGTCCATCAACTCCAATGGCATAGCTGAGTGCATGACAAACGACCTAGCACGTCTTACTCTTCTTCTGAAAAGTCTGCAACGTAACATGTTGCAGCCCGAAACGGGTCAGCACATGGAATATGCTGGCAAGATAACACAGTAGAGCAAGTAACAGAATAAAAGGCTAACACTATATCCATATTTGGCTAGTGCAGGCTCTAAGGTTAAAGTTTTTGCATAAAGCCAATTTTTCCCTACAACAAAGGAATAACTTTTATTTTAACTATCATGGTAGTTGAAACATCATTGAGAAGGTACCTCCAACTCAATCCCAATTAAAGTAGTCATTAACCCACCAAATTAATTTTAGAGTGTTGAGATCAACGAATAATTCAAGTACCAGATACTCAAGATCGTCCATAACCGGGGACACAGCTAATCATGATTAGTTTGTACACTCTGTGGAGGTTTGTGCACTTTTCCCCACAAGACTCGATCTCCTCCGTTGGATTTCTCGCACTGCATGGTGTTTGAGAAACGGATGACCGAGACATAGTCTTTCAGAAGCATTCACTCTTTACCCCGGATGGACCGGTACACCTACTTTCCCCTACATCGGCTAGTCCACCACTGAAAGAGCTCACACAACTTACTCATACTATGCCAGAGCCCATAATGGCATTGTGGCTGCACACAGAAGTTTCTAGCATGAATAATTTTATGATCCCTTTGAGCCTGGGTGGCATTCCATAGGATAATCATAAGGTTCATGCGGGATTTCCTAGGACAACACTGGATTCTCCAGGTGCCCTGCAACAAATCCACCCAGATGTGTATTCAAGTAGCCACCTTAAGTTGAACCATTAATTATCATCTCACATCTGTCATGGATACTCTCAAACCCAATCCACGTCTACGAGCATAGCATAGCAACCTAAGCATAACGTAGAAGTAACTCCCAAGGGTTTGAAAATAATGCAGGTAATAGGTTCTACCTCAATCTACTTCCCAGACCCACAAGTTAAGAGATCCTACTCATGCAATGTGTGAGGGTTTGATCTAATGCATAAAAACATGGTAATAAAGGGGTATGATGAAAGTGTTGCTTGCCTTGCTGATGATTCGCAAAACATAGAGACTCGTAGTAGCCCGCTTCGCACTCCGGGAATTCTATCGCAAGCAAACAACAGCATACATAAGAAATGAAGCAAATATGCACAAATAGAACTCCAAATAAGAAGATCTAACCAGAAAGTTCAACTTAAGAACTCCGGTTTTCAAAAAGAACCAAATCAAACAGAGCAACAAAACTCAAATTGTGAAAGAAACAAGATCCGTTTACTATATTGGTCTAAGGTCAAATTTTACAGTAGCAAAACCTTGTTCAAGTTGGTTAAATGGAAAGAGGGCTTCGATACGAAGATCTGGGCTTTTGAATCGCCTAATTCCGACTCTCGAGCGAAAAGAAAGGCTAAAAACAAGATCTGGGCAGAAATCACGATCGAAAATAACCCCGGAAAAAAACCCCGAAAAAGAAAATTGACGAACAGGCTAACGAATGAATGTTCGCTGTCTGCTACTAACGGGCGAACAACGTTCGTTAAAACGAACGTACGGACGAACGTCCGCTAACTAACTAAACCGAAAAAACGAACCAATCTATTTAGAAAAATAGATCTAGTGTTTCGAAAAGAAAACCGATCGGTTTTTCGAGAAAATCGACGGCGGCGGCAACTACCTCGGCGTCGGACTCCGGCGAGAACGGTGGCGGTGGCGGGCGGACGGCGGCTATGGTGTGGGGCGGCAGCTGCGGCGGCGGCGGCGAGAAGCGGCAGCGGCAGCGGCGCGGGGCTAGGGTTTCAGCGCAGGGGCTGGTGGCCTGCGGGGCTTCGGGCCTCGCCCTTTAAAGGGGGCCGGCTAGGAGAGTCCTAGTCGGGCACGGCCCGTAGGTCGGTGCACTTAAAAAAACAGTCCCGACGGAGTAAAACAGGCGAAAACAAAATACTAAACGGACTCCAAAACTTCCAAAATAATTTTTCACCGTCCTCTAAAAATATTTAGGACAAAGTGAACATTTTTCCTGGACCTAAATGCAATTTTGAAAAACACGCATTTTTCATATGCAAACAAAATCGCAAATAAATCCGAAAAAAAATCCAAACGTGATTTTAATATTTTTCCTCCAATATTTCTTTTATTTTGGAGAAGTCATATTATCTCCGCTCAAATATTTTATTAAGAAATATATTTTTTTTGGAGAGAAAAGCTATTAACACCTAAGTGATCCACTTACCGATATCCGAGAAAAATTAAATACGAAAACGGTAAAATCCCCAACTCTCTCTGTGGGTCCTTGGGTTGCTTAGAATTTTCGAGGATCGCCACGCACAAATGCAATAAAATATGCAAGTCAATATGATCTATGCATAACATTCCAAATTGAAAATTTGGGATGTTACACATACCCGAAGGAATTTCAAAGCAAACATTTTCAGTAGGTGTAGTAGGTTCAGGAGCAACTCTTTGCTCTTCTGGTCGGGGTGGAGATACCCCGAACAAGGCCCTCAAAGGATTGTGAGCCATAGTAACAAGTGACAATAAATTTCAGCACACTATATAAATTTTTCTTTACCAAATTCCACTTACCAAAGGAGCTTCACTCCCCGGCAACGGCGCCAGAAAAGAGTCTTGATGACCCACAAGTGTAAGGGATCTATCATAGTACTTTCGATAAGTAAGAGCGTCGAACCCAACAAGGAGCAAAATGAAATGATAGGCAGTTTTCAGTAAGGTATTTTCTGCAAGCACTAAAATTATAGGTAACAGATAGTTTTGTGATAAGGTAATTGGTAGCAAGTGACAAAAAGTAAAAGTAAATAAGGTGCAGCAAGGTGTCCCAATCCTTTTTATAGCAAAGGACAAGCCTGAACAAACTCTTATATGAAGGAAAGTGCTTCCGAGGACACATGGGTATTATCGTCAAGCTAGTTTTCATCACGATCATCTGATTCGCGTTCGGTACTTTGATAATTTGTTATGTGGGTTGACCGGTGCTTGGGTGCTGTCCTTACTTGGACAAGCCTCCCACTTATGATTAACCTCTATTGCAAGCATCCGCAACTACAAAAGAAGTATTAAGGTAAACCTAACCATAGCATGAAACAAGTGGATCGAAATCAGCTCCTTACGAAGCAACGCATAAACTAGGGTTTAAGCTTCTATCACTCTAGCAACCCATCATCTACTTATTACTTCCCAATGCATTCCTCTAGGCCCAAATAATGGTGAAGTGTCATGTAGTCGATGTTCACATGACACCACTAGAGGAGGGACAACATACATCTCATCGAAATATCGAACGAATACCAAATCCACATGACTACTAATAGCAAGACTTCTCCCATGTCCTCAGGAACCAAAGTAACTACTCACAAGACATAATATTGTTCATGATCAGAGGTGTATTAATATGCATAATGGATCTGAACATATGATCTTCCACCAAATAAACCAACTAGCATCAACTACAAGGAGTAATCAACACTACAAGCAACCCACAGGTACCAATCTGAGGTTTGGGTACAAACATTAGATACAAGAGATGAACTAGGGTTTGAGAGGAGATCGTGGTGGTGAAGATGTTGATGAAGATAGCTCTCCCCAAGAAGGGAGAGTTGTTGGTGATGACGGCGGTGACGATTTCCCCCTCCCGGAGGGAAGTATCCTCGACAAAACAGCTCTGCCAGAGCCATAGATTGGTTTCCGCCAAGGTTCCGCCTCGAGACGGTGGCGTCTGGTTCTGAAAGCCTCCTTATGATTTTTTTCAGGTCAAAACACCTCATATAGGAGAAGATAGGCATCGGTGGGCCATCGGGGGGCCCACGATGTGGGGGGGCGCCTAGAGAGGGGGGCGCGCCCCCACCCTCGTGGACAGGTGGTGGCCCCCTGGTGATCTTCTTTCGCCAGATATTTTTTATATTTTCTGAAACGGTGTCCTGTGATGTTTCGGAGCTTTTTGAGTTGTGCAGAATAGGTTTCCAGAGTTTGCTTCTTTTCCAGCCCAGAATTCCAGCTGCCGGCATTCTCCCACTTCATGTAAACCTTGTAAGATAAGAGAGAAAAGGCATAAGTATTGTGACATGATGTATAATAGCAGCCCATAGTGCAATAAATATCAACATAAAAGCATGATGCAAAATGGACATATCAAGCAGCATCATGACCGATTCGTCAGATGAAGCTGAGTCCTAATCAGCGCCACCAAAGAGGTTCTACAATAATCGCTGCATTTTCTTCTTGCTTCGATCTCATGGTGCGGGCGGCGTTTGGTCCTGAGCCGCCAGGGCGCAACTCCATCTACAACATGTCGCAGGCCACTTCCTCTACGGCGTCGCTCCCTCGGCGGTGACGTCCACATCAGTCGGAGCTGCTACTGCTTTGTCTCTCGCTCGCGCTGCTGCTCTGCTCTTGCTCTCTGGTCCCCTAACTGGTCTTCTCTTGCTCTTGCTTGCACTGTTGCTCTTGCTCTTTCTCTTGCTTGCGCTGCTACTCTAGTCTTCCTCGCGCTGCTGTTGCACGAGTAGCAGATCCTGCTCTCGCTCGAGCCCCTGCAGCTACTACCCGAGATGCTGCTACATGACCAGCTACCCTGGCTCTCGCACGCGCTGCTGCTCTAGGCGCTGCTGCTGCTGCTCCGAGCGCTACTACTGCTGCTACTGCTTTTCTGCTACTGGTGCGTTCAATTTCGACAGTAAAATTCAGTTTCGACAGTTAAACTCAGTTTGGACCGTTAAATTCAGTTTCGAAGTTAATTCAGTTTCGACAGTTAAGTTCATAGAGGAGCGGATGATATATTTTACATCTAGCACTCTGTGGTTATGTATTTTACATCATCTATTGGAGATGCTATTAGAATTCCACTCTGGTTAACGTTGTCTCTGTTGTCCTGCTTCAGCCTCGACATCGTACAACTCACCGGAGCTGCTCCAATGACAAAACCCTCCATCACAGCCGAGCAGTACACTTGGCTCCATCTCCAGGCACCTAAGATCTTCTTCCCCTCCTCCAACTTCCACATCAGCCGCAAGATCCTCAGCGACCAACCCAATGATGCTGAGATCGACATGGCTTCTCCGAACAGGTTGTACACTTGCTGCATCCCTTTTTTACTCTACATGTTATATATATTGTCCACTGAGCACACGTAGTAACGTGAAATACGGTTAGTTTCTCGTATATATCAAGCAGTGAGGTACCATGAAACCTAGCTAGATGTGGTGGACTCTCTTGAAAGCCATCATTATTTCTGCGTGTTTGAGCTGTGCATTTCTAGATGGGCCTGGGAGTTTATCTAGTAGGGTAGTGGCCTAGGTCCAAAGTAGTAGAAGTAGCACAAAAACATTGTTCGAGTGTGGGATTTTCCCTGTTCAAGCCTTCCTACTAGAATCGCCAGTGCTTGAAAGGAAAAATAAAGGAAAAATGAAGGAAAAACATAGAAATTAGAAAGTTAACTATGGTACTACTATTCATGTGTTTGGTTCAAAGGAATGGAGCAAAGGAAAACTGTAGGATTTGTTCCTTTAGTGTCTCGTTGATAGAAAAACCGTAGGAATTTTATTATCCACTTGGCCTCCTTTTCAAATTCCTATTCATGAAGCACAAGACTATGAGATAGTAGCATAATAGCATTATGACTATACATTTTCTTGTGGTTTGCCGTAATTTCACCATGCTTCTTTGCCTTCCAAACACCCAAATTGACAAAAATCTTGTGCTTTTAAATTCTCTGTTTTGCACGTGCATTCCTATCCTATTCCTGTGTATTTACTATCCCTGCATTGTTACAATCCTCCAATTCAAACAAGCCCTTACAGAATTACTTCTGTTATAGATATGTGTCAAAGAAAACCTTGTGTGGTTTGTCCCACACCTGCTGCGCTGTGGTCCACCCCAGCTCAGCTGCTCCAATGACGGAAGGGTTCACCACAGCAGGGATCCGCCCTACAAACTATCTTTCGCCGCCTCAGATCTTATTCCCCGGCACCGGCAGCCATGACAACCGCATTAGCATCATCAACTGAGCAGAGGACCTTGAGGACTACACGGGTCCGCAAGAGAGGTCGTACTCTTTCGTGTCTACTTACGTTATGCATCGCTTATAACATGATGAAATGCTACTTTATCATCTTGTTCACCGATTAGACTCCGAGTCAGGTCTAAACTAATGCTCAGACTTGAGTTTTGAAATGGTTGTGGGGGTACATATTGGGGAAACAATCAATACTATCTGCCTACTATCTGATTAATCTCGGGTGTCTACTGTGAGTTTCATGTTGGGTGGAAACAAACATTAAAGGAGCCATTATCTGTATTTTCTAACTGAATCTATTATCTGCGTGCTATCATTGGTTTTGGGTCTATCCACAGTATGCACTCCTTACGTAATCTCACTATGTTTTATTCCTATGCATGTCAGTTATTGTACACAATGGTACTAAACATGTAGAGCAAAAGAGACGAGCCTTGCGTGGCAATAAAATTTCATGCAAACGTCGTTCCAAGGTGAGCACAAAAGCAACCACCTCCCCCCATTCTAGACTGTAATCAAGAGGAAGATAATTGTTCAGAGGGTGATTCCAAGGGAGCATACCACTCCTATTTAAACCCTCAGATCTTTTTCTCTAACCTGGCAAGCTGATGTTGGTCATATCATGCATATGGTGCCTTGCATTTCTTACTTTACACATAAATATCTCATCTTCTTAGTTTAGACATCTATTGTGTGAATGCCATATGTTTAGTTTCTATATCATATATGTGAATCATGCAATGCCATCTTGTTTAGCCAGGCATCATATATGTGAATTTTGCAATGCCATCCTAGTTAGCAAGTCATCTTATATGTGAATTATATCATGTCATCCTTTTTTATTACGTAATAAATTTGTCAACAATGTCAGTACATTCAATTACTCTTCCTGTGCATCAGCCATCGACACGGTCATGGAAAAATCTGGAGTGAAAACAAGGTCTTCAGAGGAGACAATGCTATCTGACAAAGCGCATGTCTTGCTAGTTATGGATAGATCCTCGGAGGAGGATTCAGAGACAAATGACCGGTTCTATTCCCCCCTAGGTGCATGCTCTAACTTGGCAGGGTTATATTGCTCATATCGTGCATATGGTGTCTTGCATTGCCATGTTATTTGCTTAGTTTAGACATGCTTTGTGTGCATGCCACCTGTTTAGTGTCTAGTTACCATATATGTGAATTATGCAATACCATCTTGTTGCAAGACATTATATATGTGAATTATGCAATGCTATCTTGTCACAAGGCATTATGTATGTGAATTATGCAATGCAATGCCATTCTGTTTAGCCAAGCATCATATATGTAAATTATATCATGCCATCCTTTTTTTGTATTACGTATTCCATTTGCCGACAATGTTTATATTCAACTACTCTTCATGTGCATCAGCCATTTGAATTGGTGATGCAAAAATCTGGAGTGAAAACAAGGTCCTCAGAGCAGACAATGCTACCTGCTAGAGCATATATCTTGCTGGTTACAGATAGCTCCTGAGAGGAGGATTCAGAGACAGATGACCAGTCATATTTCCCCCCTGAGGTGTATGCTCAAACTTGGCAGGGTTATATTACTCATATCATGCATATGTTGTCTTGCAGTACATAGTTTTTACATCATATACACAATATTGAATGCCATCTACTTATTTGACACATCATATATGCGATTGCCCTATGCTCACTTGCTTAGTATATAAATCATATATTTGAATTATACAATGCCATGATGTTTACATAGATAGCATGTATCTGAATTATGGCGTGCCAACCCATTTTCTAAAGAAATAATATAGTTATATCATCTCATCCTGTTTACATAGTCATCATATTTTGAATTATGTCATTCTATCCGTGAACTATATCATGCCATCATATTTCCATCCATAGATGTGAATTATGGAATGCCAACCACTTTAATAGACACATCGTATAGTTATATCATGTCATCCTTTTACATAGTAATCATTTTTTTAAGTATGTCATTCTATCCTATTTAGTTAGCCATCATATATGTGAGTTTGTGTCAGGCTATCCTGTTTAATTAGCTATCATATATGTGAAATTGTGTCATGCTATCCTGTTTGCTTAGACAACATAAATGTGAATTGTTTCATGCCCTATTTTCTTCCCTACTATCCATTGCACCTGTCTATCATACAGTGTATTTACATTCAATTACTTTTCTTATTTATCAGCCATTTGAATTAGAGAGGGTGATGGTAGTATCTATGGGAGTAAAAACACGGTCTTCAGAAAAGATCATGCTACCCGTTGATGTAGATAGAACCATGGTTGTACTTGCCCAAGAACCAGCCCCACCACACATAACCCAGACTCACGGAGATTGTACCCCTACCCAGTTGGACAGAGAACCAGCTACACCCCTTCTAACCCCAACCCTAGCAGACAATAACCCGGTTCTAGTTGTGTAGCGACCACGATCCGAATGGACCGAACTCTCTGTGTTTCAGTGTCATCCCTGGATCGGTAATGCTGACACACACAATACTTGAAGGATTTATAACAGAGTGGCAATCACACACTTATTACAACGAATGTTTCAAAGAGAACTTATTACAAAAGTCTGTGGCATAAGGCCATCTAACAAAATAACAGCGGAAGGCTTGGAAGATAAGTGAGTCCATCAACTCCAACGGCATAGCTGAGTGCATGACAAATGACCTAGCACGTCTTACTCCTCGTCTGAAAAGTCTGCAACGTAATATGTTGCAGCCCGAAACGGGTCAGCACATGGAATATGCTGGCAAGATAACACAGTAGAGCAAGTATCAAAAATAAAAGGCTAACACTATATGCATATTTGGCTGGTGGAGGCTCTAAGGTTAAAGTTTTTGCGTAAAGCTAATTTTTCCCTACAACAAAGGAATAAATTTTATTTTAACTATCATGGTAGTTGAAACATCATTGAGAAGGTTCCTCCAACTCAATCCCAATTAAAGTAGTCATTATCAACCCAACAAATTAATTTTAGAGTGATGAGATCAACTAATAATTCAAGTACCAGATACTCAAGATTGTCCATAACCGGGGACACGGCTAGTCATTATTAGTTTGTACACTCTTCAGAGGTTTGTGCACTTTTCCCCACAAGACTTGATCTCCTCCGTTGGATTTCTCGCACTGTGTGGTGTTTGAGAAATGGATGACCGAGACACAGTCTTTCAGAAGCATTTACTCTTTACCCTAGGTGGACCCGTACACGTACTTTCCCCTACATCTGCTAGTCCACCACTGAAAGAGATCACACAACTTACTCATACTATGCCAGAGCCCATAATGGCATTGTGGCTACACACGGAAGTTTCTAGCATGAATAGTCTTATGATCTCTTTGAGCCTGTGTGGCATTCCATAGGATAATCACACGGTTCCTCCGGGATTTCCTAGGACAACACTGGATTCTCCAGGTGCCCTGCAACCAATCCACCAAGATGTGTATTCAAGTAGCCACCTTAAGTTGAACCATTAATTAACAACTCACATCTGTCATGGATATTCTCTCAAACCCAAACCACGTCTACGAGCATAGCATGGCAACCTAAGCATAACGTAGAAGTAACTCCCAAGGGTTTGAAAATAATGCAGGTATTAGGTTCTACCTCAATCTACTTCCCAGACCCACAAGTTAATAGATCCTACTCATGCAATGTGTGAGGGTTTGATCTAATGCAAAAAAACTGGGTAATAAAGGGTATGATCAAAGTGTTACTTGCTTTGCTGATGATTCGCAAAACCTAGGGACTCGTAGTAGCATGCTTCGCACTCCGGGAATTCTATCGCAAGAAAACAATAGCATACATAAGCACTCAAGTAAAGATGCACAAACAAAACTCCAAACAAGAAGATCTAACCAGAAAGTTCAACTTAAGAACTCCGGTTTGCAAAAAGAAACAAATCAAACGGAGCAACGAAACTCAAACTACGAAAGAAACAAGATCCATTTTCTAGATTGATCTAAAGTCAAATTTTACAGTAGCAAAACCTTGTTCAAGTTGGTTAAATGGAAAGAGGGCTTCGAGAAGAAGACCTGGGCGCTTGAATCGCCTGATTCCGACTCTCGAGTGAAAAGAAAAACTAAAAACAAGATCAGGGCAGAACTCGCGATCGAAAATAATCGCGGAAAAAGCCCCAAAAAAGAAAACTGACGAACAGGCTAACGAATGAACGTTCCTTATCTGTGACTTACGGGCGAACAAAGTTCGTTAAAACGAACGTACGGACGAACGTCCGCTATTTAACTAAACCAAAAAAACCGAACCGATCTACTTAGAAAAACAGATCTAGGGTTTCGAAAACAAAACCGAATGGTTTTTACAGAAAAACCGACGACTACCTCGGGACGGCAAACTCCGGCGGCAGACGGGCGGCGGGGCGGCGGCAAGGCAGCGGCGCCGGCTAGGGCTGGCGCCGGCTAGGGTTTCGGCGGCGGGGTGGGCCGCGGGGCGGCGGCCTCGGGCTTTAAAGCCCCCCCCCCCAGGCGGAGTCCTAGCGGGACACGGCCCGGTTAGGTCGGTTGACTTTTTTTTTCTAAATAGTCCTGACGTACTAAAACAGGCGAAAAAAAATGCAAAACGGACTCCAAAAATTCTGAAATAAATTTTCACCGTCCTCTAATAATATTTAGGACAAAGTGAACATTTTTTCCGGACCTAAATGCAGTTTTAACAAACGCGCATTTTTCCTATGCAAATAAAATCGCAAATAAATCCGAATAAAATTCCAAAAGTGATTTTAATATTTTTCCTCCAATATTTATTTTATTTTGGAGAAGTCATATAATCTCTGCTCGTATATTTTACTAAGAAATATTCTTAGGAGAGAAAAATAAATAAAATCAAAGTGATTCCCGTAGCGGTATTCGAGAAACTCAAATACGAAAACAGTAGAATTCCCAATTCTCTCCGTAGGTCCTTGAGTTGTTTAGAATTTTCGAGGATCGCAAGGAGAAATGCAATTAAAATATGCAGTGCAGTATGATCTATGTATAACATTCCAAATTCAAATTTTGGGATGTTACAAACCTATCCCCCTTAGAATGAATCTCGCCCTCGAGATTCGGTTGGGCTAGAGAATAGGTGTGGGTGGTCCTTGCGTAGATCGTCCTCTCGTTCCCAGGTGGCTTCTTCCTCGGTATGGTGACTCCAGTTGACTTTGCAAAACTTGATAACCTTACTGCGGGTGACTCTGCTTGAAAACTCAAGGATCTTGACAGGTTTCTCCTCGTAAGTCAGATCACTTTCCAACTGAATTGCTTCCAAGGGCACTGTGTCTCTCAGAGGAATATCGGCCATCTCTGCATGGCACTTCTTAAGCTGAGAAATGTGAAACACGTCATGAACTCCTGACAATCCTTCGGGTAACTCCAACTTGTAGGCAACCTCTCCCATGCGTTCGAAAACACGATATGATCCCACAAATCTCGGGGCTAACTTTCCCTTAACTCCGAAATGTTTAACTCCTCGCAGAGGCGACACTCTCAAGTATGCTCTGTCTCCAATTTCATAGACTACTTCCTTGCGCTTCGAGTCTGCATAACTCTTCTAACTGGACTGAAGTACCTTCAGTCTATCTCGAATCAGCTTAACCTTCTCTTCTGACTCTTGATACGTCCATTTTGCATCATGCTTATATGTTGATATTTATTGCATTTTGGGCTGTTATTACTTGTTATGTCACAATACTTATGCCTTTTCTCTCTTATTTTACAAGGTTTACATGAAGAGGGAGAATGCCGGCAGCTAGAATTCTGGGCTGGAAAAGGAGCAAACTCTGGAAACCTATTCTACACAACTCCAAAAGCCCCGAAACTCCACAGAACTCCGTTTCAGAAAATATAAAAAATATCAGGCAAAAGAAGTTCACGAAGGGGTCCACCGGCAGTCCACGAG
This sequence comes from Secale cereale, assembly GCA_902687465.1. Classification (NCBI taxonomy): domain Eukaryota; kingdom Viridiplantae; phylum Streptophyta; class Magnoliopsida; order Poales; family Poaceae; genus Secale; species Secale cereale. Next base: position 565,901,716 of record LR738711.1, on the reverse strand, counting down.
GGTGGGGCCCCCCCTAGGGCGCGCCCCTGTCTCGTGGGCCCGTCGAAGGCCTCCCGATGCCCATTTTCTCCTATATGAGGTGTTTTGACCTGGAAGAAATCAGAAAGAGGCTTTCGGGACTAGACGCCGCCGTCTCGAGGCGGAAACCAATCTAGGGCTCCGGCAGAGCCGTTCTGCCAGGGATACTTCCCTCCGGGAGGGGGAAATCGTCACCGCCGTCATCACCAACAACTCTCCCATCTTGGGGAGGGCTATCTTCATCAACATCTTCACCATCACCATCTCATCTCAAACCCTAGTTCATCTCTTGTATCCAATCTTTGTACCCAAACCTCATATTGGTACCTATGGGTTGCTAGTAGTGTTGATTACTCCTTGTACTTGATGCTTGTTGGTTTATTTGGTGGAAGGTCATACGTTCAGATCCATTATGCATATTAATACCCCTCTGATCATGAACCATATTATGTCTTGTCAGTAGTTACTTTTGTTCCTGAGGACATGGGAGAAGTCTAGCTATTAGTAGTCATGTGAATTTGGTCTTCGTTTGATATTCTGATGAGATGTATGTAGTCTCTCCTCTAGTGGTGTCATATAAACATCGACTACATGACACTTCACCATTATTTGGGCCTAGAGGAAGGCATTGGGAAGTAATAAGTAGATGACGGGTTGCTAGAGTGACAGAAGCTTAAACCCTAGTTTATGCGTTGCTTCGTAAGGGGCTGATTTGGATCCCCATGTTTCAGGCTATGGTTAGGTTTACCTTAATACTTCTTTTGTAGTTGCGGATGCTTGCATTAGAGGTTAATCATAAGTGGGAGGCTTGTCCAAGTAAGGACAGCACCCAAGCACCGGTCCACCCACATACCAAATTATCAAAGTACCGAACGTGAATCAGATGATCGTGATGAAAACTAGCTTGACGATAATTCCCATATGTCCTCGGGAGCGCTTTCCTTCAAATAAGAGTTTGTCCAGGCTTGTCCTTTGCTACAAAAGGTATTGGGCCACCTTGCTGCACCTTATTTACTTATACCTTTTGTCACTTGCTACCAATTACCTTATCACAAAACTATCTGTTACCTATAATTTCAGTGCTTGCAGAGAATACCTTACTAAAAACTGCCTATCATCTCCTTCTGCTCCTCGTTGGGTTCGACACTCTTACTTATCGAAAGGACTACGATAGATCCCCTACACTTGTGGGCCATCAAGACTCTTTTTTGGCGCCATTGCCGGGGAGTGAAGTGCCTTTGGTAAGTGGAATTTGGTAAGGAAAAATTTATATAGTGTGCTGAAATTTATTGTCACTTGTTACTATGGCTCAAAATCCTTTGAGGGGCTTGTTCGGGGTATCTTCACCCCGACCAGATGAGCACAGAGTTGCTCCTCAACCTACTGCACCTACTGAAAATGTTTGCTTTGAGATTCCTTGGGGTATAATAAAGAAACTGATTGAAAATCCCTTTACAGGAGACGGAACATTGCATCCCGATTTACATCTAATCTATGTGGATGAAGTTTCTGGATTGTTTAAGCTTGCAGGTATGCCCGAGGATGTTATCAAGAAGAAGGTCTTTCCTTTATCTTTGAAGTGAGATGCATTGACATGGTTTAGGCTATGTGATGATATGGGATCATGGAACTATAATCGTCTGAAGTTGGAATTTCATCAGAATTTCTACCCTATGCACGAGGTTCATCGTGATCGTAATTATATTTATAGTTTCTGGCCTCGCGAAGGAGAAAGCATCGCTCAAGCTTGGGGGGGCTTAAGTCAATGTTATATTCATTCCCCAATAATGAGCTCTCAAGAAAAATGATCATTCAAATTTTTTATGCTCGGCTTTCTCTCAATAAATGCACCATGCTCGATAATTCTTGTTCTGGCTCTTTTCTTATGAAGACTATTGAATTCAAATGGGATTTATTGGAAAGAATTAAACGCAACTCCGAAGATTGGGATCTCGACGAAGGTAAGGAGTCAGGTATGACCCCTAATTTTGATTGTGTTAAAGCTTTTATGGAGACTGATGTTTTCCGTTAGTTTAGTACTAAATATGGACTCGAATCTGAGATAATAGCTTCTTTTGTGAATCTTTTGCTACTCATGTTGATCTCCCCAAAGAGAACTAGTTTAGATACCACCCCCCTATTGAAGTAAAAGTAGTTGAACCTGTTAAAGTTGAAGAAAATATTATCACTTATAATGTTGATCCTGTTATTCCTACTGCTTATATTGAGAAACCACCTTTCTCTGTTAGGATAAAGGATCATGCTCAAGCTTCAACTGTAGTCCGTAAGAGTAATACTAGAACACCTACACCCTGTGAGGAAATTAAAGTTGAACCTAGTGTTGCTATGGTTAAAGATCTCTTGGTAAAAGATTTAGATGGACTTGTTATTTACCTCCAAGAAGAGTCTGCTAGAATAGCCAGACCCAATGCTAGGGACAAACATAGACCTATTCTAGGCTTGCCTGTTATCTCGGTTAAGATAGGAGATCATTGTTATCATGGTTTATGTGACGTAGGTGCTAGTGTGAGTATTATCCCTCTTGATTTATATCGAGAAATTATGCATGACATTGCACCTGTTGAGTTAGAAGGGATTGATGTTACTATTAAGCTTGCTAATAGAGATACTATTTCACCAGTTGGGATTGTTAGGGATGTTGAAGTCTTGTGTGGGAAGGTTAAATACCGTGCTGATTTTCTTGTTCTTAGTTCCCCACAAGATGAATGTTGCCCCATTATATTTGGTAGACCCTTCTTGAATACTGTTAATGCCAAGATAGACTGCGTGAAAGATATCGTTACTGTTGGATTAGGGGATATGTCTCATGATTTCAACTTTGCTAAATTTCGTAGACAACCCCTTGATAAAGAACTACCTAGTAAGGATGAAATTATTAGTCTTGCTTCTATTGTTGTGCCTCCTAATGATCCTTTAGAACAATACTTGCTCGACCATGAAAATGATATGCATATGAATGAGAGAAGGGAAATAGATGAAATATTCTTTAAACAGGGACCTGTATTGAAAAACAACTTGCATGTTGAAATCTTAGGGGATCCTCCTCCACCCAAGGGTGATCCCGTGTTTGAACTTAAACCTTTACCTGATAATGTTAAGTATGTTTATCTTGATGAAAAGAAGATATATCCTGAAATTATTAGTGCTAACCTTTCAGAGCAGGAAGGAGAAAAACAATTGAAAACTCTGAAGAAGCACAGTGCTGCTATTGGATATACTCTAGATGATCTTAAGGGCATTAGTCCCACTATATGCCAACACAAGATAAATTTGGAAGAAAATGCTAAACCGGTTATTGATTATCAGTGACGGCTAAATCCTAAGATGAAAGAAGTGGTAAGGAAGGAAATACTAAAGCTTCTAGAGGCAGGTATTATCTATCCAGTTGCTGATAGCCAGTGGGTAAGTCCTGTCCATTGTGTTCCTAAGAAAGGAGGTATGACTGTCGTTCCGAATGATAAAGATGAATTGATCCCACAAAGAATAGTTACAGGTTATAGGATGGTGATTGATTTCCGAAAGTTAAATAAAGGTACTAAGAAAGACCATTACCCCTTGCCATTTATTGATCAAATGCTAGAAAGGTTATCCAAACATACCCATTTCTGCTGTCTATAGGGTTATTCTGGTTTCTCTCAAATACCTGTATCAAAAGGGGATCAAGAAAAGACCACTTTTACTTGTCCTTTTGGTACCTTTGCTTATAGACGTATGCCTTTTGGTTTATGTAATGCACCTGCTACCTTTCAAAGATGCCCCCCTGCCTCATGGGAACCTCGTGTGCCTCCCGGACTCCAATTTCTTGTATGTTACTCCTTTTGGTCGGTAAAAATTCATTATATATACTCCCGAAAGTTTTGACCTCTGTATCACGCAAAAATCCTCTATTTTCATTTCGAGCTGTTGTTTTTGATAGATCTAGATCATCATGGCGTCTTCCAACACCCCCAAGGACAAGTTCTTCGAGAAGGTCATCAACCCCTACCTTGCGGAGGTGCTGCATCATCATCAAACCATGGAGTTGCATGAGGGGGTGCTGCACATCTGTGATGTTGAGGGGTCAAGGAGGACCGGAAGCGTGGAGACATGACTTGAAGCAATGGAGCAGCAAGTTTTCAAGTGCCAAGGTATGGTGGAACGAGGACTCAACGCCAACCACATGATGATCTCGGAGCTCGCCAACAACCTCAAGCTGGACTCAAGGATCTTCGGGGAAGCTATCTCCAATCTTCAAGAGAAAATCAAACACCTCCAAGCCCAGATCTATGACCTGCAAAACCAAAATAGTGAGTATGAATATACATTCAAGAAGATGAGTTTGGCTGCAGATTTGAGTATTCCGGAGACTTGATCATCCTTCTATGATGGTGAGCCCATGCCTTGGAAGGTGGACAACAAGCCTACATCATCAACAACTCCATCATCACCACCTCCAAAGAAGGGGACATAATCATATGGGTATAGGCACTCCCCTTGGCAACTTCCAAGCTTGGGGGAGTGACCCCGGTATCGTATCACCATCACTCCTATCTTTACCTTTTTTCTAGTTCGATCCTTTTGGTAGTATCTTGATCTAGTAGAATAAAGTTAGCATGATCCAGTCGTGAGCTTTTGCTTTATGATCTTTACCCTTTGTAATCGAGTCCGTGAGCTATATAATAAAGATTAGTGTTGAGTCAAGGGCTTGATTTCCTCACTTTTGTCATGATAAAAAAGAAAAAAAACATAAAGAGTATCCAACAGATCATATTGATCTTATGGGAAGTAATGACTTCACATATAAATAGTATGATGAATAAAAGTTGTTGGGAGTTGACAAACATAGTTTTGGTCATCGTTGCAATTAATAGGAAGTAATAAAGAAAGAGAGGCTTCACATACAAATATACTATCTTGGACATCTTTTATGATTGTGAGCACTCTTTAAAATATAACATGCTAAAGAGTTGATGTTGGACAAGGAAGACAACATAATGGGTTATGTTTTCTTATATATGAAATAAAGTATATTGTCATGGATCATCCAACATGTTGAGCTTGCCTTTCCCCCTCATGCTAGCCAAAACTCCTTGCACCAAGTAGAGATACTACTTGTGCTTCCATACATCCTTAAACCCAATTTTGCCATGAGAGTCCACCATACCTACCTATGGATTGAGTAAGATCCTTCCAAGTAAGTTGTCATGTTGCAAACTCGCTAAAATATGTATGATTTATTAGTGTGGAGGAAATAAGCTTTATACGATCTTGTGATATGGAAGTAATAAAAGCAACAGGCTGCATAATAAAGGTCCTTATCACAAGTGGCAATATAAAGTGACGTTCTTCTGTGCTAAGACGTTGTGCATCCAACCATAAAAACACATAACAACATCTGCTTCCCTCTGCGAAGAGCCTACCTATTATTCTTGCCTTATAAGAGTCAAGGTGAAGTTCACCTTTCCTTTTTACATTTTATCCTTTGGCAAGCACATTGTGTTGGAATGATCCTGACATATATACCCACTTGGATGTAAGTTTTCATGGTCTATTACTGTTGACATTACCCTTGAGGTAAAAGGTTGGGAGGCAATACCATAAGCCCCTATCTTTCTCTGTGTCCGATTAAAACTCCATAACCATAATTATTGCGTGAGTGTGAGCAATTGTGAAAGACTATATGATAGTTGAGTATGTAGGCTTGCTGAAAAGCTCTTATATTTACTCTTTCCGAAGTTATGATAAATTGCAATTGCTTCAATGACCGAGATCATAGTTTGTTGGTTTTCAATGAAGTTTATGGTTCATGCTCGATATTGTGAATGAAATGTTACTTTAGCATAAGAATCATATGACTATATGACTATATATATATATATATATATATATATATATATATATATATATATATATAGACACACACACACACACAGCCGGTCTATTCTGCTAATATTAGTAGAATAATTATTCTGATAACACTTCCGCAATGCATGCACAACCCGAGGGCACAGCACTCTCAGTAGAAGAGGTACTGCAACACAGCGACCAGTGAACT
>LR738711.1:565813682-565895612 GCA_902687465.1 Secale cereale | reverse complement strand
ATATATATATATATATATATATATATATATATATATATATATATATATATATATAGACACACACACACACACAGCCGGTCTATTCTGCTAATATTAGTAGAATAATTATTCTGATAACACTTCCGCAATGCATGCACAACCCGAGGGCACAGCACTCTCAGTAGAAGAGGTACTGCAACACAGCGACCAGTGAACTTCGTCTCGAAAAAACTGTATGTGTTGTTTTTGGGTACCTTTTTCGCTCTAGTTTTTTAACCGTTTATCGGAATTATGCGTGTAATATACCGTTTAGAAGCAATGGAGTAGACGCAACTTCGCCATGTTGAACACTTTTCAAAATTCATCATATTTTAAGAGCAGTTTCGAAAATCGTGCGGCTCACAACGAATGACAGCGAGCATTTTTTCGCGTTTTCTTCTAAACCGCTCGTCGGAATGAAAAAAAATGATACACTTGTTGGAAACGTATTGCCGAGGCGCATATTTTTCATATCTATTATTTTTTCTATTTCGTTACGGTTTAAGAGCAGTTTTGAATTTTTTAAATCGCGGAATTTTGTTTTTTCGAAATTTATGCAATTTTCAGTACTGTTTTAGCTTCAGTTTTTTAACCATTTGTCGAAACGAGGCGTATGATACGCCGTTGGGTACTACGAACGAGGCACAACTTTCATATGTTGAAATGTTTTTGAGATTCCTTACGGTTTTTAGTTAATTTTGAAAATCGTGCGGCTGACTAAGAGTGGCAGCGGCCATTTTTCGCGAAATTTTTTCAAACCGCTCGTCGGAATGATTCAAATAATACACCATCGGAAATATATCGGCGAGGCGCAACTTTTTCATGTAGAACACTCTATCTAATTCCCTACGGTTTAAGAGCAGTTTCAATTTTACTTAAATGCGGACACTCTGTTTTTTCGCGACACCAAAATCGTCATATGTACTGCATCAGACAAAAAACCGCACTTCTAGTCTAAAACTGTACTTCATCGGATAGACAAGTGCACTGCATGATTTCTTTTTTATGAGATGTAAATTTTGTAAGACGAGAATGTGGACCGCACTTCACGTCGGGCATAGGTGAACCGCAACACCAACGAGAAGTGAACCGCGACACTACCGAAAGTGTACCTCACGAGTTTTTGTAGTCTTTTTCATACTTACTTTTTTACACAAGTAGACCACATGGACTGAGCGAGTGAACTGTATCCAATAAGAAGTGAGCTTCTTTTGAGATGTTTTGGTTTGTGTTTAACTTCTTCTGTAAAGTCATCTCGACTACATGATCAATGTTTTGTGAGCTGCATGAATGGGGCAAGTAAACTGCATTAAAAATTGCATTGCATCAAAAGAATGTTATCTCCCACCAACATTCTTTGAATAATTTAACAAACCAGTTAACTTCACAAAACAAAAACAAAGTACTGCACAACCAAGCTAACAAAACTGCACTGTCTATGGCCGTTCATGATCCTCATAGACACAATACATCCATCTATTGGTTTACACAGACACACACATATATACACAGAAAATCAGCACTGGCGAGATCAAAAGAAAATCAGCACTAGCAGCCAGCCAAACTACAATTGAAGATAGCCGAGCTGCACTAAATCATCGTGAAGGACTGCATGTCACAGCCCTCCGGACTGCAATTCCACTTTTCTCAACTTCTCGGATCCATGAAGAAAAGAAAAATGGCACAGGATGAAGAAGTGAACTGCAAAAGAGTGAGCCACACACCATTGGGAGCACATGATCAATTTTAAGACAAACATGCAGCAAAACCCAATCGTGAGCTGCAAACATGCTCCATGCGAACCACACAGTGTGCCAGCGTACTAAATGTTTTGTCAAACAACATGCGCCGAGCCCTGACTCATCTCCTGCGTACTGCACACACGCCAAACTGCACTTATCTTTTTGCTTCAGGACCTGCATGGGCGTACGTCCTCTACGACGAAGGCACATCCTCGCATAAAATCTGAGAAAAACACCACCAACATCAAGTGGAACGCTCGACGGAAAAAGAAGTAGATCGAAGCAGGGTTATGGGAAAATTAAAATTACAAAATAGGTATACCGAGCTAAACATCTGGATTGTACCGAATTGCATCATTCCTCGTACCGAGCTGCACATCCCATTCGTAACAAAACACGGAAGCAGAGGTATGTGACCTCACCGATGCCTGGATCTGAAAGGTGGAAAGGAGGGGGTGGCACTGCGTGATGCTGGAGGTGGTGGACCGGGGGTGGCCCTCCGTCGTGGTGTACTGGTGGCGGCCCTCCACCACGCAGGCCCTCCACTACGGGGCGCGGTGAGCGTGGATCTCACTAACAGATCCAGGGAGGGAGTAGATGGTCGCGTATCGGCCCTTGGGTATCGAACCACCGCAGAGAAGGGAGGCGACGGTGGGGGAGGCCGGCGCACGCCGTTGGTGGAGGCATCGGGGATTGGGAGTCGAAGTGGATCCTGCACCTATCCGAGCAGAGGCCAATATAGAGGGCAGGGGGGCGCTCGATCTCGCGGAGCGAAGCGAGAAAGGGGTGGTGAAGTAGATGAAGGGGACGGGAGGCGGAGCAGCATGCAACACCGGCGGACTGCACTAACCTGTGGGGCACTGCATGTGGTACCCTGACAAACTACACCGACGCGCCTGCCCCTTCTCCCGAACTGTCTCACCAGGATTCTGCATGCGCGTCATGGCAAGGAGGGGTGAGCGATGGAGCTCGTCGGCGTCAGGGGAACAACGCCCACACCTCGGGAATGGTGGATCGGCCAGGGGGAGGCCCGTTGCAGTGAGTTGGATCCACGGCCATCGCGGCTCGGTGATGACGGAGAAAGGCAGGACATGGGAGGAGGATCCACGACCGTCGCGGTCTCCCGGATCTGACGGGAGGGAGGTCAAGTCCCTTGCCGGCTCCGTCGGTGGCGCGTCACGCCGGATCCGTAGGCTGTAGGTGGCGGGTTTCGGCGAAGGCGAGGGGGGAGATGTGGGGCGCACGGCGGAGGGAGGTTTGTGGTCGGGGTGGTGAATAGGACGCGCGGTGCCCCCAGCCAGGAGGAAAAGGTGCGCGGGTGGAGGGGAGCGGTGGCGCATGCCTCTGAGCGGGGCGCCAGCCCCTGTGGGCCGCGGCAGGGAAGAAGGTGGGGTGGGTTGCGGGGGGTGTGGGTGGGTTTTATCAGAATAAGCGAGTTGTTAGCAGAATAAGGTCTTAAGGGGTGTTATGAGAATAGACCCACCCTATATATAGGGTGCGCCTATTCTCATAACACCCCTTAAGACCTTATTCTCATAACAAAAACCTTATTCTCATAACACCCCCTCCCCTCCATGCCTTCTTGCGCGGCAGCGCCCGTGCGGCCGACGGCGACCCCCTCCCCTCCGTGCCTCCTTGCGCGGCAGCGCCCCTGCGGCCGGCGGCGTCCCCTCCCCTACCAGCCTCCTTGCGCGGCAGCGCCCCTGCAGCCGGCGGCGACTCCCTTCCCTCCGCGCCTCCTTGCGCGGCGCGCCACTCCCCTCCCCTCCCCGCCTTCTTGCGCAGAGCGCGCGCCGCCCCCTTCTCCCGATCTTTTTGCGTGGAGCGCCGCCGATGCACTCCCTCGGCGAGGCTTCTTCCGCGGCGGCGGTTAGGAAGCGACGCTGCCCATCACCTTCGCCCCAACACCACCGAATTGATCTAGGTGCGCCGCCGCCTCGATTGAGCGCCCCGTTAGCTGCACCCCTACCACAGATCCGAGCCTATGCCCTGGGAGATCCGACGCCGTTGACCCAGCTGAAGCATCCAGCCTCGGTGATGCATGGCAGGGGGAAGAGAACTGCAAGGATGCCTTCTCCAACAACCTCGCAGTCGTCGTGGATGCGAACTGCAATGGTGCCCATCCAGCCTTCTCCCGCGACAATGTCGAAAGTTGAAAAAGCCCATGAGTTCCTGCAGCGGAGGTGGAATGCATGCCAACTGCAGGCCGAGCTGCATCTGCAGAAGGAGAGAACTGCTCTCAGCAGGAAAGTCACGCTTGCAGATAATGTAAGAAATTCACATACCCAACCCCCCCACCTCCAGTTGCAGTGCCCTTTTTATCACCATGCAGTGCCCTCTTGCGTCAACTGCAGTGCCATGTATCTCCCAGTAAAAAACAGAAAGATACTTCGAAAAAATGAAAATGCGCTATGGCTGAACAATGCAGTCCACCATGGCTTACATATGTAGAGCGTTGTGGCTTAAAACTGAAGTGCATTGTTTCTTCATGTTAACTCCCAGTGCCCTTGCTATAGAATGAAAAATTGAAGTGCAATTTATCCAGTTGCATATATAATGATATATAGTACGAAGATGCAGTTCATTTCACTGTTAGCGTGCATAACGCTTTGGCTTAATATTGTGCAAGAAATTACTATGCCTCCAAACCAGAAGATACCTCGATTTATTCACAACACAAAGTCCCTGAACTGCATTGGAAGAGAAGAGTGGGAGATGGCTGGATGGATAACACCTGAAATACCTAGGGGTTTCTTTAACACTACAAACAAAACTGCGTACTCGGTGGAGGAAGATGTAGAGGATAAAGATGAAAACAGTGAACCAAAGATCACTCGAGATGGAGAAGGCAGTGAAGCAAAAAGCGCGCAAGATGAGGAGGACGACGACGATCTGGTCTTCATGGCGGAGCTTGCGCAGAAAGATGATGAGGAGGATGATGATGAAGAGCAAATCATAACAGTTATGCAGCCAAGGTACACGCGTGTCTTTGAAACATTTGGCCAGCAGATCAGAACGGATGATATAGCACTTCCACAAGCCAATGTTGAAACCCAGCAAGTTCGGCAAGTTCATGAGCAAACGATTCGTCAATGAAGAGACAGTGGAATTCCACCCAGGCCGCCTACTGCGCAACAAAAGAATCGGAAGCAAAATCAAGGAGAGCCACAAGCAACAAAAAAGTAAAGTTCTCAACACTTCTGCCTCCTCGCGATCCTAAATTACACAGATCTATTGTCACTCCTCCATGCCCAATAAACATCGGTGAGCTGCAAACACCGTTAGAGAAAAAACAGTACACGCATGTAAGCTTCCTTGCCTAACTATTGCAGTTCACTTACGCATTCTTTGAACTTGTGCATTCTCATTAACAAAGAAAATATTCCATATTGTGGTGCAGAATGAGAACATGCTCCAAAAACTTGTATGCGAGGAGTGAAAGGTATGCAATTCACGAGACTTCTACAATACGTATGCGAGGCATGCAGGCTTCGGCACACGCAAAAACGGCGGATACAGAACAAACAGATACGTAGTGTGCTCAAAGAAAGGCAGAAGCTAGGAAACTGTCACAAATTATGACAGAAAGTGAGAGAAAACATCAAAGAGGACTGGCTGCAAGGCGAGAATGAGATTGAAAAAAATCAAGGATGTGATTGTGATAGCAGAGATTGAGCTCAATCACAACCACAAGATGATTGAGAGCCCGGCTATGCTTCTGCACATGCACTCACATAAGACGGATGATCCGTTACTTGATAAACTAGTGAAGGACATGCAGAGCGACAACCTGACGCACACGCAGATGATGTCAACCCTGTCAAGAATGTCAGGAGGGCTGCACTTTATGGGGCGCACTAGCCGTGACTGGGTGAACAAGTACGTTCACTAAACAAAAACGATATCTCGTCTATTTCATGCAGTTCGCTTGTGCATTTTAGTATGTCTCTAATGCTGCAAGTATATTATTATTTCGAACTGCAGGAAGCACCAATTCGCGAGGGAGGAAACGGAAGGCGATGTGAAGAAACTCCTGGCTTTCTTTGAGAAAATGCAGCAAATAAACCCGGAGTTCTTCTATGATCACGACAAAGATGTCGATAACCGTGTGCGAAACAACTTTTGGGCGAACGCGAGCTGCCGGGGATCCTACGAAGATTTTGGAGATTGTGTCACATTTGACACGACCTACAAGACCAACAAGTTCCACATGCCTCTGGCCGTCTTCGTTGGAGTCAACCACCACCTCCAAAGTACAATATTTGCTGTGGCTCTCATCAGAGACGAAACAATACCGACTTTCGAGTGGGTGTTCCGGACGTTCTTGCGTTGCATGAACAACAAGCGGCCAATCTGCATACTTACAGGTATGCTAAAAAGAATGGGTTTAAATAACACTGCAGTTCACTGGCAAGTTTTGTAGTCCATTTCTTCCATCCAACGAAAAATCAGCAAAAGCAGAAAAAGATATGCAGTTCTCTCAATAACTCACTGCTTGGTTTTTCAAAAACATGCAGATCAATGCCCCTCCATGGATGCCGCGATAAAAAGTACGCTAATAGGCACGCTGCACAAGTCATGCCGTTGGCATATACTGAAAAAATACATGGATCACATGTCCTTGCTGTACAAAGCGTATGAGACATTCAAAGATGAGCTGACCTCAGTTCTCAACCACCCGCTAATGCCATCAGAGTCTGAACGCGCTTGGCATGAGCTCATGGAGAAGTATAACCTGCAAAATGATGAAATTATGAAGGCGCTCTGGACAGACCGAAAAGAATGGATATCAGCTTACTACAAGGAGGTGTTCTGTGCACGGATGACGTCGACACAGAGAAGTGAAAGCATGAACCAGATCTTGAAGAGGAACTTTGTCAAGGAAAGACACGACCTACACATCTTTGCATTGCAGGTAGACAGGTGCATCCAAACAAGGAAGGGCGTCGAGCACGCGGAGACCATAGCTAACAAGGTATATAACCAGAGCAAAGTTTTTAAGCTGGATGAGCAATTAATAAAACACTAGTCACTTTCTTGATTTTTGCTGTGAAAAACAACTACTTAACTGGTTTTCTTTGTTTCACCGACGGAAATAAAGACTACTACTCAGTTTGGTTTCGAGGTTCAGCTCTCCAAGATTTACACCAGGGCGGTCTTTGCTGACTTCAAGAAAACACACTACCGCAGCACTGCATTCAGATCAGAGCAGTCCCCTGACAACCCGACGAAATATTTGGTGCGCCACTACAACCGGTCTGAGGATTTTGATTGGGCAAGACACGAGTTCTAGGTAGTTGCTGATGTGACGAACGGTATCTATGAATGCGAATGCAAGCTGTGGACACACACAGGTCAGTGAGACAAGAAACAAAAAATAAGCACACAAAAAACATAATGAAGTTCACTTATTGCTAGTAGCAAAAGAGATGAAAACAAAAAAAGCCTTAGTGAAGTTCACTAGAAGAGAAAAACCAGGACGTATTTATAATGCAGTTCACAAACCAAAATTGAAATGTTGCATATTTATGTGAAGTTTGCTGACATGAACAACCGAAAAATTCTTTTGCTGCAGGCCTGTTCTGCGTGCACATCATTTGCATGTTAGATCAGCTGCGGGTGGACAAGATACCTGAAGAGTACATATTGAAGAGATACACACGGAACGCGCGCCAAAATGCAACTTTTGACCACAGAGACTATGTGCAAACTGCTCCAGATGGGAGTTCGATGTTCTGCCATAGGAGACTACTTGCAGAAACAGCGATGGACCTGGCAAACAGGGGTGTCAAATCGGATAGAGGGTACAACAGAGCTTTAGCTGGGATGAGAGCACTCATACAAGAAGTCGACGTACTAAACGAAGAAGAAGAAGCAGAGAACATCAGCGATGCGCGGAGTGAAGAACAAGGAGAGGAGCGTGAACATGCCGCTGATTGTGCAGCTCATAATATGGATGACACAATTCTTCCCGCACCTGTTTCGAACACAAAAGGGAGAAAGAAAGAGAGCAAATCAGCCAATAAAAAAGCTGCATCAAATGAAAAAAGTCCTGAAAAAAATAGTAGGCCTGAGCCAGAACTGGACAGCGAAGGAAGACCACTGGGGGTAAGGATGTGCAAATCATGCAATAGGATTGCGGGACACAAATCAACAACACGTAAGGAGAGGCTGAAAAAAATCCAGGCTGAAAATGCCGCGACAAATCACCAAGCTGACCAACAAGATGATATGGCAAAGAGAAGACTATGTAGCGTCTGCAACAAGAGAGAGAAGCATAACGCGAGAACTTGTCCAAATAGAACAGAAGAAAAAGATGAAGAAGATGACGAAGAAGATGCTGACAAAGAAGAGAACAAGGAAGAAAGCGAAGCTGATGTAACTTAAGAGGAAGATGAGGAAGCAGAAGAGGAAGATGAGGAAGAAGAAGAAGAAGATGAAGACATCGAAGAACCATCATCAAAAACGAGGGGGAGAGGCAGAATGCAGAATCCAGCGCGTAGGCAAGCATCACAGTCACACGGTCACGTTACGAGGGGTAATGCGAACAACAAGAACAAAATAGAAGCAGCAACAACCATTGAAACAAATGCAGTGCATAATTTGAGAAGAAGCAACAGGAAGAGGACATAGCTCAACACATATACAGTTTTACTTTTTAAAAATATATTAACTTCATCCTATTATATATCGTATCGTATATGAGATATAGCTTGTGTTCAGTGGACTTCGAAAAAAAGAATTCAACATGTAATATTGAAGTTCAAAATGAATAGATATAACATAAAACAGATATACTTTGTGATCAATGTGCTGCGGGGGTATGCTTGAAAAAATGCAGTTCTCTTCTATATGAAAGAAATAAGATGAGAATGTCATTCTCAGAATGCAGTTCTCTTCTATATGAAAACCCTGAGATCAGAATGTCATTTTGAGAATGCGGTTCTCTTCGTCGTATAGAATCTGAGATGGCAAAAACAATATAGAATGCAGTTAGAAGAAAAATCTATAGAGTGAGACTAGGCTTCACATACAGTGCAGTGCGTGCGTGGTGCGTTTAAAGCTTACAGTGCAGTCCGCTTCAAGTATATAGTGTAGTGCGCTTAGTGCAAAAAATGAAAAAATTGAGCTCTCACTTAGCAGACACGGTTGATTTTCTGTCTTCTAATGCAATTTTTCCAAAATTTTGATACTCGATGACAAACGCGTTGAATTCCTCTTTGGTGTCCCATGTGATAAGGTGAGATGCAGTGTGGATACGTATATTTAAAAAAACTTGGCTGCTACTCATATGAGTGAATGAAGTGCGCTACGAACATGTTACAATTCACAAGGAGGAATTGGCTGAAAGCTCCATTATGTACATATTTGACATTGTCACTGTCTGCCACAAAAGAAAAGCACAAAACTAACTAGACCGGAATATACAAAGGCACACAGCATGGTGTGAAAAGTTTTGCAGATCGAGAACTACAGACAGCGACATACATACTGTTTACAGAAAGTTTTGGAGAACACACGAAAAGACATCAACACAAATAAAAAGATCTGCTATCATTCTATGCCTCATCCTCCTCCTACGAATCCTGTTTTGGAGAAAAGCCAAGAGAAATGCAGAGATTTCTTAGATCCTCCGGGAACTCGGTGACTACGACCATGTTTTTAGGGTTGAACAGGATCTGGAACAAGAACTCAACCTTCCATTCCTCAACAGCAGCTTCCTGCGATGAAGCAAAAAAAATAAACAAAATACAAGATCATCTACAAAAAGAACTAACAAAAAAATCAAGGAATGAGGGATTATTATTGGGTTAAAAAAAGATACTTACATTACGCTTTGCGAATTTCACAACAAAGCTTTTTCCATCGTAAAACTGAGCCATCTTCAGAACAAAGAAGCCGGACTCGTTGGGGCCCTGCTCAGGGGCGCCCAAAAAGCTAGCTTTCTTTGAAACATCGACCCAGTCTACGGACTCCTTTCTCTTGTACTCCTTTTCTCCGTAAATCTTCTTCAACAATACAGTCATCCTAATCATCTAGTGAAAATAAAAATAAAATACAAATACACATCACAAAACTGTTGTTTGACACGCGCACGGATGAAAAGAAGAAGGTGAAAAAGGAAAAAATTTACCATTTCAGTGCGGTCGTTGTGGTATTCAGACTTATGCCACCTCGTTGTTTGATCAAACGGTCCGCTGTACCTCCTAGTGTCATGAATATCAATGGTCTCGCGGTGCCTATTCATCGTGTATAGCGAGTAATGCTGGTCTTTCAACCGTGGTAACATAATCTGATTTTGTTTCATCAAAGTTGTTATGGGTTTGATGAGTGAAAAAGGATTACTGGAAAAAATGCGAGAGAAAATAAGTACATAAGGCTGAACCAGCAAATCTGATAACTTACTAATTTGCAATCAAGAAGGTTCTCATCATCACGAACAAAAACTTTGAACTGCTTTGCTGCATCGTCAACATTAAACTTGCCGTGGACAAAAGGCAACACAACGTTTCCATCTTTATCTCTTTCCGCGTGATCATTCATTTGAAGCACATACTGTGAGTGGGTAATTCACAAAAGAACGTTAATGCAGTTCCCCCTCAAAGTTCACTCTGGCGCTTAATGAAAAACAGATCACACTTCTCTAACAGTATGCAGTTCACACTTCTCCCAATTTGTTTCATTTAAGATACATGGGTTAACACAATAATGTATGCAGTTCAGTACATTGCTACAACAAATTATTAGACACAATTAACTGCAATTCACTCCAGCAGAAAAAATAAAAAAGGGAAAAAGAGAAATACCGTGATAAACAAAGGTGACAGAAGAACGCGTTCGCCACATCGATAAACCACATTCATATGCTCGTCATTCTTCCAGTACCTGATGATATGATCCATCAATTCCGAGTCCATGAAACCAGCTCTGGTGAAAGTTAAGAACATGTAGTCCACATTCACAGTGTAGACTTCGACAGGATTCCTGTGCATGAAAAGCGCGCACCTGCACAAAACAAACGGCGAGGGTGGGGGGATTAGGAACACAAAGGAAAAACACACAAACATTACACACATTAAAAATCAAAAGCGAAAAAACTAATGAAAAAAGAACAGACTCGCTGTATTTCTGCCTGAATGGTGTGCTCGTGATGAGTTGCAAGACTTTCCTCATCTCCGCAAGATAGCTAAAACTCGCAGGCTTCAACTTCTGTACTGGAGATCTAAACTTTGATGGCTTCTGCACAGGCCTCTTATTTGATAGAACTAGTGCCTCGCTGTCGGTTGGGCGTTCCACAGCTGCGCTCCTGGTCCTCCTAGGCACTGGTGGTGGCCTCTCAAAATCATCATCAGTATCTTCAGCATTCGGATGGCTAACTGCTTTCTTCCCACGCTTGACCTTGATAGGAGATTTCTCAAGAGCTTTTTCATTCGAAGGGCCGGCACCACTCCTCAACATCTTACACACCGGTTCTTTTCCAAGCTTAACGGGGGGTTCATCAAGGACAAAATTCTGAATCGTTGGAGTGTGAACCTGAGTTTCAAACAAGGAAATACAACCTTGGTGTGCGCCTTCATCAAAGCCTGCACAAAAAATGGATAATGAGCAAAATGAAAAGAATCATCAAGTTCACTAACGAAAGTCATTTTAACATGCAAATGGGGTTCTACTAAAATCTTAACAAAAGTAGTGGACCTCCCCTTTCTGTATCAATGAAGTTCACTTAATAAAAGGGTGTGTGACTGAAAAAATGTAATAACCTTCTTTAAAAATTAAAAGTGATGTCAGGTCCAGACAGCAATGCGACGAGGTCCGCCAACTATAGAGCATCGTCTTCCTGATGTAGCCAATGTGCTCGTTCCCAAACTTGGCAATCGTTTCACCATCCCATGTCTGCATGAATTGGAACATGTAAAATCCACAATCATGCCTGCAAGAAAACCAAGATAAACACATTACTAATGCAGTTCACTCAATAATGAAGTGCTACTGATGTTAGTAAAACAATGCAGCTCCCTACACACAAAAACCGAGGGAGAACAACTAATAACACATTAGTAATGCAGTTCTCTCAAGGGAAAGGTGCTTCTAATTTAGTAAAAACAATGCAGCTCACTTACACAAAAAAACTGAAGGAGGAAAAAGAAAGGAGAACAAGTACAAACCCGTTTCCCCGTTGCGGGATATTAACATGAGTCAGCACAAAGCCGTCAAGGGTGGGAGGGTTCAACGGCTCATCGCACCTTGCGCTGCCATCTTTCCAAACTTTTTTGATGTTCCTAACCATTTTCCTGAAGACAAGATTTCCAGGAGCGCTGTCGACGCCGTTCAATGAGTCGAGAAACTCAAAACGCTTCTCTCGCAGGTTCAAAGTAACCAAGCAGTAGTGGCCTATCGCGTCCTTCATTGTTGCGGGAGGAGGATCAAATGTTGCCAACATAATCTAAATTAAAAAAGAATAAAACAAACCAGATGAGAAAATAGAAAAACAGAAAACTTTTTTCAAAGATGACGAAAATGGTCAAAATGCATTACCAAGTTTTTCTTGTCCACACGTTCCTCCGCGCTTGAAGAAAACATCTTTTTCAAAGCCCTATTTGTGGCACCGCCGTTCTAAATGGAATTCTGCCAAAAAGACATGTCACACCCTGCATTTTGTAACATGTCTTTTGCATCAATAAAGCATGAAAATTTGGACCAGCAAATTTTTTGGCATCATTTGGCTTTTATTTGGAATTGAGTTTTTCTTCCTGTGTTTTTCAAGTGCTCAATAAGGTCAACTACTACCTCTTGTAGAATTCATCTCCTTACCCAAAAACTTCTGCCCAATGATCATACCAAGTGTTTATAGCAGTATAGTATTTTCTTATAAAATTAATTTGGCCAAAATGTATTTTCAAAAATTAGTATTCCAAAAACCCCTGAATTGAGGTTTGCACTTCAAGTGCTTGATCTAGGGTGAGAAAATTATTTCAAAAAGTATATTTGAAACCTAGTAGATATAGGACTCCCATAAACCACAAAAGTATAATTCTAAAAGTTATTTTCCTATTTTATTTAAAGGCTTTTTCATAAGGCCAGAAATGGTCTTTAATAGGGAAAAATTATTTAATTATTTCAAAAAAAATTGCCAAAATTCAGGGAGACTCTTAGGACATATATTGTCCATATATAAGAGTTTCAACACTTGGTCATGTTCAAAATAATGGGCAAATCCCTCAGAAACCCTTTCTGGATATTTCAAGCTTTTGAAATATTTACAAAGGAAATATTCCGTAAAAATTCCAGGGAAATTCTATCATGTCATATATGACATATTTGATGATATTGCCAAGCCCCATGCCTTGGGAAACAAGAAAACATAATCAAAACCCCTCAAAACCATTCTGTCCATATCTGAAGTTTGAGCAACTTTATATTGCCAAACTTATCCAAATGCTCTCAAACTTGGTGCACATGCTAGAATGGTCTAATAAGTCATCTAGACCAAATGGCACAAGCTTTGGAGAAGGGCAACTTGATCAGAATGCCCCAAAGCCATTTCTGTTCAAATTTAAATTTGAACAACTTTACACTACCAACTTTTTACCTGGGGCTTCAAACTTTGTGGGCATGATCATAATCCCAAATGATGACACTACACCAAGTGGTGCATCAAGGGGAGATTATTAGCTTGACTTAAACATGGTGAAACCATTTCTGATGATTTCTAGGGTTCACCAAAGTTACATTGGCAAGTTTCTTCAAATGAGACCAAACTTGGCGAAACACCCTATTTCCATATGACATTTAATCCTGTTAAGTATCATGGCTAGTGGAGATCATTTGCTTGCCCAAAACATGATCAAACACCTTCTGCCATTTTACGAAAACAACTGTTTTGGCCTCTTTTACTATTTACCCTTGACTCAACTTTCTACCACAGCCTTACCTAGTTACCTTCTACCTCCAGTAACTCCCCCATGACCAGAGTTCAATAATTGAAGGGTGAAAACCCCAATTTACCTTGCTGGACAGCCCAGTTCTTATCTTCTCTCAGCTTCCCTCCTCTCTCACTGGACAGCCAAGGCATCCAAGGCCACAGCTAGTTTGTTTACTCCATGTTTGACCCCCCAGACACGGTGGACGCGCCCAGCTAGCCAACGGCATGCCGTGGCATGCAGAAGGCGCGCTCCAGAGCGCGCTATAGTGCACGCCCACACTGTAGCCTTGCCCAATCAGCCAGCCCCGACCACCTCGTGCTTCCCCCTCGCGCCGTTCGATGCTCCTCAGTGTCCGCAACGTTCCCCGGCGCTGTCCCCCTCCTCCTTCTCCCTCCAGTGGACGCCCTCGCACGTGCGCCGGCCGCCCGTGAGCTCCAGTCTTCGGCCTCGCACGCGCACAGCACCAAAAGCTTCCCCCGCTCCCTCTCTTCCTCTCCTCTGCCCTGGACCTCGTCCAGCAACCCCGCAGACACTTCCCTAGCGCCTCCCGTGCCCTGTGGCAACGAGCAGAGGCTCGCCGGCGCACAGGTCCACGGCACCTCGCCGTCCGCCTATAAATAGACCCCCTGAGCCCCTCCTCTCCTCACCAGTCGCACTCTCCCTCTCTCAATCTTCCCCCAGAGCCACTTGCCCCACTCCAGACCCGCCCGAGCTCGAGATCGAGCTTGAGCTCCGCCGCGGCGGCTCCCCGTCGCCTGCTCGGTATAGGCCAGCCCAGCCTCTTCTCTCACTCGATCTAGCACCACTGCATCACCCTGACGCGTTTTCCCCTCTTTCCCTTCTCTACAGCCGCCAGAATCGACCGGAGCAGCATCCGCCCGAAGCTCCTCCGCCGCGTGACCTCGCCGTCGGCGACCCGCACCACCTCCACCAGATCGGCGACACTCCGCTGAATCCATTCCTGCCCTTAGCTCGCCCCGCCGTGCCCCGAAACGCCGCCGGTGAGCTCGCCGACT
Source organism: Secale cereale (assembly GCA_902687465.1). Classification (NCBI taxonomy): domain Eukaryota; kingdom Viridiplantae; phylum Streptophyta; class Magnoliopsida; order Poales; family Poaceae; genus Secale; species Secale cereale. Next base: position 565,880,912 of record LR738711.1, on the reverse strand, counting down.
CTTTGCCGGAGGGTTAGGGATGACAGGCGGGCCCCGCCTGTCAGCCTCCCCTCGCCCTCGCCCCTCTCTCCACTCACTGACGCTGGGCCCCGCCTGTCAGGTTTAAAAACTCTGGCGCGCACGCTGGCGCCCATGCGGTGGGCTGTTCGCCCTAGGCCTGCTGCACTGTGGTTGTTCTGGCCCAGTGGCACAGGGCCCTTTTTCATTTTTCTTTTCTATGGGATTTCAAATAATTCCACAGAATTAAATATATATCCAAATAAATTTGTTCCAGTTCCTAAAAACTTGTAAAAATTCAACCTATTTAATAAGGTCACTTTCACACATATCCAAGGACCTTTTCTGTTCTGTTCAAATTTAAATTCATATTTGAACATTAAAACTTCTGTTCAAATATTGATGTACCCCATTCTGCCACTCCAAAACTCAAACTAAGAATTTTTTCCATCTTTATTGTGGTCTTATTTTCCCGTTGTTTATTGCGACGATTAGATACCGTATTTGACGAGGTTGGTGAAGAAGAAGGAGGGGAAGGATTTGAAGACTTTGAAGACCAACCCAATCCAGGCAAGCAGCCCTTTGACCATGATACCCTTGTGTTCTTCGGAACCCATTTATTTCCAAATGCATGATGATAAGAGTGACGATGGTGACCTAGTTGAGAACCACCACATGATGCATGCTTTACTCATGATCTTGCTATGTGCTTAGATGCAATGCAAACGATTAGTAGTGATGCTTAGTGATGCATGTGTGCCATGAAACCTTCGTGGTTGCATTCTTTTCAAAAAACCCATCGGATGCCCCTAATGCCGAGGGTGATGTTGAGTTAGGTCATCACTTGTGGAAGAAGTGATGTGCCAATAGAGATCTTGTGCATGGGTGAAATAATGGATTAGATTTATGTGTGACTACCGTCCCAAGCAAACATGTGCAACCACTCTACCCCTTATGGGACGGCGCATTCTTGAGTACTTAGGCCGATACTAGCATGGTGCCCACATTACTAGTGACGGGAAAGACTTGAGGTCACTCCCGGGACGGGGTCGTGCTTCGATTGACGACCATGATTGTTTTTACAGGGCACCAGATACACCGTTGGTCCCTTCGTGTACGCGTGACATTGAAAATAGGGCAAGTCCCATGATCTATTGTTTGTACTCGAGGGCCGTGCACCAACGAGTGGACCCTATGTTAGTATCGTCTAGGGAAAGATAATGACCGGGTGCTTCCCCCGATACTTGAGATACTGAGGGATCGTGGGTGACACGAAAGCTTCCCGGATCTTGTGGGTAAAGTGCGCAACCTCTGCGGAGTGTCAAACTATTCGAATAGCCGTGTCCACGGTCATGGACAGTTGGGTGGTGCTACTTAAACTATGTCCAGAATTTTACCATATCGGTGAAAGTATGTGTGTGTGACGAGTCAAGGTGGTGACTTGACTCGTTGAGTTGAATCCTGTTCATGTTGATATCGGTAACCTGTCCTCGAGGTTACGTGAATTTATTGATGCATATACTTGATGGTAGAATATTTATGCTAGCTCGTAGCTAGATTGCTCATTGTTGTACAATTGCATTGTTACCTTGGACCAAATCATGGGTTGCTTGCGAGTACATTCAAAGTACTCATTGGCTTGCCACTGGTTATTTAATTGGCCAGGCATGGAGGAGCAGGAATATCAAGAAGAATTCTATGGGGACGAACGTGCGAACTAGGACGCTATCCCAGTCAGAATGCCTGTAGGGTTAAGGTAGATGGCATGGGTTCTACTTATCTTCGAAGACTTCCGCTATTCAAGTTATTTGCTATTCAGGCCTTGAGGCTTTATCTATGTAAGACTTGGCCATAATGGCCATAATTTGTGTAAGAAGGTATGTATGGATGTAAGACTCTTGTTATTCAGCTTCTGTGTGTTCAGTGAGCATTGATATCTGGGATCACTGTACACGTGCATTCGGTGATCTCGACTCTTAAGTCGGGGTCCCCACAGAGCTGGTATCAGAGCCATCCTGACTATAGGAAGCCTTAGTTAGCATGGCATTAGTTAGATGAGACCCCTTTTTCAAAAACCTTCCGAACCTCCTTCTTTTCTAAACCTTACCAACCTGAGATATCATCAGCTTATTAACCTCTCCTATTCAACCTTTGTAGATGGCCGCGATACCTAAAGAGCACCTGACCACTGGGTTTCCCTTGCTTCTCGAGGATAGCCTCCAGGAGTGCCAGTTCCACCGAGCACCCATCCTCACCTACATTGAGCATTGGGTTAGCGACACTGAGGTGGAGTACCATGTGGAAGTGATCGTGAAGGCAAACGATCCTCCCACAAGTTGGTTCTTCGAGGGACCCTAGATGGCAACACTACCTCTCGCTGTCGAGGCTGCTGCACTCACGGCACTAACCCGTCTCCGCGAGCTTCTTCCGGAGATGGCAGCCAAGATGACAGCCCACTTCTTGCCTTACCGGAAGGAAGGTGAAGATGAAAGCAGCGCACTAGCCCCTCCACTGAAGGAAGGACTCGCACTTCGATTCTAGACCTACTTCAGCCTATGTGCCGACAGCTTGGCACAAGATTTGGCCTTGGAGTCAATGAAGCTCCGAGAAGAACTTCACAAGACCAAGGCACTTCTTCGTCGAGCACAAGAGAAGACAGATAGGATCAAGAAGGAAGGTGCGCCTCCCGGACAGTCCGCTATCGCGTACCGAGGCGGAAGGCCCTTAGGAGATGTATCTTCCAAGGATGAAGAACCACCTCGGCGACGTCGTATGACGGCAAGGGAATATCGCAAGCTTTTCCCTGCAACACCGACAAAACACCGTCGTATCCAACTCCTCCACTCCCCCACACCCTCTAGTGACAAGGGGCCCCAGACAGATGAAGACAAGGAGGAAGACCCAGAAGAGCCAGAATACGCGACAGAGCATTCCGCCGCTTAGGCATTATTCACCACTCGGATATGCCGGTTCGTGACCTTTACGGTAGGATAGGTCATGTAACCCCTATGCGCTGTCGAGTCCTTGTATGGTTCATATGAAGCCATCTAGTGTTTGCTTTTGTTGTGTTTGGATGCACGTCGTATTCTCCCTTCGGGAATATGTAAACGACTGCATCACCCATTTGAATTTTAATGAATGTGTTTGGCCCTTTCGGCCCTTGCATGATTTGATTAGTGTCACACCCACCCCCTTACTAGGCACCCATCTTTATTGCTTTCCCTCTTCCAAATCATGAGACCTTTTACCGCTCCAACAGGATGCCTGTTGTAACTCGTACTGGTACCTCTACCCAGCAGCCTGAAGCCGGAGCATCCGCTCAATCAGAGGCCGGCCACGACCAAACCAACGACCAAGCTCCACCACCACCACCTCCTCCGAACATGGACATGGCTCAGCTTCTCCAAGCTTTCTGAGAGGAATGCCAAGCCAACACCGCAGCCCTTCAGTTGATTGCTCAAGCTGTCACCAACAACCGCCAGCCGGCAGGGAATGGCAATGGACGTTCCACGTTGGCAGAGTTCAAGAAGCATGCACCGCCAACTTTCATCGAGACTGCTGAACCCCTGGATGCAGACGACTGGGTCCGCACCATTGAGGACTTGCTGGAACTAGTCGGATGCACCGAAGCCGCGAGAAGGTGGCTTATGCAGCCCACTGCCTCAGGGGGACTGCTAGAGCTTGGTGGGATGGATTCAAGGTCATGCATGCTGGGCAAGACATCACTTGGGACAACTTCAAAGCAGAATTCCGCAAAGCCCACATTCCTTCCGGAATGATGGCTATCAAAAAGCGTGAATTCCGAGCCCTGAAGCAAGGAAGTGGCACTGTCAAGGAGTACATGCAGAAGTTTAGTGTTCTGTCAAGGTATGCCCCTGAAGATGTCAGCACTGATGCTGCAAAAAGGGAGCGCTTCATGGAAGGCCTCAATCAGACTCTGCAGTACTCGCTTGTCGTGTGCGACTGCCCAACCTTCCCTGACCTGGTGAACAAAGCACTCATGCTTGAAGACAAGCGGCGTGCTCTGGAAGACACTCGCAAGCGCAAGATGGTCAGCAAGGGAAGTTCCAGCAACCAGAAACCTCGCCCGTGGCAGTCAGCCCCGGTCAAGCCAACCTATCAGCAACCAAGAGCTCCTGCACTTCGCACCAACTATCAGCCTCAGCAGTATACCAACCCAAGGCCAGCAATCAACCCCAATAATAGTGGTGGCAACAAGATCAATAATCCAAACCAAGTCACTTGCTTTGGATGTGGTCAAGCAGGACACATCTCAAGGGTGTGCCCCAACAAGAAGCCTGATGCCACACGCCCCAATGCGCAGAACCCAGGACAAGGCCGCGGGATGCCACCAAGGAACCCAGCTCCTCGCAACCCGCCTAACCATGGGAAGGGGCGTGTGAATCACGTCACTGCTGAAGAAGCCCAGGAAGACCCGGACGTCGTGCTGGGTACGTTCCTTGTCAACTCAGAACCTGCAACTGTCTTGTTTGATTCTGGAGCCACGCATTCATTTATCACTCAAAGATTTGCATTAAAAAGTGGCATGACCCCTACACCCTTGAATAACCCCATGGTGGTACAAACCCCCGGAGCAGAGATGAGAGCCAAGATAGGCTCTAAGGGAGTCAATATTACCATTAACGGGGTAGATTTCCTAGCAGACCTTATCGTCCTGAGATCACAAGGCTTGGATGTGATCCTAGGCATGAATTGGCTCGGCAAGCACCAAGGCTTGTTAGACTGTGCCAATCGGACTGTCACTGTGACCAATGACCAAGGAGTCGAAGTTAAGTTTGCTCCCAACTCCTCTTCCGCTCAAGCCGTTCAAGTCAACTGTCTGTCTGAAGTTGGGCTGGAGCAAGTACTGGTGGTATGCGAGTATCCTGATGTCTTTCCGGATGAGCTACCGGGAATGCCCCCTGATCGTGACATTGAGTTCATCATCGAGCTCGTACCCGGGGCAGGACCCATCTATAAGAAGCCTTATAGAATGGGGACGGAATAATTAGCCAAGTTGAAGAAGCAACTGGAAGAGCAGCTAAAGAAGGGATTTATCCGCCCAAGTGCCTCCCCTTGGGGATCACCTGTTCTGTTTGTGGCAAAGAGGGACGGTACCATCCGCTTATGCATTGACTATCGTTCCCTCAATGAGGTTACAATCAAGAATAAGTATCCACTTCCCAAGATTGAAGACCTGTTTGATCAGCTCAGCGGAGCCAAGGTGTTCTCCAAGATCGACCTTAGATCTGGGTACTACTAGCTGAAGATCAGACCCCAAGATATTCCGAAGACGGCATTCATAACCAGATATGGCCTGTACGAGTGCACGGTCATGTCCTTCGGGTTAACCAATGCCCCAACTTACTTCATGTATCTCATGAATAAAGTCTTCATGGAATATTTGGACAAGTTTGTTGTTGTCTTCATCGATGACATTCTTGTCTTCTCGAAGACGGAGGAAGAGCACGAGCAACATTTGAGGATGGTCCTAGACAAGCTTCGAGAGCACCAACTATACGCCAAATTCAGCAAGTGTGAGTTCTGGCTGCATAAAGTTGGATTCTTAGGTCATGTCTTGACCGAAGAAGGATTGTCAGTTGATCCCGCGAAGATCGAAGCTGTGACCCAATGGCAATCTCCGACGACCATCAAGGAAGTCAGAAGCTTCCTCGGACTTGCGGGCTATTACCGCAAATTCGTGGAAGGATTCTCTAGCATTGCCCGGCCGATGACTCAGCTTCTCAAGAAGGACAAGAAGTTCGAGTGGACGCCAAAATGCGAAGAGAGCTTCCAAGAGCTCAAGAAGAGGTTGACCACCGCCCCAGTTCTGGCATCACCTGATATTCACAAGGAGTTCGTGATATATTGTGATGCCTCTCGAACCGGATTGGGAAGCGTTCTGATGCAAGAAGGCCGAGTCATAGCTTACCTCTCCAGGCAGCTACGACCTCATGAAGAGAACTACGCTACTCACGATCTTGAGTTAGCAGCAGTGGTTCATGCCTTGAAGACATGGCGGCATTACCTCCTAAGGAAACGGTGTGAGATATACATAGACCACAAAAGTCTGAAGTACATTTTCACCCAAAAGGAATTGAACATGAGGCAACGAAGATGGTTGGAACTCATCAAAGACTATGACCTCAGTGTTCAATATCACCCTTGGAAGGCTAACGTGGTGGCCGATGCCTTAAGCATAAAGGCTTGATCCTTGAATGCCATAATTCAAAAGAGGCAGCCAGCCCTGTTTAAGGAGCTCGAACTATTCAGTTTGGAATTGGTCACCCCTGGATTTCTGGATCATCTGGAAATCAAACCAACCCTGATGGATGAAGTCAAGAAGGCGCAAGATGGGCACGCAAGCATTGAACGCATCAAGAAGAAGATGAAGCTAGGCAAGGCCCCAGGATTCTCCGAGGACGAGCACGGGATTGTTTGGTACAAAGGCCGCATCTGCTTACCAAACAAGATGGAGCTGAAGAACCTGATCCTGCAAGAAGCCCACGACACTCTGTATTCCATCCACCCTGGAGGAACCAAGATGTATCAAGAATTGAAGGAAAGATTCTGGTGGCACGCGATGAAAAGAGAGATTGCAACTTATGTTGCAAAGTGTGATGTGTGCCAAAGGGTCAAGGCTGAATACCAGTGACCCGCTGGATTGCTCCAACCACTCAAGGTTCCTGAGTGGAAGTGGGATAAAGTCGGAATGGACTTAATCACTGGATTACCAAGGTCGAATAGAGGACATGACTCCATCTGGGTCATAGTCGACCATTTGACCAAGGTGGCCCATTTCATTCCTGTCAAGACCACTTATGATGGCAACCGGCTGGCAGCTCTCTACATCGACAGAATCATAAGACTTCACGGTGTTCCCAAGGAGATTCTGTCAGATCGAGGAACCCGGTTCACCTCAAGGTTCTGGAAGAAGTTCCAAGAAGCCTTGGGAACCAAGTTGTCTTTCAACACGGCTTTCCACCCACAGATCGGAGGTCAGACAGAACGAGTAAATCAAATTCTCGAAGACATGCTCCGAGCCTGTGTCTTGGCATATGGAGCCAAGTGGGAAGATTGCCTCCCTTTTGCCGAGTTCTCCTATAACAACAGTTATCAGTCGAGCCTTCAGATGGCACCATTTGAGGTGTTGTACGGACGCAGATGTCCCACACCCCTCAACTGGTCAGAGACTGGAGAACGGCTAGTCTTTGGACCGGATATTCTTCGCGAAGCAGAAGAGCAAGTCCAACTAGTCAGAGAGCGTTTGAAGGCAGCCAAGTCAAGGCAGAAGAGCTATGCTGACACTCACCGCCGGGATATGAGCTTCCATGTCGGGGATCATGTGTACCTGCGGGTAACTCCTTTAAAGGGAACCAAGCGTTTCCACGTCAAGGGGAAGGTCGCACCAAGGTTCATTGGACCCTTTGAGATCACTGCACGACGAGGAGAAGTGGCTTACCAGTTGGAACTACCACCTGAGCTATCTAATGTGCACAACGTATTCCACGTGTCACAACTCCGGAAATGTCTCCAAGTTCCGAACAAGCCTGATCTCTACAAGGATGTTGATCACCAAGCCATTGATCTCCAGCCTGATTTGACCTACCGTGAGAAGCCCATTCGCATTCTGGATGAGGCAGAACGACAGACGCGAAGCCGCACCATCAAGTACTTCAAGGTCTAGTGGAGGAACCACACGGAAGCAGAAGCAACCTGGGAACGTGAAGACTATCTTAGATGCGAGTATCCCGATCTCTTTTAAGACCTAGTTTAGGAATCTCGGGGACGAGATTCTTGTAAGGGGGGTAGGTCTGTCACACCCTGCATTTTGTAACATGTCTTTTGCATCAATAAAGCATGAAAATTTGGACCAGCAAAATTTTTGGCATCATTTGGCTTTTATTTGGAATTGAGTTTTTCTTCCTGTGTTTTTCAAGTGCTCATTAAGGTCAACTACTACCTCTTGTAGAATTTATCTCCTTACCCAAAAACTTCTGCCCAATGATCATACCAAGTGTTTATAGCAGTATAGTATTTTCTAATAAAATTAATTTGGCCAAAATGTATTTTCAAAAATTAGAATTCCAAAAACCCCTGAATTGAGGTTTGCACTGCAAGTGCTTGATCTAGGGTGAGAAAATTATTTCAAAAAGTATATTTGAAACCTAGTAGATATAGGACTCCCATAAACCACAAAAGTATAATTTAAAAATTATTTTCCTATTTTATTTAAAGGCTTTTTCTTAAGGCCAAAAATGGTCTTTAATAGGGAAAAATTATTTAATTATTTCAAAAATATTTGCCAAAATTCAGGGAGACTCTTAGGACATATATTGTCCATATATAAGAGTTTCAACACTTGGTCATGTTCAAAATAATGGGCAAATCCCTCAGAAACCCTTTTTAGATATTTCAAGCTTTTGAAATATTTACAAAGGAAATATTCTCTAAAAATTCCAGGGAAATTCTATCATGTCATATATGACATATTTGATGATCTTCCCAAGCCCCATGCCTTGGGAAGCAAGAAAACATCATCAAAATCCCTCAAAACCATTCTGTCCATATCTGAAGTTTGAGCAACTTTACATTGCCAAACTTATCCAAATGCTCTCAAACTTGGTGCACATGCTAGAATTGTCTAATAAGGCATCTAGACCAAATGGCACAAGCTTTGGAGAAGGGAAACTTGATCAGAATGCCCCAAAACCATTTATGTTCAAATTTAAATTTGAACAACTTTACACTACCTACTTTTTACCTGGGGCTTCAAACTTTGGGGGCATGATCATAATCCCAAATGATGACACTACACCAAGTGGTGCATCAAGGGGAGATGATTAGCTTGACTTAAACATGGTGAAACCATTTCTGATGATTTATAGGGTTCACCAAAGTTACATTGGCAAGTTTCTTCAAATGAGCCCAAACTTGGTGAAGCACCCTATTTCCATATGACATTTAATACTGTTAAGTGTCATGGCTAGTGGAGATCATTTGCTTGCCCAAAACATGATCAAACACCTTCTGCCATTTTACCAAAACCATTGTTTTGGCCACTTTTACTATTTACCCTTGACTCAACTTTCTACCACAGCCTTACCTAGTTACCTTTTACCTCCAGTAACTCCGCCATGACCAGAGTTCAATAATTGAAGGGTGAAAACCCCAATTTACCTTACTGGACAGCCCGGTTCTTATCTTCTATCAGCTTCCCTCCTTTCTCACTGGACAGCCAAGGCATCCAAGGCCACAGCCAGTTTGTTTACTCCATGTTTGACCCCCCAGACACGATGGACGCGCCCAGCTAGCGAACAGCATGCCGTGGCATGCAGAAGGCACGCTCCAGAGCGCGCTACAGTGCACGCCCGCACTGTTGCCTTGCCCAATCAGCCAGCCCCGACCACCTCGTGCTTCCCCCTCGCGCCGTTCGATGCGCCTCGGCGTCCGCAACGTTACCCGGCACTGTCCCCCTCCTCCTTCTCCCTCCAGTGGACGCCCTCGCACGCGCGCCGGCCGCCCGCGAGCTCCAGTCTTCGGCCTCGCACGCACGCAGCACCAGAAGCTTCCCCCGCTCCCTCTCTTCCTCTCGTCTGCCCTGGACCTCGTCCAGCAACCCCGCAGACACTTCCCCAGCGCCTCCCGTGCCCTGTGGCAACGAGCAGAGGCTCGCCGACGCACAGGTCCACGGCACCTCGCCGTCCGCCTATAAATAGACCCCCCGAGCCCCTCCTCTCCTCACCAGTCGCACTCTCCCTCTCTCAATCTTCCCCCAGAGCCACTCGCCCCACTCCAGACCCGCCCGAGCTCGAGATCGAGCTCGAGCTCCGCCGCGGCGGCTCCCTGTCGCCTGCTCAGTACAGGCCGCCCCAGCCTCTTCTCTCACTCGATCTGGCACCACTGCATCACCCTGACGCGTTTCCCCCGCTTTCCCCTCTCTGCAGCTGACCTCGCCGTCGGCGACCTAGGCCACTCCGGCGACCCGCACCACCTCCACCAGATCGGCGACACTCCACTGAATCCATTCCTGCCCTTAGCTCACCCCGCCGTGCCCCGAAACGCCGCCGGTGAGCTCGCCGGCTCTCTGCCGGAGGGTTAGGGATGACAGGCGGCTGGCACCTGTCAGCCTCCCCTGGCCCTCGCCCCTCTCTCCACTCACTGACGCCAGGCCCCGCCCGTCAGGTTTAAAAACCCTGGCGCGCGCGCTGGTGCCCGTGTGGTGGGCTGTTCGCCCTGGGCCTGCTGCACTGTGGCCGTTCTGGCCCAGTGGCACATGGCCCTTTTTCATTTTTATTTTCTGTGGGATTTCAAATAATTCCACAGAATTAAATATATATCCAACTAAATTTATTCCAGTTCCTAAAAACTTGTAAAAATCCAACCTATTTAATAAGGTCACTTTCACACATATCCATGGACCTTTTTTGTTCTGTTCAAATTTAAATTCATATTTGAACATTAAAACTTGTGTCCAAATATTCATGTACCCCATTCTGCCACTCCAAAACTCAAACTAAGAATTTTTGCCATCTTAGTTTTCCCTCTAGTATTTAACAAAAATAAGTTGACATTTTTCTGAGCACTTTGATTTTTCTGTTTTTATTGTGGTCTTATTTTCCCGTTGTTTATTGCGACGATTAGATACTGTATTTGACGAGGTTGCTGAAGAAGAAGGAGGGGAAGGATTTGAAGACTTTGAAGACCAAGCCAATCCAGGCAAGCAGCCCTTTGACCATGATTCCCTTGTGTTCTTCGGAACCCATTTATTTTCAAATGCATGATGATAAGAGTGACGGTGGTGACCTAGTTGAGAACCACCACATGATGCATGCTTTACTCATGATCTTGCTATGTGCTTAGATGCAGTGCAAACGATTAGTAGTGATGCTTAGTGATGCATGTGTGCCATGAAACCTTCGTGGTTGCATTCTTTTCAAAAAAAACCATCGGGTGCCCCTAATGCCGAGGGTGATGTTGAGTTAGGTCATCACTTGTGGAAGAAGTGATGTGCCAATAAAGATCTCACTACTGGAATCTGAGTCTTTGCCATCTGCCAGCTCTTTGCCGTCTGCCAGCTGATGGCAAAGAGGCTGTTTGCCGTCTGTCTTGCCAAAGCAGACGGCAAAGAACCAGCTGATGGCAAAGAGGGTCTTTGCCATCTGCCAGATCTTTGCCGTCTGCTGGCAGACGGCAAAGAGGTCTTTGCCATCTGCCAGCAGACGGCAAAGACCAAAGTGGGCCCCATGGGGGTACTGCACTGGCTAGGTCACACCGGCCACTTCTTTGCCGTCTGCTGGCAGATGGCAAAGATTTCTTTGCCATCTGTCAGCAGACAGCAAAGAGGTAAGAGGGGCCCACAGTGTCACGGCGTGGGCGGGCTAACGGTTAGCCTCTTTGCCGTCTGCTGGCAGACGGCAAAGAATTCTTTGCCGTCTGCCCGCAGACGGCAAAGATTCTTTGCCGTCTGTCAGCAGTCGGCAAAGAGGTGGGGCTATTTTTTTTGGGTTAAAAAAAACGTTACCCCCACCTCCTCCCTCTCTCTCTCGAGCAAATTGCCACAATACCACTAGTTAGAACCGAAAGTTCCCAAATAGCACTGGTCAAAACCAACACGCTCAAATATCACTGCCGTTTAGGCTTTTTATGCCAAAATAGCACTGCCGTGAAATGTCAAACAGATTTTGTTGGTCAAACTGTGAATAGCTTGTCAGTTTTTTTGGTATTCCAAAATTGCCCCTGTCAACCCTATAACACCAGCCAATCGACCAATTTCTCAAACGCGCCGCCGGGCGTAGCCATCCACCCATTTTTCAAACGTGCCGCTCGCACTCTATCCTTTTTGACCTCATTTCTCACCCCCTCCGCCATAGTTGTAGTGTTGTAGATGTTGTCTCCTTGTGTTTAATGTCTCCACGCATCCGATTACACCATCTCCGCCATCTCCCACCGCCCACCTAAGTCGCCGCAAACCCCCTTGGTCGCAGCCCATATATCTTGTTCAAATTCTAATCTATGTATTTAATTTGAAGCATTGATATTATGCAATATTAGTACGAACTGTTTTTTGTTCTTGTTGAACAACTGATCCAACAGTTTGAGCAAAAAGCTAAACTGAACAAAAGAAGGGGAACCAAAAAAAAGATGAAGAAAATAAAGCTAGGAAAAGTCGACCCTACTCTAAAACTAATCCTAACGCATCACGAAAAGTTGACGCAGACGCTGGCAGCCCACCCAATCCAACTGCTCGATGAGAGCTCCCACTCGATCCCGTGCGTAGCTAGGGTTACCGCCGCCGGTCGCCCTACCCCGCCCCACCTCGCCGCAGGACGGCAGCCCCCTCGCCGCCCGGCCCCGCTCCGTCGCCGCCCGACCCTGCCCGTCCCCCGGACGCCCCTTCCCGGCTGCGCCGCCAGCATCGCCGCCTCACGCCGCCCGACCGCGCCCTGTTCCGAGGTCGCCTCCGACCTGCCTCGCCGGCCGCCGGTGAGCTCTCGCTGTCTCCTCTCTTCCCCTTTCTCTATCTCACCCTCTCTTCCCCTCTCTGTGTCTCCTCTGTCGCCCGGCCGCCGGCTGCTGCTCGTTTGTGAATGGTGCTAGGTAGCTACTGTTGCAGCGGGAATTTATACAATAAAACTGGTGTATCAATAAGTATAAAATGGCACCACATGTCTTGTCGGTAACATTGATTGCACCTTTGCCAAATTGTAAAGAAAAGTAGATTCACATGTCCACATTTTTGGATTTGTGCAGATCGATGCCCAAGTACAAATTTATGAAAAAACAGCTTTATGCAGATTTTAACTTACCAGTGCCGATGAAACATGCTAGCTGTAGGTAGACATGGAAACATATATGGATAAGTTTGAGAGGATATGTACGTGAATGCTTTGTATGATTGAGAGTGTGAGAGGAGAGGAGGAGAGGAGATAGAGGAGAAGAGGATGAGAGGAGAGGAGAGTAGACAAGAGGATGAGCAGAGGAGAGGAGAGGATATAGCATTTTAATTCGTATAGATATAGGTCACCGGAGCGGCGGGGAGGTGTAAAAGGAAAAGAACAAAAAATAAGAAGAAAAAAGAAGAAACAGAAGAAGAGGAGAAGGGGAAGAAAAAAGAAGAAGAAGAAGAAGAAGAAGAAAAAAAAAGGAGAAGAGGAGGAGAAGAAGAAGAAGAAAGAGGAGAGGAGGAGAAGAAGAAGAGGAAGAAGAAGAAGAAGAAGAAGAAGAAAGAAAAGGAAGAGGAAGAGGAAGAAGAAGAAGAAGAAGAAGAAGAAGAAGAAGAAGAAGAAGAAGAAGAAGAAGAGGAACCCTGACACCACACCCTGACCCTGACCCCGACACCCTGATCGACACCCTGATCGACCCCGACATACGACACCCTGACACCCCGATCGACACCTACACCCTGACACCACACCCCGACCCTGCCCCCACACCGACCCCGACGGGGTCATATATTTGTGAATTATGAGTTAGGTCGTATATTTTTTGATTTTGTTATGCAAAACATCATATATATTTGTGTTAATCAGGTGGATTTAAAATGTGCAGTTGTTTCGTCGCTGCGAGGGTGCGGTGTTTGACGACCTCCCCGTGCGTTCGACGAGCTCCGCCCCTGCTTTCCTTGGTGAGCACAAATGACATCTCCTCCCCCCCCCCCTACATTTGCTCTGTTCTGGTCTTCGTGCCAATGAAACTGGCTAGCTATAGGTGTCAGTCATCAGTATGCGTAACCACTATGCGTCTCCCGTTCGAAAGGGTTACATCTATAAATATGCATGCATTTGCATATTTATAATCGTGATTCTTTCGAATTGTCCAACGTTATCCATGGACAGTCCGAGTATGTGTAGATTGGGTTCGTTTTCCTATATGCTCTGCTCCGGATCCGATGCAGAATTTCGTCAGTGCCTCCCTGTTGTTCTCCGGGTACACATCCTCTCTGCTTATTGCCGAGACGTGTATCAGGAGAACAGCGGGGAGGTGCTGCCGAAATTTTGCGTCGGATCCGGAGCAGAGCATGGGAAAACGAACTCAATCTACACATACTGGGGTGGGATTAGGACCTATCTTTACCTATTAGCATGTAGGTTGCATGGACGTAATAGAACTGACAAACTCCATTAACTGATGGATATGGTTTGCTTAATTATGTATATATTTATTGTCTGTCCAGTAGGAAGTCAATATGAGTGATCGTGCATGGATGTAAACCGGTTACACTAGTCAGAAAGTTTGGACCGACGAATGGTTAACAAAAACCAAAGAGTTTGTTAGAGCCGCATTTGCTAATGGCCAGAGATTAAGCTGGTGCCCCTGTGTCCGGTGCGACAACTTTAATAAGAGGGACGAGCTTGAAATGAGTAAACACCTGCAGAAGTTTGGTTTTACGCCTGGTTACACGGTCTGAACATTTCATGGTGAGTCTGCCCAACATGCCAGACCTGAGGTGGTTCGTCGTCGCACCGACGAGCATGGTACCGGGATGGAAGACATGGTGCAAGACTTTGACGATGCTCGGGACTCGGACGAGGAGATGGAGGAATCTGCAAAGGCCTTCACTGAAATGTTGGAGTCCTCAAAACGTCCTCTCCACGAGCACACTGAGCTTTGTCAGCTGGATGCCATCTCACAAATCATGGCTTTGAAGGCTCAGTTCAACTTGGGTAGAGAATGCTACGACGCGATGATGAAAGTATTCGGACGATTTCTACCCAAAGGCCATGTGCTACCTGCAAACCTGTACCAGTCAGACAAAATCCTTCGTGCTCTTAAGATGCCCTATGAGAAGATACATGCCTGTGAGAAAGGATGTGTCTTATTTAGGCACCAGTATGAGGACTTGAACTATTGTCCCATTTGCGAGTCATCCAGGTATGTTGTGGTAGACAATGGTATGGGTGAGAAGACGCAGACCAAAATAGCCGTTAATGTTCTTCGGTATTTGCCAATTGTACCAAGACTTCAACGTCTTTTCATGGTCAAAGAGACGGCCAGACAGATGACATGGCACAAAACGGGCAAAAGAACCGAACGTGATGCAGATGGGAATTTGATGATGGTGCACACATCGGATGGTGAAGCGTGGAAGCGCTTCGATGCATTACATAAGGAAAAAACGGCAGATCCAAGGCATCCTCGAGTCGCCCTCAGCACGGATGGGTTCAGTGTGTATGGTCAGACGGCAACCCAATACAGTTGTTGGCCCGTGTTTGTCATTCCACTCAATCTCCCCCCCGGACAGATTATGCAAAGAAAGAACATTTTCCTGACGTTGATAATTCCAGGGCCCAACTATCCGGGGAAGAATATGAATGTGTACATGCAGCCGCTTAAGGACGAATTGCAAGAAGCTTGGGTTAATGGGTTCAAGACATATGACGCCTTTAGCAAACAGAACTTCATAATGCGTGCCTGGTACATGTACTCGACGCATGACTTGCCGGCGTATGCGCTATTCGTTGGCTGGTGTGTGCATGGAAGGTTCCCGTGCCCCACATGCAAGGGAGCTCTTGAGTTTCGTTGGCTGACGGCAGGGCACAAGTATAGTTCCTTCGACTTGCATAGACAGTTTCTGGATCCTCACCATAAGTTCAGGAAAGACAAGAAGAACTTCATGAAAGGTAGACTTGTCAAACACTCTGCACCACCTGCATTGACAGGCCAACAAACCCTAGATCAGTTAAACGCTCTCGAGCCAGATCCAGAGCGTCCAGGGTATTTCAAGGGGTATAATAATTTAGCCTATTTAGTCCACAAATGACATAATAAGATGAAGAAAATCAAGGAATAGGAAGAAAAGAAGGAATAGGAAGAGAAGAAGAAGATGAAGAATAAGAAAAGAAGAAGAAGAAGAAGATCTTCTTCTTCTTCTTCTTCTTTTCCTCCTCTTATTTAGCCTTTTTAGTCCATTTATGACATAATTTAGCCTATTTAGTCCACAAATGACATAATAAGATGAAGAAAATCAAGGAATAGGAAGAAAAGAAGGAATAGGAAGAGAAGAAGAAGAAGAAGAAGAAGAAGAAGAAGAAGAAGAATAAGAAAAGAAGAAGAAGAAGAAGAACATTTCTTCTAGGTTTTCTTCTTCTTCTTCTTTTCTTATTCTTCTTCTTCTTCTTCTTCTTCTTCTTCTTTTCCTCCTCTTATTTAGCCTATTTAGTCCATTTATGACATAATTTAGCCTATTTAGTCCACAAATGACATAATAAGATGAAGAAAATCAAGGAATAGGAAGAAAAGAAGGAATAGGAAGAGAAGAAGAAGAAGAAGAAGAAGAAGAAGAAGAAGAATAAGAAAAGAAGAAGAAGAAGAAGAACATTTCATCTTCTTTTCTTATTATTCTTCTTTTCTTATTCTTCTTCTTCTTCTTCTTCTTATTCTTCTTCTTCTTCTTTTCCTCCTCTTATTTAGCCTATTTAGTCCATTTATGACATAATTTA
The DNA here is from genome assembly GCA_902687465.1 of Secale cereale. Classification (NCBI taxonomy): domain Eukaryota; kingdom Viridiplantae; phylum Streptophyta; class Magnoliopsida; order Poales; family Poaceae; genus Secale; species Secale cereale. The sequence goes on along the minus strand of LR738711.1, from coordinate 565,864,473 downwards.
GCCTATTTAGTCCACAAATGACATAATAAGATGAAGAAAATCAAGGAATAGGAAGAAAAGAAGGAATAGGAAGAGAAGAAGAAGAAGAAGAAGAAGAAGAAGAAGAAAAGAAGAAGAAGAATAAGAAAATCTTCTTCTTCTTTTCTTATTCTTCTTCTTCTTCTTCTTCTTCTTTTCCTCCTCTTATTTAACCTATTTAGTCCATTTATGACATAATTTAGCCTATTTAGTCCACAAATGACATAATAAGATGAAGAAAATCAAGGAATAGGAAGAAAAGAAGGAATAGGAAGGGAAGAAGAAGAAGAAGAAGAAGAATAAGAAAAGAAGAAGAAGTTCTTCTTCTTCTTCTTCTTTTCTTATTCTTCTTCTTCTTCTTCTTCTTCTTCTTCTTTTCCTCCTCTTATTTAGCCTATTTAGTCCATTTATAACATAATTTAGCCTATTTAGTCCACAAATGACACAATAAGCTTAGTTATGTCAAAAATGGCCTAATTAGCCAGGTTAGCTCCAAAATGACCAAGTTTACCTATGTTAGCTCCAATATGATCCATTTAACCTACGTTAGCTCCAAAAAGACCAAGTTTACCTAAGTTAGCTACAATATGATCCATTTTACCCGCGTTAGCTCCAAAATGACCTATTTACCTAAGCTAGCTCTAAATTGACCTACACACTTAGCATTTTTACCTAGCTTAGCAAAAAATGACATTTTTACCTAGGTTAGCTAAAAAATGACCAAGTTTACCTAGGTTAGCTTCAATATGATCCATTTAACTTAGCTTAGCTCCAAAATGACCAAGTTTACCTAGGTTAGCTCCAATATGATACATTGAACTTATCTTATCTCCAAAATGACCTATTTACCTAGCTTAGCTCTAAATTGGCTTTTTTAACTACATTTGTTGGAAAATAAGAAGATAAAGAAGAGGGGGAGGAGAGAAAGAAAGAGAAGATAAAATCTTCTTCTTATTTTCCTCTTCTTCTTCTTCTTCTTCTTCTTTTCCTCTTCTAGCTATTCTTCTTCTTCTAACTTTCATCTTTCCCAATTTGCAGATTTGCTTGAGATGAGGAAGCTTGCATTGATGGACTCATATATTCTCCTTGTGCTTCCTTTTTGTTTATGAAAACATGTTTGGGAACTTCTTATTGTTGGATATGTTGTTGGAAACTTCTTATGTCATATGGATATATGTTGGACTTGAGAAAATATATTGTTGGAAACTTCTTATGTCATATGGATATATGTTGGACTTGAGGAAATATATTGTTGGAAACTTCTTATGTCATATGGATATATGTTGGACTTGAGTAAATATATTGTTGGATATGCTTGTTGAGTATATATGTATTATCTGTGTATATCTATGAATTTCTGTCAAATTGAATGAATTCAATTAAAAACAGGGGTTATATAGGCTCTTTGCCGTCTGCCAGCAGTCGGCAAAGAGCTTTGCCGACTGCTAGCAGACAGCAAAGCTCTTTGCCGACAGCAAGCAGTCGGCAAAGAATGCCACGTGGCAGCTCCCTGTTCAACCTGGGAACACTGGTTGCCTATTTGGGCATTTTGCCGACTGCCGGCAGACGGCAAAGAGGCTCAGCTCTTTGCCGACTGCCGGCAGTCGGCAAAGAGGCTAAGGTCTTTGCCGACTGCCGGCAGTCGGCAAAGAGGCTAAGGTCTTTGCCGACGGCCAGCAGACGGCAAAAAAGGCCACGTGGCAGCTTCCCAGTGACTCCTATTTGGCCTCTTTGCCGTCTGCCAGCAGACGGCAAAGACCTTAGCCTCTTTGCCGTCTGCCGGCTGACGGCAAACCACGCCGTTAACCCCTAACGGCTCCCACCTCACCTCACTGCCGTCTACGCTCTTTGCCGTCTGCTGGCCGCAAACGGCTGACGGCAAAGAGCTTTGCCGACTGCTTCTATGAAGCAAACGGCAAAGAAGGCCTTTACCGGCGTTAATTCAGCCGGACTGTTTGCCGACTGCTAGCAGTCGGCAAAGAGCTTTGCCGACTGCCATTCATGCCTTTGCCGACTGCCATGGCAGTCGGCAAAGAAGCTGATTCCTGTAGTGTCTTGTGCATGGGTGAAATAATGGATTAGATTTATGTGTGACTACCGTACCAAGCAAACATGTGCAACCACTCTACCCCTTATGGGACGGGGCATTCTTGAGTACTTAGGCCGATACTAGCATGGTGCCCACATTACTAGTGATGGGAAAGACTTGAGGTCACTCCCGGGACGGGGTCGTGCTTGGATTGACGACCATGACTGTTTTATAGGGCACCAGATACACCGTTGGTCCCTTCGTGTACGCGTGACATTGAAAATAGGGTAAGTCCCATGATCTATTGTTTGTACTCGAGGGCCGTGCACCAACGAGTGGACCCTATGTTAGTATCGTCTAGGGAAAGATAATGACCGGGTGCTTCCCCCGAGTACTTCAGGTACTGCGGGATCGTGGGTGACACGAAAGCTTCCCGGATCTTGTGGGTAAAGTGCGCAACCTCTGCAGAGTGTCAAACTATTCGAATAGCCGTGTCCATGGTCATGGACAGTTGGGTGGTGCTACTTAAACTATGTCCAGAATTTTACCATATCAGTGAAAGTATGTGTGTGTGATGAGTCAAGGTGGTGACTTGACTCGTTGAGTTGAATCCTGTTCATGTTGATATCGGTAACCTGTCCTCGAGGTTACGTGAATTTATTGATGCATATACTTGATGGTAGAATATTTATGCTAGCTCGTAGCTAGATTGCTCATTGTTGTACAATTGCATTGTTACCTTGGACCAAATCATGGGTTGCTTGCGAGTACATTCAAAGTACTCATTGGCTTGCCACTGGTTATTTAATTGGCCAGGCATGGAGGAGGTGGAATATGAAGAAGAATTCTATGGAGACGAACATGCGAACTAGGATGCTATCCCAGTCAGAATGCCTGTAGGGTTAAGGCAGATGGCATGGGTTCTACTTATCTTCGAAGACTTCCGCTATTCGAGTTATTTGCTATTCAGCCCTTGAGGCTTTATCTATGTAAGACTTGGCCATAATGGCCATAATTTGTGTAAGACGGTATGTATGGATGTAAGACTCTTGTTATTCGGCTTCTGTGTGTTCAGTGAGCATTGATCTCAGGGATCACTCTACACGTGCATTCGGTGATCTCGACTCTTAAGTCGGGGTCCCCACAAGACAAAACCAGAGAGTTAATGAAAATGCTTATAGCACAATAAAAATTGGATGGGGGATAAATATAAATTAATGAAAATGCTTACACATAGGTTGTATGGGACAATCATCGTTTGAGATCGTTTGAACCTCTCAGCTAACATAGAGATGCCAATATTTGCGAGCCGCGTGCTCAGCGTTCCATACGACCAAAAAGACTCGCCAACCTGACCGATAGTAATATCACCAAACTCGCCCTTGAATGCAACTAGATGCCTTCAGACAAGATGAAAAAAGCCCAGCAAAAAGTGATAAGATTGGTGTCCCTGAAAAAATAACATATTAAATAACCGGGGTGTAAGACAAAAAATGTCATACTTCTTCTTATTATCCTTCCTAGCCCTCGTAACAGCGTCATATAACTCAATGTATCTTCTCATAAGAGTTGGATCAATGCTCGAAGGAGTAACAACAGGTAATTCCTCATCTGCATACAGAGTGGGAACGATATTAGAGAATAAAACAACACGGTCCATTCGCCCCGAGAAAGAACAAAAATAATGCAGTTTGCTTACCTTCGGTTTCAGAATACACTTCCTGCGGCTCCTCAGATCCATCTTCACTAAGCGTCAAGTGATCCAGCCCGGTAATATCATCGTCAAGCGACGCTTGATTGCTCATGTCCTGAGAGAGTCTTGGCTGTTCCTCTTCAGAACCAATCCAAACTGTCTCAGCTGGGACTTTGGTTGTCACGGTTGGGAAAGCCAGATTGCCAACAGATTGCTTGGGGGCGCGAGGGACGACACAAAATTTCTCAGGCACCTCATCGCCAACCAACAAAACAGTAGGCCCAACAACACCATCAACGCCAGCGGATGTCCCCGCAGCATCAAATCCAACTCTAGGAGATCCTTTTCTCTCTTTTGCCATTTCAACTGTAACACGAGGAGCTCCTTCTCTCTCTTCATGCTTATCACCATCCACAATATCCTCCCTTCCTTCTATCTCTTGTGCCTTATCAGCCTCAACAGAACACTCCTCTCCTTCTCTACCTTCTGCCTTATTAACCTCCGCATTAGGCTCCTCTCCTTCTCTCCCTTCCACATTATCATCCTCCATGGTGCGCTCCGCTTGGATGTCAACATTTAATCCGCAGTTCTGATGAGTTAAAAAATAAAACACATTACACAAAGAGAGAATGCAGTTCACTAAGAAAACGGACCATGAAGCTCGCATGAAAAATAAAAATAAAACACAAAATGCAAATTCTCTATACTCACCAGAGAAGCATCGCCTTCCATCTCTTTAGACTTGTCAGCCTCGTCGTCCTTGTCAGCGTCACTCTCTGCCTCCTTCCCATGTATTTCGACATTTGATTCGCCGTCCTAAAAAAAAAACATAATTAAAACTATTATACAAAATGCAGTTCTATAACAAAAGCCAACACTAGATCATGCAGTTCACTGCTAAAAAATGCTGCTTCTTCTCTAAACAACAACTGCAGTGCACTACCACTACTACTGCATACTACAAAAAAGTTAAAACTGCAGTTCGCTGCCACTGCTGGTGCAACTATGATTCTTTGTTTTGGACACTACAAAAAATTAAACAATGAAGTCCACTGTAACAAAAAATAGGAAGAAATCAAACCTTGTCGATGACACCTTCGTCAAGAGGATTGTCTTTGACAGCTTCGTCAACAGGGGACAATGGCCTATCAAACACAAAATCAGAATCAACACCGTAGTGGTCGTGGTGGTCATCATCACGGCAAGCATTATCGTTGGAAGATTCTCCTCCACACTGCGAAAAGAACAAAAGGATGCGAAAACAAATAGTCAATGCCACAACACACAGAAAAAATCGATAACAAAATGGGTAAAAAAATTGTTCACATATGAAAAAAAGACGTACATCCACAGCGGTGCGGTCAGGCAAAGAAAGCCGGACAACATGTTCACGCCTGTTCATTTCCTTCACAATTGCCTCAGCTTCCTGCTCATACCTAGCACACTTGTCATCCTGAGACTGCTTAAACTGAACGAATGAAGACCTGATATTCGTAACTGTCTGCTTAAGGAATTCAAGCTGCCCACGGTCAAAGTTATGAGCGGCTTCGATTTCTGCTTCAGAAGGGCCTTTGCCTTTAGGAAACAATCCAGCAATATTCCTCATCCTGGAACCGGATGTTGGGAAATCAGAAGTTAAATTGATGACCGTGTCGAGAAGCTCATCGACCTGAACAAATTTATTGCCGTCAGTAGAAGCCTCGCTAGAAAAACCTCCAGTAGCCGCCCTAGCAAAACCATGAACCCGTCGAATTGGAGCCGCCCTAGCAATAGGCTCACAAAACAATTCATGCACTTCGGCAACTGGAGTCCGCTTGTACACAATGTCCCCTTCCGCCTTCCACTGAACAAATTAACAAAAAAAGATGCAGTTCACAAATAAGTACATAAGAGGTTCACATTTAGCATGGCGAAAAAAAGGAATAAAACAAACACAAAGGCTGGCTATGCACTGACCGGCAGCTTGCCAAACTTGTAAGTATCCAGGTGTATCTTTCCCTTGACAATAATGTCGGCGTTGTGAATCTTCTTCAACTGCTCATGGGACAGTATTGCAGCACGTGGCGTGCGTGTATGCATAACCGATACAGTGCGAAGATTCAATGAATCGAGGTACATGAACAGGGGCATGATGGTGCAACCCTCAGCGCAGTTCTGCTTGCTCCCTTCAGAATTCCACTTGTACACAGCGGCCTGCAGCTTGTCGACAACAAGCTGACAAAAGTCCATGCTAGCCATAGATGCAAAATCCAAGTTTTCAACCATAGCAGCTACCCTGGACAACCGAGTTGCAGGGCTGGGGCAAAGCAAGCTCTGGAAAACAATGAAAAAAAAACCTTCACAGTCTTATTAATCTTCGCACGGTCCACAGCCAGCGTGCGAAGTAAAATAAGGAGGTCCTTCACATCTATGCTACGAGAACGGTTGAAACCAAGTTCATCCTTTAGATTAGCCAACGAATCATCATGGTCGTTGAAAGCAGGCCTGGGAGTAGTGTGAGAACCCATAGGGAAATAAAAAATGTAATGGATAGCCTCACGATTGATTTCCAGAACCTTGTTTGACCCGCAGTCCAATCTCATCGTATCAGGGTCGATCTTTCCCATCAGCTTGCACATGAGAACACGAGAAACATTCTTCTGTACTTTCAGGTCGAAAACAATGCCAAAACCTGCTTGCCGCACCAAAGTTCTGTGCGGCTCATCCAACAAGGCAACATCTTTGCATACGTTTGGAATGGACAGCCGAACAGTCTTGTTAAAACGCCATTCATGCACAACATCATCTTCAGACCTCTTCCTCTTGGTACTCTTAGCAATCTACAAAAAAAAGAATAAAAAATGCAGTTCACATCAGCAACTCATGCGAAACAACTTAAAAACTGAAGAATAATAAATAAACAGCGTATACCTTCCTAACATCAACATCCTCCTCATCAGAATCACTGTCCAGCGCTTCTCCAGCTGCATTTTCCCATGCTAGCTTAGATGGACGCTCAAAATCAACACCCGAGTAATCGTCCGCACGTCTCCGCTTTCCTTGAATCCCATCCACATCAACCTCAGCATAATTAGGCCTCTTTGAGTAATCAACACGCGGGCTTCGACGTGGAGAACTTAAACCTTGCTCTGCAACAGTGTTGAGTTTTCTCTTCACGGGATTCTTTGAGGGGGCAAACTTAGCAGACTTCTTTGAATATGCAATCCTCCTTTATATCTCCTTACCCTCATCAAACTTTACTTGCTTCGCCTTATGAGCCTTCTCGAAAGTCTTACCGAGCGCAATCGCTTTCTGCCTTTTCCTCTCAACATCAGCTGCAATCTGATCAGGGGCCATCCAATCCTGTGTAACTGGTTCTGTGCCATCAACAGATTGCGACTGGGTTACACTCAATTCAGGTAGAATGCTGCCCTAATCAGATGTCCCGCCACCGACAACATCGGCTATGAAATAACGTGTAATCAAATAGTTAACACCACCACCCCCGGACCCACCAGGATATAAAACTGTAGGTAAGAAAAACATAAGAAAATATGTGTGTGAGAGGGAGACCTAAACTTAATGCAGCTCTTATCAACTTGGCAACACAATCTAGAAATGCAGTGCTCTCTTCAGTAGTTTATGTTTAACAATTAAAACATAACAGAAAACTTAATGCAGTTCATGTCACTTGAATATCAATTTGCTGCGTGTCTGAAATGTACCTTGGTAAAGGGATATATGATGCAGTGCACTAATTCGTTCAGTAAGCAATTGACCACATATAAAATGAAGTGCGCTTTGATATACAAAACAAAACAAACTCATGCAGTTCTATGAGAGGGAAAAACTAAAACTTAATGCGGCTCATATCAATTTGGCAACCACATTGTGGATAGACAAAAAAAATACAAAGCAATGTACAAATGCAGTGCTCTCTTAGAAGTTTATGTTTAACAATTAAACATAACAAGAAACTTAATGTCATGCCAAAAAAAACTAACTTGAGGAAGTTCATATCAGTTTGCCACATGTCTGAAACTGGGCCTTGGTAAGGGAATCTTTGATGCAGTGCACTATTTCGTTCAACAAAAAGCAATTGACCGTGTATAAAAAATGCAGTGCACTTTGATGTACTACCAGATGGGGGAGCCGTGCTGACTGGTGAGGCATAAATTGGGGAGGAAGAAGCTGTATTACCTAACGGAGATACAAAAAGAAAGAAAAGTATCAGGTTGGAGCGGTATTATAATAGAACTACAAAAGCAGTTCGCTTACATTTCCCTCCAAATCTTCGACTTCTTCTAGTAGGAGAAGACATGTTGTATCTGCAAACAGAAAGGGATAACAATTAAACCCTAGACATCAACCTAAAAACAGACAGAGAAAAAAATCCAATATGCACATTGCTACAATTTTGAAGGCCAAAAAACCACAACCAAAAGTTTCAATCCATAGGGCGTTGCGATTCAAGCATACAAAACAAAGTTAAGAAAAGGATGCTGGCTCAAAAAAAACACTAGCACCCGATCTGGAACGCCCATGGTGATTTCCGGCGCCGAAATCGACGGAGCAGAGGGGAAGATATGGGGCTCACTATGAGATGCTTGTGACAGTCGGAAAGAGGAGGCTGCGGACGGCGACGGCGGAGGAGGCGCCCCTACGGACGGCGGCGGCTATGGGCGTCGTCGCTCTCCACCACGAGAGGAGGGGATTTTTGTGCGGGGGAGAGGAATGAGAAGGGGACTGCAAGAAACAGAGAAGAAAGAGATGCTTAATGACTAAAAGACTGGGCCCACGAGTCAGGGGCACAATTTGAAATAACCTCCTCTATGAGCACGGCCCATAGGTTAAAGACAAAAATAAAAAAACGGCTCGGTTATAACACGATGCAGTTTGGTTACGAACAACGAAGCGGTTCGCCTGTCCGAAATATACGCACCCACGATCGCCCAAAGCGCCGCGCGCCCGTTCCTCTATCCGGCCGGTTGGAAAACGCGCCATGCAAGTTGGAGGACGAGATCGTGCGCTCGGAAGATGTTGCTGCCGCTCCCCTTTAAAGTTCGCGCTCCATCACCCAGATCATTCACAAAAACACACAACATAGCGCTTCCTCCTCATGTTCCTCCTCTTTCCAGCCATGCCGTTCACCAAGGTCTACGACGATGTCCATGCGCACGGAAAGACCAAGCTCAAGGTGGTCTACACCAATGACGTGGACGCCATGGCGACGTACGTCGACGAGTACAAGGAAGTTCTCCGGGGGCGCCGCGAGAAGATCGTCGGCATCGACCTCGAGTACACACCTGACAAGAGGTACGCCGCCGTGATTCAACTCTTCATCGGCAAATATCACCCAGTGCTGCTTTTCCAAGTATGCACTACAATGGGCAAGAGATGCATCGCCTTCGACAAGTTCCTCGGCGACCCAAAGTAAGCCATTCTTTCTACTGAGTAAAATATAGTTGCAGGCCGATGGGTCTCTCCTTGTCATCTGTATGCAGTTCTATATGTCGTCTCTATGCAGTTCCCAAAAGAATAACATGTGGTTCACTTCACTTAGGAAGCTTTCACGTTGCAACCTCAACATCCCCGACTCCATCGACATTCAGGCGAACTGGAGGGTGCCTGAAGCAACGAAGACACTGGACTCACTTGGCGATGTATCTGCCATCATCATCGACGACGAATATGCTGACATGAAGAAAAAGATGATAGACCAAGACCACCGCCAGTGAAATTGGATTCTCAGCAGGAGGCACATTGAGTATGCTGCCAAGGACGCCTACACTGCATTCGAGATATGGAACTGCATCACCACAGTGCAGAATGGCCTCACCCGCTCTATAAAAGAGAAGACAAGGAAGCGCTCGAGGTCATCCTGGAGGGTGGGGAGCAGGGGAGATCACCTTCCACCTCCACCTGCCACGGGTGGAACTGATGAAGTAGGCCAGATGCTGATAGCCAAGGATTCCTGTCACAATTGCTCAACTTGTTTTCTTCTGCTTATGTCGATTAGTTTGCTTTCATTGTAATTTGCTTTGGCACAATGTTTGCTTATGTTGTTTTAGTTTGCTTGATGATTTACTTTGCTTATTATGAGAACAGAACCTTGGTTTGTATCTATCAACAATTCGCAGTTCAAAGTGGGTGTTTTCAGTCTGTATATTGCTCCAACTGCTGCTGCTGCTGCTACTATAATGGTTGATGCAGCCCTCTTTTCTTAAGCACTGTAGTTACATATGTGGGTTACAGAAAAAAAGAAAGCTCATTGGGTGTTTCCAGTCTGTATATTGCTTTAACTGCTGCTGCTAATAGGATGCACATAGAAAACTATCTGTGAAAAGCAGTTCACTTATACTCAGATTTCTTCTAGAAAATAAACTAGAAGCCACACAAAAATGTCAAATTATTACAACAAATTGTCTCATGCTGCTGCTGCTCAAGCAAGACTGGTCTAAAGCAAATTTAACTTGATTTCCAAACACTTTGCACGCCTATAAAACATAGCCATGACAACATCCCCAGCCTGAAGACTAGCTTCCTCCACCAATTCCTTCCAGCCATCTTTGAGAACCAAACAATCATTAAAGAGCCAACAGAATACATAACATCAACATCATGATATCCATTCTTGCTAACCAAGACCAAATTAACACAACTTTCTATTACCCTGACTAGACCAGAAGGGAATTTCTGCAAGCAAATGAACAAGAACAAAAAATAAGAACAAATAAGAATAAGGTACAATCTTCAGAAACTAAATTGCTGCTACAATCTTCATAATAAATATTGATGTCATCAGATAATAATATTGACTAGACCAAATTGCTGTTGCTCCTACAATATTCATAATAAAACTCTGTGTGAAAGCAGTTCACTTATACTTAGTGAAAAATGTTTCTTCAGAAACTAATACTACTACAAATATTCAGATAGTGCTAACTACACACACCACATGAAAAAGACTATGCGAGAAATACATACCCATGAATCATTGACATCATCGTCGGTCATCTGATGGACGAATGGAGCTCGAAATCCAATACCTGATGAATAAAGCAGGGAACCGAGCACGCTGTGCCGCTGCCTCTGGTTCAGAACCAACTCTTCAGAAAAAACGCAGGTCTCCAGCATGGGCTCCATCCTTGCCAGGCAGCCGCACGCGCTATCCATTGCCAGACGTAGGGTCTGGTTGGGAAGAAGACAGATCAAGGAGGGGTGGCAAAAAGAGGAGGCAATGTTCTCCGCCAAGGATAAGGTAGGAGGGGAGCCGCCAGGGATAAGGTGGGAGGGGAGCCAATTGACCCAGCCATATATATATGTACGGAGACAACCCAAAAAAAAAAGTAAAACGACAAATAAAGCAGTGCGATAACATGACAAGGTGCAGCTCGCATTGCATATTACTGCAGTTCACTGGGCTTGACCAAGCAAAAAACTAATTAAACTAGTCCCCCCCTTCCACTATTCGCAGACAAAAAACACAGACTGTAATGCAGGTCTAAAAACTATATAATGCGCAAAAACTCAAAAAACATCTTGAGTAACGACCAACCCCGTGGCGCCCGCTCGAATAGAAAAAGCATCGAAAAAAGTTAAATTCTTCAAAATTAATAACTTAGTCCGCTGCAATTCATACAGATTGGTGTAAGGCAACAAGTAATTGCCGAAATCAACAGAAAAAATACATACAAAAACACAACAATTTTGATCCGGAAGCGGGAGGACAGAGACCTTGACGTTATTGCGCTAGAATAGAGAGAAATTCGTCCAATTATCCAGAATTTCAATCCTATTAGCAAATTAATCTGTCGCGGAATAACACAAACATGAACGCGAACTTAGTAACACACTAGGATTACAGCTATAAATCGAATATAAACCCCGCCAGCACGATGCGAAGCTCCTGCCCGTGCGGAAGAACAGAGACCAATCCGCCAAATCCATCGATTTCCCTCGTTTTTTTGCAGAATTGTGTGTTTAATCACATAATAAATCAGCGCACACACAAATAAAACAATGGAAATCGATCAAACTTGCCAGAAACGCTGCTCCGTGAAGTAGTTTGCTACTGCCCCTCTCTGCGGTTCAGAACAGTAGAAGAAAGCAGTGCGCATAGCTTTCCAATGCAGTAACACAAAGCAGTTCGGAAGTGTTATGAGAATATTATTCTCATATGTTGCTTTTATGACAATGATCATGATGCCCTCATGTCCGTATTTTTATTTTTATCAACACCTCTATCTCTAAACATGTGGACATATTATTCGATATCGGCTTTCGCTTGAGGACAAGCGAGGTCTAACCTTGGGGGAGTTGATACGTCCATTTTGCATCATGCTTTTATGTTGATATTTATTGCACTATGGGCTGTTATTACACGTTATGTCACAATACTTATGCATTTTCTCTCTTATTTTACAAGGATTACATGAAGAGGGAGAATGCCGGCAGCTGGAATTCTGGGCTGGAAAAGAAGCAAATGCTGGAAACCTATTCTGCACAACTCAAAAAGCTCCAAAACTCCACAGGACACCGTTTCAGAAAATATAAAAAATATCTGACGAAAGAAGATCACCAGGGGGCCACCACCTATCCACGAGGGTGGGGGCGCGCCCCCCTCTCTGGGCGCGCCCCTGCCTCATGGGCCCCCGGATGGCCCCCGATGCCCATCTTCTCCTATATGAGGTGTTTTGACCTGAAACATATCAGGAGGACGCTTTCGGGACCAGACGCCGCAGTCTCGAGGCGGAACCTTGGCGGAAACCAATCTAGGGCTCCGGCCGAGCTGTTCTGTTGGGGATACTTCCCTCCGGGAGGGGGAAATCATCACCGCCGTCATCACCAACAACTCTCCCATCTTGGGGAGGGCTATTTTCATCAGCATCTACACCAGCACCATATCCTCTCAAACCCTAGTTCATCTCTTGTATCCAATATTTGTACCCAAACCTCAGATTGGTACCTGTGGGTTGATAGTAGTGTTGATTACTCCTTGTAGTTGATGCTAGTTGGTTTATTTGGTGGAAGATCATATGTTCAGATCCATTATGCATATTAATACCCCTTTTACCATGAAAAATATTATGTCTTATGAGTAGTTACTTTGGTTCCTGAGGACATGGGAGAAGTCTTGCTATAAGTAGTCATGTGAATTTTTTATTCGTTCGATATTTTGATGAGATGTATGTTGTCTCTCCTCTAGTGGTGTCATGTGAACATCAACTACATGACAGTTCACCATTATTTGGGCCTAGAGGAAGGCATTGGGAAGTAATAAGTAGATGATGGGTTGCTAGAGTGACAGAAGCTTAAACCCTAGTTTATGCGTTGTTTCGTAAGGGGCTGATTTGGATTCACTTGTTTCATGCTATGGTTAGGTTTACCTTAATACTTATTTTGTAGTTGTGTATGCTTGCATTAGAGGTTAATAATAAGTGGGAGGCTTGTCAAAGTAAGGACAGTACCCAAGCACCGGTCCACCCACATACCAAATTATCAAAGTACCGAACGCGAATCAGATGATCGTGATGAAAACTAGCTTGACGATAATTCCCATGTGTCCTCGGGAGCGCTTTCCTTCATATAAGAGTTTGTTCAGGCTTGTCCTTTGCTACAAAAAGGATTGGGCCACCTTGCTGCACCTTATTTACTTTTACCTTTTGTTACTTGCTACCAATTACTATATCACAAAACTATCTGTTACCTATAATTCCAGTGCTTGCAGAAAATACCTTACTGAAAACTGCCCATCATTTTCTTCTACTCCTCATTGGGTTCGACACTCTTACTTATCGAAAGGACGACGATATATCCCCTGCACTTGTGGGTCATCAGGAGACGGGAGCGGATCCATAGTGGTGTGTTGGTTGGTGAATATGTGCACTCGTGTGCGCCACCTCAAAAGAGTTACTTGCAGTCTTTGTTCAGGATAGCCACCGAGTCAAAGCTAGCTTGCTGCAGTCAAACTTCACCACCCCTTGTGGATACTGATGCATATGTAGCTAGTTCTGATGTAAGTCTTGCTGAGTACCTTTGTACTCACGTTTCCTTAATTTATGTTTTGCAGAGAGACTTCAGTCTCACTAGTGGTTCCGGATGGACTTCTACGTTTAGCTTGTTTTGTCAGCTACAATCTTGTACCCTTGGGAGGGTCTGGTAGATAGTCAGGCTTGATAGCCTTCTCCCTTTTCAAATGTTTGTACTTAGACATGTTTATGCTTCTGTTGCCTGTATACTCTGTATGTTGGGTCATGAGACCCACTGCTTGTAATAAATGTTATGATGGCTCTTCCGGGCCTTTATCTATATGAGTTGTTGAGTTATGTTGTGATGCCATGTTGTACAACACATACTTGCATGTTATGCGTACGTGTAATGTGTATTGCTATGTGTGGGATCCGACACCTAGTCGTTTACCCTTGGTAGCCTATCTTATGGGGAAATGGCTCCTAGTGCCTTCACAGAGCCGTGGTAGCTTGCTACTGCTCCAGAACACTTAGGCTGGCCGGCATGTGTCCTTCTTCTTTCATGTGTCTGTCCCTTCAGGGAAATATCACGCGTTGTTCCTTTACGTCCTTGTAGCTTGCTACGACTTGGGTTCACAAGTTGATGACCGACACGTTCATTGCTAGGTCATGTATGCCTGTCTCTGTAATTTAGCGCCAGTTTTGGTTTATGACTAGTCATGTTGGCCCGGGTTCTTAGTCATATGGATGCTAGAGACACTATCATATATGTGTGCCAAAATGCGTAAACGGTCCCGGGCCAGGTAAGGTGGCACCCGTGGGGATACCGTGCGTGAGGCTGCAAAGTGATATGATGTGTTACATGCTAGACCTGTGTGACTTAGGATCGGGGTCCCGACAGAAGATGTTGATGGAGATTGCCCTTCCCAAGATGGGAGAGTAGTTGGTGACGATGATGACGATGATTTCCCCCTCCGGGAGGGAAGTTCCCCTCGCGGAATCGCTCCGCCGGAGGGCAAAAGTGCTCCTGCCCAAGTTCTGCCTCGAGATGGCGGCGTTCCGTCCCGAAAGTCTGCTCCCCATTTTTCCAGGTCAAAGTCACTTATATACCAGAAGATGGGCACTGGAGGTGGGCCGAGGAGGCCACAACCCACCAGGGTGCGCTAGGGGGGCCTGATGCGCCCAGGTGGGTTGTGCCCACCTGGTGGTCACCCTCTGGTGTTTATTGGCTCCAATATTACTTAAATATTCCATAAAAAATCCCCACGGAGTTTCCGCTCATTTGGAGTTGTGCAGAATAGCTGGCCTGACGTAGCTTTTTCAGGTCCAGATTTCCAGCTGTCGGAATTCTCCCTCTTGGTGTGTTCTTGCAAATTATGAGAGAAAGGCATTAGAATTACTCCAAAAAGCATTATTATGGATAAAAACATTATAAATAACAGTAAGAAAAAATGATGCAAAATGGATGTGCCACGCCACACCATGTTTCGGCTGGTCCGTCCAAGCCGGTTGGCTCCCGATGAACACGGCGCGTTCCGTTGCCTCCCGATGAACACGACGATGTTTCTCCATTCCAACCCGGCTGGTTGGCTGCCGATGAACACGTCGCCGTTGCTGCCGTCCGCTGCCTCTCGATGTACACCAGCCCTGGTCGTACGTATGCACAAGTACGCATTCGAGACCCCGCCAGTATGTACGTACGTAGCATATCTTTTGCCCAGTGGCTGCATGTACCTATACACTGTTTAGACGGGACTGTACGTACGATACGTGTCCCTCCATACTCGGCCACGATTCATTGCTGCAGAGAGACCGATCAACCGCTATGTATGTACATGTTCACTACTAGACAGATAACGCTACGTATGCTTCGACTTGGTGGGTACCAATTGTTAGGGAGGACAAGGAGGCACTTCCTTGCGTGGGAAGATATAGCTGGCGGGTCCCAGCTGTCAGGGGCGGCATCAATTTTTTTGCCCATAATAAGGAGGCACTTCCACTTGTGAAGATGTTGTGGTGGGTCCCAGGTGTCACGGGCAGGAATAAGGAGGCATTTCCTTCCGTGCGAAGATATAGGTGGTGGGTCCTAGCTTTCAGGGGAGGAATAATTTTATTATCGCGTAATAAGGAAGCGGTTGCATGTGTGCGTCCATGGACCTGGTGCGTCCCCACTGTCAGCCTATCCACGTACAGTCTTCTTCCAATGACTCTCGTTTGTTGACCACGCTGACCACGCCGTGCCGAGCGCACCAAGGCGGTGGACGACGGCGAGGCCCCGGACGGCAACGAGTTGGAGATGGGAATACGCGGCAGTGGAGTCGTAGGCGGAGAGGTGTACGAGGGTTAACTGGTTCTGGTGCAGCGTGGTTCTGTAGACGGCGGAGAATAACAGGAGGTGTGGAGGGGATGGCCTGGCCGGCGGTAAGGTATCGCTTCGCAGCGAAGCTTGCTAAGCAGAGCTGCTAGCAGCCGGAGGCGGGAGGAGGTGGTCCCGGCGGCGCTGGAGGAAGAAGATGAGAGAATGAATATGGATGCAGTCGTTGGATGTAAATCCAACGGCTAAGGATGTCAGAATCATTTGTTCACTAAGTTCACAACACCTTGCATTGGCATTGACCTATTGGCCCACATTTGAGCCTCCAAAAATCGGGCACATATTCAACCCATTTTCTTAGAATTTACAGTCCATTTGCTGGGCTGGGTGAACAAATAATGTAGCGTCCATGCGACCATTTATATTATTTCTAAAAAACTACAACACATTTCAACTTTCTCGAAATACACAAATTTGCTCGGCGAAGTGAACAAATAATGTAGTGTCCATGCGGCCCATTTAATTTTTCCTAAAAAATTACAACCCATTTGCACTTTCATGAAATACACAATTTTGTTGGGCTGGTTTTAATTATATTGTTGGGTTGGGCGCAACAATGTTATCAAAAAATAAACGGTGGCTGAGCATTTTCTTATAAATATATTTAAATAATAAGCACTTTATTATTACATTGGTCCTCAAATCTTACCAAGCCTTTGTACACAATGACCAGCATTTTTTTGCCTTAAAGTAAAAAAACAACATGATTTTATTGTTAAAAAAATTAATTTTATAAGTCAATAAGATGTGGGATTTTTTTCTTATGTATCTAAGTATCTGTTAAATATATGATGATAATAACAATAATATGTAAAATAATATAAATATATATATATAAGTTAAAAGGGGAACATAAGTTGGACCTGACGTTCCTATTCTTAAATAGAAAAATAGAACAGACCTTTGCGTTTTCTTCTTTAAAAAATACATAAGTAGGGCTGCGGATATTTAAGAAAAATAAAATATAGGATGGGAGGCCCATAGGCCGGTCGATACATGACGTCTTAAAAAATACAAAACGACACGTCGTGCGCTATGCATGTTAAAAAAGAAAGCCTAAACTAGGTAGCCCACACCCTACCTGATACATTTCTCAAAAAACAAAAACGCAGCTGATACTTGCTGGCCCACTAATAATAAATGATACTCCCTGCTATCCCCCCAATAACTGGCTTCGTTGTAAATTTATCTCTTTAGTAGGAGTAACTACGTTGACAAACCCGTGGGCCCCAACATCACTATAGCATTAGGAGGAAGTATTTTTTAATGAGGCACTTGCTAGCATACATCCTTCGACCTGGTGGGTCCCGATTGTCCTCCTCTCCACGTACAGTCCTCTACAGATTCCTCTCGTTTGTTGAGCATGTTCACAACGACAGACAGCAGTGCTGCGGCGAGCACACAAAGGCGGAGGATGATGTCCAGGCCCTGGACGAGAATGCACCGGAGCCCGGGAAGACGTGCTACAGTGGTGGTAGAAGTTGTGCCAAATTTCTACCGAAAGTTCAGAAGTAACCCAGTGGCCAGGTTCAATTGCCCAACCGCTGCTGCGCCCGGGTTCGATTACACCTAATGCATGGAAAATATCGCCAAATTTTTGCCTCTGCCATTAATTACATGTGGGTCCCCATTGTCATCTACACACCACCTCCAACACTTGGCAAAACTTCGTCCCTCATTTTTTTGTTTTTCGCACTCAACATTGTGTGGGCATTTTCTTTTTGGCTGTTCATCATATGAAGATGTGCTATGCATGAATGTGGATCAACATGATGTTAACTGGCTGGTAGTTCCATTTTCGACCATGAATAAAACTTTCAACATGATGTTATCACTATTCGAAAAGGGCATGTTAATAGAAATTCTCAACCCTCTGAAACTCAAACTTGTAGTTTCTTCTCTGAGAATCACATTGTCTACACTACTATATGAAACTACATTTTTTGAAGTGCTAAAAATAGATCTCTAGATTCCAGAAAATACTTCATATGCTCAATACTGCAAATCTAACATTCATATCCGAAAGTACTCAACAAAAACCATAATTCACAACCTGCAAATACTAACAACCCTAAGCTCCTCCTCAGACTATTGGGGGGTGATGTGCACTTGAGATGCGTTGGTATTTCCCCAAAGGCGAAGGGATGATCCAGCAGAGGGACCTTAAGTATTTCCCTCAGTTATGAAACCAAAGTTATCGAACCATTAGGAGAACCACGCAACACTATGTAAACGGAGTAGACCAACTCCTGCCTGCATCTACTACTATTACTTCACACATCGACTGCTATCCAACATGCATCTAGTGTATTAAGTTCATGGAAAAACAGAGTAATGCAATAAGAATGATGACATGATGTAGACAAGATCTATTCATGTATGAATAGACCCCATCTTTTTATCCTTAATAGCAATGATACATGCGTTCCTTGTTGCCCCTTCTGTCACTGGGAAAGGTCACCGCAAGATCGAACCCATTGCAAAGCACCTCATCCCATTGCAAGATAAATAGATCAAGTTGGCCAAACAAAACCCAAATGTTGGAGAAGAAACATGAGGCTATAATAATCAAGAATGGATATTAAATCAAGGAAAATCTGATCATAAACTCAAAATTCATCGGATCCCAACAAACGCACCACAAAAAGTCATTACATCAAATAGATCTCCAATAGACCATTGTATTGACATACAAAGAGAGAAGAAGCCATCTTGCTACCTACGGACCCGTAGGTCCATGGTAAACTACTAACGCATCATCGGAGAGGCACCATTGAGGATGATGAACCCCTCTGTGGTCGTGTTCCCCTCCGGCGGAGCACCGGAAAAGGGATCTTGATTGGATCTAGTGGTTCTGGAACTTGCGGCGGCTGCAATAAAATTTCGCCGACTCCCCTAGGATTTCTGGAATATTGGACTATTTATAGAGCGAAGAGGCGGTGCAGGAGTCCACCGAGGTGGGCACAACCCACCTGGGCGCGCCAGGGGGCCCAAGCGCGCCTGGTGGGTTGTGCTCCCCTCGGAGCCCCCCTCTGGTACTTCTTCATCCCATGTTGTGTCTTCTGGCCCAGAAAAAATCTCCAAAAAGTTTTGTTGCATTTGGACTTTGTTTGGTATTGATTTTCTACGATGTAAAAAACAAGCAAAAAACAGCAACTAGCACTAGGCACTATGTCAGTAGGTTAGTCCCAAAAAATTATATAAAATGATTGTAAAACATCCAAGAATGATAATATAACAACATGGAACAATAAAATATTATACATGCATTGGAGACGAATCAGCATCCCCAAGCTTAATTCCTGCTCGTGCTCGAGTAGGTAAATGATGAAAACAGAATTTTTGATGTGGAATGCTTCCTATCATGCTCATCACATATTATTTTCTTTATAGCATGGACATTTGGACTTTAATATGGTTCAAAGCAATAGTCTAGTTTTCACATGAAGACTTTAATACTCAAG
This sequence comes from Secale cereale, assembly GCA_902687465.1. Taxonomy (NCBI): domain Eukaryota; kingdom Viridiplantae; phylum Streptophyta; class Magnoliopsida; order Poales; family Poaceae; genus Secale; species Secale cereale. The sequence continues at coordinate 565,844,945 of LR738711.1, read as the reverse complement.
CATATTAACAAACAACCATGTATTTCAAAATATCAATACTAGAGCAAGTTATCCCTAGCCCATCATGTCAATCATTGATCCATTTATGCAACACATTCAAATATTAACTATATCAAATGCTAAAGTGTGATAATAGTGTTCCGTAGTTGGTGCTTTATAAGAGAACATGGAGACTCAAATAAAAATTGCATAAAGTAAAAGATAGGCCCTTCGCAGAGGGAAGTAGGGATTTGTAGAGGTGCCAGAGCTCAAAGCTTAAATTGAGAGATAAAATTAATTCTAGGAGGAATACTTTTCCCGTCAACGAGAACGACTTAGAATTCCCAACACTTTCCATGCTAGATATATCATAGGCGGTTCCCAAATAAAAAATAAAGTTTATTCCTTTTTCCACCAAACTTTCACAAGCCATGGCTTTTCCGTATCCACGGGTGCCCTCCATACCAACACTTTCCAAGGAATTTATTATTTGACAACATAAAGTAAATTTCTTTTCATTTCGGGACTGGGAATCCCTACTACTGCCATACTCTCGTGCAATGACAAGTGAATAAACACTCATCTTGAGAATAACACATATAGCATAAAAATATTAGCCACCCCTCGTCGCTTCATCAGCGGTACAGGCACACAAAGGAGAAATTTATTTTGAATTTAGAGTTGGCACATACAAATTTGCTTAAAGCGACAAGGAAATACTGCATATAGGTAGGTATAGTGGACTCATTTGGAACAACTTGGGTTTTAAGATTTGGATGCACAAGTAGTATTTCTACTTAGTACAAGGTGAAGGCTAGCAAGAGGTTGAGAAGCGACCAACCAAGGAATGAAAACCATCATAAGAGAACATTAAACATAACTAACACCGAATAATGCAACACAAGTAGGATGTAATTTCATTGCATGACTATTGACTTTCGTGCTTGCATAGGGAATCACAAACCTTAACATCAATATTGTTACTAAAACCTAATTACTCATTAACATGGCTCACATATCACTATCATCATATCTCAAAACTATTACAAAGAATCAAGTTTATTTTGTCCAATGATCTTCATGAAAGTTTTTATTATATCCCCTTGGATATCTCTCACTTTGGGACTAGTTTCATGTGTTGCTTTTATTAATCTCAAACAAATATAAGTGAAGAACATGAGCATAATATTTTCTTCTCTCAAATTAGTCTAAGTGAAGCATGAGATAATTTCTTCAAAAATAATAAAGCACACCGTGCTCAAAAATATATAAGTGAAGCACTAGAGCAATTCCATAGCTCTCAAAAAGTTTAAGTGAAGCATAAGAGCAAGCATAGCATAATTTGGCTCTCTCAAATAGGTATGTACAACAAGGATACTTATTAAAAAATAAAAATAAAAACAAGCAAACACTCATATCATACGAGACACTCCAAGCAAAACTCGTAATATGTGACGAATAAAAATATAGTATCAAGTTAAATACCGATGGTCGTTAGAAGAAAGAGCGGATGCCACTCGGGGGCATTCCCAAGCTTAGTTGCCTGAAACTTCTTGGATATTATCTTGGGGTGCCTTCGGCATCCCCAAGCTTAGCCTTTTGCTACTCCTTATTCCTTCATCCATCGTGATCTCACCCAAAACATGAAAACATCAATCACAGAAAACTTAACAAAACTTCGTGAGATCCGTTAGTATAACAAAACCAATCTTTACTCTAAGTAATGTAGCAAACCAATTCATATTTTGTAATTGTACTATATCTACTATATTCTAACTTTTCTATGGCAAAAACTCTTCAAAAGAAACCATATATCAATCAAAACAAGCGCATAACACAACGAAAACAGAAGCTGTCAAAAACCGAATTGTTTGTAAAGATGCGATTTTTTACCATACTTCTTTAGCTCTTAAAATTCTGAACAATTAGGATAGCCTGGACAATTTGTACCAGATAAAATGTAAAAAATTAAAGAGTTTATCACGCTCCAGTAATCATTAGAAATTCTAACTCTGGACGCAAATGTTTCTGAATTTCAACGCAATCAAATCAACTATTAACCAAATCATCCCAAAGGCTTTGCTTGGCACAAACATTTATTTAAACCACAAAAACACATCAAACCAGAGGTATTATTGGGTAATTTATTGAAAACAGCAAGAAAACCAAAAAACATATAAGTTGAGTTGCCTCCCAACGAGCGCTATAATTTTACGCCCTTAGCTAGGCATAATACCAAGATCTTAAGTGTTGTCATGTTTGGTCTTTTCCACTTTAGTAAGGGCCTTTTCAAATCCGGGAGGCTCTTTGTGCTTCCCGAAATTTTCCAGAAAATAAACCATCTTGAGATCTAAAATATCCAATAATTTATTACAAAGGGTAATCAATGTATTCAAGCGATTGATACTCCCATTGATATGTTTACACTACCAAACAAACCACTTCCGTGATAATACGTGTTTGTCACCGTAGGTCACATTTTCTGTCATGCATGTACATCCATGACGATCTTTTAAAAGAATCAAGATAGTCATATCGATGTTGTCGTCGAAGTGTTCCATGACAATACCAAAATTATCATCACGGAAGTGTCCACTTCCATGATGATAAATCGCGCATCATTGAAGTGTTTTCGTCAAGGGTAACCAACACGTGGCATCCACCGTAACGGGTCGCCGTTAAGCTATCGGGTTCCGGTTTGGATCCGATAACCCGTTATCAGCCCTGACCAATGGGGATTTTCCACGTGTAAAATTCTTATTCGCTGCAGGATCAACGTGTCTACTCAGCATGGGGACAAATGTCGTCCACTCATTGTACGGGAGGCGCCTATGATATGTCGGCACGTTGTCGGTGTCAAAACCGGCGGATCTCGGGTAGGGGGTCCCGAACTATGCGTCTGAAGAATGATGGTAACAGGAGGCTGGGGACATGATGTTTACCGAGGTTCAGGCCCTCTCGATCGAGGTAAAACCCTACTTCCTTCTATATTAATATGAGTGAATATGTATACAAGAGTTGATCTACCTTGAGATCGTAAAGGCTAAACCCTAAGTCTAGCCTATGAGGATTTTATGATTCTCTATCTCTATGGACTAAACCCTCTGGTTTATATACACACCAGAGGGGCCTAGGGTTTGTACATATCATCTTGCGGAGGAAGGAAAATCTACACCCAAGCCTAAAACTTGCCATTACAAGAATTCAGGAGTCCTATCCGGATACAAGAGATGATTTTCTGTAATAATCTTCACGGCCCACCAGTCCGGCCCACCAGGAGCTTGTCCGGCCACCTAAGGACCCCCCGATCCAGGACTCCCTCACACGTGGCAAGGCCCAATAGTGGCCCATTTATGTGAAAGAGGCTGGCCCAGTCAAAATTAGCAGGCCTGCCCATATAGGGCCTACTAGTGTCTGATCCATTTAAGCCCACGGCCCATACGAGATGTGCCAATCGGGCCCGTCAACGGCCTATTAACTATTTGACACCATTGCAGTCCATCATCAGTTCAAGCCTGTTAATAGCCCGCTATATATTAGGGCTAAATAAAGGCCACATGTGGTTTCGGCCTGTTAACGGCCCATTCGAGGGATGGGCCAATTTTCAGGATGTACGTCTTTCGACCTGTTAGCGACCCATTTAATTGTTGGGCCAATTTCCAGCCCGGTGTGTCTTTTAGCCTGTTAATGGCCCATACATGATTTGGGCCAGTTGAAGTCAGACCTGAGTTTTGGCCTATTAACGGCCCATAAATGAGTTGGGCCATTTGCAGTCGGACTTGAGTTTTGGCCTCTTAACAACCCATGCTCTTCATGACCAATATCAGCCCGGTTTCGCTTTCGGCCTGCAAAAGGCCCATAACAGAGTTGGGCCATATACAGTCCGACCAGACTTTCGGCCTCTTAACGGCCCATTTTCTTCATGGTTCAGTACATGCCTGTTGTCACTTTCAGTCTGCTAAAGGCCCACAATACATTTGGGCCATATATAGCCCGACCTTAGTATCAGTCTGTTAACGGCCCGTGAAATCAAATGGGCCCACTTATTGCACGCTTCGATGTTGGATTGTGAACGGCCTGGGAAGTAACAGGGCTGGGCATTAACTGTTGCCTCGTTTCTAGCGGCCCGGCCTGGTTACGGCCCATTAACATAATGGGCCCAGTAGAGTTCGAGCATGTCTGTAGGCCCAATTAGATAACATCGATTCAGGCCAAGCTATAATTTGAGCCCATTACGACAAACAATTATGGACAGGACAAAAACCGATCAATCAAAGGCCTATGAGAATTTTGGCCCATGCGAGCCCATTAGGGAAGCCTGCTACTTCTTGAGCTTGCGTTGTATTCCCTCAAAGAGGAAAGGGAGATGCAGCACAGTAGCGTAAGTATTTCCCTCAGTTTTTGAGAACCAAGGTATCAATACAGTAGGAGACCACGTGCGAGTCCCTCGCACCCGCACAAACAAATAAGAACTTCGTAGCCAACGCGATAAGGAGTTGTCAATCCCTTTACGGTCACTTACGAAAGTGAGATCTGATAGTTTATATTTTTGGTATTTTTGATTTATAAAAACAGCAAATAAAAGCAATAAAAGTAAAGTAGATGTAGATTGATATGTTCAGAATAGACCCGGGGGCCATAGTGTTCTCTAGTGGCTTCTCTCATGATAGCGATATTCTACGGTGGGCAAACAAATTACTTTCGAGAAATTGATAGAAAAGCGAATAATTATGAGATTATCTAGGCATGATCATTGTATATAGGCATCACGTCCGAGACAAGTAGACCAAAACGATTCTGCATCTACTACTAGTACTCCACACATCGACCGCTATCCAGCATGCATCTAGTGTATTGAGTTCATAAGAACAGAGTAACGCCTTAAGCAAGATGACATGATGTAGAGGGATAAACTTAAGCAATATGATATAAACCCCATCTTTTTATCCTTGATGGCAACAATACAATACGTGCCTTGCTGCCCGTACTGTCACTGGGAAAGGACACCGCAATATTGAACCCAAAGCCAAGCACTTCTCCCAGTGCAAGAACTATAGATCTAGTAGGCGAAACCAAACCAATAATTCGAAGAGACTTGCAAGGATATTATGAGCACACATAAAAGGTTCAGAGAAGAACCAAATATCTTTCATAGATAATCTTGATCATAAACTCAAAATTCATCGGATCTCGACAAACACACCGCAAAAAGAGATTACATCGAATAGATCTCCTCGAAGACCAAGGAGAACTTTGTATTGAGATCCAGAGAGAGAGAAGAAGCCATCTAGATACTAGCTATGGATCCGAAGGTCCGTGGTAAACTAATCACAACTCATGGTAAGGGCGATGATGATGATGATGATGAACTCCGTGATGGACCCCCCTCCGGTGGAGCTCCAGAATAGGCTCCAAGATGGGATCTCACGGGAATAGAAGGTTACGGTGGTAGAATTAGGGTTTTCTCTCTGTTCGCGAAGGTTTCGGGGTACGTAGACTTATATAGGAAGAAGGAGGACACCGGGGGACGCTCGAGGGGCCCATGAGGTAGGGGGCGCGCCCTGGGCAGGGGGGCGCGCCCCCCCACCCTCGTGGGCGCGTCGATGCTGTAACATCCCAAAATTCTAAATTTTGGAATGTTATATTAGATAGATAGATTTGAATGCTTGTTTGATGTGCTGTGTGAAATTGAATGGAATTTGGAACTTTTGAAAGTTAAACTAGAGGGAATAAAATGACTTTCCCAAAACTTTCACTTTGCATTTTTTATCTCCGGGAATTCAAATTCTTTTCAACACAAAACCCTAGAGTGAAGATAATATGACTTCTTCCATTTATTTTAAATGATAAAGGGCTTTGAAAGGATTTTGAATTTCATTTCCGAAATATTGCAAATTCAGAAACTTTGTGCAACTCAATGATTTTCCCGAGAGAAGATAAAATGACTTCTTCAAATTATAGGAAATATGAGTTGGAAGTTTTTCTAAAATTTTCTGCAACTCATTTTCAATATTTGAGTTATTGGCTTTTATTCAAATTATTTTTCTCCAAAAATAAATTATATGGAAAATAGGGTAACATGATTCCCTACAGTAGAAAATTGGAGAGAAATAATTTTGAAATAATTTTGGTATTTTTAAAATGATTTTTATGGGTTTTTATTTGCAAGAGTAGCACCTTTTGACTTATTAGAATTTGTGAGGATTTTATTTGACTATAGAAAAATGTTCACTTTGTAGGAAATCTTTTTGTGAAATTTTTGATATATAATATGCCTATAGTATTTTATATATTATTTGTTTTATTTTTGTTTTTTTGTCTGTGTTTAGAAAAAAAGGGGGGTTTTCTTCGCCGACTGGGCCGGCCCAGCTGCTGCCAGGCCACGGCCCAGCCCAGCGCGCCGCTCGTCCCTGTCTTCCCTGAGCGGGACTCCGCTCGAGAAGACCGTCGCCGCCACGGCCGGCGCCGTGCCGCACCTGGCCACCTCGCCGTGCCCCCTTCCCCACGCAAACCGAGCCCCCTCCCCTCCATAAATAGCGACGCGCCCGGGCCCCGTCTCACCCTTGCTTCGCGCGCCGCCGCCGCCGCAAACCACCGCCACCGCCGCTGACCGCTGCCGCCGCTGCCTCCTGCGCCCCGCGCCGTGCCTCTTGCGCGAGCCGCCACCGCCCGCTCGTACGCCGCCCGCGCTGCACCGCCCGCCTTTGCCTCGCCGCCAGCCTCGCCGGAGTCGCCGGAGAAACCGCCGCCGGCCGACGCCCGTCCGGACCCGCGTCGGACCTGATCCGCACGGTCCGCCCGAAGTGCCCGGTTTTCTTCGCGGAACCACCGGTTTTCCATCGGAAAACCCCATAGGTACAAAACAGCCTCGGTTTTACTTTAGATCGATTGTTTTTTATTAGGTTTAGTTTTTCTGTGAACGTTCACTGTGAAGAACTAGATAGCGATCGTTCGCTCAGTAGTCTTTTTCTTTTTCTTTTAGTTTTTGGCTAGGGACCTATCTGTAAATACTTTATTCTACAGTTTAGCCCCTACACTTCAAACGGCCATAAGTTTTTGGTCGTTGGTACAAATCCAACGAAACCAACGCCCACGTCTTTGTTATAATCCCCTCTTTCCAGTAAAACAACTTAAACATGTTTTTGAAAGTTTTAAATTTGAATTCAACTAGTTTTTGATTCAAACTTCGTTTGATCATAACTTGAGTTTTATAACTCCATTTTAGTTGATTCTTTTTGCAAATCGAAGCTCTTGACCTAAATTTCTGATAAGGCCAAATTCACATAATTTTGGTACTATTAGAAAATGTTTTCTGTTTCAAGAGTCATTCATTTGTTTTCGAAGTTTTCCGAAGTGTTTCTTCGTTCTTTCTGATCTACTGAGTGATTGCTTATGTGTGGTTACTATTGTTTGCTTACGATAGATTGAATGGAGTGTGACGAGTAGATCTGTCACGAGTTTTGAGTGTGAAGAATCTACATCATCAGTGCAAGGCAAGTTCACACTTTGATCATACTTTCCAATACCCAGTTTTCATTGTATTAGTTATATCCTCAAACACATTGCATGAGTAGGATCTTTTAACTTGTGGGTCTGGGAAGTTGATTGAGGTAGAACCTATTACCTGCATTATTTTCAAACCCTTGGGAGTTACTTCTAAGTTATGCTTAGGTTGCCATGCTATGCTCGTAGATGTGGATTGGGTTTGAGAGAATCCATGACAGATGTGAGTTGTTAATTAATGGTTCAACTTAAGGTGGCTACTTGAATACACATCTGGGTGGATTGGTTGCAGGGCACCTGGAGAATCCAATGTTGTCCTAGGAAATCTCGGGGTTCCGTGTGATTGTCCTATGGAATGCCACCCAGGCTCAAAGGGATCATAAAACTATTCATGCTAGAAACTTTTGTGTGCAGCCACAATGCCATTATGGGCTCTGGCATAGTATGAGCAAGTTGTGTGAGCTCTTTCAGTGGTGGACTAGCAGATGTAGGGGAAAGTAGGTGTACCGGTCCACCCAGGGTAAAGAGTGAATGCTTCTGAAAGACCGTGTCTCGGTCATCCATTTCTCAAACATCATGCAGTGCGAGAAATCCAACGGAGGAGATCAGGTCTTGTGGGGAAAAGTGCACAAACCTCTGCAGAGTGTACAAACTAATCATGATTAGTCTTGTCCCCGGTTATGGACAATCTTGAGTATCTGGTACTTGAATTATTGGTCGATCTCATCACTCTAAAGTTAATTTGTTGGGTTAATGATGACTACTTTAATTGGGATTGAGTTGGAGGTACCTTCTCAATAATGTTTCAACTACCATGATAGTTAAAATAAAATTTATTACTTTGTTGTAGGGAAAATTTGGCTTTACGCAAAAACTTTAACCTTACAGCCTCCACCAGCCAAATATGCATGTAGTTGTAGGAATTGTTCATCATTATCATTACAGTGTGAAATTGCCAGTACATTCAATGTACTGACCTACATGGCTGCAATGTCTCATGTTGTAGGAATTATTCGACGAGTAAGTTTTACGTTAGGGTTGCGCTGTCTACCCTCAACTTTGCCGTTGGTGTTGATGGAACTCCACAACCTTTGTTGCTTCTACTATGATTGATTGAGGTAATAGTATTTACGTTACTTAATACATGTGATTTACCTCTGTTATAAATCCTCGAGTACTGTGTGTGTCAGCATACCGATCCAGGGATGACACTTAAGCACAGAGACTTGATCCATTCGGGTTGGGTCGCTACAGATGCTCCCCTGACGTGGTTCTCAAGTTCCCTGTGCGTGATTTTCTCGAAAAATATCTCTCGCGAAGGTTTCATTCCGTTTGGACTCCGTTTGATATTCTTTTTCTGCAAAACCCTGAAACAGGCAAAAAACAGCAATCTGGACTGTGCCTTTGGTTTAGTAGGTTAGTCCCAAAAATGGTATAAAAGTGTATGATAAAGCCCATTAAACATCCAAGACTTCATAAATAAGATAATGGAACAATAAAAAATTATATATACGTTGGAGACGTATCAAGCCTCCCCAAGCTTAATTCCTGCTCGTCCTCGAGTAGGTAAATGATAAAGAAAGAATTTTTGTTGTGGAATGCTAACCAATATAGTTTTTCCATGTAATTCCCTTAATTGTGACATGAATGTTCAGATCTGACAGATTCAAGATAAAAGTCTATATTGACATAAGAAATAACAATACTTCAAGCATAATAACAAAGCAATCATGTCTTCTCAAAATACTATGGCTAAAGAAAGTCATCCCTACAAAATCATATAGTCTGGCTATGCTCCCTCTTCATCACACAAAATATTCATATCATGCACAACCCCAATTTCTGCCAAGCACTTGCTTTCATACTATATCTTTTCAAACCTTTCAACTTTCACACAATACATGAGCGTGAGCCATGGATATAACACTATGGGTGGAATAGAGGTGGTTGTGGAGAAGACAAAAAGGAGGGAGATAGTCTCACATCGACTAGGCATATCAACGGGCTATGGAGATGCCCATTAATATCAATGTGAGTGAGTAGGGATTGCCATGCAACGGATGCACTAGAGCTAAGTATGTATGAAAGCTCAACAAAAGAAACTAGTGGGTGTGCATCCAACTTGCTTGCTCACAAAAACCTAGGGCATTTTAGGAAGCCCATCGTTGGAATATACAAGCAAATTTATATAATGAAATTTCCCACTAGTATATGAAAGTGACTAAACATGAGACTCTCTAAAATGAAGAACATGGTGCTACTTTGAAGCACAAGTGTGGAAAAAGATGGTAGCAATTGTCCCTTCTCTCTTTTCTCTCATTTTTTGGGACATCTCTTTTTTTATTGGCCTTTCTTCACATGGGACAATGCTCTAATAATGATGATCATCACACTTTTTATTACAACTCAAAATTACAACTCGATACTACAACAACTATGACTCTACATGAATGCCTTCGACGGTGTACCGGGATGTGCAATGAATCAAGAGTGACATATATGAAAATTATGCATGGTGGCTTTGCCACAAATACGATGTCAACTACATGATCATGCATGGCAATATGACAATATGATGCGTGTCATATGAACGGAACGGTGGAAAGTTGCATGGCAATATATCTTGGAATGGCTATGGAAATGCCATGATAGGTAGGTATGGTGGCTGTCTTGAGGAAGGATATATAGTGGGTTTATGGCACCGGCGAAAGTTGCGCGGTACAAGAGAGGCTAGCAATGGTGGAAGGGTGAGAGTGCGTATAATCCATGGACTCAAAATTAGTCATAAGGACTCATATACTTATTGCAAAAATCTACGAGTCATCAAAACAAAGAAATCAACGCATGCTCCTAGGGGGGAGGTTGGTAGGAGTTAACCATTGCGCGCCCCCGACCTCCACACAAAGGTTGGCACTTTACAAATACCTGATGCTCTAAATTCGTCACATAGCGGTTCACGATACGTGCATGATACGGGAATCACTAACCTTAACACAACTATTTCTCAATTTCATAATAACTCCACTAGCATGACTCTAATATCACTATCCTCATATCTCAAAACAATTATCAAGCATCGAACATCTCATCATATTCAATACACTTAGTGTGATTTTTTTTACTACATTGACATTGGATGTATATCATGTGAAGACTAGTTTATATAGCCTAAACACATTACCATGATGTTTTAATAGACTCTCAAATAGATATAAGTGAAGCATGAGAGTTCAACAATTTATAAAAAATATTACCACCACCGTGCTCTAAAAGATATAAGTGAAGCACTAGAGCAAAAACTATTCAACTCAAAAGATATAAGTGAAGCACATAGAATGTTCTAACAATTCCTAGGCCATATTTAACTCTCTCAAATAGGTGTGTCCAGCAAGGATGATTGACGCTCCAAGCAAAACACATAACACGTTGCGAATAAAAATATAGCTCCAAGTATAGTTACCGATGGATGAAGACGAAAGAGGGGATGCCTTCCCGGGGCATCCCCAAGCTTAGGCTTTTGATTATCCTTGAATTCCTTGGGGTGCCATGGGCATCCCCTTGCTTATGCCTTTTCTACTCTTTGTTCCATAGTCCATCAAAGCAATACTCAAAACTTGAAAACTTCACAACACAAAACTTAGACAAGAATTTTCGTGAGCTCCGTTAGTATAAGAAAACAAACCACTACTCAAAGGTACTGCAATGAATTCATTCTTTGTTTATATTGGTGTTAAACCTACTATATTCCAACTTCTCTATGGTTCATACTTCCCAATACTACTCATAGATGCATCGAAATAAGCAAACAACCCACGAAAAACAGAATCTCTCGAAAACAGAACAGTCTGTAGTAATATGCAGGTTTCGCCTACTTCTGGAACTCCAAAAAATTCAAACTATATTGGTAAATTTGAGGAATTTGTCTATTACTCATTTGAAAAAAGAATCAACTGAATAGCAAGCGCCAGTAAAATCTAAAGACCACTTTAGCCAGCGCTAATGATTCTGTTTTTCACGGCAAGATCACATAAACTTCACACAAGTCTTCCCAAAGGTTCTACTTGGCACAAACACTAAACAAAACATGAACCACATCTAATCAGAGGCTAGATGCAATATTTATTCCCTGAAAGCAACAAAAACAAAAAAATAAAATTGGTTTGCCTCCCAACAAGCGCTATCATTTTACGCCCCTAGCTAGGCACGATACAAGATAAATCTAGGTATTGCCATCTTTGGAAGGCAGTCCATAAGTGGCTCTCATGATAGATTCATATGGTAATTTGATTTTCTTTCTAAGAAAGTGTTCCATGCCTTTCCTTAACGTAAATTGGAATCTAATATTTCCTTCCTTCATATCAATAATTGCACCAATCATACTAAGGAAAGGTCTACCAAGAATAATAGGACATGAAGGATTGCAATCTATATCAAGAACAATGAAATCTACGGGCACATAATTTCTATTGGAAACAATAAGAACAACATTAATTCTTCCCATAGATTTCTTAATAGTGGAATCCGCGAGATGCAAATTTAACGAACAATCATCAAGTTCATGAAAACCTAGCAAATCACACAAAGTTTTCGGGATAGTGGAGACACTTGCACCCAAATCACACAAAGCATCGCATTCATGATCTTTTATTTTTATTTTAATAGTAGGTTCCCACTCATCATAAAGCTTTCTAGGGATAGAAGCTTCCAACTCTAGTTTTTCTTCATAAGATTGCATCAAAGCATAAACTATGTGTTTGGTGAAAGATTTATTTTGACTATAAGCATGCGGAGAATTTAGCACGGATTGCAACAAGGAAATACAATCAATCAAAGAGCAATTGTCATAATTGAATCCCTTGAAATCCAAATTAGTGGGTTCATCACTAGGCAAAGTTTTAATCTCTTCACTCCCACTTTTAACAATTTTAGCATCAAGATCTAAAAACTCCGAATCATTGGGACACCTTAAAGCAGAATCATCTCCAATCCTATTTTCATCAAGATTTATACTAGAAAACAAGGATCTAATAGGAGACACATAAATAACTTTCAGATCTTCATCTTTATTTTCATGATAACTAGAAGAACATGCTTTAATATAATCTTCTCTTTTAGCACGCATCCTAGCGGTTCTTTCTTTGCATTCATCAATGGAAATTCTCAGGGCTTTGAGATACTCATTGATATCATGCTTACGTGGGATAGATCTAAGTTTCAAAGAATCAACATCAAGAGTAATTCTATCCACACTTCTAGCCAATTCATCAACCTTAAGCAATTTCTCTTCAAGCATAGCATTGAAATTCTTTTGCGAGATCATAAACTCCTTGACCCTAGTTTCAAATTCAGAAGGCATCTTTCCATAAGAGTTGTTGTAGGAGTTACCATAATTATGAGAGGAATTACTAGGAAAAGTCCTAGGATTAAAATTTCCTCTATAAGCATTGTTACCAAAATTATTCCTACCAACCAAATTCACATCCAAAGATTCATTGTTATTTTCAATCAAAGTGGACAAATGCATATCATTAGGATCAGAAGAAGCACTCTTAGCAGCAAACAATTTCATAAGTTCATCCATCTTTCCACTCAAAACACTAATTTCTTCAATAGCATGCACTTTTTTACTAGTAGATCTTTCGGTGTGCCATTGAGAATAATTAACCATAATATTATCTAGGAGTTTGGTAGCTTCTCCTAAGGTGGTTTCCATGAAAGTGCCTCATGCGGTCGAGTCTAAAAGATTTCTAGAAGCAAAATTCAAGCCAACATAAAAGTTCTGAATAATCATCCATAGATTCAAACCATGTGTAGGGCAATTACGTTTCATCCATTTCATTCTCTCCCAATATTGTGCAACATCCTCATGATCTAGTTGCTTAAAATTCATGATAACGTTTCTAAGAGAGATGATCTTAGCGGGAGGGAAATACTTAGAGACAAAAGCATCTTTGCACTTATTCCACGAATTAATACTATTTCTAGGCAAAGAGGAAAACCATGTTTTAGCACGATCTCTAAGTGAAAACGGAAATAACTTCAATTTAACAATATCGTTATCCGCATCCCTTTTCTTTTGCATATCACACAAGTCAACAAAGTTGTTTAGATGGGTAGTGGCATCTTTACTAGGAAGGCCGGAGAATTGATCTTTCATGACAAGATTCAACAAAGCATCATTGATCTCACAAGATTCAGAATCGGTAATAGGAGCAATCGAAGTGCTAATAAAATCATTGTTGTTGGTATTGGAGAAGTCACACAATTTGGTATTGTGCTGAGCCATGGTGACAAGCAAACAATCCAACACACACAAGCAAACAAGAAGCAAGCAAACGATAAACACACGGCAGAAAAAGGGCAAATAAAACGGCAAGGGTGAAATGGGGGAGAGGAAAACGAGAGGCAAACAAATGTAATGCGAAGGATAAGGGTTTGTGATAGGTACTTGGTATATGACTTTTGCGTAAGCCTCTCCGGCAACGGCACCAGAAGTTCTTCTTGCTACTTATCGAGCTTGCGTTGTATTCCCTCGAAGAGGAAAGGGAGATGCAGCACAGTAGCGTAAGTATTTCCCTCAGTTTTTAAGAACCAAGGTATCAATCCAGTAGGAGACCACGCGCGAGTCCCTCGCACCTGCACAAACAAATAAGAACTTCGCAGCCAACGCGATAAGGGGTTGTCAATCCCTTTACGGTCACTTACGAAAGTGAGATTTGATAGAGATGATAGTTTATATTTTTGGTATTTTTGGTATGTTGATATGTTGAGAATAGACCCGGGGGCCATAGTGTTCTCTAGTGGCTTCTCTCATGATAACGATATTCTACGGCGGGTAAACAAATTACTGTCGAGCAATTGATAGAAAAGTGAATAATTATGAGACTATCTAGGCATGATCATTGTATATAGGAATCACGTCCGAGACAAGTGGACCGAAACGATTCTGCATCTACTACTATTACTCCACACATCAACTGCTATCCAGCATGCATATAGTGTATTGAGTTCATAAGAACAGAGTAACGCCTTAAGCAAGATGACATGATGTAGAGGGATAAACTCAAGCAATATGATATAAATCCCAGCTTTTTATCCTCGATGGCAACAATACAATACGTGCCTTGCTGCCCCTACTGTCACTGGGAAAGGACACCGCAAGATTGAACCCAAAGCCAAGCACTTCTCCCATTGCAAGAACTATAGATCTAGTAGGCCAAACCAAACCAATAATTCGAAGAGACTTGCAAGGATATTATGAGCAAACATAAAAAGTTCAGAGAAGAACCAAATATCTTTCATAGATAATCTTGATCATAAACTCACAATTCATCAGATCTCGACAAACACACCGCAAAAAGAGATTACATCGATTAGATCTCCACGAAGACCGAGGAGAACTTTGTATTGAGATCCAGAGAGAGAGAAGAAGCCATCTAGATACTAGCTATGGACCCGAAGGTCTATGGTAAACTACTCACAACTCGTGGTGAGGGCGATGATGATGATGATGAAGAACTCCGTGATGGATCCCCCTCCGGTGGAGCTCCGGAACAGGCTCAAAGATGGGATCTCACGGGAACAGAAGGTTATGGCGGTGGAATTAGGGTTTTCTCTCTGTTCGTGAAGGTTTTGGGGTACGTAGACTTATATAGGAAGAAGGAGGACACCGTGGGACGCTCGAGGGGCCCACGAGGTAGGGGTGTGCCCTGGGTAGGGGGGCGTGCCCCCCACCCTCGTGGGCGCCTCGATGCTCCCCTGACGTGGTTCTCAAGTTCCCTGTGCGTGATTTTCTCAAAAAATATCTCTCGCGAAGGTTTCATTCCATTTGGACTCCGTTTGATATTCTTTTTCTTGAAAACCCTAAAACAGGCAAAAAACAACAATCTGGACTGGGCCTTAGGGTTAGTAGGTTAGTCCCAAAAATGGTATAAAATTGTATGATAAAGACCATTAAACATCCAAGACTTCATAAATAATAGCATGGAACAATAAAAAATTATAGATACATTGGAGACGTATCAAAGCCCATTAAGTTCAATGGGCCTCTTTTCCTTCATTTGGGCCCACGACTGTACTGCTACCTAATAACTTCACTGCTTTTTTTCCTTCCCGGTGACCAGTTAGCTGGAATGTGTGGCGCGCTACGCAACCGTATGGCATACAAGGAAAAACGTTGCACATCCACCATATAATACAGGAAATTACATCCACTGGCAATCAAAGATTGATGCCGGTGCAAATAAATGAACATAACTTAACGATCTACAACCTCACAATCTACAACCTCAGCGCGAATGACGAACATAAGCATGTGAGCAAGTTCTTCCTTCTTTGCCACACTGTCTCCAAAAACATTGATTAGTTGATGTTGCGCAAGAATGTGCACCTCTGATTCCTCCACGATTTTCATGATTGCTTCAGCCAGTAATTCGTTCACAAACATACATTTTTCCATTTGATTAGAGATAGAGGAAACTCAATAGATTCGGATTGAGATTTTGGCAGGCTTGTATTATTAATAAGGAGAGTGTCTCGACCACATGATCATAACATATATTAGGAGGGGAACCAAATAGATTAATCGAGAGTTATTGCCATATTACCTGTCCAAGATTTATTGGAAGGAAACAATGGGGTTGCCTTGCTGTTTTTAGAGTTTGTCTTCTTATCTTCAACTGCCTGCACCAAATTAGCCAGGTCAGATAATAGAAAAGAAACATTAACACAACAAACGTTCGGAAAACCATACCACACCAGCCTACACCAAATTAACACAATATGGCACAGCTATCATCAGCCAGGTAAGGTAATAGGAAAGCAATATTGAAACAATGAATGATTGGGCAACCAGAACAACATTACAATTTAGTAATGTGCATGATATGAGATAGTACACTCATACAGCTCAGTATGCAAAACTACTAGGCAGTTTTCCTTACAAAAATCAACATTGTCACCTTTAATTATACATTTTGCTACAAGTAAATTTAGATTTGATAAAGGTTGGATTCACGCCGATTAAAAAAATACATGCTGATGTAAAAAATTAGTGATATACAACAGGTACTTACATCAGCATTGGATCACAGAGAATTCCCGCAAGATACTTTCCTCAAACACGATCCCACTTTAGAAAGTCTTCTATCCTTTAAGCTTATTTTCTAAAAGAGAGATGGGTAAGAAACATGTAGAAAATATGATCTGAGTGCTGTAAAATTTCATGATGTGAGGATACACTGTCGCTGTCAAAACCGGCAGATCTCGGGTAGGGGGGTCCAAGCTGTGCGTTTAGAGGATTGATGGTAACAGGAGGTTGGGGACACGATGTTTACCCAGGTTCAGGCCCTCTCGATCAAGGTAATACCCTACTTCCTGCTATATTAGTATGGATGAACATGAGAACAAGAGTTGATCTACCTCGAGATCGTAATAGCTAAAACCCTAAGTCTAGCCTATGGTGATATTGTGATGATGATCCCCTCTATAGACTAAACCCCCCGGCTTATATACACGCCAGAGGGGTCCTAGGGTTACAAGGGTGACTTGGGGAGGAAGTAATTGATACATCCAGACTCTACACTTGCCTTTCTATGTACATAAGAGTCCTGACCGGATATGGAGGAGGGTCTTCTTCTTCTTATTTGTGCGGCCCATCAGTGTGGCCCAGCTTCAATGACCCGGCTGACTGAGGACACCTAAATACAAGACTCCCTCAGTAGCCCCAGACTTGCCTTCAAGGACAAGATTGTATCCGGCTTCATCTCTTCGGTCTTGCAAGGTGAGTCCTCCTGGATGATAGTTCGGCTTCTTTAAACATTATAGTCCGCTGATTCCTCGCCCTCGTCGCCTTGGCTTCCACGTGTCCAACGAATGCAAACCGTCTGGGAGTCTTTTGCAAATACCCCCTTGACCGTTCAGAGAAGGTGCCTATATAAGAGAATACATCCCAACTGCCTCTTCATCACATTCCTCGCGGAAGAAACCCTAGTGGCTGCAAAAAATCTTCAAACATGGCAGTGCCCCGAGCTCTTCCTCGTGCCTTCATGGCCCTCGTGCAGGAGATTGGAAAAGCTGCTCTGTGTCCCACGCGCATCTGCGGACACTACAAGCGCATGAGTATCTACCCCCAAAGGATCTAGTCACCGTCTGGGCCGGACTAACGTGTGTCGACAACCCAGCCCTGGCAGAGAGTTTTCCCAACCCCTCGGATGGAGAGCGGGTATGTTTCATCCCCTACCTTTTAAGAGGAGTGGGGTTCCCTGTCCACATCTTTCTTAGGGAACTCCTGGAGTTCTACGGCCTCCAACTGCACGATCTTACTCCAGGGTCAATCCTGCACATTGCGGGTTTTGTCGCTTTATGCGAACTGTTCTTGGGCTGCGAGCCTCACTTCGAGCTGTGGAGAAAGTATTTCTGCCTTGGCCCTGGATCAGAAAAAGGATCCATATTTGAAATTGAAGGCGCTAAAGTATGGCACATAGACGGGACAGGCTATCTGCCCGGTACTCCGCAGAAGGCATCCGAAGAGTGGACTTCGGAGTGGTTTTACATTAGGGACGTCGCTTTGCCGGATCCAGTTCAGTGAAGACTCCCCAAGTATTCCAGTGCTGCGCCAAAGAAACTTTTCAACCGGCGTCCTCGCGGTCCCTCGGAAGAAGAGAGAGCGGAGGTTAGCAGACTGGCCGGCAAGATCAAATTGCTCGCCAGTTCGGGATTATCTATAATCGAAGTGATGGCCATTTCAATGAAGCGATGTGTGCAGCCGCTTCAAGCCAGATGATTTCTGTTGTGGCACTACAATGGTCAGAATGATGCCTCGCGCTACCTACGCCTGGATCTGGATGACCTTGCTGTTCTAGGCACTGTCCTGGAAGGCCTCTATAAAGGAGAGAAGCAAGACTTCATCCTTTTAACATGCCGGGAGGGCCTTTCTTTGTAAAATCCTCCCAACTGGTTAAGTCTCTCTCTTTGACCGCTCAATTTTTCTTTGTTATGATGCGCTCACCGAATTGTGTTTGGTTTCTCCCAACAGGAGTGGAGGAAGTTGATCCAGGGGATTAACAGTCCTGCCCCATAGCCAGAGGACCAGTTTCAAAATGCAAGCCTCGGATATGATGAAGATTCAGACGTAGGTATATTGTTAGAAGATGGAGTCTTCTACCAAGCCTCTCGTGAGGGTCCCCTGGTGGCTATAGTACCCAATTACCCAGGCCTCATTCCTTCCTCCCGTGTAAGTATTTTAGGACATGTCTCATCAAAAGAGAAGATTCCCGATACGCCTTACCCACTGTATTCTATCATACTTGAATAGGGACGGTGCTCCTCACACCGAACTGTGCGAAAACCGTCAACCTAGAGGGTGACGTCCGCATCGGGTGAGGCCTCACAGCGAAAGAGGATCGCGAACACCAGCGGACCTTCAAAGAGGTATGTTTGTTTTGGCAAGTGCCGGGTGGTGAAATCGGTATTACAACTTTCCGCTTTGTTTTGGAATGTCCCTGGAGACAATGCAGGCGAAGCTCCAGCCAATCCGGCCTCAGGCCCATCAGGGGTTAATGTTGATTCGGTGCCGGATTGTCCTCCCCAGGAGGATTCGGATGAAGTATCAGCCACCAATTACGAAGTGGAGGTTGCGATGATTCACCGGCGGCGGAAAGTAGCCATGTGTGATCCTGCTTTTTCCGAGGAGGCATTTAATGCCCTCAACTTTGGAGATGCCTATATCCGAGCCACTCAAGACGGACTCACCGTAGCCACCCATCAGCTTTCAAAAGATATGCGGGTAATTGTTTTATTTCGAGTGTTCCCATGCCATTAGCCCCCGAGACATAAAGCAGTTGGTACAACTGATTTGAGGATCGTTGTATTTTTATAGGTCATTCGAGAAAAGAATAACTCTTTATCCAAGGAACTTGAAGAGTGCCGGACTTAGCTTGCCGAATTGAAAATTTTGAAGGAATCCGGAAAGGATGCTGGTGGTAAGAATAATTGTGTCCGGAAGCTACGACAGTTCTGCTGATTACAATTATGTATGTACAAATTTGTAATACAACAACAGGATGGACTGACCAACTGCAGAGGGAGCTAAGAGCTGCCCTAGCGGACAAAAAAAATTCCGAAGGGGAAAAAGCCGCTGGCGAGCGTGCCCTGACCCAAGCTATGGAAAAAAGGAACCAAACACAGGATAAAAATATTAGGCTCGAACAGGAGCTAAAGGGCATAAAGGCCCAACTCACAAGCGCCTTGGAAGAGAACCGGAGGCGAAAAACTGGCATGCTTAGTATGTCTCTGATACCTAGCTCTCCTTATAGTCTCTTATTGTGAAAGTTTCTTATGAAACTTTGCCTGCAGGTTTGTTGACTGGGCAGCCTGAGGGCAGAGTGTCCGGTTTTGAGGGTGATGTGCTGCAAGAGCTTTCCAGGGTCCATGAACGGGCTCGAAAGGCCATGAAGAGTATCGCCAGAGCTCTATGGCCTAGCGACTCACCTCTAGAAACTATGCAAAATTCGGCAGACCTGTTCAAAGGGGCTCGACGCCGCTTTGAACTATGGTTCAGCATGCCGCATGGGTGCTCGAGAAGCATGGGCCATGGTGAAGATGCGCTACACTCATCTTGATCCAAATCACATGGCCCGCGTGGGACCTCGATGGTCCGATGGACAAGTAATTCCTTCGCTTTTGGTATATGACCAAGTAGGGATAGCTGCCAAACTTTCCCAACATGACTATAAGCTAGACAGCCTTATAGAGGGAATAGAAAATGAGTAGTCGTTTGATTCTATGTATCAATGTACCTTTACCATCAAACTTATCTCTAGCCGAATTTATATAAAGTTTGTCATGGCCGACAATCTACTCCGACCTCCATAAACCCAAAGGCTGGAGTGCTTCTGAATACTATATCTGTGGTAAAACACGTGATATGTTCGGAAACCAGGCGATCCTGTCATAATTGCTTGAACAGACGAACTGATTTCGGGGAGTTATGTTATATTACTATTTAACGTAAGAAACATCTTCCAGAGAGAATAGTTCCGTTAGGGGTTCCTTTCCCTGGGTCGGCGTGCATAAGGATGCAGGCCTAGGCTTTCGATCCTATGAGAAGGACAGTAGGATGCCGTCTCCTCTGATAGTTTAGGATAGGCTTTAGAATGTGATATGTCGTGTATCCACCGACCAATTATTACCTTAAAACGCTAGCTTTTGGCTTCACCGAGTCTGCGGTACATATCCGGATTACCCGGTTGTAACAATCGCAGAGGTGCTCCCTTTACGCCGTAGCCGAACAATCGGAAACGTAGGGGTAAGCATAGGAGCCAGGCAACCCAGCTTGGCTAGAACTTAAGTCATATTGGTGCATATAATGGCAAGGATGGACTGTAAAAACAGGCGACATTTTTAAGCAATAAGCTTCTTTGGTAATGGGCTTTGTTAAAGAATCCCCCAGGTATATTTGAGGTGGATTCATCTGAGGATGTGCTCGTCATGTGACAGTTCCGGCGAGCCGAATACTTGCCAATTGAAGAAAATGTAAAGAGAAAAAAAGGAGAGAAAACAAAATTGTAAAAGAAAAGACCTAACTTATAAAGAGGAAGAAATTGCTACCGAACAATCCATAAAATTGTGGGAGCCTGGCAGCGTTCCACGGGTTTGGCTCAAGGCGGTTGTCTTGAGCATTGCGAAGGCGATAGGCTCCACTGGTGAGTACTTTGTCAATAATGAAGGGCCCCTCCCATTTTGGTTTGAGCTTGTCCTTTTTCTTCTCCGGGAAGCGTAAAATAAGTTCGCCGACACTGTATGTCTTGGCCCGCACTTCTCTGCTCTGGTATCGCCTAGCCTATTGTTGGTAAAATGCGGAACGTGCTAGCGCTGTATCGCGCTCCTCTTCAAGCCCATCTAGGTCGTCCTGCCGATCTAACTCGGCGTCCCTCTCCTCGTACATGCGCACTCGAGGTGAGTCATGAATAATGTCGCAAGGCAGAACAGCCTCTGCGCCGTACACCATAAAAAAGGGTGTATATCCGGTCGTGTGATTGGGTGTGGTCCGCAGCCCCCAGAGTACGGAGTCAAGCTCTTTGACCCACTGTTTATTAGACTCCCGTAGGGAGCGCACTAGTCGGGGTTTAATGCCGCTCATTATCAAACCATTGGCTCTTTCGACTTGACCGTTTGTTTGAGTATGGTATACAGAAGCATAGTCAAGTTTAATACCAAACTTTGAGCACCAATTTTTTACCTCATCAGCTGTGAAATTGGAGCCATTATTTGTCTTAATACTATGCGGTACACCATAGGGGTGTACTATGCCGGATATAAAATCTATCATAGGCCCTGCTTTAGCTATTTTTACTGGCTTGGCCTCTATCCACTTAGTGAATTTATCTACCATCACCAATAAGTATTTTCTTTTATGACTTCCCCCTTTAAGGGGTACGACCATATCAAGCCCCCAGACCACAAAAGGCCAGGTAATGGGGATTGTTCTCAGAGCGGTGGGAGGCATGTGACTTTGATTTGCAAAGAACTGGCAGCCAACACAGTGTTGGACTAAGGTTTGGGCATCTTCTCGGGCAGTAGGCCAGTAAAAGCCAGCGAGAAAAGCTTTGCCTACGAGCGCCCATGATGCGGCATGGTAGCCGCCCATTCTAGTGTGTATTTCAATGAGAATATGTGTTCCCTCCTCTTCGGAGATGCACCTTTGGAGAATACCAGTTGTGCTTTTCTTATATAGCTCACCTTCGTGAACTTTGTAGGCTTTAGAGCGCCTGACTATGTGGCGGGCCTCATTTTGGTCATCGAGGAGTTCCTATCTTTTAAGGTAAGCAAGGAAGGGCTATGTCCAATGGGCTATGACAACAATGATTTCGTGAGCCGAGGGAGTTATGTCCATGTTTGAGTCTCTGGTGACATCTTGATTGAGGTCGACCGGAGGTGTGTTCGGATACGAACTCGTATCGCTGCTCGCGTCCTGCCATATTACTGATGGCTTAAACAACCTTTCCACAAATGTGTTTGGTGGGACGGGGTCACGTTTAGCTCCCATGCGTGCGAGTATGTCAGCGGCCTGGTTATTATCCCGGGCTACGTGATGGAATTCCTACCCCTCAAATCGAGTCGTTTCAATATAGCATTGCAATAAGCTGCCATTTTTTAATCCTTCGCACAAAAATCTCAATTAATTTGGGAGATGGCGAGGTTTGAGTCTCCGCGTACCTCGAGGCATTGTAGGCCCATGGATACAGCTAGTCGGAGACCATGCAATAGGGCCTCATATTCCGCCGCATTGTTCGAATCCAAACA
This sequence comes from Secale cereale, assembly GCA_902687465.1. Classification (NCBI taxonomy): domain Eukaryota; kingdom Viridiplantae; phylum Streptophyta; class Magnoliopsida; order Poales; family Poaceae; genus Secale; species Secale cereale. The sequence continues at coordinate 565,822,160 of LR738711.1, read as the reverse complement.
CATAATCTGTAGAATGTACTAATTACCCACAAGTGTAGGGGATCTATCGTAGTCCTTTCGAGAAGAAAGAGTGTCGAACCCAACGAGGAGCAGAAGGAATGATAGGCAGTTTTCAGTAAGGTATTTTCTGCAAGCACTGAAATTATCGGTAACAAATAGTTTTGTGATAAGGTAATTGGTAGCAAGTGACAAATAGTAAAATTAAATAAGGTGCAGCAAGATGGCCCAATCCTTTTTGTAGCAAAGGACAAGCCTGGATAGGAAAACGCTCCCGAGGACATATGGGAATTATCGTGTCATGCCCAAGATGCAATTCTATCCCGATGACGTGACACACTCATGATTGGGGCACAACCGTATTTCGGGGGCTTAGCAAGATGGATATCATTACATCGTACCATTACATAAATACATGGGGATACAACAATACATACAAGTCACGTGAATACAACAACATCAATAAAGGGCATCCGACTACGGATGCAAAGATGAAAAGAAGAACGACATCCATCTGCTATCCCAGGATGCCGACCAGGAACCTAACCCAAAACTGATGAAGCACAAGAAGAAAGAACTCCAAGCACAAGTACATCGCTCTCACGTCAAGTCATCGGAAACCTCCACCTGCAACTGTTGTTGTAGAATCTGTGAGCCACGAGGACTCAGCAATCCCATAACCATGGGTATCAAGACTAGCAAAGCTTAATGGTTGTGGAAAGGATAAGTGGTCAAGGTTGCAGCAGCAGCCAAGCATAATATTGTGGTTAACTTATGAGTTCAAGAATAAGATGAGCATCTACGCAAATGGTCGCAAACTAGTAATGATCGCTAAAGATCCTGAACTACCTACGAGTCAAGCATAACCCCACCGTTTTCTCTTCTCAAAGTGAAAAGAGACGGTCACGGCTTCTCACGCGGTTCATGTGTTTTATTTTGGATCCTCTGTCAAGTTTTCTACAACCGGACACAAACAAATTCCAATCTGCCACATAACCACGGGCACAACTTTCGAAAGATCATAACCCTGCAGGGGTGTCCCAACTTAGCCCATCACAAGCTCTCACGATCAGCAGAGATAATAATAATATTACCCCTTATCTTAGGGAAGGCCCGATCAGACTCGGAATTCCCGGTGCACAAGACATTTTGACAATGGTAAAACAAGTCCAGCAAGACCTCTCGGCGTGCCGACACCCTGATAGTAGATGCGCGTATCTCGTCTCAGGCCACGACCGGATTGACAAGCTACGGGAGCCAGATACCTCGAGTTTGCCCGTGGTGGCCCCGCAGGTTGCCCGTTTGGGACCAACACCATCAGCAGTGGCCCCCCTGTTATGTAGAAAAGAATCCTCGAGCACGCGACCCCCTATGGAATTTAATTAATTAATTAAGTTGTCATTATAAGGCAAATTAAAACCAATGTTGGGCCTTGCTGGAGGAGTTTTATTCAAAGACAAACTGTCAAGGGGTCCCCATATACCCAACCATGTTAGGAACGCAAAATCAAGGAACATAACGCCGGTTTATCGGCTCCTAAGGTGGCATGAGTGGAACAAAACACCGAGCAAAGGGCCAAGCCTTCCACCCATTGCCAAGTATATATGTGTGTTAATAATAATAATAGATATTGTGATATACCAACAACAAGTTCCAACATGGAGTAATCTTCATCTTCACCTGCAACTAACAACGCTATAAGAGGGGCTGAGCAAATGGGTAACATAGCCAAACAACGGTTTTGCTGGGAAGGTGAGAAAGGTTAGACGTTTCATGGCAACAAGGAGAGGCTGACAACAAAAGATAGGTAGCACGACATATAGCGATAACATCGAGACATCTAGCATAGCAATGGTAGTAAATGTATCCAAGGTGATGGTCATCTTGCCTGAGATCCCACAAGGAAGAAGAAAGAGTCCAGGAAGAAGATGAAGAAGAAGCCTCGAAGATGAATCCAAGTGTAGATGAACGAATCCTCACGATCGCAACGGAAAAGAACTAGCGAGAAGAAAGCACACAACATGGTAAACACACCACTCAAGAACATGACAAGATGCTCAACCAAGTATGATGCAAGACAAGTCTATATAATGCAATTCATGGCAAGGGATGAAGCACACAATAACAACACAACCAACAAGTTTAAATGAGGCCGGAATCAACATATATCCATTTCGGTAAGTCCTCATATGCACATTTGGAAAATGGTCCAGAACTGAAAAAACCTTTAGTTAAAGTTGTTAAATAGCAGGTTAACATGCACCATGATGATCTACTCGAAATTCTAGTCAAGTTACATATCAAGTTTGTTTAATTCGGAGCTACGACCTAGAAGATATGAGCAAAACAAGACAAGCATGTCATCGGTGCAATATGCAGCCAAACATCAAGCAAACACACTCCAAATTGGTAAACAACATGATATTATGCTTTTACATGCAAAATCACACAAGTTTTATATAGGACACGCTCAGAACGGAGCAATGGTTCAACACATACACATGAAACAAGATATAACAACAAGCCGTCCAAAAACAGCAACATATCAACTTTGGAGCAAGGTATAAATATGCTACAGCACCCAAACATGATACCAAAAGGCATGGATGTTAAATAGACATGATACTTAACAAGCATCAACTTAGAGCACACCCAAAAACTTGCTGGAACACAATTGAAGAAGCATGGCAAGTTGCAATAAGTTTATCCAGACTTAGCCAAAACCTGGGAAGGCAAAAACATCATCATGATGCTGCCTTCGAAGGCACAAAACAACAAGCATATCAACTCTACCAAGTATATAAAGATCATGGACATGTAATAGACATAGTGTACATCAAACAACTCCATTGGAACAACTCCATAGGAGGCATGGATCAATAACAACAAGCTTCACCAAATTGATCATGCTGATAAAAATCTGACAGGTACATTTATAGCAACTTGAGAGCAAGAAATAAATAAGCTAAAGCAGGCCATATATGCAAACAAGGGCATGGATGGATATAGCATAACATGGACAACAATATATGACCATTTGACATAGTAAAACATGCATGGATTTGGGTGAGGCATCAAGCAAACATGGCATCGGGTTTAACAGTTTCAGACCTGGCAGTTTTCAACAAGTCTCAGGAAACAACAACAACGAGTAGGCCACTTTGCAAGCTCGTTGCAAACACCTCAAGTCATATAATGAAAAATGGATTGCACCACAGCAAATATGGCATGATTGTGCTTCTAAAACATATAGACATGTGGCATAAAAGACAAACACACCAATAGCTATGAGCAAGACAAAACAACATCTCATAACAAGTTTCAGCACTTATCAGCCACATGCACTTTTGCAACAGAGATTAACATGGCAAGATGGCAGCTAACATGAATGCTATAGCAACCATCATGTAGAGCACTTCACAATGAACATTTTGACATATCATATGCTCCATTTGGACCAACATGCACAAATTTATCATCGCCACAAGCATGCAACAAAATTACAGTTACCATCAGTTTTAAACATATAGCACTCTTGCAACGATGATTAGGGCATCAACATGAACTCAATCAAGCATGCCACAGTCGAACAATATGAAGAGCATATCACAACGAACATTTGGACATATTATATGCCCCATTTGGATCACCACACAAAAAGTTACATCAACTCAAAGTATGCAACAAAATGTATGAATTTCACAGACTTGGCCATTTTTTAAAACTTAGAAAAAATAGAGAGGGCGTAGTATAGCTATAGTATGCACGGACGGGGCTTAGGCAGGCTCACCCATTGGCTCGGCCCAGTTGAAGAGGAAGAAGCAGCGGGACGGCGCTGGGCGTCGCTCGGCCTCGGCTCGTGGGCCTGGCTGGACCTCGCGGCCCACGAGGCTGGGCGCTGGAGCGGTCATCGTCCTCGAGCAGGAGGCCGATCGAGGCCACGGCGAGGGCCACGGCGGCCGGCGAAGGAACGGCGAGGGCGGCGCCGGCGGCTGAGGGAGGAAGGCGAGGGATGTCAGATCTGGCCGGATCTGGCCCCGGGGTCCCACCTCCGGCGACGTAGGGGCTTCAGGTCGAGGCGGAGGCGAGGAGCTCCGGTCGGCGGCGCTGGTTCGTGGTGTCGGGGTGCTCGCCGGCGGTGGCTCGGGGTCCAGCAGGAGGCGGCGGGACCGACCGGTGCGGGCTCCGGTGAGCTGCTGCGTTGGGGCGACATGCATGCGTGGCGGCGTGGCGGAGCCGGCGCGCGGGTCGCGGCGGCGGACGGCTCGGGTCCCGGATGGGCTCGAGCGGGCCCGATCCGGGCGCTGCGGGCCTGGCGCGGTGGGAGGAGAGAGGTGGTGAGGTGGCGGCGCGGGGTTGGAGGAGAGCGGCGGCGGGGCGATGTAGCGGCTCGCTATAGGCCGGGGTGAGGTGGCTGGCTGGACATGTCCGGGGCGGATGGACATGTCCGGCTGCGCGAGGTGGAAGAAGGCTAGGGTTGCACCGCGAATTAAGGGGGAGGGGTTGTTTATATAGGCATAGGGAGCTAGGAGTGTCGAAATGAGGAGCGGTTTTCGGCCACGCGATCACGATCCAATGACCGAGAGCTTGGAGGTGGTTGGGATGGGCTAGCGGGCTGTTGTGAAGGGGTGCTCGGCCAAAAGAGAAAAGGCTTCCGGTGGTTAACACGGATAATCGTTGGGCTATCAAACGAACTCCGAATGCGACGAAACTTGACAGGCGGACTACCTATGCTATAATAAGACCACACGCCAAGTTTCACCCCATTCCGAGAACATTTTTCGGCCACTCATAAAATAAATATCCGGAGGTGCCGCGGGCACGTGCAAGTGTGTCTGGGCACAGAACGGACAATGGGAAGGACAGGCGGACTCGGGCGGATGCAAGTTTTGAAAAAAAACATGAAGATGCAATGCACATGATGACATTACAAGATGCAACACGCAAGCAGATGACATGGCAACGACAACGAATAACTCGCTGACACCTGGCGCATCGGTTTCGGGGTGTCACAACACTCCCCTACTAACAAGAGATCTCGTCCCGAGATCTTAGGAACGAGACGAAAGGGAAAAAAGGAAGAAGGTGAAACCAAAGAACCTTTAGAGGTTGAGCCGCCTGAAAAAAGAAGAGAACGGAGGTGAACGAGGTAGAGAGCTCCGTTACAAAAGAGGAACAAGGAACACACGAGAACAAAGAGGTTGAAGGATATGAAGCACAAGTTGAAGGAACAAGAATGAATTCGAAACCACTCCGGCTAAAAGAGATAGAAAAGTAATTTGAACAAAGGAATTTGGGGAGCACTCCGGCTGAAAATGGAAGGAATAGAACGAGAAGTTGACAAGATGAACAATACAATGACTCCAGAAGAAATAAAGAATGGAATGAGACGGAAGAAGAACAACATCTTCTAGCACAAAAGAATTTGAAAACAAACTTGCGAAGACGGAACGAACGGAGTTGTTGAAAAATCGACACGAAAAGAATAAGCTTGTTGTGGACTTATTTAAACATCTCAAAACTTAAGGTGAATGATGCCGCAACCAAAAGATTTAATAGATGAGAATGAGGAAAGAATGAAAAACTCCGTTTCAAAATAATAAGGAGAATTATTTACACTCAAGAGGCAAGAATAAGAATGCTTGAGCTGCTCCAGAAGAATTTGATGAACACTTGAAGGAAGATTTTAATCACGATGAACCAACATGAAGAACTCCGGTAACAAAAGGATGGCATTGAACTCCGGAAAGAAAATAATAAAACACTTGGGAATTAGAATTTATTCATCAAGAATAAACTCCGAAGGAAGGAATAAACCAACTTGATGAAAATGAATAAGAATTACGTTATGATTCTCCTTCATCAATTAAATTGATGAGAAATGATGGATTTGCATATTACTTATTCTCGTTGAAAAAGATTAAAAATGGATGTAACGTGAACTTGCCAAAATCTTCCCGAAACATCGGTAGGATTGGAATGAACGAATGAATTGATATCATAGCAGCGGAAAAGAATTGTTGAGCGAATCACCGTAAAGAATTAAAGCCGAGTGAAGAAAAAGGAACGAACCACCGGGAAGAAATTGAAACGAGTGATGAAAAAGAACAAACCATCGTAAAGAATTGAAATTGAGTGAATATGATGAATCACCGGGAAGAATAAAGCACTCGAGGGAATTTAGGTACAAGAGAATGACGAGATTGCGAACTAACTAAAGAATACTTGAACGAAGCACCGAAAGAATATTGAGACGAACGAAGAGGCATCAATGAAGAATATTTGGAGGAACGAAGTTGAAAACTGAGAACGAAGAAAACTTCTGAAATGAAGGCCTTCGGAGGAACACAATGAAAATAATTCATGAAATACTCCGGATGGTTAGGAAAAGAATTTATGATGAATGGAATAGCTCGAGAGGACAACATTAAGCTAGAAGCACGAATCTCCGAGAGAACAGACAATATTCAGAGGAAAACGCTTCTTCGGTCTTCAAATGACGACGAGAAACACAACCAAAATTGTTGAGATACTCCGGAAAGAAAAAGAGGAAGGTTCAAGCAACGTTGAAAAGAATTATAAGCGATCTTGGAGAAGGCATAAGACTAATGGAATCCATACTTACGTCATACTTCAAAAGAATTTGAGAATACCCCGGAATTAACTAGAAGAGTCAGGTAAGATCCTGGGATTAAACCTGTGGGTTATGAGCCCACTGAAGAGAAAACACCTTTGAAAGGATTATTTGAATGAGAAATGATGCACCTGAACAATTGAAACACTCAAATGAGGTGACAACCTTGAATTAATTGAAATACAGACGAATCTCTTGAGATGTCTTTAGAACTCTGGAACAATTAAATGTTGAGAGGCGAACGAACAAGAGGAAAACACTTGAACCGAGGGAAAAGAGTATGATGAACACCGAATCCTTTAATTGAATCCACCGGAAAAGAAGAAAAGGTGAAGAATATCGAACGAGAGGAGAGTTCACCAGTTGAAATAACTGAGGAAAGGATGCAAAGACTTCACACAAGTAGAAGGAATACAAGATTAAGGACTCCGGTCCGAGAAGGAAAAGGGTGGACGGGTGGGAAAAAGAAAGTCCACTTTGGACGGGGAGAACACCGTTGGTTGAAAAGAACTGAGGGTTGAACTTGCAAAGAAGAAGAGGGTCGAATCCACTTGACGAGACTTGCACCAGATGAAAAGAACAGACGACGCAACGAACGAAACTAACTGCGTGATCCTAAAAAAATTTGAAGGGGAAGAGGAGTAATTCAGAACAACTACGTCAAGATTCCTTACCAAAGCGATGAAGGGGCTGAGTAGTAAAAAGAATTCCTACTCTCCGATATAACTAGACTCCAAAATAGTTTTCTTCTAGTCTCGACAACGGCCAAACTACGATCAATCAAGGGAGATCGTATGGTCGGTCGAGGCTCTGATACCCACTTGTCATGCCCAAGATGTAATTCTATCCCGATCACGTGACACACTCGTGATTGGGGCACAACCGTATTTCGAGCGCTTAGCAAGATGGATATCATTACATCGTAGCATTACATAAATACATGGGGATACAACAATACATACAAGTCACATGAATACAACAACATCAATACAAGGAATTCGACTACGGATGCAAACATGAAAAGCAGAACGACATCCATCTGCTATCCTAAGCTGCCGACCAGGAACCTAACCCAAGACTGACGAAGCAGAAGAAGAAAGAACTCCAATCACAAGTACATCGCTCTCACGTCAAGTCATCAAAAACCTGCACATGCAACTGTTGTTGTAGAATATGTGAGCCACGAGGACTCGGTAATCCCATAACCATGGGTATCAAGACTGGCAAAGCTTAATGGATGTGAAAAGGATAAGTGGTGAAGGTTGCAGCAACGGCTAAGCATAATATGGTGGCTAACTTACGAGTACAAGAATAAGATGAGCATCTACGCAAACGGTCGCAAACTAGTAATGATCGCTAAAGATCCTAAACTACCTACGAGTCAAACATAACCCCACCGTGTTCTCTTCTCAAAGTGAAAAGAGACGGTCACGGTTACTCACGCGGTTCATGTGTTTTATTTCAGATCCTCTGTCATGTTTTCTACAACCGGACATTAACAAATTCCAATCTGCCACATAACCGGGGGCACGGCTTTCGAAAGATCATAACCCTGCAGGGGTGTCCCAACTTAGCCCATCACAAGCTCTTAGCACAGATAATAATAATATTACCCCTTATCTTAGGGAAGGCCCGATCAGACTCGGAATTCCCGGTGCACAAGACATTTTGACAATGGTAAAACAAGTCCAGCAAGACCTCCAGGCGTGCCGACACCCTGATAGTAGCCGCGCGTATCTCGTCTCAGGCCACGACCGGATGGGACAAGCTACGGGAGCCAGATACCTCGAGTTTCCCCATGGCGGCCCCGTAGGTTGCCTGTTTGGGACCAACACCATCAGCACTGC
>LR738711.1:565727292-565813286 GCA_902687465.1 Secale cereale | reverse complement strand
TATATATATATATATATGAGTGTGTGTGTGTGTGTGTGTGTGTTAATAATATTAGTAGTTATTGTGATATACCAACAACAAGTTCCAACATGGAGCAATCTTCATCTTCACCTGCAACTAACAACGCTATAAGAGGGGCTGAGCAAGCGGGTAACATAGCCAAACAACGGTTTTTCTGGGAATGTGTCAAAGGTTAGAGGTTTCATGGCAACAAGGAGAGGCTGACAACAAAAGATAGGTAGCACGACATATAGCGATAGCATCGAGACATCTAGCATAGCAATGGTAGTAAAGATATCCAAGGTGATGGTCATCTTGCCTGAGATACCGCAAGGAAGAAGAACGAGTCCATGAAGAAGACGAAGAAGAAGCCTCGAAGATGAATCCAAGTGTAGACGAACGAATCCTCACGATCGCAACAGAAAAGAACTAGCGAGAAGAAAGCACACAACATGGTAAACACACCACTCAAGAACATGACAAGATGCTCAACCAAGTATGATGCAAGACAAGTCTATATGATGCAATTCATGGCAAGGGATGAAGCACACAATAACAACACAACCAACAAGTTTAAATGAGGCCGGAATCAACATATATCCATTCTGGTAAGTCCTCATATGCACATTTCTGAAATGGTCCAGATCTGAACAAACCTTAAGTTAAAGTTTTTAAGCAGCAGGTTAACATGCACCATGATGATTTACTCGAAATTCTAGTCAAGTTACATATCAAGTTTGTTTAATTCGGAGCTACGGCCTAGAAGATATGAGTAAAACAAGACAAGCATGTCATCGGTGCAAGATGCACCCAAACATCAAGCAAACACACTCCAAATAGGTAAACAACATGATATTATGCTTCTACATGCAAAATCACACAAGTTTCATATAGGACACGCACAAAACGGAGCAACGGTTCAACACATACACATGAAACAAGATATAACAACAAGCTTTCCAAAAATAGCAACATAGCAACTTTGGAGCAAGGTATAAATATGCTACAGCACCCAAACATGATAACAAAAGGCATGGATGTTAAATAGAAATGATACTTAACAGGCATGAACTTAGAGCATAACCAAAAACTTGATGGAACACAATTAAAGAAGCATGGCAAGTTGTAATAAGTTTATCCAGACTTAGCCAAAATCTGGGAAGGCAAAAATATCATCACGATGCTGCCTTCGGAGGAACAAAACAACAAGCATATCAACTCTACCAAGTATATAAAGATCATGGACATGTAATAGACATAGCATACATCAAACAACTCCATTGGAACAACTCCATAGGAGGCATGGAGCAATAACAACAAGCTTCACCAAATTGATCATGCTGATACAAATCTGACAGGTACATTTATAGCAACTTGAGAGCAAGAAATAAATAAGCTACAGCAGGCCATATATGCAAACAAGGGCATGGATGGATATAGCATAACATGGACAACAATATATGACCATTTGACATAGTAAAACATGCATGGATTTGAGTGAGGCATCAAGCAAACATGGCATCAGGTTTAACAGTTTCAGACTTAGTAGTTTTCAACAAGTCTCAGGAAACAACAACAGCGAGTAGGCCACTTTGCAAGCTCGTTGCAAACACCTCAAGGCATATCATGAAAAATGGATTGCACCTCAGCAAAGATGGCATGATTGTGCTTCTAAAACATATAGACATGTGGCATAAAAGACAAACACACCAATAGCTATGAGCAAGACAAAACAACATCTCATAACAAGTTTCAGCACTTATCAGCCACATGCACTTTTGCAACAGAGATTAACATGGCCAGATGGCATCTAACATGAATGCTACACCAACCATCATGTAGAGCACTTCACAATGAACATTTTGACATATCATATGCTCCATTTGGACTAACATGCACAAAGTTATCATCACCACAAGCATGCAACAAAATTACAGTTACCGGCAGTTTTAAACATATAGCACTCTTGCAACGATGATTAGGGCATCAACATGAACTCAAACAAGCATGCGACAGTGGAACAATATGAAGAGCATGTCACAACGAACATTTGGACATATTATATGCTCCATTTGGATCACCACACAAAAAGTTACATCAACTCAAAGTATGCAACAAAATGTATGAATTTCATAGACTTAGCCATTTTTTAAAACTCCGAAAAAAACAGAGAGGGCACAGTATAGCTATAGTACGCACGGGTGGGCTTAGGCTGGCTCACCCATTGGGCTCGGCGCAGTAGAAGAGGAAGAAGCAGCGGGTCGGCGCTGGGTGTCGCTGGGCCTCAGCTCGTGGGCCTGGCTGGACCCCGCAGCCCACGAGGCCAGGCGCTGGAGCGGTCATCGTCCTCGAGCAGGAGGCCGATCGAGGCCACGGCGAGGGCCGCTGCGGCCGGCGAAGGAACGGCGAGGGCGGCGCCGGCGGCTGAGGGATGAAGGCGAGGGAGGTCGGATCTGGCCCCGGGGTCCCATCTCCGGCGACGTAGGGGCTCGAAGTCGAGGCGGAGGCGAGGAGCTCCGGGCGGCGGCGCTGGTTCGTGGTGTCGAGGTGCTTGCCGGTGGTGGCTCGGGGTCTGGCAGGAGGCGGCGGGACCGGCCGGCACGGCCTCCGACGAGCTGCTGCATCGGGGTGGTGTGCACGCGTGGCGGCGGGGCGAAGCCGGCGCGCGGGTCGCGGCGGCGGGCGGCTCGGGTCCCGGATGGGCTTGGGCGGGCCCGATCCGGGAGCTGCGGGCCTAGCGCGGTGGGAGGAGAGAGGTGGTGAGGTGGCGGCGCGAATTACGGGGGAGGGGATGTTTATATGGGCATAGGGAGCTAGGATCGTCCAAATGAGGAGCGGTTTTGGGCCACGCGATCACGATCCAATGACTGAGAGCATGGAGGTGGTTGGGATTGGCTAGCGGGCTGTTGTGAGGGGGTGCTGGGCCAAAAGAGAAAAGTCTTCCAGCGGTTAACACGGTTAACTGTTGGGCTATCAAACGAACTCCGAACGCGACGAAACTTGACAAGCAGACTACCTATGCTATAATAAGACCACACGCCAAGTTTCACCCCATTCCGAGAACATTTTCTGGCTACTCATAAAATAAATATCTGGAGGTGCCGCGCCTACGTGCAAGTGTGTCTAGGAACAGAACGGACAACGGGAAGGACGGGCGGACTCAGACGGATGCATGTTTTGAAAAAACATGATGATGCAATGCACATGATGACATTACAAGATGCAACAGGCAAGCAGATGACATGGCAACGACAATGAATAACTGGCTGACAACTAGCGCATCGGTCTCGGGGTGTCACAACACTCCCCTACTAACAAGAGATCTCGTCCCGAGATCTTAGGAACGAGACGGAAGAGAAAAAAGGAAGAAGGTGAAACCAAAGAACCTTTAGAGGTTGAGCCACTTGAAAAAAGTAGAGAACGGAGGTGAACGAGGTAGAGAGCTCCGTTGCAAAAGAGGAACAAGGAACACACGAGAACCAAGAGGTTGAAGGATATGAAGCACGAGTTGAAGGAACAAGAATGAATTCAAAACCACTCCGGCCAAAAGAGATAGAAAAGTAATTTGAACGAAGGAATTTGGGCAGCACTCCGGCTGAAAATGGAAGGAATAGAACAAGAAGTTGACAAGATGAACAATACAATGCTTCCGGAAGAAATAAAGAATGGAATGAGAAGGGAGAAGAACAACATCTTCTAGCACAAAAGAATTTGAAAACATCCTTGCGAAGACGGAACGAACGGAGTTGTTGAAAAATCGACACGAAAAGAATAAGCTTGTTGTGGACTTATTTAAACATCTCAAAACTTGAGGTGAATGATGCCGCAACCAAAAGATTGAATAAATGAGAATGAGGAAAGAATGCATAACTCCGTTTCAAAAGAATAAGGAGAATTATTTGCACTCAAGAGGCAAGAATAAGAATACTTGAGCTGCTCCAGAAGAATTTGATGAACACTTGAAGGAAGATTTTAATCACGATGAACCACCATGAAGAACTCCGGTAACAAAAGGATGTTGTTGGATGAAAAAGAATAAGAATGAAGCCTTGCGATGATTAGACGGGGTTCCGACGAGATGGCCGAGAACACATTGAACTCCGGAAGGAAAAGAATAAAACACTTGGGAATTAGAATTTATTCATCAAGAATAAACTCCAAAGGACGGAATAAATCAACTTGATGAAAATGAATAAGAATTATATGCTTCTCCTTCATCAATTTAATTGATGAGAAATAATGGATTTGCATATTACTTATTGTCGTTGAAAAGGATTAAAAATGTATGTATCGCGAACTTGCGAAAATCTTCCCGAAACACCGGTAGGATTGGAATGAACGAATGAATTGATATGATAGCACCGGAAAAGAACTGTTGAGCAAATCAACGTAAAGAATTAAAGCTGAGTGAAGAAAAAGGAACAAACTACCAGGAAGAAACTGAAACGAGTGATGAAAAAGAACAAACCACCGTAAAGAATTGCAATTGAGTGAATACGATGAATCGCCGGGAAGAATAAAGCACTCGAGGGAATTTAGGTACAAGAGAACGACGAGATCGCGAATTGACTAAAGAATACTTGAACGAAGCACCGGAAGAATATGGAGACGAACGAAGAGGCATCAATGAAGAATATCTGGAGGACGAAGTTGAAAAGAACGAAGAAATCTTCTGAAATGAAGGCCTTCGGAGGACACAATGAAAAGATTTCATGAAATACTCCGGATGGTTAGGAAAAGAATTTATGATGAATGGAATAGCTCGAGAGGACAACATTAAGCTAGAAGCACGAATCTCCAAGAGAACGAACAATATTCAGAGGAAAACGCTTCTTTGGTCTTCAAATGACGACGAGAAACACAACCAAAACTGTTGACATACTCCGGAAAGAAAAAAAGGTTCAAGCAATGTTGAAATGAATTATAAGCGATCTTGGAGAAGGCATAAGACTGATGGAATCCATACATACGCCATACTTCAATAGAATTTGAGAATACCCCGGAATTAACTAGAAGAGTCAGGTAAGATCCTGGGAATAAACATGTGGGTTATGAGCTTACCGAAGAGAAAACACCATTGAAAAGATTATTTGAATGAGAAATGATGCACCGGAACAATTGAGACACTCAAATGAGGTGACAACCTCTAATTAATTGAAATACAGACGAATCTCTTTAGATGTCTTTAGAACTCTGGAACAATTAAATGTTAAGAGGCGAACGAACAAGAGGAAACACTTGAACCGGAAAACAAGAAAAGGTGAAGAATATCGAACGAGAGGAGAGTTCACCAGTTGAAATAACTGAGGAAAGGATGCAAAGACTTCACACAAGTAGAAGGAATACTAGATTAAGGACTCCGGTCCGAGAAGGAAAAGGGTGGGCGGGTGGGAAAAAGAAAGTCCACTTCGGACGGGGAAAACACAGTTGGTTGAAAAGAACTGAGGGTTGAACTTGCAAAGAGGAAGAGGGTCGAATCCACTTGACGAGAGATGCACCAGATGAAAAGAAAAGACGACACAACGAACGAAACTAACGGCGTGATCCTAAAAAAAATTGAAGGGGAAGAGGAGTAATTCAAAACACCTACGTCAAGATTCCTTACGAGAGCGACGAAGGGGCTGAGGAGTAAAAAGAATTCCTACTCTCCGATATAACTAGACTCCAAAATAGTTTTCTTCTAGACTCGACAACGGCCAAACTACGATCAATCAAGGGGGCTCCTAAGGTCGGTCGACGCTCTGATACCAACTTGTCATGCCCAAGATGCGATTCTATCCCGATCACGTGACACACTCGTGATTGGGGCACAACCGTATTTCGGGCGCTTAGCAAGATGGATATCATTACATCGTACCATTACATAAATACATGGGGATGCAACAATACATACAAGTCACATGAATACAACAACATCAATACAAGGCATCCGACTACGGATGCAAACATTAAAAGCGGAACGACATCCATCAGCTATCACAGGCTGCCGACCAGGAACCTAACCCAAGACTGGCGAAGCAGAAGAAGAAAGAACTCGAATCACAAGTACATCGCTCTCACGTCAAGTCATCGGAAACCTGCACCTACAACTGTTGTTGTAGAATCTGTGAGCCACGGGGACTCAACAATCCCATAACCATGGGTATCAAGACTAGCAAATCTTAATGGGTGTGGAAAGGATAAGTGGTGAAGATTGCAACATCGGCTAAGCATAATATGGTGGCTTACTTACGATTACAAGAATAAGATGAGCATCTACGCAAACGGTCGCAAACTAGTAATGATCGCTAAAGATCCTGAACTACCTACGAGTGAAACATAACCCCACAGTGTTCTCTTCTCAAAGTGAAAAGTGACGGTCACGGTTACTCACGCGGTTCGTGTGCTTTATTTCGGATCCTCTGTCAAGTTTTCTACAACCGGACATTAAAAAATTCCAATCTGTCACATAACTGCGGGCACGGCTTTCGAAAGATCATAACCCTGCAGGGGTGTCCCAACTTAGCCCATCACAAGCTCTCACTATCAGCAGAGATAATAATAATATTACCCCTTATCTTAGGGAAGGCCCGATCAGACTCGGAATTCCCGGTGCACAAGACATTTCGACAATGGTAAAACAAGTCTAGCAAGACCTCCCGGCGTGCCGACACCCTGATAGTAGCCGCGCGTATCTTGTCTCAGGCCATGACCGGATGGGACAAGCTACGGGAGCCAGATACCACAAGTTTCCCCGTGGCGGCCCCGCAGGTTGCCCGTTTGGGACCAACACCATCAGCATCGTCCCCCCTGTTATGTAGAAAAGAAACATCGGGGACGCGACCCCCTATGCAGTTTAATTAATTAATTAAGTAGTTATTAAGAGGCAAATTAAAACCAATCTTGGGCCTTGCTGGAGGAGTTTTATTCAAAGACGAACTGTCAAGGGGTCCCCATATACCCAACCGCGTAAGTAACGCAAAATCAAGGAACATAACACCGGTTTATCGGCTCCTAAGGTGGCATGAGTGGAACAAAACACCGAGCAAAAGGCCAAGCCTTCCACCCATTGCCAAGTATATAAGTGTGTTAATGATAATAGTAGATATTGTGATATACCAACAACAAGTTCCAACATGGAGCAATCTTCATCTTCATCTGCAACTAACAACGCTATAAGAGAGGCTGAGCAAGCTGGTAACATAGCCAAACAATGGTTTTGCTGGGAAGGTGTCAATGGTTCGAGGTTTCATGGCAACAAGGAGAGGCTGACAACAAAATATAGGTAGCGCGACATATAGCGATAGCATCGAGACATCTAGCATTGAAATGGTAGTAAAGGTATCCAAGGTGATGGTCATCTTGCCTGAGATCCCGCAAGGTGTCAATGGTTAGAGGTTTCATCAAGCCTTCCACCCGTTGCCAAGTATATATGTGTGTTAATAATAATAGGGCCATTTGCATTTCAGCCCCTAACTCGAACCACCCACTCACATTTACCCCTAATAAAATCATGTGCTCAAATTTGCTCCTCTTTCGTTAAGTGTGGTTATAGAAATGCCCTTCCGTACATTTTCCGACCAGTCAAAGGCCTGTGACCGTTAGATTTTTTCTATACGCGCACTTAATGGTCAAACGCCTTTGACTAGACGGAAAATGTACGAAAGGGCATTTTTGTAAGCGCACTTAACGGAAGAGGGGCAAATTTGAGCACACGGTTTTTTAGGGGTAAATCTGAGAGTGGGTGCAAATTAGGGGCATAAATGTAAATTTCCCATAATAATAGTAGATATCGTGATATACCAACAACAAGTTCCAACATGGAGCAATCTTCGTCTTCACCTGCAACTAACAACGCTACAAGAGGGGCTAAGCAAGCGGGTAACATAGCCAAACAACGGTTTTGCTGGGAAGATTTCAAAGGTTAGAGGTTTCATGGCAACAAGGAGAGGCTGTCAACAAAAGATAGGTAGCGCGACATATAGTGATAGTATCGAGACATCTACCATATCAATGGTAGTAAAGGTATCCAAGGTGATGGTCATCTTGCCTAAGATACCTCGAGGAAGAAGAACGAGTCCATGAAGAAGACGAAGAAGAAGCCTCGAAGACGAATCCAAGTGTAGACGAACGAATCCTCACGATCGCAACGGAAAAGAACTAGCGAGAAGAAAGCACACAACATGGTAAACACACCACTCAAGAACATGACAAGATGCTCAACCAAGTATGATGCAAGACAAGTATATATGATGCAATTCATGGCAAGGGATGAAGCACACAAGAACAACACAACCAACAAGTTTAAATGAGGCCGGCATCAACATATATCCATTCTGGTACGTCCTCATATGCACATTTCGAAAATGGTCCAGATATGAACAAACCTTAAGTTAAAGTTGTTAAACAGCAGGTTAAGATGCACCATGATGATCTACTCGAAATTCTAGTCAAGTTACACATCAAGTTTGTTTAATTCTGAGCTACGGCCTAGAAGATATGAGTAAAACAAGACAAGCATGTCACCGGTGCAAGATGCACCCAAACATCAAGCAAACACACTCCAAATAGGTAAACAACCTGATATTATGCTTCTACATGCAAAATCACACAAGTTTCATATAGGACACGCTCAAAATGGAGCAACGGTTCAACACATACACATGAAATAAGATATAACAACCAGTTGTCCAAAAACAGCAACATAGCAACTTTGGATCAAGGTATAAATATGCTACAGCACCTAAACATGATAACAAAAGGCATGGATGTGAAATAGACATGATACTTAATAAGCACGAACATAGAGCACACCCAAAAACTTGCTGGAACACAATTAAACAAGCATGGCAAGTTGCAATAAGTTTATCCAGACTTAGCCAAAATCTGCGAAGGCAAAAACATCATCACGATGCATACATCAAACAACTCCATTGGAACAACTCCATAGGAGGCATGGAGCAATAACAACAAGCTTCACCAAATTGATCATGCTGATAAAAATCTGACAGGTACATTTATAGCAACTTGAGAGCAAGAAATAAATAAGCTACAGTAGGCCATATATGCAAACAAGGGCATGGATGGATATAGCATAACATGGACAACAAGATATGACCATTTGACATAGTAAAACATGCATGGATTTGGCGGTGGGAGGAGAGAGGTGGTGAGGTGGCGGCGCGGGGTTGGAGGAGAGCGGCGGCGGGGCGACCTGACGGCTCGCTATTGGCCGGGGTGAGGTGGCTGGCTGGCCGTGTCCGGCGGCGCGAGGTGGAAGAAGGATAGGGTTGCACTGCGAATTACGGGGGAGGGGCTATTTATATAGGCATAGGGATCTAGGAGTGTCCAAATGAGGAGCGGTTTTCGGCCACGCGATCACGATCCAACGACTGAGAGCATGGAGGTGGTTGGGATGGGCTAGCGGGCTGTTCTAAAGGGGTGCTGGGCCAAAAGAGAAAAGGCTTCCGGCGGTTAACACGGTTAACCGTTGGGCTATCAAACGAACTCTGAATGTGACGAAACTTGACATGCGGACTACCTATGCTATAATAAGTCCACACGCCAAGTTTCACCCCATTCCGAGAACATTTTCCGGCCACTCATAAAATAAATATCCAGAGGTGCCACGGGCACATGCAAGTGTGTCTGGGCTCAGTACGGACAACGGGAAGGACGGGCGGACTCTGATGGATGCAAGTTTTGAAAAAACATGATGATGCAATGCACATGATGACATTACAAGATGCAACACGCAAGCAGATGATATGGCAATGACAACGAATAACTGGCTGACACCTGGCGCATCGGTCTCGGGGTGTCACATATCGTCAAGCTAGTTTTCATCACGATCATCTGATTTGCGTTCGGTACTTTGATAATTTGGTATGTGGGTGGACCGGTGTTTGGGTGCTGTCCTTACTTGGACAAGCCTCCCACTTATGATTAACCTCTAATGCAAGCATCCGCAACTACAAAAAGAAGTATTAAGGTAAACCTAACCATAGCATGAAACAAGTGGATCGAAATCAGTCCCTTACGATCAACGCATAAACTAGGGTTTAAGCTTCTGTCACTCTAGCAACCCATTATCTACTTATTACTTCCCAATGCCTTCCTCTAGGCCAAAACAATGGTGAAGTGTCATGTAGTCTACGTTCACATGACACAACTAGAGGAGAGACAACATACATCTCATCAAAATATCGAACGAATACAAAATTCACATAACTACTTACAGCAAGACTTCTCCCATGTCCTTAGGAAAAAAAAGTAACTACTCACACGACATAATATTATTCATGATCAGAGGGGTATTAATATGCATAATGGATCTGAACATATGATCTTCCACCAGGTAAACCAACTAGCATCAACTACAAGGAGTGATCAACAGTACTAGCAACCCACATGTACCAGTCTGAGGTTTGGATACAAAGATTGGATACAAGAGATGAACTAGGGTTTGAGAGGAGATGGTGCTAGTGAAGATGTTGATGAAGACAAACCTTCCCAAGATGGGAGAGTTGTTGGTGATGACGACGGTGACGATTTCCCCCTCCCGGAGGGAATTATCCCTGCTAGAACAGCTCTGCCGGAGCCCTAGATTGGTTTCCGCCAAGGTTCCGCCTCGAGACGGCGGTGTCTAGTCCAGAAAGCCTCCTTCTGATTTTTTTTCCAGGTCAAAACACCTCATATAGGAGAAGATGGACATCGGGGGGCCATCAGGTGGCCCACGAGACAGGGGTCGCGCCCAGAGAGGGGGGGCGCGCCCCCACCCTCGTGGACAGGTGGTGGCCCCCCCGATGAATCTCTTTCGCCAGATATTTTTTATATTTTCTGAAACGATGTCCCGTGGAGTTTTGGAGCTTTTTGAGATGTACAGAATAGGTTTCAAGTGTTTGCTCCTTTTCCAGCCTAGAATTCCAGCTGTCGGCATTCTCCCTTTTCATGTAAACCTTGTAAAATAAGAGAGAAAAGGCATAAGTATTGTGACATAAAGTGTAATAACAGCCCATAGTGCAATAAATATCAACATAAAAGCATGATGCAAAATGGACGTATCAACTCCCCCAAGCTTAGACCTCGCTTGTCCTCAAGCGAAAGCCGATATGAAAAAATATGTCCAGATGTTTAGAGATAGAGGTGTCGATGAAAATAAAATACGGACATGAGGGCATCATGATCATTCTCATAACATCGACACATATATATTGTCATATGATTCTTATGCTAAAGTAACAATTCATTCACAATGTCAAGCATGAATCAGAAACTTCATTGAAAACCAACAAACTATGATCTCAGTCATTGAAGCAATTGCAATTTATTGTAACATCGGAAAGAGTCACATAAGAGCTTTTCAGCAAGCCTACATACTCAACTATCATATAGTCTTTCACAATTGTTCACACTCACGCAATACTTATGGGTATGGAGTTTTAATCGGACATAGAGAAAGATAGGGGCTTATGGTATTGCCTCCCAACCTTTTACCTCAAGGGTAATGTCAACAGTAATAGACCATGATAACTTACATCCAAGTGGGTATATATGTCAGGACCTTTCCAACACAACGTGCTTGCCAAAGGATAAAATGTAAAAAGGAAAGGTGATTTTCACCTTGACTCTTATAAGGCAAGAATAATAGATAGGCCCTTCATAGAGGGAAGCAGAGGTTGTCATGTGCTTTTATGGTTGGATGCACAAAGTCTTAGCGCAAAAGAACGTCACTTTATATTGCCACTTGTGATAAGGACATTTATTATGCAGTCCGCCGCTTTTATTACTTCCATATCACAAGATCGTATAAAGCTTATTTCCTCCACACTAATAAATTATACATATTTTAGAGAGTTTGCAACATGATAACTTACTTGAAGGATCTTACTCAGTCCATAGGTAGGTATGGTGGACTCTCATGGCAAAACTGGGTTTAAGGATGTATGGAAGCACAAGTAGTATCTCTACTTGGTGCAAGGAATTTTGGCTAGCATGAGGGGGAAAAGCAAGCTCAACATGTTGGATGATCCATGACAATATACTTTATTTAGAATATAAGAAAACATAACCCATTATGTTGTCTCCCTTGTCCAACATCAACTCTTTAGCATGTCATATTTTAATGAGTGCTCACAATTATAAAAGATGTCCAAGATAGTATATTTGTATGTGCAACCTCTCTTTCTTTATTACTTCCTGTTAATTGCAACGATGACCAAAACTATGTTTGTCAACTCTCAACAACTTTTATTCATCATACTCTTATATGTGAAGTCATTACTTCCCATAAGATCAATATGATCTCTTTGATACTTTTTATATTTTCTTTTATTCTATCATGACCAAAGTGAGGGAATCAAGCCCTTGGCTCAACTCTAATATTTATTATATAGCTCACGGACTCGATTACAAAGGTAAAGATCATAAGGCAAAAGCTCACAACTAGATCATGCTAAATTTATTATACTAGATCAAGATACTACCAAAAGGATCGAACTAAGAAAAACGGTAAAGATAGGAGTGTGATGGTGATACGATATCGGGGCACCTCCCCCAAGCTTGGCAGTTGCCAAGGGGAGTGCCCATACCCATATGATTATGTCTCCTTCTTTGAAGTTGGTGATGATGGAGTTGAAAGCAGTGATGCCCGGTCATCATACATCGAGCGTAGGAGATCCTCCCGCTTGCGGATAATACCTTAGAATGCGGCGATATGCTCCTTCAGCAAAATATTTTCACTTGTGAGATACTTGTTTTGTATTTGAGCTAACTCAATCATCTTGAAAGCTTCAATCTCAATTGAAGTAAAAAGGTTTGGAAGGGGTTGATGGACGTGTTCTTCTCCCGTTGCCGGAGCCTGATCCACCACAGCCTTCTTGATCATATTCTCCTTGTTGATCTCCTCGTGTCTTCCCTCTTCAGATCTATCTTCATTAGCCAAGCATCGTTGCCCTCATTGTTGGAGGAGGAGGATGACATGATGTCTGGCCTTGTCAACCCTTGCAGAAAATAGCTCGAAACAAGAACAGAGGATTTTTGCATGATACGGTGGTCAAGACCTTCGGGAGAATATATAATGAATATTTACCGACCAAAAGGAGTAACATACAAGAAATCGGAGTCCGGGAGGCACACGAGGTGCCCACGAGGTAGGGGGCATGCCTAGGGGAAGGGGGTGCGCCCTCCACCCTCGTGGATGCCTCGTGTCTCTTCCGGACTGCCACTTATTTTACTATTTTTCTAAATATTTCAAAATGGAGAAAAATTGCCTCTAGAATTGTTTTGGAGTCGGTTTACTTACCGTACCAAATACCTCTTCCTTTTCGTGGTCCGAATCGTTCTGGAAAGTGTCCCTTATGTATTCCTCCGGGGTTACGGTTTCAATAACATTGGTTTCAACATTTATAGGATTACTTGAGATATAATGTTTGATTCTTTGACCGTTCGCCACCTTCGGATTTGTGCATTCAAAGTTGTTGATTTTTATGGCATCGGAACGATAGACCTCCTCGATAACGTAAGGGCCTTCCCATTTTGAGAGAAGCTTTCCTGCAAAAAATCTTAAACTAGAGTTGTATAGCAAGACATAATCACCTACGTTAAACTCGCGCTTTTGTATCCTTTTGTCACGCCATCTTTTAACTTTTTCTTTAAACAGCTTGGCATTCTCATAGGCATGGGTTCTCCATTCTTCCAGAGAGCTAATGTCAAAGAACCTCTTCTCACCGACAAGTTTGAAATCATAATTGAGCAATTTAATAGCCAAATATGCCTTATGTTCTAGCTCGAGAGGTAAGTGACATGCTTTTCCATAAACCATCTTATATGGAGACATACCCATAGGATTTCTATATGCGGTTCTATAGGCCCATAATGCATCATCAAGTTTCTTGGACCAATTATTTCTAGACATATTAACTGTCTTTTGCAAAATTAATTTTAGCTCTCTATTACTTAGTTCTACCTGACCACTAGTCTGTGGGTCATAAGGGGATGCAATTCTATGATTAACATCATACTTTGCAAGCATATTACGGAAAGCACCATGAATAAAGTGTGAACCACCATCAGTCATTAACTATCTAGGGACTCCAAACCTCGGGAACATAACTTCTTTAAGCATCTTAGTAGAAGTGTTGTGATCAGCACTACTCGTTGGAATAGCTTCTACCCACTTAGTAACGTAATCAATAGCAACAAAAATATGTGTATACCCATTAGAGGAAGGAAACGACCCCCTATAATCACAGCCCCAAACATCAAACGGTTCAATAACAAGTGAATAATTCATAGGCATTTCTTGACGTCTACTAATATTACCAATCCTTTGACATTCATCGCAAGATAAGACAAACTTACGGGCATCCTTGCAGAGAGTAGGCCAATAAAAACCAGATTGTAATACCTTATGCGTAGTTCTATCTCCAGCATGGTGTCCACCATACACTTCGGAGTGGCACCTGTGTAGGATCCGTTCCTGTTCATGCTCAGGTACACAACGTCTAATAATACCATCTACTCCTTCTTTATAAAGATGTGGGTCATCCCAGAAGTAATGTCTCAAATCATAGAAGAACTTTTTCTTTTGCTGGTATGTGAAGCTAGGAGGTATAAACTTAACAACAATGTAATTAGCATAATCAGCATACCATGGAGCAGTACAAGAAGTATTTATGACATCTAATTGTTCATCAGGAAAGCTATCATCAATAGGTTGTGGGTCATCAAGTATATTCTCTAGCCTAGACAAGTTGTCTGCAACGGGGTTCTCAGCTCCCTTTCTATCAATAATATGCAAATCAAATTCTTGCAGCAAGAGAACCCATTTAATAAGTCTAGGTTTAGCATCTTTCTTTTCCATAAGGTATTTGATTGCAGCATGATCAGTGTGAATACTTACTTTAGAATCAACAATATAAGGTCTAAACTTATCACAAGCAAATACAACTGCTAAAATATCTTTCTCAGTAGTAGCATAATTTCTTTGAGCACTGTTTAGAGTTTTACTAGCATATTGAATAACATTCAATTTATTATCAACTCTTTGTCCTAGAACAGCACCTACAGAATAATCACTAGCATCGCACATAATCTCAAAGGGTAAATTCCAGTCAGGAGGCTGGACAATAGGTGCAGAGATCAATGCTTTCTTAAGTATTTCAAATGCTTCTAGGCAATCATCATCAAAGACAAAAGGAACATCTTTTTGTAAGAGATTAGTCAGAGGCCTGGAGATTTTGGAGAAGTCCTTAATGAACCTCCTATAAAACCCGTCATGACCAAGGAAACTTCATATTCCTTTGATGTCCTTGGGACACAACATCTTTTCAATAGCATCAACTTTGGCTTTGTCAACTTCAATACCTCTTTCAGAAATTTTATGTCCCAAGACAATGCCTTCATTAACCATAAAGTGGCACTTCTCCCAATTCAAGACAAGATTAGTGTCTTCACATCACTGCAAAACTTGATCAAGGTTGCTCAAGCAATCATCAAAAGAAGTTCCATAAATAGAAAAATCATCCATGAAAACCTCAACAATCTTTTCAAAAAAATCAGAGAATATAGCCATCATGCATCTTTGAAAGGTAGCAGGTGCATTACATAAACCAAAAGGCATACGTCTATAAGCAAAGGTACCGAAAGGACAAGTAAAAGTGGTCTTTTCTTGATCCCCTTTTGACACAGGTATTTGAGAGAAACCAGAATAGACATCTAGAAAGCAAAAATGAGTGTGTTTGGATAACCTTTCTAGCATTTGATCTATAAAACACAAAGGGTAATGATCTTTCTTAGCTTTATTTACTTTGCGGAAATCAATTACCATCCTATAACCTGTAACAATTCTTTGTGGGATCAATTCATCTTTATCATTAGGAACAACAGTCATACCTCCCTTCTTAGGAACACAATGGACATGACTTACTCACTGGCTATCAGCAACGGTAAAAATAATACCTGCCTCTAGAAGCTTTAGTATTTCCTTCCTTAACACTTCTTTCATCTTAGGATTTAATCGTCGTTGATGATCAATAACCGGTTTAGCGTCCTCTTCCAATTTTATCTTGTGTTGGCATAAAGTGGGACTAATGCCCTTAAGCTCATCCAGAGTACATCCAATAGCAGCACGGTGCTTCTTCAGAGTTTTCAATAATTTTTCTTCTTCCTGCTGTGAGAGGTTAGCACTGATGATAATAGGATATATCTTCTTTTCATCAAGATAAACATACTTAAGATTATCAGGTAAAGGTTTAAGTTCAAACACGGTATCACCCTTGGGTGGAGGAGGATCCCCTAGGATTTCAACAGGCAAGTTGTTTTTCAATACGGGTCCCTGCTTAAAGAAGATTTCATCTATTTCCCTTCTCTCATTCATATACATATCATTTTCATGGTCTAGTAGATATTGTTCTAAAGGGTTGTTAGGAGGCACAACAATAGAAGCAAGACCAATAATTTCATCCTTACTAGGTAATTCTTTATAATGCGGTTGTCTACGAAATTTAGCAAAGTTAAAATCATGAGACATATCCCCTAAACCAACAGTAACAATATCTTTCATGCAGTCTATCATAGCATTAACAGTATTCAAGAAGGGTCTACCAAATATAATGGGACAAAAATCATCTTGTGGGGAACCAAGAACAAGAAAATCAGCAGGGTATTTAACTTTCCCACACAAGACTTCAACATCTCTAACAATCCCAATTCATAAAATAGTATCTCTACTGGCAAGTTT
This sequence comes from Secale cereale, assembly GCA_902687465.1. Taxonomy (NCBI): domain Eukaryota; kingdom Viridiplantae; phylum Streptophyta; class Magnoliopsida; order Poales; family Poaceae; genus Secale; species Secale cereale. Next base: position 565,796,566 of record LR738711.1, on the reverse strand, counting down.
AATAGTGACATCAATACCTTCTAGCTCAACAGGTGCAATATCACGCATAATTTCATCATATAAGTATATAGGTATTACACTCGCACTAGCACCTACGTCACATAAACCATGATAGCAGTGATCTCCTATTTTGATGGAAATAACAGGCAAGCCTACAACAAGTCTATGGTTATTCCTAGCATCGGGTTTGGCTATTCTAGCAGCTTCCTCTTGGAGGTAAATAACATGTCCATCTAAATTTTCAACCAAGAGATCCTTAACCATAGCAACACTAGGTTCAACTTTAAGTTGCTCAGAGGGTGTAGGTGTTCTAGTACTTCTCTTACGAACCACAGTTGAAGCTTTAGCATGATCCTTTATTCTAACAGGGAAAGGTTGTTTCTCAATATAAGCAGTACGAACAATAGGATCAACATTATAAGTGATAGTCTTTTCTTCAACTTTAGCAGGTTCAACTACCTTTACTTCAATGGGAGGATGGTACTTAAAACCACTTATCCTTGGGAAGATCAACATGAGTAGCAAATGATTCACCGAAAGAAGCTATTATCTCAGAGTCAAGTCCATATTTAGTGCTAAACTTACGGAAAACATCGGTATCCATAAAAGCTTTAAAACAGTCAAACTTAGGGGTCATACCTGACTCCTTACGTTCATCGAGATCCCAATCTTCAGAGTTGCGTTTAATTCATTCCAATAAATCCCATTTGAATTCAATAGTCTTCATCATAAAAGAACGAGAACAAGAATTATCGAGCATGGTGCGATTATTGAGAGAAAGCCGAGCATAAAAATTTTGAATGATCATTTTTCTTGAGAGCTCATGATTGGGGCATGAATATAACATTGACTTAAGCCTCCCCCAAAATTGAGCGATGCTTGCACCTTCGCGAGGCCAAAAATTATAAATATAATTACGATCACGATGAACCTGATGCATAGGGTAGAACTCCTGATGAAATTGCGACTTCAGCCGATTATAGTTCCATGATCCATTATCATCGCATAGCCTAAACCATGTCAATGCATCTCCCTTCAAAGATAAAGGGAAGACCTTCTTTTTGATAACATCCTCGGACATACCTGGAAGCTTAAATAATACACAAACTTCATCCACATAGATTAGATGCAAATCGGGATGCAGTGTTCCGTCTCCTGTAAAAGGATTATCTAGTAGTTTCTCTATCATGCCCGAAGGAATTTTAAAGCAAACATTTTCAGTAGGTGCAGTAGATTGAGGAGCAACTATTTGATCCTCTGGGCGGGGTGAAGATACCCCAAACAAGCCTCTCCAAGGATGATGAGCCATAGTAACAAGTGACAGTAAATTTCAGCACACTATATAAAATTTTCCTTACCAAATTCCACTTACCAAAGGTGCTTCACTCCGCAGTAATGGCGCCAGAAAAGAGTCTTGATTACCCACAAGTGTAGGGGATCTATCATAGTCCCTTCGATAAGTAAGAGTGTTGAACCCAACGAGGAGCAGAAGGAAATGATAGGCAGTTTTTGTAAGGTATTTTCTGCAAGCACTGAAATTACCGGTAACAGATAGTTTTGTGATAAGGTAATTGGTAGCAAGTGACAAATAGTAAAAGTAAATATGGTGCAGCAAAATGGCCCAATCCTTTTTGTAGCTAAGGACAAGCCTGTAGAAACTCTTATATAAAGGAAAACGCTCCCGAGGACATATGGGAATTATCGTCAAGCTAGTTTTCATCACGATCATGTGACTCGCATTCGATACTTTGATAATTTGGTATGTGGGTGGACCGATGCTTGCGTGATGTCCTTACTTGGACAAGCCTCCCACTTATGATTAACCTCTAATGCAAGCATCCGCAACTACAAAAGAAGTATTAATGTAAACCTAACCATAGCATGAAACAAGTGGATCCAAATCAGTCCCTTACGAAGCAACGCATAAACTAGGGTTTAAGCTTCTGTCACTCTAGCAACCCATCATCTACTTATTACTTCCCAATGCCTTCCTCTAGGCCCAAACAATGGTGAAGTGTCATGTAGTCGACTTTCACATGACACCACTAGAGGAGAGACAACATACATCTCATCAAAATATCGAACGAATACCAAATTCACATCATTGCCTAATTATAAAGGACGGATGATTTCATGGTTCTCCATAAGTCACCCCTTTATATCCGTTGATTTTGTGCTATAATATAAACATTGATGGCTGAGATTCGAAACAGTTTGGTGCCTTTTCTTCCTTATTATTATGTGCTCTCACATCTTGTACGCAGCTATGGGCTGGCTCCTTCACGCTGCGTTAATGGGCCGCAACAATGGGCATAAAAAGGGGTTCCTATCACTTACGGTATTTTCCTAAAGAAAACATGTTTGAGTCTGTGTAATTCGTATACGGGGAAATCAATCGAGACCCTAAAAAAAGGAAATCAATCGACTCTCAGACTCTCGAAAAAACTCACTAAAAAACAAAGAAACCAATCCTTCGGTACGTCTCCATCTCGATCAGGACATAGAATCGAACAGTTAGAAAAGGACTCGGAGTAGGACCTTCTCTAGCCCCTCAATAAGGGGGGAAATCGTGGAAGCAGCAGATGAGCCAGTGGACGAGGGGGAAAAGATTCATTGGGCCAACCCTTCGCGAGAGTCTAGAGAAAGCACACCAACGTCTGCCATTGCTTCCATGGAGGAAGATTCGTGCCGAGGCCCACGACGACAAAGCCACACCATCACATGGTCACGTACTCTCCTACATGGTGCAATCTCGCATGGAGGAAGAGTTGCGTCGAGGCCGAGGAAGCACGTTGGAAGTCCTTAGTCTTCCTCTCGATCAAGATCGAGATCAATCAGGGTGTTGCCCTAAGTCGTCTTCATGCGAACAACGCAACTTCTTTGATCTCTCACGATGTGTATGTCCGTTGCCCTCCTAACGTCCTCCTCAGCTCGATCGGCTCCAGCAATAGATCGCATGTTGCAACCTTTACCGCCTCCATGTGTCTTTGTAGTTGAGCATCGAAGCTCTCTCCTCTAGGTCTCACATGGCTAGATGGAGAAGTTGGGGATCCGTTTGATCTACAAGATTTAGTTGTCTTGATTGATGCGTCATCACCCCAAAGTGAATTAGGTAACCAATCTTTCTCATGGTTGAGGATGCAGCGGAGGAGGTGTTACCTGGTGCCATCAGTTTGAAGCGGATCAGGATTGTTTCAAACTTCGAGTTCACCTGTCGCTGGAGCAGCACTACTGCCTACAGGTGTGAGGTCTGTTGAGGCACTAATTACTTTTGTTAGTTTTTGTACGAGTCATCGTTTCTTGAACCTTCCACCTACAGAGTTAACAGGCCACAACAACAGCCTCTGTGTCACTACTCACCAAATGCCAGTGCATCGTCCGTGTTTGGTCTATAATTATATACGTGCTAAACCAGCCTAAGAGTATGATTCTGCATGTGCTTTTGTAAAGGGTAGTGCTTCTCTTGAATTTGTTGATTTTTGTGGTACATGGCTCCTAGGAAGGCGACTCCATCCTTTTTTAGGGCATGAGTTCATGAATGTGTAGTGTATATGACAGTCTGATGCTTGCCTGCATATATGTATACATGGCCTATGTGAACTAATATATTTTCCTTTCAATCTTTTGTATGGGGGAATCAGTATCATGTTGTCATTATTTTTAGCCTAATAAGAGACAAAATAATTAACTATTAAAAACACTATTAAATTTGGTACTAATCTAAATAAAATAAATATAAAAAATATCTAAGTACACCCACAAGTATAAGCATGCCACATACATGTATATGCTTTGTAGATAGAAAGTGGCTATGAATCGCTATCTAATGCTGACAAAAATATCTAACTGAAAATTCCATCATTTATAAAAAAGGGTGGAAACCGTAGCCCGACAAACATTAATGAAAGAAGATAATAGCAGAAATGAAATTAATAATTTCCCTTCATGTTGGGTGCCTAAATATCATATAGTGTGTCCTTTATATCATATAGTCTGCATATACATTTTGTTTTGCAGCCAATCATATGAACCAGCTAAATATAGTAATCTCCACCCATATGTGTGGCGGTAAATTAATTACATTCACAAGTATGTACTGAATATTGCTGCCAGCTTGCAATTCTATTTTTCAATTTTTATGGACCCTAGGCTTATCTGGTAGGTTTGTGTGAGCCTTGTGTTTAATATAATAGCTCAACTTACCAAGACACGTCTCAAAACAAAAAGTGAACCAAGATAAGTGTCGTTAAGGCAACCAGATTAACAAGCCAAGGATAAAGCTATGATTTCCATTAACAATGTTCATTTTGTGTAGTTTTCTTAATGTAATACCATAAAAATATCCTTGAGATTACTACTTACCAGCATGTTTGTTGGTCTTTGTGAAAACATGTTGGCCCCTTAATAATGAAAGGATCCATTATGATATATCAGTTTGTGTTGATCACTGTGAGTTAATTTTATAGCGCATTGTAATTAGCATGTTTCTGTGTGTATATACTGATATTATACATGGGATGCCATAATATCACCCTTATTTTTGTTTCACTATGTGTATTACATACCAGTGATAGCATTATATTTGGGGACAACAAATTCTATCAAGATGATGTACATACCTATCAAGGTTAAACACACAGTTTTATCCTGTTCATGTTTCTAACCTCGGCACCTTCACGCATGCCCAATTATGAAGCAATATTAGCCTCTCCACCTCTTGGGCTCAACTTCTCCACGATCTCTATAGGCATGCAGCCATCCCAAATATATCTCCCTCGTGTAATCATGGCATGTAAGCAAGTGCATATCAGTTTCTTTATCTATGTTGTGTTTTTCCTCTCTGACATGGTTGCACCAGTTAGCCTATCAAAACATCATCTAAACGAAGTATTTAATTTCCAGTAATATAGTGCTCATGGTGCTCCCCTCAAACCTACACATTGGTTTTTGGAACTTGCTTTGCCCCCTGTAGTGTATGAGACGATCCGTGTACGAAGTGTAATGAGACATGGGTGGCATACACAATCGTTACACGTCGATAGAATTACATGTCCGTGCAGGAGGAGGTTATAAAAGAGATATACTAGGCCGTGATGACCAAGCTCATTGCCTTGGTATTGATCATGTTCATAGTGAAATAGGTGGACAACATAACTACCATCAAAGCCATTGGCGAAAAGGTGAAGCGGCAACAAGGAGGAGTCGCTAGGAGCATGCTAAGTTTTGTTTTTCATGTTAGGTTTTGTTTCTCCCGTTGCAACGCACGGGCATATTTGCTAGTGACTACTTATAGCAAGACTTCTCCCATGTCCTCAGGAACGAAAGTAACTACTCACAAGACATAATATTGTTCATGATCAGAGGGGTATTAATATGCATAATGGATCTGAACATATGATCTTACACCAAGTAAACCAACTAGCATCAACTACAAGGAGAAATCAACAATACTAGCAACCCACAGGTACCAATCTGAGGTTTGGATACAAAGATTGGATACAAGAGATGAACTAGGGTTTGAGAGGAGATGATGTTGGTGAAGATGTTGATGAAGATAACCCTCCCCAAGATGGGAGAGTTGTTGGTGATGATGGCGGTGACGATTTCCCCCTCCCGGAGGGAAGTATCCCAGGCAGAACAGCTCTGCCGTAGCCCTAGATTGGTTTCCGACAAGGTTCCGCCTCGAGACGGCGGCGTCTGGTCCCGAAAGCCTCCTTCTGAATTTTTCCATGTCAAAACACCTCATATAGGAGAAGATGGGCATCAGGGGGCCATCGGGGGGCCCACGAGGCAGGGGTGCGCCCAGAGAGGGGGGCGCGCCCCCACCCTCGTGGACAGGTGGTGGCCACTCTGATGAATCTCTTTCACCAGATATTTTTTCTATTTTCTGAAACGATGCCCCGTGGAGTTTCGGAGCTTTTTGAGATGTGCAGAATATGTTTCCAGTGTTTGCTCCTTTTCCAGCCCAGAATCCAATTGCCGGCATTCTCCCTCGTCATGTAAACCATGTAAAATAAGAGAGAAAAGGCATAAGTATTGTGACATAAAGTGTAATAACAGCCCATAGTGCAATAAATATCAACATAAAAGCATGATGCAAAATAGACGTATCACGTACTGAACTGTATCCCCAGTTGGAGATATCAATATGACGCCGGACCCCAGTTGGGCTTGCATTTTGGAACCGTCGAAGTACATTGTCTAGTGGGAATATGCGCCGTACTCTTTAGGGAGTTTGGCTTCGGTCCATTCTATGACAAAGTCGGCCAACACCTGGGATTTAATAGTCCGACGTGGCTTGTAGGATATTTCGAATGGTAAGAGCTCAATGGCCCATTTGGCTATCCGCCCCGTGGCGTCTTTATTGTTGATAATATCGTTGAGTGGTACCTCAGATTCCACTGTGATCGAACACTCTTGAAAGTAGTGTCGGAGTTTCCGAGATGACATGAAGACCGCATAGGCAATTTTTTAATAGTGTGGGTACCGTGATTTGCACAGTGTTAGAACCTCGGATACATAGTATATGGGTTTTTGAATGGGGAATTTATGTCCCTATTTGGCTCGTCCGACGACAAGCACGGCACTCACTACCTAGTGAGTGGCTGATATGTACAGCAACATTGGTTAGCCAACACCAGGGACGGCTAGGATTGGGTTGCTTGCTAGGTAGAGATTTTATTTCTTCCAATCCAACTGTGGCCGCTTTGGTCCATTCGAAATTGTCAGTGCGTCGTAGCAATCTGTAAAGTGGCAATGCTTTTTCTCCTAATCCGGAGATGAAGCGGCTTAAAGCCGCTATGTAGCCTGCTAGTTTTTGCACTTGCTTGAGATGGGTTGGTATTTTGAGTTCTGATAAGGCCTGGATTTTGGCTGGGTTAGCTTCGATACCTCTATGGGATACGATGAACCCTAATAGCTTTCCAACTAGAACGCCGAAGACACGTTTTTCTGGATTGAGCCTTATGTCATATTCTCGGAGGTTGGCAAACGTAAGCCGGAGATCATCCACCAAAGTCTTGACATGTTTGGTCTGTACGACTACGTCATCAACATATGCCTCCACTATTTTGCCAATTTGCTTTTCTAAGCATGTTTGAATCATGAGTTGATATGTGGCGCCAGCATTTTTGAGTCCAAAGGACATAGTGTTGAAACAAAAAGGATAGTACGGGGTGATAAATGACGTTGCATCCTGATTGGATTCTTTCATCTTTATCTGATGGTATTCGAAATAAGCATCAAGGAAGCACATCAAGTCATGTCCGGCCGTTGCATCGATAATTTGGTCAATGTGGGGCAAAGGAAAGGGATCCTTTGGGCAAGCACTATTCAGGTCTATGAAATCGACATAGAGGCACCATGATTTATCCTTCTTCGGTACCATGACTAAGTTAGCTAGCCAATCCGAGTGTTTAATTTCTTTGATGAATTCGGCTTCTAATAGCTCGGCTAGCTCTTCTCCCATTGCTTTTCTTTTGGGTTCGGATAACCATCGCAGTGACTGCTTGACCGGTTTGAATCCTTTGATAATGTTGAGGTTGTGTTCGGCCAACCTGCGTGGAATTCGCGGCATATTTGAAGGGTGCCAGGCGAATATATCCCAATTTTCGTGAAGGAAGGCGCATAGCGCGCTGTCTACCGCTGGATCCAGTTGTGCCCCGATGGATGCCATTTTATTTGGGTCCGTTGGGTGCACTTGGAATTTGATGATCTCATCTCCTAGTTTGAAGGAGGTAGACTTCAATCTTTTGGCGAGGATTACATCATCCTTATCTACCTTTGATCGTAGGGTAGTTAATTCTTCGGCCGCGAGGGCTTCGGATAATGCCTCTAAGGCTAAGGATGCCGTTTTGTTTTCGGCACGGAGTGCTCTATCCGGATCACTTATTAATGTGATCACCCCATTGGGCCATGGCATTTTAAGCTTCATGTAGCCGTAATGGGGTATAGCTTGAGAGCGTGAGAAAGCGTCCCGTTCTAGAAGGGCGTGGTATCCGTTGTGAAAGGGAAAAATGTGGAAGAGTAGTTCCTCCGATCTGTAGTTGTCGAGTGTGCCAAACACTACATCAAGCTTAATGCTTTCGGAACACCGGGCTTCGCGGCTTGGTATAATTCCTCTAAAGTTTGTGCTTGTTTGCTCAATGCAGGATTTCTCGACCTGCATTTTTGCAAGCGTTTCCTCCCATATGAGGTTTGGACCGCTTCCTCCGTCCATAAGTACTTCAGTGAGGCGGAAGCCATCTACTATTGGGGCTAGTACAAGAGCTACTGATGCTCGGATCGGCCGGACTCGAGGTGCGTCTTCGGCAGAAAAACTAATTTTTGTGTCACTCCATGGGCTTGCAGAGCTAATTTGGTAAACGTCGGCAAGTTCACGATTTGCTCTCTTGTGACGGTTATTTTGAGGAGAACGTCTCAAAGACAGTGAAGACATCGATGTCTTTCTCCCTTGGTACGGTGGTGGCAAAAATTGTCGTACTGCTTTTTGCTACCTGCCAGAGTACCCAACATGCTCTAAGGCAATGGTTAGGGACGTTGTCTGAGGTTGCATGTATTTGGCAAGGTGTATCGAGCAGTTCGTCCAGTACAGACCTATTCCTTAAAGAAGGCTTGTTCTTCTTGCCAATAGGCATGTTATCGGATGACCTGCTAGGGTATGTCCGTTTAGCCTTGATAATGTACTGTCCGGATATGGATTGTTCTCTAGAGGTGTATTCTGGGCTTTCCAGGTATTTTCCATTGCGCAGTACTTCCGTACAAGCTGCGATAATTCTGTGAAACTCAGAACACGATGTCGGTTGAGGGCTTTCAAGACTCCCTCGTCCGTGCAATTGCGGTGAAATAGGGAAACCGCTTTGTCATCGCAGCAGTCCCTAATCTTGTTTTAACAAGTAGGAATCTGGCCCATAAGTGGTTGACCGTTTCCTCGGGCTGCTGCTGTGTGTTCACGAGATCAACTATGTCCGGGATTCCGGATTTACTTGGAGAGCTTTTCCCAGGGTGGGTGGGTATTGGAAATTTCGAACCCCGACCCAAAGAGCTATTCAGGGTTTTAACAACCTCTGGTGGTGACAATCCAGATTCGATGGGATCTAATCGCCCTTCGGGTCCAGTGTCAGTCCCAGAGCTCAAAGGACATAGTGTGTCTCCTAACCGGGATGTGTTCGGCTCAATAGGTTCGGAGAGCCGGACTGTTGCGGTCTCCGACTAGAGAGGAGAAGTCTCTATCGCTCCATCCTCAACCGCTGCTACCAGATGAGTGATCGGAGAAGGGTCGATCTCATCGTGGCCGGGTTTAAGTCCGCTCTGATCTCCTAGCGATGAAAGCCTTAGGGAGGCGATGCAATCCAGCAGCTCGTTTATGGGCAAGAGTTCTGCCAAGGTCGCGTTATCGGAGTGGCCAGAATCGGCATATAGGTGATCCTCGACGGCCGTAGGGAGTGCAGCCGGCCCAAAGGCCATGCGGGCGCATACAGCGAACCCGCCAAGCTGGAGAACCTGGCTGATAGCCAAGTTGTTTATGAGGGTGATCCCGTCATTGATGACGAGACGCATCATCGATCAATCATTATGAGTGCACAGCGGAGCTCTCAATGAAAGCACCATTGTCGGTGTCAAAACCGGCAGATCTCGGGCAGGGGGGCCCAAGCTGTGCGTTTAGAGGATCGATGGTAACAGGAGGCTGGGGACACGATGTTTACCCAGGTTCAGACCCTCTCGATCGAGGTAATACCCTACTTCCTACAATATTAGTATGGATGAATATGAATACAAGAGTTGATCTACCTCGAGATCGTAATGGCTAAAACCCTAAGTCTAGCCTATAAGGATATTGTGATGATGATCCCCTCTACAGACTAAACCCCATGGCTTATATACACGCCAGAGGGGACCTAGGGTGACAAGGGTGACTTGGGGAGGAGGTAATTGATACATCCGGACTATACACTTGCCTTTCTACGTACATAAGAGTCCTGACCGAATACAGAGGAGGGTCTTGTTCTTCTTCTTTGTGCGGCCCATTAGTGCGGCCCAGCTTCAACGACCCAGCTGACTGAGGACCCCTAAATACAGGACTCCCTCATACACACACGCTTTTTAGAATGGAGTTAACATATTTTTGCTGGACCGGAGCGGACTAGTTCTTTGGCCACTTGAATCTGCTTATTATCAGTAGGAATTGGGTTTCTCTGTGCTGGAGAAGTATCTATGAACACTGGAGTTGGTTTACTATGTACTGGCGTTTCGATCTTTTGCAAAGACCTTCTTTGTAACCCTTCAGATTTAACATAGACGTCTTCCCCTTGCATGCCTTATATAGAAGAATGGTGATTCAGTTATAAAACATGCTATGGCAGAGAGATGGAATAGGTACTGATGAATATAAAGGCATAACATATTGACATGTATTCCCTCCGTCCGAAAATAAATGGATGTGTCTAGGCGTATTTCAGTCCTAGATACATCCATTTTTATCCATTTTTCTGACATGTAATTCAGACAGAGGGGGTATGATGTAAGATTTGGGGATACGACATGACAACAGATTAAAAAGCACTAGTTGAATGCAAAACTGTGTGATAGCAGAATACATACAGAAAAACACTAAGGCAACATATGCTTGTATGATTGGTAATCTAAGATGGCATTGCAACAGACCATTAGAACAACACTTCAATGTAAAAAAACATGGTATGGTAGATAGATGAAGTACATACTGATGAAAGACAATGCATAATATATTCAGAAGCATGATGTCCAAACTAAGCAGATGGCATTGCAACAGAGTAGAATGACAATACTTGAATTTGAAAACATGTTATCATGAATGGAATAGGTACTGAAAATAGGAAGGCATGACATATTTAGACTATTCAAAGTGGGAGTAACTTTAGTAGTAACATCGATTCCAACTCAACAAATTTGCTTATGTGGAAGTGAGTTAATGAGGAGAGAGGTAGTTTGAGTAACTTAGATAGTTATTGTAACATCACATGTCCCAATGCAATATGAGTCTATAACCTAATAAATGAAGCTTTCCATGACACCACACTTATGTTACTACCCACTATGAAAGTAGTAACATAGTCAAGGGATATGTGTATGTTACTAGTATATGTTACTCTCCATTGTTGCTAGTCTTACATTCACGATCAGCAGGCTAAGCACAGGGCATTGCAACAGAGTAGATGCACTCCAGGACATTATATGCATGGTGTACCCATATCACGGGCCAAGTTAGAGCAAGGACCTTGTGGGGTGAATAGGATTTGGCATCTTTCTGCAAGTCTTCTGAAGAACTGCCTTTACATGTTCCATCATATTGGGTATCACTGACGTCATGTTTGTTGGTTGTTACATTGCTCTATGAGGTTCTTGTGATATATTAGTGTGTGCAATTATATCTGACATGCATGGAAGACAACTAGTAGTTATATTTATCTAATGAGTGCCTGTAGGAGATGACATAAATAGTAGGACTGGGCTTAACTAGCAGCAACAGGTCTCAAAAACTAAAGGGATAACACAGATGAAAGCTATAGAATATGTATCGTTTGTACTCGAGATTAACTAGATGGCACACAAAAGTATTAAAGAACAACATAGGTAATACTACAAGTGGTATAATCACCAGCCTATGGGATAACATTGGCTGATGGATGATAACTATGGAACAGCGTTACCTAAAGAACAAGTCTCCGATCTGAACTATGGAACATCGTTAACTCCTGAACAAGACTCCTAAGAGATCAGCATGAATATACAGTGAAATGTGATAATCTATTTTCCATGCTTAGATGAATAACAAAGCCATAAATGTTGCACACAAGTAAGACAAGGGTACAACCTATCTGGCCGCCATCCCATAGGAGTGAGCATCATGTGCTGACTTGTCGATGGCCCTACAGTTGTTGTGGTAGTCACAGTAAGGCATGCACATTTGATGCAGGGAACTGTTCAGTGGGGACTATAGCTCCCTTCTGGTTTATGCTTCCATTGTTGGAGCAGCTGTGGTGAGAAGGAAGATGGTGTGGCTGAAGATGCAGAAAAGGCAAAATGTTAAGAATGACACATATCTCTGATCTGAAGAAATACCCTAAGAGATCAATAGTAAGGTACGAGAGTGGTCACACGTCTGTTGACTGAAAACTAAAATGGGCTCACATGATTTTATTTTATTTTGGTACTGTCCGATCTACGTCGGATGGCTTGATGGTCGTCTTATGCCTCCCGGTTGAGCCAGCGGCCACCAGTAGAGCGGCCTGCCTCCGCCGTCCCTGGCTATGAGAGCTCCAACCATACCCTACTCCCCGCCCGACCGCACTGCCATGGTTGCGCCGCCCCGGCTAATCCACAAAGACTCGCCGTCTTCCAGATATGGTGGCGGTAGTACCTTCAACCCACGCAACTCTAAGGTAGCCACATAAACGTTGCTTCCGTGGTGAACTTGCACCCCCGCACCCTTACATTAGACACCAGCCAACTGGCATCCTAGGGGCTCTGCCGCCTCGAGAGGTGCTGCTTCCCATTGGGAATCAATTGGCCAAGAATAAAATTTCAGATAACTGACACCTAAATAAAGTGATTTGAGATGAGTGCATGACATATCTTGCGGCTCGGTGAAGTAGGCATCTCCAGCTACCGAGTCGGTGAGGCCGAAGCGGTTCCGGTGGCCGCCGGCAGCAGGAAAGCAAATATGTCACGACGGTCGACGGCTATGGGGAAGCAGGTCGGGGCCCTGGACGCATCCGAAGTTGGAGCTGCTCCGGCGCCGTTCACAACGACGGGGGTGAATCGGCTCCGGTACGATTCACGCGGTCGTCATCGAGGTAGCTCCGGTAGCTTGGAGGAAGAGGCCCATGGCCCGGTGCACAACAGCGAACCGACAGCGTCTCCGGCATTGGGTAGGAGGGCGGCGGTGAATTTGGTGCAGTGGGGGCACCATGGAGGAGGGGCTGATGTTTCATGGCTGGGGAGAAGGGAGCTTCCAAGGAGAAGGTGATTTGGTGGCCACGATGTATGAATGGGGAATTCGGAGGGTGAACCATGTCTTACGGACATATTTGTCTAAAATGGTGGGGGGGTTACAGTTCTACCCCTGCCTTTAGGCTTCTGGGCTTGGGTCTTTGTACTGAGGGTTGGGGATAGTTGAGTAACTTTGCTTCTCCCAAATAGTGGGCGCGAGCGATTTCGGGCGAGGAGGGTGCGTTTCGAAATAGTGGGCGCGAGCAATTTTGGACGAGGAGGGCGTGTTTTGAAATAGTGGGCGCGACCGATTTCGAGCGAGGAGGACGTGTTTTGAAATTGTCGGCGCGAGCGATTTCGGCCGAGGAGAGGGTGTTTTGCCGCCCATGGTTTATGAATTATTCGGCACCTGTCATTTCGGACGAGGAGAAGCCGTGCTTGGATGAAGTTACGAACCTACCCTCGATGTACAATGGGCCAATTGATGCGTGTCCCCACATAGGCCAGTAATTTCGCATCTCCCATTTATTTTCTCGGGCGAATTGCATGGAACAGAGGGTGTTTAGCGGTTCGTTCAAATTTTGTTAGAACGAGCATCCACATATACCTTACCATGTCGATTCGAATCAAATTTTGACATATTAGCTTGCCGCTTCTTTTTTAGATGGTGAGATGATGCTCGGGACTAATCTGTTTTACATGCTTGTTGCTAACGAATTACTATATGACAAATAGTTGATCCACTCAAAACGGGAATCAAACCCAAAATGAAATATCCCGATTCAACAAAAAAGCTCGTTCACCAAGTCAAAATAGTGAACTAAATCCAAAATTAAACACCTCAATTGAGTAGAATGTTGTACAGTATTATAGTACTCCAAAAACATGTTGAAAGTCAAATTAATGAACTTGTTTGATATGCATATCTCCGTTCATGTGTGGATTGCGTACAACATGTTCTCCAATTCAAATATTTGTTGCATAAGCGCGGCCACCCCCTCTCCTGGGCTCGTGTTCTCTCTCTCGCCGACAATCTTCAATTCTATGGCGCGCACCCAAACACAAACCTTGTTGGTCCCTCTCCCTCTTTCTCTATCTCTCTGTGTGTGGGGGGGGGGTGGTCTTTCTAGTTCGCATGCACACTCCATGTATAGGTCTCTCTGGCACACTATGTATGGTTCTCTAGTCCAAGCTAAATATCTAGGTCACTCATCGTACGCACACAAATTCCTTGGCTCGTTGCCCGTAACTCTCTCACACACCACTTTGTCGTCTCGGAGCTCTTCCCTCTCTCTCTCTCTCTCTCGAACTCTCCATCTCCCTGGGTCACACATACACATGCATATCTCACTCGCACTTGATAGACCCATATAAAACTCTCCCTCTCTCCCTTGTTCTCTCTACATCTCACACGCACACACACACACAATCTCAAGCATAGCCAAGTATTATTGTCTCTCACTCAATTGTAGGCACACGCAGTCCCCCTATATGTATATGACTAATTCTTAGTCTCCGTCACAAACATGTGCGTTGTCTCTTTCCCTCACTTGGTCTATCTCGATTTCTCTTGGGGCATCTTTCTATCGCACACACACACCTCGTCCCTCTATCTCCCACCCATATAGTCCACTCACGATCTCGAGCGGATCTGTCTATCACACACACACACCCTCTCTCCCTCCCCATGCGTCCATCTTCTCCATGCGTCCATCTCGACCTTTGGTCCTTGTTGGACAGACCTCTATTAGACATGTGCTATAGGGGTGTCTCTCTCCGTTGCAAACAATCATGCACTAGCTATCTTCGTGTATCTCCTCACCTCGATTTTCTATCTCGGAGATGCATGCGTGATATGTTTGCACAAGAAACGAACACACACTCTCTCTGATTTATCGTTTGTTGTTCCTCTCTCTTTCACAAACACACTCTCTTTGCACACTCACTCATTCTCCTTCACACGCACTTGATCTCTCTCGATTTAGGCACTCTCTTTGGTCCATAGCATAAAGATTTATTGAAAAGTCAAACATCACAAAAAGTTTGACCATATACATGGAGGAAAACATTTACATCTAGAACGGCAAACATATATCATTAGTTTCATCATGAGATGTAGTTTCGTATGATGTATCTTTGGTATTGTAGATATAAATAATATTTCTGTAAACCTAGTCAAAGTTTCCAATGTTTGACTTCTAAAAAAATTATATGCATTGCATTATCGAACGGATGGAATATCTCTTTCCCATCTCAGCTATCAGACGCACCACTGATCAGCCGAATCGGGGCTCCTTTATCTCTCTCAAATGTTATATCTCCCTGGTTCACACATACACATATCTCGCTCGTGCTACATAGACCCATCTAACACTCTTCGTCCTTGTTCTCTCTATGTGAGACGCACCTCCCCTAAGTACCATAATGCCTCACTCCATCATAGGCACACGCACTCCCCCCTAAGTATGAATATCTCTTACTAGCAATCAGGAACACACATATTGTCTCCTTCCATCCATATGTATATCTCGACATCTCTCGGGGTATCTTCTATCGCGCACACACCTTGTGTTGATCTCCCACCCATATAGTCCCATCACGATCTCTAGGGGATCTCTCGGTCACAAACACACACTCTCTGCTCCCATTGTCTGCATTTTCTCCATACGTCTCTCTCGACCTCTCCCTTGTTTTTCAGGCCTCTCTTGGCCACATGCTAGGGGTCTTTCTCTCTCGGTTGCAAACAACCACACACTATGTCCTCACTTCGCTTCCGTTGTCGAAGATGCATGCGTGATATGTTTGCATAAGACACACACACTTTTTCTCTACTTTATCGTGTGTTGTCCATGTCTCTTTCACACATGCACACACACTTTTTTACTCACTCTTTCTATTTCACACACACACTCTTTCTCTTGTTAGGTACTCTCTCATGTCCATAAACATATGGATGTTTTGAAAAGTCAAACCTCAGAAAAGTTTGACCATGTATATGTGGACAAAAACATTTACATCTGGAACGATCATTAGATTCATCACAACATTTACTTACTTCATACTATCATTTATCTTTGGTATTGTAGATATAAGTAATTTCTGTACAAACTTGGTCAAAGTTTGAAAAGTTTGACTTTGAAAAAAATACAGGCACTACTATATCAAACAGAGGGAGTAGCTTTTCTCTCTCTACTATCTCTCATGGGCCTCCCCTCTCACTCGATCTCTCTATACCGAGGGATTATACGGTCACTGTGTCAGCGAGAGCAGCACGTAATGATTTAACCAACGTGTAGTACAGTACTACTACATTGGTACTACTAGTAGTACCAGCACCACCATCTAGATTTAGTAGTACTACCACGTCCGTCTATTTGACTAGCAATATCTAGTAATTCATGTTACAAAAAATATACTACTCCCTCTGTAAATAAATACTACATGGAGTATCATTTTATTCATTTTTTAACGTAGTTCCCGATGATATTATACACTCTCCCTTTTGGCAGATGGCTCAAATATGAAATCTCATCAATCAGACTAGTACTATTGTACTCACCGAGCGGTCGGCTTGGTAAGCTACCAACAAAAATTTGCAATCAAAGACTACTACTCCGTCAGTACTCCCTCCATACTGGTGCATTAGTCACGTTACAAAAACCAAATAATCCCAAAACTTTTAGGCGCGGTGCGTTAACTACCCACCTCGTTCCCTATTTTTCGCCACGAAAAAAGAAATCGCCCAATAGGAGATGTGTGGTGCGTATGCATTCAATGACTTGAGGCTACTTCCAGCATGGTTAATAGTATAGCCGACCGATGGCTATAACATGTTGCCATGCCATCTAGAAAAAACATGTAGTAGTACATTACAGTGGTCATTTCATTGCATGCAATGCTATTAATTAGTGAATACTATTCATTTCATGTATAATAGTAAACATTAAGTTCTCTCGTTTTCCACTCCACCTTGGTTGCGGTGCACATGATGACTATTCACCTAGACGGAGGGAGTAGTACTTTTTACAACATGGCCCATCATTCACTCTCACATATCTTCTTGGAGCTCGTGCTATAGCCGGCTGTAAATCTACAGCCCGCTTATCTTCTCTCTCATCTGACTAAGCAAATATATAATACAGTATTTAAGCCTTACAGCCCGCCTATGTCACCATATGCAATGACATTAATTACAAAATAAGCACCCCATGCAGTGCTCAATTCTCTTTATGCAATGCACTAATTAAAAAATATGCTCCCTCTCTCTCAGTTTGCAAGGCGTGCACGTACTCCTAAGTCGTCAATCTGACCAACCTAATAGAAGTCATATATTACAAAAAAACATACCATTGTAAACTTTAGATGTTCTATTTTCAAACGATTTCATTTTTCCATCTCTGGAAGGCCAAACGAGCTAACCAATGCATCTCCCACTTAACTCCCCCTCGTAGGTCGCGCGTGGTCATCCTCGTGAAAATGAGATGGCGGTAGCATTGATTTGCATGCATGCATAGACCAGTTATTAGGCGTGCTTCACCTCACCTCCTCGTCCTTTTTCTCCGCAGAGGTATTTATTTGGCCAATGCATGCATGAGTGGAGGAGTGATTGTTGGGCTGCATGCAGAAAAAGGGGGAGAGGAAGGTGCATACGAGGGAGTAATACAGAGGGATGAGAGCGGGCTACACGGCCAAGTACTATTCCCAATATTTGCTCCGATTTTTATGCAACAACCTTGGTACGAGATATTCAAAACTTAGGCCTTGTATAGATGGAAGGAGGGAGTAGTTTCCAAAGATATTATTTTTGGTTACATGCATTAACATTTTCTTAGTTAAATCAAAGGTCAAAACTTGGCACAAAATGCAAAGGGGACCAATAAATAAATAAACATCAAAGTTCTCTCGTTTTGCCCCAACTTGGTCTCGGTGAGATGACTATACTGCACCGGCACGGAGGGAGGGCGGGGAGGGTCGAGGAGTAGATGGCCAACACACAGATGAATGAAACACAGTCTGCACTTCTCATATAAAGGCTCCCCGCCAGTCCAATCTATGAAATCCTATGCACCTACGCACCCTAACCAAAGGCTAGAGTGATTACTCCAATCGCAAGATCAGTTGACTAGTAAAAGCTAGACCCATGGACGCAATGAGCGTGAGCATCAGCCGGATGTGCCACATGGTCCACGATGCTGACCTGCAGCCCGGCACCGAGGAACGTCTCCAGGTCGTGCTTGAGGCCGCCATGGCGAGAGGTCTCTTAGACGACATCTTCGTCTCCTTGTTCGACGAGTTCCTCGTTGGCTTCCTCAAAAAGTTCACCGTCGTCAAGAAGCTCGCGGACGACCTTCACATACGCGTCCTGCCCACGCGCCCAGGCTCTGCAATGCCCGCCACCCTCAACGGCCTCTATGGTGACAACCTCTTCCATGCACTGGTGGACCCATGACTGCCCACCATCGCGCCGGAGATTGTCCACCTTGAGGTCGGGCTCGCCGCGCAGTGCCTGGCGCAGCTAGACACCATCAACATAATCGCCCACGTATACGCGCAAATCATCCACAAAGACTACTACATGCCAGGGGAGGACGATAGGACGCTGGCCTTCTTGGACCACAAGGCAACCTTGGACGACATTGTTCAGAAGCACCTTGAGCTCGCCGCCAACGCCGCTGCTCCTCACCCGTCAGTTGGTGACCGGGTGCACTAGAGCATGAGGATGTCGTCAGTAGATCCGTATGTATATTTCCTAAAAAGACAAATATTTAGGAATGGAGGGACTATATTGTAGTAATTATCTTACCTTTCGCATCAACTTCATAATTTTTGTACATACCACACATGAACCGCGCCAGAACCAAACTTCTCATTTTGTTGGCATCAACTTCTCATTACTATCTATCGATCGGGCCAAGGAGTAGAACCAAATTTTACATTTACAAGTTCAATAGGAAAATCCTGCCATGTTTGCGTCACACCTCCACACGGTTGATCCGGCACGCCGCTCAAGGTGGGATGCGTGTTGTGTTGCATTTTCACTTATAAGTGGGACCACAGTTGAGCAAACCAACTATCGGCAAACCCCCCACCCCTCCCACCGTGCGATGGCTCAGTTAGAGAAAACAGGAGGAAGAAGATATAGTCGTAGCATGGATTGCAAGAAAATTGGTGTCAGATGGGACTCGCATGTTGGTGGCGTGTGCCGTTCTGCTAGACATGAATGCTAGTTATGGCCCATGCCACCCCACTATATTGAGGTGCTGGTTACGTGGAGCGAACACATTATCTCTCCAGGAGTACGATACACAACTAGTACTACTCACATTGTCGCAAAATTTCCTACAGTCCGTGCTCAGCCCTCCTCTCTCTTCTCAGCCAGCTAGCAGACGCGCGGAGTATGCCCATTCTTTGTTTGCTCACATTCGGTCACACATGTTAGTGAAAACTGAAGACGACCCACTGAACCTGCACATCTTTCACCTCTATGTGCTGGTGATAAAAAAATCCAATAAAGATCTTTGGTGGCCGCTTTTGGAGTTACTCATGAGTAAGATTCTATTTACAGTTTAACCCAAGATGCACATCGCGTGCCTTCAACTAGCACTCCATCTTCTTGCATGAAACGACATGCAGGATGTCCCACGTGTCGGCAAAATGAGGAAGAACTTGATCAAATCTTCTCCACATTTAGACTAGAGGGGTAGGAAACAAGGCAAGCCCTGTGCCTACAGCATACGTACGTACTGTACAAGCCCACCTCACGCTATCACCATATTTCTCAGCCTCCGTGCGACACCTAGCTCTAGTTGATGGTATACTACTACTACTAGGACTAACTATTGTACTAGCATACTACTAGTGGCTCTATGTGATGTGGCAACTTCATATAACCGGATGTTGTCTTTACTACTACGGTACTCACACTCTAAGAATTGACTTGCAAACCATTCATAAATTGAGTTTATCACATGATTATGCAAATGTACCATTCATTACATACAGCAAGTCATCAACACACAACGACAACAAGGATACATATTGGATTATATATTATTTCCAACAAAAAGTTCTAGTAGTAAATACGAAAGTTTTTATCACACAACAAAAAACAAGCAATGAAATGAACTTCAGCTCAACCAATCCTCCGCGTTGGAAATGCTTGCTTTGAACCATAGGTAAGCCTCTACGAAGGGTCAGCTATTGTCAATATCGAGACAAATGCAGGACTCATCCTCCATGTTGAAGCGGCCTATGGCAGGACGCTTATTGTCATAGCCATGGTAGGGACCCATAGCAATATCCGAGGTATAGATACAGTTGCTTCTCTTAAATGGTAGTAACGTTGTGGAAACACCATATGGATCACCTTTCACCATCATTGGATACTTTTATCCAAGGAAGAGCGAGTTTTCTCCAAGACTATCAATACGAAACCAGAGAGAAGGTGTTGGCGCTAGCACACTAGTATCCGTCCCGAATACCCTGCAACGGATGTTGGAATAGGTCCAGATAGTGCGACCATGGGAGACAACACTTGCTTCCTTAGTAACATCAGCTGTGTCATGTATACAGGCAAGAAGAGGTGATCCATCGGAATAAGTTCCCAGGCGCCACCGAGTATGTAGGTCCTGCTTGTCCTCATGCTCGTGATCATCACCATCGTCATCTCCCCCCTTGGTTATAATTTTTTTTCAAGTATAGGTGGTGGAATGTTCACAGGACCTTGGAAACACAAGAAGGTTAATTAGTACGGGGATACTAACTCGCATGCACGTGGATGAAACAATTCTAATAACGTTGGAAGACAAACACACCGAAACAATAAGGATTCTATGAAAAAACAGTGCCACGAGTGGTGGTAGCAAACACAAGAACCTCGTATTGAATTGCATCACAGTACTCTTTCGTGTACAGAAATTGATTTTTAAGCAATATCCATTGAGGCGTGGAAGTAATGATGGCAACAAGCTTGTCGAAAATAGCAACAACATGATAGTTCGTGTAATTCCAAGAGAGGTTGGGAACTAGACAAATTGCTATATTCTGTAGACGATTGTCACCATGATTGTATTTAAACGTGCGTAGATCATCTGTGTGCTTAACCTCAGGGCATTCTGAGATTTTTGGCAGTGGAACCCGGTGACGAGTGTACACATTCACAAGTTCCCACTCGCAGTTGTACCCAACATAAACAACCCAATCTCCATTTGCGCCTGCCCTGGCCTTGCCCTTAAGCGATGCCATCTTAACATCACATATATCATTATCAAGTGGCATCAACTTGCACAAGGCGAGGCTTCTATCATCCCCGTGCCAGCGAGCAGGGTCATGGCGAAGAAGATAGGGGAGATCAAACCGCTCCTGAACCTTTCGGTTCTTTGTAATGATTTTATTTATTGAGTCGAGAATGGTCTTGAACGAACCTGCCATGCTAGCCGAGGTGATGACGTCGCACCGATCAATGAGTTCCTCCACCACATCATCTTTCAGATTGGAGCAAGAATAACGAGGTCGTTTCTGGCCTATTCTCTCCATGGAGAAGACAAGCGAACACTGCCAAAAGTAAGGGCGAAGGCAAATGTAGGGAGGAAGAGCATGCGACAGCAGTTCCAAACCGAGAGGGAAAGGCGAATAAGCGGTGAACAGTTTCCACGGTACAGGAATAGGCGCCCCGACCTACATAAACATTCGTCCGGAAATTGTACAAAAGGAGTCACCGTTGTCTCACTGACATGTTGGAACGAGACCACATGTGAACGAAACATGGTGTGACATTTCTCATGCAAAATGCGATCTGGCCGCGTTGGCCCGAGGTGCCGCATTATTTTCTGACTTTATTTTTTTAATGGCACGTCGTTCAGTTTTGAAGCACCACTAATTGGTACGGTATGCAGAGAAAATATTAAACTACTCTACCACAATACCACTACTCCACCTCATAGTAGTACCAAAAAAGATATATAGGTTGGAGCTTTGGCGCTTGCTTGGGCCCTTGCTTGATAATGGCTACCCACTTGCTTCTCACACTATCACCCTCTCTCCAAATCTAAAAGGACGGCGGTGGTCCCTCTCTCTCCCTCCTCACCGATGGTCACAGATCCACCAGGATCCCGTCGGCCGAGGAAGAAAAGGACGTGCATCATTTACGCACTCGTCATCGGCGAGCGAGGTCACACACTGACGACAAGGCCGTCCTCTCAGACCGAGCACCCACGCAGGATGGCCTCCGTCCCCAAGCTCGTTGTCGTAGTGTGTGTGGAGGACGACGACCACGAGCGAAGACACTTCCCGTTGACCCTCACGTATGCTACCTCTTTTCGAACCATACCCTTATTCAATTGCCCCATCTGCCACGTCGCTGCATGTAGATCTTTTTCCACTCCACCATCTCCCCAATTTTCTATCCTCTGCTCTGCTAGTCATGCAGACAAAAACCTTAATTTACACTATTAAAGGAAACCCTACTTCATGTAGACTAATCCATGTCTGGGTTCAATAAGGAAAGGAAGGGATAAAGTACTGTCGAAGAGACTAGGTATCGAACCCGCATCTAGGTTGAAAAGGGGAAAATCAGTAGCTAAGTAACGAGTCCCGCGTCTCTTTTTTTTACATGGTCGTGTCTCTTAGTTGAAAAACGATAGAAAGGCATGACAACGCAATAGAGAATGACCAGGTCGATCGGTTTGTTTTCCTCACATAGGAAAAAGGTGTCTAAAGAGAACAAAAATGGGAAGTAATCCACATATGCTGCCTGGATATTTGTTGCTCTGGGTAACCATCCCTCCCTCACCACTCTATGTGTCCATGGAGGTACATACTGGTGCGCCCACTGTCCCAATGGGCCTCCCATGCTCCTATTGCCACTTTTTTGCTGTTAGTATAATGCCACGGGTAAATTCAAGCAATGGTACTGCTAAAGTGATCCACATTTAACTAATGCCACACTCAGTCTAATGCCACCGATAAATTTAAGCAATGCATTTAATGTGACTGGGTTATTTCAGGGTTAGCTGTTGATTGTGGATGTATTAAAGATTTTTTAGCTAAGGTATTCTAATGATGTTGCACAGCCAGTATACCAACGATGAAACTTGTTACTACCTTCAGATTTTTGCATTGCCAATGCTTATAGATTACATACCTCACTTTCATGAGATAAGTCAGATTTTTTGTACAATGCGACCAGAATGCCAAGGCGCTGATGTCATTTTATTTTGGTTAAACTGCACAAAAAATTATGAAGAGAAGAGGAAAGGTTAAGAGTGTGCACCTCCTCCTTCGGCTGTTTTCTTTGATTTGGTTGATCAAGTTTTATGTTTGATCGACTATCAAGATTGGGATAGCAATTTTCAGGTCCTCTCGAGTTCGAAATGATATTTACCTTCAAGGTACATGGTTTGCAAAAAAATTATACTATCATTAGTTCATAATGCTAGTTACCTTCAGACTTTTGTATTTGGTTTAATGTTGTTGCACAACTAGTATACCAATGTTGAAACTTGTTACCTTAACATTTTGTCTTGTTAATGCTTATAGAAATCTTCCAGTGCTAGCTTATGGAAATCGGTTCAGTAAAACCATTATACTGTACCTCGTAATAAAAAATACTACTCCACTATTGCACTAGCCACTGGATTTGTGTATATTTGTACTATTCGAATGGTGTTGCATTAGCATATGGACATATATAAGGTGTGGCAAGCTTTCCCAGATATGTGCTCAAGAAAACTTTAAATTGAACTGTGAATCGTCTTATATTAAGGAATAGAGGGTGTAGAGTTCACTCAAATACTGCCAGTAAAGCTAGTCACACCTTTGTTAAATTAATGTTCATTATGTTATCACAAGAGGTCTGCATGTTTGTCTCTAATGCATGTCGATTACATACTTGACATCATGATGTAATGGTAAGTCATTTCTTTTTGTACAGTGTCACTGAATTGTCAAGGCGATGATGGCATTTTATTTTAGTTGAATTGCACAAAATATGCTTAAAAGAAGAGGAAAGGTCAGGAATGGTTTAGTTTTTCAGAAAATATTATGTATGCCTTCCTGACATCAGCCGTTGTTGCCTTATTTATTCCTTCAGACAGGTGGTTAGAAACAGCCTTGCTACCTTTTCCCATTAAGAAATTGGAATTCTTATATTTGTGAGTCTATGCTTCAACTAGTGTCACTTTTATAGTAATCACACTTTCAATATCTGTGCAAACAGGGATGCTCGATTTTAGTGGAACTGAACGAAAAGTCCAAATGGTTCAACATTATGAGCATGTTTTCTTCCAAATCGTTATATCCAATTGGTGGCACTATGAGCTCTTCATTACGAAGGTACGTGATTTTCTACTATCTTGCTAATCTTTTTGTATTGTCATTATATAGTAATATTAATGGTTTGCATGTGAATCTATTGGCAGGGTGGACCTACATTCGAGGTGCAGGACATGACTCAATGATTGGATGCTCAATTTTGGTTGTATAGATTTTACCTCTTCCATCATTGTGAATATGGATATCCTTGGTCTAATGAAGAATAGGCGTTATATATCTGCTCTGTACCAGCAAATCAATTCAATACGAAATTGTCCAGGGCAAAACATGAAAGTATCAAATTTTCTAGTGCAAAACATGACAGATGCTAAGTGGAAACGACTAGCAGAGGCATGTTTAAACCGAAACTACAATGTGGGGTATATGTTAACTATATGGTTGATATTTGTGCAAATAAATGTCCGTCCATTGCTATTTGGCGAAAAAATAAAGTGAATTCAATTTTTGTGGAACTGCACAAGAGAATAGTATAGTCACTGCATGCAGTGCCATTTGAAAATAAACACACAAAGATTGGATAGTCACTTCACGGACTGCACAAAAGTAGTATTGTACTATTTATTGGCCAACACTAGGTGCTTCATTGCTTTGTTCTAATTGTCCAATGGGCATCATTTTTCCAACATTAAAGTTGTAGTCCGAAAATAATCTCGCCATGTGATCGATAGATGACCAACTCATATTTCAATGGATGTTCCTCCATCATGTGTGGTTCACTCTTATGGTTCCATCTATTGGTGAAACCACTTACGTTTGCAAGTGGAAATGTAAACTTCACGGTCAGTTTTGTCTTTCACTTTGTACTGAATGTTGGCCCAGAGAAGCATCCATGTCAGTAGCAAGAACAAATGTTTTTCTTGATCTTTGCTTTAGGAGCTACATATTGTATATGATTTGTGAATCATTGAGATGCATTAACATGTTGATCTTATGGATGAGAATGGTACTAGTTGGTTGTGAATTTGGGCTATTAATGGGAACATAATACAAAGCCAGGCCTGTGAGTCTCGCGTGAACATTTTGAACGGATTGGCTCTTTTAGTATGCACAGCATGATCCTTATTTCTATGTGCTCAGTCTTTACAAGTTACTAGAAGTTCCTTTTTTCTGTTCTCTCAGTGTTTATAGGTTACTGGTTGATCAATAGCTACCCTACTAATACACTCCTGGCAGTTTTAGTTGCAACGCAGGATCCAAAGGTGGCAGTTTTTTGAATAAAAATGCCTACCTCTAAAGAAACTGACAAGTTGTTCTGAAGAAAATGCCCTGAATCTGAAGATACTGCTAGCAAAAACGCTCGCAAATGCCTTATTTCCCAGTGAACGTTCATCAGCTAATGCGATCCTACACGTACACTATCCGACCTACTTGATCCTACAAAAATAAATAGCGGATCACACATATACTACCTCCTTTCTGGTTTGCGGGGATTAACTCAAAAATTTCACCAACCAAGGTAAATGATGAGTGGTGGAATAATTTTTTACAAGGAGGGAGTACCTCATCTGGATGATTCGAGTGCACTCGTTTGACCGTCATGCCGATGTGCGACCCAGCACGGATGGGATGCACCACTGACGGGACGGGATGGCACAGTCATAATTTCAGTTTTTCAAGTTTTCCACGGTAAGCTGGCGCGCTAAGCCATGCCTGCTTATGCATTGAATTGCGATGACCGGCTTGTTTCCTGCAACATGCAGCTTCACCTACCTTCCGCCTATAAATACTGGTTCCCGGCCTTCTCCGGTAGCACCGTCATCCAACTTGCCCTATTGGCTCCCCTCACAACCCCCATCGGCCCGCCCTCGCTCGCCACTTGCCCTCGCTCTCGCCACGTCTGTCATGCCCCCGACCGTCTGCAATAGGCGATGCCATAGGCGCTCACCGCCGGAGCTAGTGTTCGGTTATTCACAGGAAGGAAGGCGGAAGGTGGAGGTATTTTATCGGTCTTTAGATGGCAATGCGGAGTACGAGGAGTTGTTGGAGTGCGACCGCCTGGTAGAGGAGCAGCGTATCGCCAATTTGTGCCGCCAGCAGGGCATGGAGCAGCAGTGCACCGCTGCTCTGAGTCACGAGCTGTAGGATTGAAAGTATGTGTAGACGGGGGTGACTAGACTACTTGACCAAATAAAAATTTAGCCTTTTCCCAATTTTAATTCTTGGCAGTTTTTAGCAATTTAGCACAAGTCAAGAAATCAACCTACACATGCATTTCTAAGAGTATAGCAGCGGAATGTAAATAATTGCATATGAAGGTAAAGGGAGGGGTTTGGAGATTGCAAATGCAAGTGTAGACACGGATGTTTTTGTCATGGTTCCGATAGGTGGTGCTATCGTACATCCACGTTGATGGGTACTTCAACCCACGAAGGGTAACGGTTGCACGAGTCCACACAGGGCTCCACCCACGAAGGGTCCACGAAAAAGCAACCTTGTCTATCCCACCATGGCCATCGCCCACGAAGGACTTGCCTCTCTAGGGTAGATCTTCATGAAGTAGGCGATCTCCTTGCCCTTACAAACTCCTTGGTTCAACTCCACAATCTTGTCGGAGGCTCCCAAGTGACACCTAACCAATCTAGGAGACACCACTCTCCAAAAGGTAATAGACGGTGTGTTGATAACGAACTCCTTGCTCAAATGCTTCAAATGATAGTGTCCCCAACACTCAAACAGCTCCTCATAGATTTGGATATGGTGGAAAAAGAGATTGAGTGGAAAGCAACTTGGGGTAGGCTAGAGAACAAGATTCATGTGGTAGGAATGGAATATCTTGATCTCAATACTTGAGTAGGTGGTTCTCTCTCAGAAAATGAGTAATGTAAGTGTAGGCTTGTTCTGATGGCTATCTCTACGAATGAAGAGGGGGTGGAGGGGTATATATAGCCTCCACACAAAATCCAACCATTACACACATTTTGGCCAACTCGGTGGGACCGATTCAGTGAATTGGTCTAACCGAAAGGTTCAGATATGTGAACATTGGGAAACCCGGTGGGACCGACTGGGACATCTCGATGGGACCGAAAGCTAGGGTTAAGTCATCAAAGAACTGGCAAGGTAAACTCAGTGTGACCGATTAATGAACTCCGTATTACCGAAATAAATTAACCTGTAACAGAGAGTTTATAGAGCCATCTCGTTGAGACTGAAAGCTTATCTCGATGAGACCGAAATGTTAGGGTTTGTGGCTCTGGCTAAGTCAAAAGAAACTCGGTGGGACTGGATAGGAAAAATCGGTGAGTCCGAGTTCGGCATTTTAGTTTTTACTTGTTTGGAGTGGAGAGGTTGTGTGAGGGTTTTGGAGCATGTCATCAAGCATTGTGAACAACCAACTCATTAAGCAACACCTCATCCCCTTTTAATAGTATTGGCTTTCCTAAGGAATCAATGTGATCTTGGATCAATAAAAGTGAAAAGGTGGAGTCTTGAGCTTTTGCCAAACTTGCTTCCTTAGCTTTTTGAGGGGTCCACATCTTCACAATAGCCATGCCATCCATTGAACTTTCCTGAAATATTTAGCTTGAGGAATCATTAGTTCAATGAGCTTTATGTTGTTATAAATTCCCAAAACCACCCGGGGATTAGTTGCACTTTCAATCTCCCCCTTTTTGGTAATTGATGACAATATATAGATCAAAGCTTCGACAAATGATAAAGAATGAAATATATCATTGCTTTGAGAAGTATGTGATAAGCAAGAGCTCCCACTAAATTTGTGCATTATTAAATATTTGCTTTTGAATGCAAATGCACAACTATATAGGATCATGGGTCACATCTCACACATCACATACATCTTGGTCGAGCACTCAAAAAGATAATAAGTGAATAACAAGTACTCATCACCAAGGCAATGGCAAAATATCACATAGAGATATCATCCAAGCAAAGTATGATCAATCACAAATTTAAATGTAGGATCTCTCACACAAGTTTCATGCAAGCAAATCACCAAAAGATAATAGCAAAAACCAAATGCAATAAAAAAATAACTCTCTCTCTCGAAGCCTATATGATCTATATATATTTTACCCCCTTTGGCAACAAGTTACCAAAAAGTTCAAAATTTACATAGGCTATGCGTCTCTCTAGGCATCTCCTGGAGCTCCTGAAGGGGTTTTCTGGCTGTTATCTCCAGTGTGCGTAGATGGCATTGAGAGCACTCCTTCTGCAAAGATATCAGCTAATGTCTGAGGGGATGGTGGAGTTGATGCATGTGTGACTCCCTGGGAGGCGGCAACTGGGGCAGACCGAGTGGGTCTCACGTCTCCCACTAACATTGTATCAGTCCTCTGTCCTCGGGGCACTTTCTGAAATCCGGTAGCATCCTCCTTATCACTGTCAGTACTCACTCCAGCAGAAACACTTGCTCTATCTGTATCTCGCTTGAGCTTCTGCACTATGGTGTGCACTTCTGCCACCTTAGTGTCAAGAGTGTGGAACTTATCTTCGATGATCCTCTCTAGGCTAGCTTGATTCTGAGCTAGGGTGGCCAATCCTTTCTCCATCCTCACTGTAGCTTCAAGAAGATATGTCATCTGGTCACTCTTTGACTTTAGGCTTGAAATGTTGATTGCCTGGGTTGATGCTTGAGCTTGATGGGCAGCTTGTTCCTTCCTGTATGCCTCTGATGCTTGTGCAGATGAGGGGTGTGTAGGATCCATCACCACCTCATTATCCTCAAATTCTGGCCTTAGGGGCAAATACGTCCTATCAAGCAGATATGTGCCTGTGCCCACTCTAGATTTAATGAGTGTCTCAATGTGTGGGGCATATCCACAAGATCTCTTCTGGTCAGCAGCTGTCCTCTTGATTGTCCCTACAATCAGACTCATGACCTTGAATTTCTCTGGCACATCATACTGTCATCCCCAGACTTTGGCAGCAAAGTGTGTTTTAGAATGGTGTTGATGGTGCCAAGTCCAGCCAATAGATAGTACACTGACCCAAACTTTACTTGACTCTTGTATTCATTGGGGATAGTGTAATACCCCAGATGTAACAATTCCCTATATGGCAATATATTCATCGTTGACTTAATCAATTCCATTCTGGGCTTCATTATTTCGGGTCTTTTGTGTTTTACTTTGAGAATTTTTTGCATATTGATACGTCCAAAACGTATCTATAATTTCTGCTTGCTCCATGCCTCTTTTGTGTGATATTGCTATGATATTTATGCACTTCCATACACTTTTGATCATATTTGGACTAACCTATTAACTCAGTGCACCCCAGTGCCAGTTTTTGTTTTCTGCTATTTTTGTATTTCAGGTTTTCCCATTACTTAAATTGCCAGAAAAATTCCGGGAAAAATATATAAAAAATCAGCGCTCCAGAAGCTTCCATGCGGCCAAAGTAGGGCCAGAGGGGGGCCACCAGGGCTCCAGGCGCCCTGGGGGCGCGGCCCCCCTCCTGGCCGCGCCGGGGGGGCGCCTGGGCCCCCCTTACCTCCGCCGATGCCCCCCTTTGGCATATATTTACACCGCGTCCCGAAACCCTCGAGGACGGAACCCTTTTTCGCGATCTCATCTCTATTCCGCCGCCACCGCGCTTCCAAGATTGGGAACACCAGGAGAACTCTTCCCGGCACCCTTCCGGAGGGGAGAACCACCACCGGGAGCTTCTCCACAACCATGGACGCCTCCCGGATGAGTTGTGACTAGTCTCCCTTGGACCATGGGTCCATGACCAGTAGCTATGTGATGTTCTCCTCCCATCTTTGTTCTTCATCAATTAGACCTCGTGAGCTGCCCTACATGATCGAGGCACATATGTAATCCTTATGCTATTGCTATGATGAGTTTGCTGGGATCCGATGGATTATGAGATTATGTTCAGATTGTGTGTGAGTAATATATTTGATTTACCTCTTTTATATTTATGTTCTTGAGTAATTCTTGCATGTTCTCCGTTGCTGTTTATTGCTTTGGCCAAGTAGTAGGTAGTAACTCCAAGAGGGAACGTTATGCTTGATTGTGGGTTCATGCCCCTCGATGACTAGCTTGAGTGACAGAAACATGAGTCTAGGGGATGTGCTGTTGCCACAAGGGGGAAAACAACGGTGCTTCTACTTGCGGGTGCAAGGATTGTTTACTTTACGCAAAGTTCTTTTAATGCAGTTGTCTGTTGCTTTGAGTTTACACTATGGGTGGGACTCGCAACTTAATACCAGCGAGATGTTCTGGATAGATATCTCAAGGTGGATGATTAGTAGTAGATGCAGATGGATTTTGGTCTACTTGCCTTGGCGTACCGCCCATGCTTTTGAGCCTCTACCTTTCATGCAACATAGTTAGCATTGGTTTGCGCACATAATGCTGTCAATTGCCCAGCTGTAATTCGTTTACCTCGCTTAGCTGTTTTATCGTCTTTTGGGAGAGAGACATCACTAGTGAACATCATGGGACCCCGGTCCATATTACCATCATTGATCACACCCGTTATTTACTTTCTGTTCTTATTTACTAGTTGCAGTCATACCTATCATTATTACCTTTTGTGTTTGATCCTTTGTAAACGACAAGGCCGGATGGATTGACAACCTCTCTGTACTCGTTGGGAGCAAAGTTATTTGTATCTGTGTGCAGGTCCTATCAGCCGCTAAGTATCTGGCGCCGTTAGCTGTTGACACCTTCTTGTTGACCCTCGGAGTCTCACGGGATTCATCCTTGGTATCTTTGCCAAGGGAAAACTTCCGCTACGCTACATCTCAAACCTTCCACTTGGGGTAACCAACGAGGGGCGAGAAGCCATCAGCACATATCACCATGTCATCATCATCCAGTGCATTGCATTTGCATAGCCTCACTTGCATGTGTGAGTAGTTGCGTCATCTCTATCCCCTCCGTTGTCCGTTTCGGTTTCCGACTCTCTCACATGGCACCCGTCGCACCTCTCAAGTTTTGTTTCGTGAGCGGGAGAAAAAAATCCTCGGAATGGGCCGAGAGTTGTCGAGTGGTCTTGGTATATCACCGGTAGACCGCCTATCAAATTTCGTTCCATTTGGAGGTCGTTTGATGCCCCAACGGTTAACCGCGTTAACTGCCGGAAGCCTATTCTCTTTTAGCCTAGTGCCTCTTCCCACCAGCCCATAAGCCCATCCAAAATCCCCTCATGCTCTTCGCCGTTGGATCACGATCGTGTGGGCGAAAACTGCACCTCAATAGCCCTCTCCTAGCTCCCTCTACCTATAAAACAGCCCCCCCATCCAATTTCGGGTCAAAAAACCCTAGATCCACTCCTCCCACCGCGCCGGACGCGTCCGCCACCGCCCCCTCAACCAACCAGAGGGCGCCACGTCACCCCGCCGCTGCCCTCTCCCTCCACCCCGCCGCCGGCCCGCCGGGCCCGGATCTGGCCCCCTGGCCCGAGCGCCCGCCGCCGCCAGCCCGCAACCCCGCCGCCCCGCGCCTCCCGCCGCTCGGTCGCGTTGCCGCCGCCGCCTTCCGCCACCGCGCCTCCATCACCATGCCGCCACTCCACCGCCTTGCACGCCGCTGCCTCACCTCGGGCATGCCGCCGGCGCCTCGCCTCGGCCCCTGCACCCCCACACATCGTCGGACCACTGCCACCGCGCCTCCATGTCTCTGGACCACCGCCGGTCGCCGCCTCATCGCCGTCTTCCCCGCCTACGGCCGGATCAACCCGAGGGTGGATCAGATCTACCACCCCGCCGAGCCAAACGCCTCCACCGCGCCCGGATACATCCGTCCCGGGACATCCCCGTCCGCATTGACTTTTTCGAGGGGTATAATTTCCACTAAGTCCCTGAATCTCGTTATCGTGATGCTCTCTTTGTTATGCCATATCTTTGTGCCCATAGCTCCGTTTTGCATGTATGATATGTTGATTTGTTCGTCTCAGAGTGCTCTACATGTCGATATCATTTGAATGCATGTTAGGGTTCATCTTGATGTCTTAGTCTTTGTTGTCAAGCTGTTGGTGATGTTACTGTTTTAGCTCTAGTTGTCTGTCAACAGCATGTGTGCATGTTTAACATGGTGTATCTTTGTGCATGTTGGTCCAAATGAAGTGTATGATATGCCAGAATGTTCGTCTTGTGATGCTCTTCATGATGGATGCATTTTCATACATTTTAGGTTGCATTCTGCCATGGTTATCCCTGTTACAAAACTGCTTGTTGTTGTTAAGATGTTGAAATTGTTATAACTTGTTGTTTTGTCTTTCTCATAGCATTTTGTATGATTTTTGTTTGAGCATCATGTCAACATGTTTTAGGAGCATAATCATGTTATATTTGAAGTGGTGTAATTGGTTTTTCATGATATGCCCTGTGGTGACTTGAACAAGCTTGTGAAAAACTGCTAAGTCTGGAATCTGTTATAACATGTTGCCATGTAAACTTGATGCTACAATCTTTTCCATGCATGTTTTGCAATAACCAGTGAGCATGTCTTGATGTCCATGTAATTGTCTATTAATCCATGCCTT
The DNA here is from genome assembly GCA_902687465.1 of Secale cereale. Lineage (NCBI taxonomy): Eukaryota > Viridiplantae > Streptophyta > Magnoliopsida > Poales > Poaceae > Secale > Secale cereale. The sequence continues at coordinate 565,763,809 of LR738711.1, read as the reverse complement.
TGTTTGCATATATGCCCTGCTGTAGCTTGTTATTATGTTGCTCTCAAAATGCTTGAAATCTGAACTATCAGCCTATTAATAGAATATTTAATTTGGCAAAGCTCATGTTAATCAACCCTTGCATGTAATGAAATTTTTCTTTGGATGAATTGGAAATATATTATCTCTTCTTCATGCTCATGTAATTTTCATGCATGATATAATTGATATGCTTGATGTTATGTGCATGTTAAGTCAGCATCATATTGTTCCTGGTTGCATGCCCAGTGAATTTCACTAAGTCTGAAAACCTGTTAACTTACTAAATCTTGCCATGCTATTTAAATTGTGTTCCAGTAAGTTGTTGGATGTTCTTTGAGACCTTATTTGTATAGAATCATGTCTACCTCAGAGCCATGCCTTTTGTCATCATGTTTTGGTGTTGTGGCATAATTAAACCTTCCTTCAAAGATGCCATGTTGCTATTAACATCAGTTTTTCATTGCATCTTGTTTTTCTTGTCATTTGCAAACCGTGCATCCGATTCCGATGATCTTTATATTGATTTCGACCAAAAAATTTCAATCTATCCAGTGGCATGCTTGGCTTGCCAAGATCTTGCCCACATCCATCATGCCTTCACATGTTCTTCCCGGCTTCATCTCCTTCCTTACTGGTAGCTCCGTAGCATCATACTTGCATCTCTCTTGAATAGCATGTGTTCTTTTCTTGTCAAATGTGTTTATTTGGATGATTGTTTATATTTGGGTAGCACCGAGAGACGATTTCGAGTCCGAGGTCGAGATAGTCGTTGAGTACGATTACGAAGAGCAAGGTCCCGATAACACCGAACACTTACCAGGCAAGATGACCATTCCTTGATATGACCTCTATCGTTGCTATGCTAGTTTCCTCGCGCTATTGCTTTGTCGCGATATCTATCTATTTGCATGTCAGCCCCTACCTTGCCATGAAAACTCTAACTACCTTCCTAGCAAACCGTTGATTGGCTAAGTTACCCTTTTGCTCAAGCCCCCTTTTATAGCGTTGATAGTTGCAGGTGAAGATGAAGATTGCTCCATGCTGGATGGGATATTTGGGAATAACACAATATCTATTATTTACATTAATGCACTTATATACATGGCAATGGGTGGAAGGCTTGGCCTTTTTGCTCAGTGTTTTGTTCCACTCATGCCGCCTTAAGAACTGATAAACCGGTGTTATGTTCCTTGATTTTGTGTTCCTAACGCGGTTGGGGTTCATGGGCCCCCCTTGATAGTTCGCTTTGAATAAAATTCCTCCAGCAAGGCCCAACTTTGGTTTTACCATTTTCCTAATAACTAAAACTTGCATAGGGACCGACTAGCACCCGAGGACTTAATTAACAACCCGGGCCAGTGCTCCTCATGAGTGTTGGTCCAAACTAGAGCACTGTGTGGGGCCACCACAAGGAAACTCGGGGACTAGGTTTTACCTGTACGCGTCGCTTATCCGATCATGGCATGAGACAAGATACGTGCGGCTCCTATCAAGGGGTCAGCACGTCGGGAGGTCTTGCTGGACTTGTTTTACCATTGTCAAAATATTTTGTACATTGGGATTCCGAGTCTGATCGGGTAGTCCCTAAGATAAGAGGATTTACCTCTGTTGATCGCGAGAGCTTGTGATGGGCTAAGTTGGGACACCCCAGCAGGGTTATGATCTTTCGAAAGCTGTGCCCGGGGTTATGTGGCAGATTGGAGTTAGTTGATATCTGGTTGTAGATAACTTGACACAATAACTCAAACATAATACACTACCGTGTGAGTAGTCATGATGGTCTCTTTTCGAGGGAGTTCGGGAAGGGAACACGGCTAGGTTATGGATGACTCGTAGGTAGACAGGATCATCTAGTGATCATGAATTAGTTCATGGCCGATGGCTTTCACTTCTCTTCTCACTTTGAAGTTATGTAAGCTAGCCACCTCATCTACACTTAGTGCTTGCAGCAGCCCACTTATAAACTTTCTGCTTACCCAAAGGCTTTGATAGTTTTGATATCCGGGAATGGGATTGTTGAGTCCTCGTGACTCACGGTTTACTACAAACACAGGTGCAGGTACAACCGAGTACGATTTAGGTGACGGACAGGAACTCAAGTGGGAGTTCGATGAGGAGCATGGGCGTATGTACGTGACAAATCCCGATGATCAGTAGTGGTTCCTACTAGGGCCGATCGGGCATAGTGGGTGGTTATCTTCTTTTCATTTGGATTTGTCCATAGCCGGACTATGATTGAACTTGGATGAATGTATGAATTATTTACGTATTGTGTGAAGTGGCGATTGTAAGCCAATTATGTATTTTGCCCTTTGTTTGTGTACATGGGAAATGTGTGAAGATGACCATCTTGCGATCATACCAAAATGCGGTTATGCCTCTAAGTCGCGACTCGACACGTGCGAGATATAGCCGCATCTTGGGCGTTACAAGTTGGTAATCAGAGCCTTCCCTGACCTAGGAGCCCCTGCTTGATCGAACCGCTACCGAAGTTGAGTCTAGAATCAATTTTTTTTTAGTCTTAGGATTATATATCGGAGAGTAGGAATTCTTTTCGCCTTATCCCCTTTGTCGCTCTGGTGAGGACTCCTGACGTAGAAGTTTTGACTTCCTACCCTCTTTTTCACTAATTTTTTTTAGGATCACGCGGGTATTGTTGGGATTTGTTCCGATACCTTTGTGACGAGAATCGTGTCTTGGCGCGTCCCGCCAGTTTAGGCTTAGTCCCGGGGAGTTGAGCTTTGAGGTCTTGTCGTTGCATTGTGTACCGTTACAGTTCTGGAATACCAGAGATGGCCGACATCGAAAACGCTTCTATGCATGTCTGGTGGTGAGATAACCCCGACGTCACCCAGTACTGGGGGATAGTTCGGGAGTATTGCCATAGCTAGTATAGCAGATGCTTTTCAAAGGTCTGAGGTACACGGTTTCCGAAGGTGCTTGGTTATGTGTTCACGGATGGATACAGCTGGATGTAGGTATTGTTAGTTGGGTGAGATATATTTCTTCCCTTGTATCCCCAACACCAGATTGCATATCCAAAAAGTTTTGGGAATTAATAGGTGGGAATTCAAGTAGCTCTTATGAAATCTTCCAACGGATGCATGATATGAGGTTGGGGTTCAACGTCTACTGGTTCATTTGTCATGGTCGATTTTACACTGGCGGTTGCATCTTAAAGAATCCTTCGGTATGCTGATTCAGGGATGCAATGTCCTTTGTAACATCATGCCCGGGGGGCCTCATCACGAAAATTTTGGACGAAACCTCTATCATGTATTTTTTCCAGCTGTTGCCTTGTTGGTTTATTCTTCAACCTCATTCACGTGGCTTCTAAACAAGTTGATGTGTCATTTAAGCTTATGGAATTCTATCGTTCATTGCTCTATTCGGATGATATTGTGAAGATTTACGTAGCAACATGTCCAGCCTTTGATTCAATCTTTTCTATCTTGCAATTGGGATTCTGACGGTTGTCTTCATCTCCAGGATGGCACCTAAAAGAGTTCCCAATCAGAACCCGGAGGTTGAGGATGAACAACCACCATCCTGTCCTCCTCCGCCTGAGGCATGGCGGGCTGTGATATAAGCCACCACCACCAATACCCAGACGATGCTTGATAACCCTCAACCGTAAGGGATCGAGATAGTCTTCGCGGGTAAGAATAACCCAATTTATTGATTCGACACACGGGGAGCCAAAGAGTATTTATAAGCTTTGATAGTTGAGTTGTCAATTCAACCGCACCTGAAATATACTTACTTGCAACAAAAGATAAGTGGTAACAGTGATATGATAGTGATGATAGTACTAGTAAAAGTAAACAACAAAAGTAAATAGTAAAGGTAAATGGTAAAAGTAGCAACTAGTGACAAGCAGGGTTTAAAACACTGTAGGCTAGGGAGATAGATGGTTGGGTGCTGCATGGATGAGATAGATTCTAACTTGGGGCACGGCACACGGAAAAGTAATGATCATCTAGGCAAATATCAAACATTAGGCATGTATCCCGTAGGTAGTTGTACGGGCTTGCAATAAGAACTTGCACAACATCTTTTGTCCTACCATCCCGCTACGAACGGGGCCAAAAGGAACTTATGGATATTAAGGTGCTCCTGTCAAAGAGCACCGGAACAAAGAAATGAACTCAATGGATACATGTAATCCTCAAACTACGGACCATCCCCTTTGGTGTCCCAAGCTGTCACTTTTGGGATCGCCGGTTCCGAACCGTAACAGGTGCAAACAACTCATAGATAGGATCACGAACACAAATATATTCATGCAAACACATATGGTTCAGATCTGAAATCATGGCACTCGGGCCCTAAGTGTCAAGCATTAAGAATAACAAGTTGAAGCAAAGATGATAAACACCATAGTAGATGATAGGCAACATGCCCCCAACGATCTGACAAACTATTACATGATCTAACTCATCCAATCCCTACCATCCCCTTCGCCTACAGCAGGGGAATTACTCACACATGGAGGGAGAAGTCATGGAGGGATGATGGAGTGGTGATGATGATGACGATGGCGACGATCTCCCCTCTCCGGAGGCCAATTCAGCCTCCAGATTAGCCCTCCCGAGGAAGAACAGAGGGTGGCAGCGGCTCCGCGACGGAAAAATGCGAAAGAACTTCTGATCTCGGGTTTCCACGTCACGAGTAAAAATACGAGGCAAAGTAGGGCACCAGGGGGTGTGGGCCCCACCCAGGCGACCCCCCGGCGCGGCCTAGGGGGGGCGCCCACAGGGCGCCTGGGCACCCCCTGTCCCCCCTCTGGCCCCACTTCTGGTTCCTGGTTCCTTCGGGTGCGTGGATTTTCTGTGATTTTTCGTGGATATTTCTGAGATACTTAAAAATCCGTTTTCCTGCACACAATAAAACCATACAGGCAGCTCTGCTGAAAACAGCGTCAGTCTGGGTTAGTTTAGTTCAAATCATGCAAGAATGAGGTCAAAACAATATCAAAAGTGTTTGGAAAAGTAGATACGTTTGAGACGTATCAACTCCCCCAAGCTTAGCATATTGCTTGTCCTCAAGCAATTCTGTTCAACGAACTGGACGCGACAAAGAAATCTTTGACAAACTCTTTTGCTTCATTAGATGTATATAAGCATGTACTACGAAAAGAGTTTAGCAAGTATTGAAACAGTACTATGAGGACAATGCAAGGAGCAATCCTTCTTTCAAGTGACCAGTCACAAATAATTAAAAGTAAATAATATACTACTGAAAATCAAAACAAGATTATATTGCACATAGCTTGAGCATACTAGGGTGGTATCTCGCTAGTCTCCATGAGTGAAGCAAAACATAAATGCAGAAACTCCTCCAGAGTTTTAAAGGAGACTAGAACTAAGAATTTCAGAATAAATCATATCACAAGTATGCAGAAGACAATGTAATACTTTGGGACAATGCACATTATACTCAGAATGACAATTATGCTCTCCTAGTTGGTGCTTTGAAGAAAGAAGGTGGAGACTCCCGAACCGTGGCTTTTGTTGGCAAAGTTGAAAACCCGTGGTCGGAAACAAAAACTAAACATGTACCAGAGCTCTTGGTTTTAGAAACAGAAGTAAACGCGTTTTGAGAGGTGCATATTTCGTCAACGAATGCTAGCAGATAACTCAATCACTTTTTGAGTGGACAAGTCTCGAGGAACGGCTCCCGCATGAGGACGATCACATCCTCTTAATCTCCTTTGTTTATCACTGCCAAAGTTTTCTGATTTCTCATGAACAAAGCGTGAAGGAGGGTTTGTTTGTTATATTATCTTTTTGAGCCGGGCGCACTCAACGCCAGTTCCTTCTCGTATTAGGGGTTTGCACATTAGACATGCAATCCAGGGGTGAAACTTGTCCAACTTAAAAAGATCATGAATTAACTACTACTTCCTCATGAGCTAAAACATAGGCACAAAAGAGAAATGCTTTTTTTGAATAGTTTCGAGATGGTACACGAAAGTCTTCGTTAGGAATGGCAGGTAAATACCATGTATAGGAAGGTATAGTGGACTCATATGGCATAACTGGTTTTAAGGATTTGGATGCACAAGCAGTCAGTCCGCTTAGTACAGGTGGAGGTTTAGCAAAAGACTGGGAAGCGACCAACTAGAAAGCAATAACGGTCATAATCATGCAGAGCGACAAACCAACATTGAATCGGGCATGAAAGTGATATAACTATTCTGAAACTCAAAGATCATCAAGGCAGAGTGGACTTTTTAGTCTTAAACATGTGTAAGCATGTGCCAAGTCAATCCAAAAATTCTCTAAAGGGAAATACCACCTTAGTATACCAGACTATGAACAGTGCAATGCATGTAGATCATTTCAATAACACATTATATACTCTAGTTATTCGAGACTAGCCACAAGGAAAGCATGAACCGCTGGAAGAGCATTGTAAACATAGCACTATGTCGCTACAAGCTGGTCTCTAGATCATAAGTACAGGCATATGTACAAAAGTAGAAACAAAAAGAGTTCATATCGGTCTTCCTTGTTGCTCCCCTTCAGTCGATCTTCGTCATTACTGCTTGTCACTTGCACGATCGAACGTAGGAAATGTAATTAAATGCCATCACGGACTCGAGCTGATCTCTGAAAACAAAGCAAACTAAAGAGAGAAAGGAAATCTTTTTGGTTTTTTCAAAGGTTGAATAAAAGCAAAAGAAAGAGAAAATCTTTTTGTTGTTTTTGCAAAGAGAGAAACAAAGAAGAACGGGCAAAAACTTCGAAAAGATCAAAGTGAATAAAATGGATAATACAATGGAAAAGTGAGAAGGGCACGTACTCCCCCAAACTTAGGCTTTTGGCCTAAGTTGGTAGCAGCTACTGCCCCCAGGAGCCTCCTGCTCCAGGGGTATGGTGGTGAGTCCAAGGGTCGTAGAAGGATGCTGGCGCGTACACTGAACTCCTCGGAGTCTCCCACAAGGAAGGTTCCAAACGCCAAACAGAGGAAGAACCTTCACCAAACTCGGTGGCGGTCTCTTCCTGAAAAGGTGGTAACTCACCGTGTTCCTCCTCGTCGGGCACAACCCCCTCCATGGGGTTATGAAACTGATGCTGGACCATGAACTCATCGAACTGAACAACATCAAAAGACCATCCGTTCCTGCGAGAAAAATCAAACAAAAGAGGTGCAGGTAGACGGATCTCACGTTCCGCGGTAGTTCCGAAACGCAAGATATAAACAAGATTATCAAGTTCAGAACCCATGGTAACAAACTTATGCCTTTTCATAGCAGCAAGATCAAAGCTTAAATAAGTAAAAGGAGTATCATCAGGGTGTGGGGTGCCTCCAAGATGTTCTAAGATAAGTGTGGCATAAACGCTACCATATAAGTCCCCCTTGTTACCGTTCATAGCAAGGCGTCGAGCAATTAAGGCACCCAGATTATAACAGACCTCCCTGAGAGGGCTGCTGCCAGGATAGCAATATCCGGAGCAGAAATGCTGCTCGTGTTGTCACGAGCTAACACCCCTCTAGCAATATAATATGCAAAATACCTGAGGTGAGGGAATAAGATGCTAGAGATCTTCGACCGATGAATATCCCTCGTACCCATGCTGCAGAGAGAGTTGATGACGGTTTTCAGCTCGGAGGGCTGAGTGGCCATCCTAGCCGTCCTCCCAACATTCGGCGCATCTATTATTTCACAAAAATTCCCCAAAGTCATGGTGATAAGATCATTATAAATTTTAAACTCAATAGCACCTGAATCAGGATTATATCTAAAACTGTTAATGAAACTGGAGGTGAGTTTTTGATACTGGGTAACATGGCTCGAGACGAGTCGTGTCAAACCTGCATTAGCACAAAGATTATAAAACTCATCCTTGATTCCCGCAGCTTCCATGAATTCATCACATGGAAACGTCATCGCACGTGCTGGACTTGTATCTTCCAACAACTCCAGGGGCACATGATCTTCATTATAGCTCACCCTAACAGTCGATGGTGAAGCTGCGGCTCTAGTAACTCGATCGGAGTGTGCGGGCCTCCTCTTCTCAAGCCATCCTTTTGCCCTTCCTAACAAACTCATTTCTGATTTTTTTTTTGCAATTTACAAAAACGAGGATTAAAACAAAGTGAGTTAAGGCAAACTACTCAACTCACTTGCCCAAGGCATAAACTTGCATCAAAACTTGGAAAATAACTTTCTACACATGCATGCAAGCTCATCTCTACAGCACCAAGAACTACTAAATACTCACAAATGAGGCCACCAATCAAAAATCTAATTGGAGGGGTGGAGGAGTCACATACCAGGGAGTATTTTCTCAAAATTTCAGCTCAAATGAGGGGCTGTAGAGAGAGAGATCGAAGAATCGCCTCCAAGACCAGCAAGAACACAAGAACAAGAGCAGAACTCGAGTTTTTGGAGAAAGAGAGAGAGGGAGGAAGAAGACATACCTGGAGGGGGTCCCGTGGGCCCCAAGCGCCCTGTGGGCGCGGCCAGGGGCTGGGCCGCGCCAGCTGGCCGCCTGGGCCACTGGTGGCCCCTCCTGGCTGGCCCCAGGCCCTTCTGGGTCTCTCCCGTCGGGGAAATTTTTATTTTAATTTTTCTGGAATTTTTCTGAAAACTTCACTGTTGAAAATTTTTCGAAGTTAAAAAAGCTACGAAACTCTCTGAAATCTTGAAGCAGTTAGTAGTATTGTGAAGCTTCAAAAACATAAATACTTGGTACAGCAAGTAGGATAAAACTAAAAACAAGTGAAAACATAACAAGCTCAACTTTTTATCCATATAAAACATGTTTACTAGTAAGGTTGATCAAGTCTTACCAACAAACAAGGATATATAGAGCAAAAAGTCTCACCTCTTACGAAGTAATCACTGAACCTTTACTTTGATGGACATTGTCCCCACCATGATAGTTTTATATTTGTGAGGCACATGTAGTGGACAGTCCCATTCTCCAATTTTCACGGTCTCGATATTCTCTATAGAGTTGAGGCCATGCCTCCTGTCGATCTTCTTTGGAAAATATCTTTATCATTCACATGGAAGGTAACCTTCCCTTTATTGCAATCAATAATAGCACCTGCGGTGTTAAGAAAAGGTCTACCAAGAATAATGGACATGCTCCCATCCTCGGGCATGTCAAGCACAACAAAATCAGTAAGAATCAAACAATTAGCAACTTCTACGGGAACATCCTCACAAATACCTATCGGAACAGCGGTTGACTTGTCAGCCATCTGAAGGGAGATATCTATAGGAATTAGTTTCTCTAAACAAAGCCTCTCGTAAAGAGAGAGAGGCATAACACTCACTCCTGCTCCAAGATCACATAAAGCAGTTTTGACATAATTATTCATTATGGAGCAAGGAATGGTGGGTATACCTGGATCACCGAGCTTCTCAGGAATCTTGCCACTGAAAGAGTAGTTAGCAAGCATAGTGGATATTGCATCATTAGGAACTTTTCTTTTGTTAGTGACAATATCTTTCATATATTTTGAATAAGGAAGTAACTTAATAGCATCAGTCAAAGGGATTTGAAGAAAAAGAGGTTTAATCCACTCACAAAACTTATTATAATGCTCTTCTTCTTTAGATTTGATGGACTTACCTGGAAAGGGCATGGGTTTCTGTACCCATGGTTCTCTTTCCTTCCCATGTTTTCTTGCGATGAAGTCTTCTTTAGTGTACCTCTTACGTTTGTCAGGTGCTTCTTCTTCTCGAACTTCAGGCGGATCATTCTTCTCATTATTATTACTTTCAGGTTCAGCACCGTCTTCAGTCTCAGCATCAGAGATAGATACGCTATTAGGATCAATAGTTGGCTCTTCATCTGCAATAGGATCATTAGAATTGTCAGTCTCCTTATGTTTCTTGTTTTTCTTTGGAGAGCCAACAATTTCTTCTTCCTGTATTTGAGAATCCTGCTCGATTCTCTTCGGATGTCCCTCTGGATAGAGAGGATCTTGAGTGCTAGTTCCTCCTCGGGTCTTAATCCCGAAAGCCTGCAAATTATCTTGTTTGGCATTGTTAGCAAGCAAATCTCTTTGCACATTAGAAATTTGGTCAAGCTGAGTTTGAACCATATGAAAATGCTTCACAAGACATTGAACATCATTAACTGTTCTATCTACAACATCAAGCAACCTTTTGATAGCAAGGGAATTATCATGCAACTGACTTTGTATCCTCTCATTAAAATGATTTTGTTTCATAATAAAATTATCAAACTCATCTAACCATTGATCAGGAGGCTTACCATGAGGGATGTCACTTGCGTTGTAATCTAAAAGAGAGTGTACCTCTACCATAGGAGGGTGAGTAGTAGGCTCACACAGCTTCTCAATAGGGGGTAGATTCTTCACGTCTTCAGCTTTCATACCTTTCTCTTTAATAGACTTCTTTGCTTCTCGCCTATCCTCGGGGCTCAGAACAAACATGCCCCTCTTCTTTGTTGGTGGAGGTGGTTCAGGGACGGACCAATCTTCATGGTTTTTGGCAATCCTGCCCATCAAATCTTCTGCATCGTCCGGTGTTCTTTTCCTGAAAACACAACCAGCACAACTGTCCAAATAGGACCTGGATTCATCAGTTAGACCAGCATAGAATATATTGATTAATTCATTCTTAGGGATTTCATGTCCTGGTCTAGCCCGAATCAGACCGCAGTACCTCCCCCAAACTTTAGGGAGGGACTCATCCTGCAACTGTTTAAAGTTATAAATTCTTTGTAAAGCAGCATGTTGCATGTGAGCAGGAAAGTACTTATCAACAAAAGAGTGAGCTAAGTCTTGAGGACTCTTAATGGAACCGCATGGAAGCGAATCATACCATGATTTAGCACCTTCCTTCAAGGAGAAATTAAGAAGCTTGGTGATATAAAAGTATCGTATCTTCTCATCCGTGGTAAACAGGCCACCTAGCTCACCGAGTTTAGTTAGGTCTGCAATAGCATCATCATTTTCTCTGCCATAAAAGGGGTCAGCTTCAACCATAGGTATAAGTGAAAGATCAACAGAGAAATCATAATCAGTATCATCAATGCATATAGGAGATGTAGCAAAATCAGGATTAGGAACGGCTTTGTTCTTCAAAGAGTGTTTTTCAAATAGCTTCTTAATGACTTCAGGGTCAGAGCCGGAAAACTCTGTCAGTTCCCTGCATAAATCTTCATCAAGTATATAGTAATCATCATCAAGGAGCCTCTCTTTGAGTTTACTCAAATCAGGATAATCATAAGTTTCACCAATAGGATAGCGAGTAACAGGAAGTTCAATTCCAGTTTTTTTTAGCAGCAGCAGCAATTTGTTTCTCAAGAGCATAACCAAGGGAACTAATATCATCAACAGTAGTAGAAGCATCATCAAGGGTATCGGACATAGTAATAGATTCAGTAGGAGCATCATGTGGTGGTGGTGAGGCAAACTTACTCATAACGGAAGGTGAATCAAGTGTAGCACTAGTGCTCAGAGCAGTACCTCTTCTTGTAGTGGATAGTAAGATCGGAACCTTGGGGTCTCCTTTCTTACCCATAGTGGATGAAGTGCAGCAGGTAGGATACCTCAAGTAGACTTGTAAATATTACTATGCTCCCCGGCAACGGCGCCAGAAAACGGTACTTGATAACCCTCAACCGTAAGGGATCGAGATAGTCTTCGCGGGTAAGAATAACCCAATTTATTGATTCGACACACGGGGAGCCAAAGAGTATTTATAAGCTTTCACAGTTGATTTGTCAATTCAAGCGCACCTGAAATATACTTACTTGCAACAAAAGATAAGTGGTAACAGTGATATGATAGTGATGATAGTACTAGTATAAGTAAACAGCAAAAGTAAATAGTAAAGGTAAATGGTAAAAGTAGCAACTAGTGACAAGCAGGGGTTAAAACACTGTAGGCTAGGGAGATGGATGGTTGGGCGCTGCATGGATGAGATAGATTCTAACTTGGGGCATGGCACACGGAAAAGTAATGATCATCTAGGCAAATATCAAACATTAGGCATGTATCCCGTAGGTAGTTGTACGTGCTTGCAATAAGAACTTGCACAACATCTTTTGTCCTACCATCCCGCTACGAACGGGGCCAAAAGGAACTTATGGATATTAAGGTGCTCCTGTCAAAGAGCACCGGAACAAAGCAATGAACTCAATGGATACATGTAATCCTCAAACTACGGACCATCCCCTTTGGTGTCCCAAGCTGTCACTTTTGGGATCGCCGGTTTCGAACCATAACAGGTGCAAACAACTCATAGATAGGATCACGAACACAAATATATTCATGCAAACACATATGGTTCAGATCTGAAATCATGGCACTCGGGCCCTAAGTGTCAAGCATTACGAATAACAAGTTGAAGCAAAGATGATAAACACCATAGTAGATGATAGGCAACATGCCCCCAACGATCTGACAAACTATTACATGATCTAACTCATCCAATCCCTACCATCCCCTTCGCCTATAGCAGGGGAATTACTCACACATGGAGGGAGAAGTCATGGAGGGATGATGGAGTGGTGATGATGATGACGATGGCGACGATCTCCCCTCTCCGGAGGCCAATTCAGCCTCCAGATTAGCCCTCCCGAGGAAGAACTGAGGGTTGCGGCGGCTCCGCGACGGAAAACTGCGAAAGAACTTCTGATCTCGGGTTTCCGCGTCGCGAGTAAAAATACGAGGCAAAGTAGGGCACCAGGGGGTGTGGGCCCCACCCAGGCGACCCCCCGGCGCGGCCCAGGGGGGGGGGGGCGCCCACAGGGCGCCTGGGCACCCCCTGGCCCCCCTCTGGCCCAACTTCTGGTTCCTGGTTCCTTCGGGTGCGTGGATTTTCTGTGATTTTTCGTGGATTTTTCTGAGATACTTAAAAATCCGTTTTCCTGCACACAATAAAACCATACAGGCAGCTCTGCTGAAAACAGCGTCAGTCCGGGTTAGTTTAGTTCAAATCATGCAAGAATGAGGTCAAAACAATATCAAAAGTGTTTGGAAAAGTAGATACATTTGAGACGTATCAATGCTTCAGATGATGCAAGATTTTCAAGCTATTCAGAACAACCAGAACAATCAAGGGAATCAAGGCCAAGCTAACTTCAAGAATCAGCCTCACTTTGCTACTCTGAATCAATTCCTATCAAATCAGCCCAAGTCCTTCAGCTACTGTGTCGATCCGCTCGATGTCGAGGATTGGCTCATAGACATCAAGAAGCATCTCGAGTGCAGCAATGTCAGAACTGAGGATTATGTCAAGTTTGCTGCATTCCAACTCAAAGACCAAGCTGCAGATTGGTGGCAACAGTACAAAGACTCTAGGGAGGGTCAGGTGGTCAGCTGGACCTACTTTTGTCATGATTTTCGTGTGCACCACATCCCTACCAGTGTCATTGAAGGCATGCGTGAGCAGTTCCACAACCTCAAGCAAGGCAACATGTCTGTCTACCAGTACCATGTCAAGTTCCAAAATTTGGCCCGTTATGCAAAGCAAGACATTCCCGATACCAAGAGCAAGATCTACCAATTCCGAGGTGGTCTGAAATATGAGCTCCAGCTTTCTCTCACTCTCTTTGAGCCAGCCGAATTTGATCAATTCTACAACATGGCTCTCAAACAAGAAACTGCCCAGCACAAGTGTGAGGCTTCAAAGAAAAGAATCAGAGATGTAGTCCATTCTTCTTCTTCCTCACAAGTGGTTGCTACACAACAAAAGTTCTGGCTTCCGCCACCTCCAGTGGTCCATCCTCCGTTTCAGAACAAGCGGTCAGGTGGTCGTGGATCTTCCCACCACCCAACCCAAAGAACCAGAACAAGTATTAGTCTCAGGCTCCTCCTCCTCACCGAGCTTCAGAGATCACTTGCTACAAATGTGGTCAAAAGGGCCACTACTCCAACAAGTGCACCAACCAGAGGCGCCTTCCGCCACCTCCTCCTATCAATTCGTCAAGCAATGCTATTGTCAAGCACATTCCCAAGTCAGCAAGAGTGAACCTGTTGAACGCAGCTCAAGCTGAGAATTCCTCACAAGTGATCATGGGTACACTTCCAGTTAACTCTTTTCCTGCAAAAGTATTGTTTGATTTGGGTGCATCGCATTGTTTCATGTCAAGACCATTCTTTGCGAAGCATGATTTCATTTCGTCTCATCTCGGAGAATCTTTGCGTATTGTGTCACCGGGGAAGTTGATGACTTCCAACTCAGTTGTTCCAGATATCTCCATCAAGATGGGCAATTATAAATATCTAGCTTCCCCAGTTGTTCTCGGAAATTCGGACATTGATATCATTCTTGGAATGGATTGGCTCTCTAAGCACGATGCTCTTCTCGATTGTGCAATCAAGGAGCTCAGTCTAACTCATCCTTCTGAAGACGTGATTATCTTCGTAGCTCAAGATAACACAATCACGCTATTCTCTCTCAATGACAAGGGCGAGATTAATGCCATATCCCAGATTCTGGTGGTTTGTCAATATGAAGACGTTTTTCCTGAAGAATTGCAAGGGATGCCTCCCAACCGTCCAGTTGAATTCGTCATTGAACTTCAACCTGGTACGGAGCCAGCCTGTCGACGTCCATACAAACTTTCTCCTAAAGAGTTGAAGGAATTGAAGAAGCAACTCGACGAGCAAGAATGCTTGGGTTTGATCAGACCGAGTTCTTCTCCTTGGGGTTGTGGAGTTCTGTTTGTCAAGAAGAAGGATGGCACGGAACAACTGTGCATCGATTACCGTCCATTGAACAAGAAGACAATCAAGAACAAGTACCATCTCCCCAACATCAATTAACTTTTCGAGCAGCTCAAAGGAGCCAAGGTTTTCTCAAATCTTGATCTCCGAATGGGATACCATCAAATTCGTATCCGTGAGAAAGATATTCCCAAGACCGCATTCAGGAAAAGTTGCAGCTCCTACGAGTATAAAATCATGTCCTTAGGGCTTGCAAATGCACCTCCAACCTTCTCTCGGATGATGCATTTCGTATTCAATCTCGACACTAATGAGTTCGTCCTCGTCTATCTTGACGATATATTAGTATTCTCCAAGACAAAAGAAGACCACGCCAAGCACCTCCGTTTGGTTCTTGACAGGCTCAGAGAGCACCGCTTTTATGCGAAATTCTCAAAGTGCGAATTCTGGCTTGATGAAGTCCTCTATCTTGGTCATATTATCTCTGCCAAGGGAATTTCAGTTTACCCCGAGAAGGTTGAAGCTATTGTTAAATGGGAGCCTCCTCAAAACGTCAAGCAACTCCGAAGCTTCCTCGGGCTTGCAAGCTATTGCAGAAGGTTCGTCGAGAACTTCTCCAAGATTGCCAAGCCTCTGTCCAACCTATTGCAAAAGAATGTCAAGTATTCTTGGACTCCTGAGTGTGATGTGGCATTCAATACACTCAAAGAGAAGCTTGTCTCCGCTCCAGTCTTAACTCCTCCCGATGAATCCAGACCATACCAAGTGTTTTGCGATGCCTCTTTGCAAGGTCTTGGTGGTGTCCTTATGCAAGAGAAAAAGATTGTGGCCTACACTTCTCGGCAGCTCAAGCCAAACGAGAAGAACTACCCCACACATGATCTTGAGTTGGCGGCAGTTGTCCACGCCTTGATAACGTGGAGACACCTCTTGTTGGGCAGACAGGTTGACATCTTCACTGATCACAAGAGCTTGAAGTATATCTTCACACAACCAAATCTCAACCTCCATCCGAGTCGTTGGGTTGAAATGAATCAAGAGTACAACCCAACCATTGAGTACACTCCTGGCAAGGCCCACGTGATTGCAGATGCCTTGAGCAAAAAGGCTTATTGCAACACTCTCATCCTCAAACTGTTCCAACCGGATCTTTGTGAAGCTTTCCGGAAGATCAACCTTCAAGTTGTTCCGCAAGGCTTTCTTGCCAACCTTCAAGTCGCTCCTACCTTGGAAGATCAAATCTGTGAAGCTCAACTTTTTGATGCTATGCTGAAAAAAGTGAGGCATGGTATTGCCAAAGGTACTCCAAAGTACAAGTGCTACCACAATGATGACAAGGACACCTTATTCTTTGAGGACCGGATTGTGGTTCCAAAAGGTGACCTACGAAAGGTCATAATGAACGAGGCTCATAATTCCCTTCTCACGATACATCCAGGCAACTCAAAGATGTATCATGACCTCAAGCAATCCTATTGGTGGACTCGCATGAAAAGAGAAATTGCTCAACTCATGAATGAGTGTGATGTCTGCCGTAGAGTCAAAGCAGAGCATCAACGTCCAGCTAGACTTCTCCAACCTTTGCCTATTCCCGAGTGGACATTCGATCATATTGAGATGGATGTCTTCACCGGCTTCCCCAAGTCCAAGCGAGGAAACGACGCTATCTTTGTGGTCATTAATAAGCTCACAAAAGTGGCCCATTTTCTTCGAGTCAAGGAATCCATCAACGCGGCCCAACTGGCAGAGTTGTATACCTCCAGAATTGTCTCTTTGCATAGTATCCCTCAAGTAATCTCCTCAGATCGTGGAAGCTTTTTCACTTCCAAATTTTGGGATTCCTTCCTGTCAGCTATGGGTACCAAGATTCGCTTCAGCATAGCTTTCCATCCTTAGACAAGTGGTCAAGTCGGGAGGGTAAACCAAATACTAGAAGATATGCTCAGGGCATGTGTCATCTCCTTCGGTATGAAATGGGAAGATTGTCTTCCATTTGCCGAATTCTCCTACAGCAACTTCCAAGCAAGTTCATGCAAAGCACCATTTGAAATTATCTATGGCAGAAAGTGTTGTACCCCTCTCAACTGGTCCGAGACTGGTGAACGTCAATTCCTTGGCAATGATTTGATCTCAGAGGCCGAAAAAATGTGCAAAGTCATATGTGAGAATCTCAAGGCCGCGCAATCGCGCCAAAAGATCTACTATGACGGCAAGCATCGCGACTTGGCCTTCGACATTAGAGACCATGTATATCTCCGTGTTTCTCCTATGAAGAGCACTCAGAGGTTCGGTATCAAGGGCAAGCTAGCTCCAAGATACGTGGGTCATTTCAAGATTCTTGGGAAAAGAGGTGATATCGCCTACCAACTCGAGCTTCCTCCAAACTTCTCCAACGTGCACGACGTGTTCCACGTGTCACAACTCCACATGTGCTTCAAAATGCACGAGCGCACCGTCGCCTTCGAAGAAATTGATCTTCAAGCTGACTTGTCTTATCATGAACACCCCGTTGCTATCCTTGAAGAGACCGAACGCAAGACTCGCAACAAATCAATCAAATTCCTGAAAGTGAAGTGGTCACACCATACCGATCGAGAAGCTACGTGGGAACGCGAGGATCACCTCCATTCCGAATATCCAGAGTTCTTTCAGTCCTAGATCTCGGGATGAGATCTTTTTGTAGTGGAGGATATTTTGTAATGCCCCACATGTAACAATTCCCTATATGGAAATATATTCATCATTGACCTAACCAATTCCATTATGGGCTTCATCATTTCGGGTCTTTTGTGTTTTACTTTGAGCATATGTTGCATATCACCATGTCATCACCATCATGTGCATTGCATTTTCATAGTCTCACTTGCATCCGTGAGTAGTTGTGTCGTCTTCGTCCCCTCCGTTGTCCGTTTCGGTTTCCGACTCTCTCACACGGCACCCGTCGCACCTCTCAAGTCTTGTTTCGTGAGCGGCAGAAAAACATCCTCGGAATGGGCCGAGAGTTGTCAAGTGGTCTTGGTATATCACCGGTAGAACGCCTGTCAAATTTTGTTCCATTTGGAGGTCGTTTGATACCCCAACGGTTAACCGCGTTAACCGCCGGAAGCCTTTTCTCTTTTAGCCCAGCACCCCTTCCCACCAGCCAACAAGCCCATCCAAAATCCCCTCATGCTCTTCGCCGTTGAATCACGATCGTGTGGGAGAAAACCGCACCTCAATAGCCCTGTCGACCTACCAGAGGGCACCACGTCACCCCACCACCGCCCTCTCTCTCCACCCCGCCGCCGGGCCCAGATCTGGCCCCCCCCCCGGCCCGAGCGCCCGCCGTCGCCAGCCCGCAACCCCACCGCCCCACGCCTCTCACCTCTCGGCCGCGTCGCCATCGCTGGCCCCACCTCGCCGCCGCCGCTTTCCGCCACTGCACCGCCATCACCACGCCGCCGCCTCGCCTCCGCCCCCGCGCCCCCGCACGTTGTCGGAGCACCGCCGGTCGCCGCCTTGTCGCCGTCTTCCTCGCCTCCGACCGGATCCACCCAAGGGTGGATCTGATCCACCACCCCGACGAGCCAAACGCCTCCACCGTTCCCGGATCCCTCCATCCCGGGACATCCCCGTCCGCATTGACTTTTTCGAGGGGTATAATTTCCACTAAGTCCCTGAATCCCGTTATCGTGATGCTCTCTTTGTCATGCCATATCTCCCTGCCTGTAGCTCCGTCTTGCGCGTATGGTATGTTGATTTGTTCGTCTCAGAGTGCCCTACATGTTGAGAACTTTAGCATGAATGTTAGGGTTCATCTTGATGTCTTAATCTTCGTTGCCAAACTGTTGGTGATGTTACTATTTCAGCTCTAGTTGTCTGTCAACAACATGTGTGCATGTTTAACATGCTGTATCCTTGTGCATGTTGGTCCAAATGAAGTGTATGATATGTCAGAATGTCCGTCTTGTGATGCTATTAATGATGGATGAGTTTTCATACATGTTAGGTTGCATTATGCCATGGTTATCCCTGTTACAAAACTGCTTGTTGCTGTTAAGATGCTAAAATTGTTATAACTTGTTGTTTTGTCTTTTTCGTGGCATTTTGTATGATTTTCGTTTGAGCATCATGTCAACATGTTTTAGGAGAATAATCATGTTATATTTGAAGTGGTGTAATTGGTTCTTCATGATATGCCCTGTGGTGACCTGAACAAGCTTGTAAACATGCCATGTCATTGTTGATGTTTTTACACTTTGTGAAAAACTGCTAAGTCTGGAATCTGGTATAATATGTTGCCATGTAAACTTGATGTTACAATCTTTTCCATGCATGTTTTGGAATAACCAGTGAGCATGTCTTGATGTCCATGTAATTGTCTATCAATCCATGCCTTTATTTTCATATATGCCCTGTTGTAGCTTGTTATTATGTTGCTCTCAAAATGCTTGCAATCTGAACTCTCAGCCTATTAACAGAATATTCAATTTGGCAATGCTCATGATCAACCCTTGCATGGAATGAATTTTTTCTTTGGATGAATTGGAAATATATTATGTCCTCTTCATTCTCATGTAATTTTCATGCATGATATAATTGATATGTTGCTGTTATGTGCATGTTAAGTCAGCATCGTAGTATTCCTGGTTGCATGCCCAGTGAATTTCACTAAGTCTGAAAACCTGTTAACTTATTGAATCTTGCCATGCTATTTAAATTGTGTTCTAGTAAGTTGTTGGATGTGCTATGAGATCTTATTTGTAGCAAAACATGTCTACCTCACAGCTATGCCTTTTGTCATCATGTTGGGGTGCTGTAGCATAATTAAACCTTCCTCCAAAGGTGCCATGTTGCTGTTAACATCAGTTTTGCATTGCATCTTGTTTTGCTTGTCATTTGCAAACTGTGCATCCGATTCCGAAGATCTTTATATCGGTTTCGACCGAAATCTTTCAATATATCTAGTGGCATGCTTGGTTTGCCAAGATCTTACCCACATCCATCATGCCTTCACATGTTCTTCCCGGCTTCATCTCGTTCCTTACCGGTAGCTCTGTAGCATCATACTTGCATCTCTCTTGCATAGCATGTGTTCTTTTCTTGTCAAGTGTGTTTATTTGGATGCTTGTTTATGTTTGGGTAGCACCGGGAGACGTGTTCGAGTCCGAGGACGAGACAGATGTTGAGTACGATTACGAAGAGCAAGGTCTCGGTAAAACCGAAGACTTACCAGGCAAGATGACCATTCCTTGATATCACCTCTATCGTTGCTATGCTGGTTGCCTCGCTCTATTGCTTTGTTGTGATACCTATCTATTTGCATGTCATCCCCTACCTTGCCATGAAACCTCTAACTACCTTCCTAGCAAACCGTTGATTGGCTAAGTTACGCTTTTGCTCAAGCCCCCTATTATAGTGTTGATAGTTGCAGGTGAAGATGAAGTTTGCTCCATGTTGGATGTGATGTTTGGGAATAACACAAAACCTATTATGTACATTAATGCACCGATATACATGGAAATGGGTGGAAGGCTTGGCCTTCTTGCTCGGTGTTTGTTTCCACTCATGCCACTTTAAGAACCAATAAACTAGTCTTATGTTCCTTGATTTTGTGTTCCTAATGCGGTTGGGGTTTATGGGCCCCCCTTGATAGTTTGCTTTGAATAAAACTCCTCCAGCAAGGCCCAACTTTGGTTTTACCTTTTGCCTAATAACTAAAACTTGCATAGGGACCAGCTAGCACCCAAGGACTTAATTAACAACTCGGGCCAGTGCTCCTCATGAGTGTTGGTCCAAACTAGTGCACTGTGCAGGGCCACCACGGGGAAACCCGAGGACTAGGTTTTAACTGTACACGTCGCTTATCCGATTGTGGCCTGAGATGAGATACACGCGGCTCCTATCAGGGTGTCGCAATGTCGAGAGGTCTTGTTGGACTTGTTTTACCATTGTCGAAATATCTTGTACACCGAGATTCCGAGTGTGATCGGGTAGTCCCTAAGATAAGAAGATTTAACTCTGTTGATCGCAAGAGCTTGGGATGGACTAAGTTGGGACACCCCTGTAGGGTTATGATCTTTCGAAAGCCGTGCGCATGGTTATGTGGCGGATTGAAGTTTGTTAATATCCGGTTGTAGATAATGACACAATAACTCAAACATAATACACTACTGTGTGAGTAGTCGTGATGGTCTCTTTTCAAGGGAGTTCAGGAAGAGAACACGGATGGGTTAGGGTGTCTCGTAGGTAGGCATGATCATCTAGTGATCATGAATTAGTTCACGACTGATGGCTTTCACTTCTCTTCTCGCTCTGAAGTTACGTAAGCTAGCCACCTCATCTACACTTAGTGCTTGCAGCAGCCCACTTATACACTTTCTCCTTACCCAAGGGCTTTGATAGTTTTGATACCCGAGAATGGGATTGCTGAGTCTTTGTGACTCACGGTTTACTACAAAGAAAGGTGCAGGTACAACCGAGTACGATTTAGGTGGCGGCCAGGAACTCAAGTGGGATTTTGATGAGGAGCGTGGGCGTATGTACGTGACATATCCCGACGATCAGTAGTGGTTCCTACTAGGGCTGATCGGGCATAGTGGGTGGTTATCTTCTTTTCATTTGGATTTGTCTGTAGCCAAACTATGATTGTACTTGGATGAATGTATGACTTCTTTATGTATTGTGTGAAGTGGCGATTGTAAGCCAACTATGTATTTTCCCCTTTGTTCTTGTACATGGGAATGTGTGAAGATTACCATCTTGCTATCATACCAAAATGCAGTTATGCCTATAAGTCATGCCTTGACATGTGTGAGATATAGCCGCATCTTGGGCGTTATAGATAGGCTTGTACATGTTTTGCATGTTGTCATGGCTCATCCTAGCCTTAGCATAGATATCTGGATCATCTTCTAACTCAGCTGGAGCACCTATCATAGCAGCCCATTCAGAGATTGTGGACTGATACTTAGTGCCTTCAGTCATCCATGCAATTCTCCCATCTGGATAGAAATGGGCAATGGAGTAGAATTGCATCACCATTTCATCATTCCATCTTGTCAGCTTCTTCCCAACAAATTTTGCAGTGTCTGTCATTCTGAAGCTCTCATGCACATGTGGAAAGTAGTCTGCATGCTTATCAATGTACTTCCAATCCACCCACTTCATGTCACAGACAATGAGCTTCTTGTCAAGTAGTATTGTCTCACAGATATCTTGTTGCTCCTTTGTGTGAAACCTGTAGTCAACTGCTATTCTCCTCCTCACAGCATAGGGATCAGACTTCCGCCATGCTCTCAATCCTGCATCTCTTCTCAGCTTCATGTCTTCAGCCTTAGGATGAGCATCATTATGCTCTGGAATCTTAGGCTCGAGTTTTCTCAGCATTTGTGACTCATCATAGTCACTATCTTCTGCCTGCTCTTCGTCTTCTTCTTCTTGAGCTTGAGGCATTGGAGCCTTGTTCTTTTCTGCAGCTGGAATGTTCCTTGTGTTTCTCTTGGGTGCAGACTAGGTGGCTTGAGCAGCAGCTTTGGGGGCAGTTTTGGGCTTTGAAGGAGGAGCCCCTTACTTGATGGCATCCCCCATCAGCTTATGAGACTTAGATGCTGCTGCAGCATCCTCTTCGTCTTCCTCCTCATCATCACCATCATTCCTCATAGATGGCTTGCCAACCACTCTGGTTGTGGTTTCCCTAGCCCTTTTCTTAGCTCCTATAAGCTCAGCATCTCTAGTTTCAAGAGTGAACTACATGGTTTCTTGAGTTGAGGCTCTGGCTTTTGACAAGGGCACTCTCCTGGCAGGAGCTTTCTTGTTCAAACCAGGCTTGGTTGAAGCAAATGTGCCATATTCCTTCCTAGCAACTTTCTTATTTCAGGTGGCCTCATAACCTACAAAGTCTTCATCCTCTAAATCTGAAGTTTTCTTCTTCCTTGACTTGGTAACAACCTTTGGAATGTTACTAGGAGTGCTTCTGGTGCTCCCGTAGTAGCTGCAGTTATTGGGACTAGAGCCCTCACTCAAATTAACCTGCTCCCCAGACCTGTTCTGACTGTCACTGCCTTCTGACATCTCTGGAACTGCAAGTTGGCCCTCTGAATAGGTATAGATGAGATAGAGTGGATGAGCATCACAAAGTACAGCTGGTTTTGAAAAAAATGATTTTGAAAAACTTAACTTTCGTTTTCTGCAGAATCCATTTCGGTTCTACCGAGTTTACCAGTTCGGTGATACCAAAGGAAAAATAGAGCCAAAACATACTTGGTTCAGTAAGACCGAGGTAGTTTTTGGTGGCTCCGAGTTGCTAGGGTTTCACTGAGCTGCTAGTTTCGGTCTCACTGAGTGATACAATTCGGTTGGACCGAGGTGTATCATTGCAATGGCTTACGCTAACTCGGTGACACTAAGACTTGCAAATCGGTCGGACCGAGATGGGTTCGGCGGAGAACTAACCCTAAGTTTTTCGAAATCCATCTACCCTAAAGACTAGTTTTGTTGGATAGGAAGTTTGCAAACGTGGCAAGATCAATGGCAAGTTGTTTTGTGCATGAATTAGATTTGGAGAACAAAAAGCGAACGAGTCGTACCCTAACTTGGTGATGATCTCCTACAGTGACAAGGGGCGGAGAAGAATGCCCTCGGCGGCAACGGTTCCAACATCAGGAGGCGACTGGTGGTGATGGTGACGATCCTTGGACCACAATGGCGGCAGAGCTGGGGTGCGATATTAGAACTATTGGAGAAGTTTCCAAAAAATTTATGTCCGCGTGTTTATATACCCAGATCTGTCGGTGGGACAGAGAAAACTGTTTCGATGGCACCGAGATGGGTTTACCACTAGGCTGTTGCAACTCGGTTGGACTGCGACGGTTATTCGGTTTCATCGAGATACAAAAACTGATCAACCAAAATGATTTTGGTGGGAACGAATGAGATTTGTTGGTCTGACCGAAATGCACTTTGGAGGTTTTGGAAGTTAAGCCCTGATCAGATTGGTGACACCGAGTGCTCCTCAATCGGTGGGTCCGATAGAGACTTGTTCAAATTTGTGATGTATAGCATGAATAGAGTTTGAGACAAGAAAAGCATAGATAGCTAGAGGGAGTACTTAGGCATTATTGTCCATCCATTTGGAAAAACAAAAAGAGCCAAACAATCAAAGCTACAAATGGATGTCCTCGAATGATTAAAATATGCAACCAACATGCTCACACAATAAAATGGCAAATGAAATATGTGGCAAAACATGCACGAACATTATAGCGTCTATCAAGCAATTGGCGATGACTAGGTCATCTATATATGAGTATATTGACTTAGGAGCCAAAAGAGAACATTTGATCATAGGTCATACTCATAGTTTAAGCACAAGTGGGGTTACCACTTTTACATAAAGCATTGTTGTGTTCACACCATTACAGTTGCTTTAGCTCAATATTTAGAGTAAAGCTCCCCCTAGATGTGATATCCCCCCTAAGAGGGATGAACTAACCTTGGGTTTTGTCAATGATGACTTCATGTAGATGTTGAAGATGTGGATGATCAATGTTGATGTAGATCATTTAGAGCAATCCATTGGAGTGAGTTGCACTTTCAATACCTACGCGGGTTAGTCCCACAAGGAATAAACAAAGATATCCATGGACATAGAGTGAATTGCACACAAGATGATGTCCATGAAAGCATTAGGTTACCTTGTCCCTTGCAACAAGAGGGTTTGTGACTCCTTGAACTAGCGCAAGATGTGGAAGTTGTTTGCACTTGTTCTAGCCAAGATGATATGAGTGAAGTATGTTGGCGGAGTCACCATCAAGAACTCTCTAGTTCTTCTTCTTCGGGATCCACATCAACTTGATGGGAATCCTTGGAGTTGTAGTCGTACTTGATGAAGTAGAGATTGATTTAGTCTTGGGAATCCACTTGACCAAGTACTTAGGAGCTTCTTCCAATGCATCAATCTCTTCTTAAAGCTTGTCCTTCCCCTTTATCTTGTGGTCTTGTGGTGGAAGATCATCTTGTGCTAGTGTCCCTTTGAAGGAAGTAGGATCATACTTCTCTTGTTGAGGAACAAACTTGGTCATGGGGTATTGATCTTCTTCCCACTCAACTCCATTGGCATTGAACTTTCCTTCAAAACCAACACCTTGATTCTTATGGTGCCTTCCTTACTTGCGTACAATTTCCTTGAATTGTACTCCTGGAAAGAATCTTGTATACACCTTTCTCTATAATTCCCTTCAATAAGCTATTTTCTTGCTAAAGTGTAACTTGTCTAAGAGAATCGTTAGTGGAATCAAGAAAACTACTAGAAGCAATATCATTGGATTTAGCATGATTATTGTTACTTGTGGCTAGATTTTACTTGTGGCATGTAAGTAGACAAGAGTAAATGCTTGGCAATGTAATAAGAATCTTTTCTTATGAAGATCATCATTGATTGGTTTTAAGAACTCATGCTCTTTCTCTAGATTGAGCTTTTCAAAGTGTAGTTTCTCATGAGTCCTCAAAAGTTCTCGATGATCCTCTAAGGTAGTTTCATGAGCTAACTTGAGAGTGTTTAATTCTTTAGTTACGCGCTCAATCTTCTCCTTATCATTGTCATTCGTTTTATCTTGATTAGCATGATTAATAGCAATTTCATCATAGTTTTCATCATAGGTTTCATCACTATTGCTACCAACAAGTAAATTATCTCCTAGCAAGTCATCTTCATCACTATTAAAATCAAGATACTCGGGGTGTGATACCTTAGGGTCTTTAGCCATGAAGCATCTTCCAATTCCTTCATTTGGTGTGTCAAATATGTCGTAGGAGTTGGATGGCACAAGAGCAATTCCGGCAACACCTTCATCTTGAGTATCTTCGGAGTCGGAGTAATAGCTTCTCTCGGAGTGGTCATCAGAGTCGGAACAAGATACCCATTCACCAACATGAGCTTGATGTCTTCGTCTTGTATAGCTCCTTGATGATTTGTCCTTCCTTTCCGAATCTTTGCTTCTCCGAGAAGGTCTTCGTTCATAATGATCATCTCTACTCTGTCTCTCTCTTGGTGGTGAATATTCTCTTCTACTCCTCCTTTTAGGTGAGTCTTCTCTTCTTTCGTGGAGAGCCGTACACTCATTTGAGTAGTGTCCGAGTCTTCCACAATTGTAGCAATTCCGATCACGACTAGAAGATCTTTTGTCATTGTAGGACCTTGATTTGGAGTTTCTCTTTTTGCTTCTATTCTTGTAGAACTTGGTGAAGTTCTTCACCATTAAGCTCAATTCTTCATTGAAGACTTGTTTCTCACTTGATGATGTAGGAGCATCACATGAAGCTTTGTAAACACCACTAGACTTGTTGTGAATCTCTTCATTATATTTGAGTGACATCTCATGAGCAACAATTCTTCCAATGACTACCATTGGCTTGAGATCTTTGTAATTGGGCATCATTTGGATCAATGTGCACATGGTGTCGTATTTTCCATCCAAGGCTCTTAGGATTTTCTTGATGATGAATCTGTCGGTCATCTCTTCGCTTCCTAAGCCGGCAATCTCATTTGTGATGAGAGCAAGCCTAGAGTACATTTTAGCGACACCTTCACCATCCTTCATCTTGAACTTGTCAAGTTGACTTTGAAGCACATCCAACTTGGATTCCTTGATGGATTCGGTACCTTTGTGCATATCAATCAAAGTATCCCAAATTTCCTTTGCATTCTCAAGACAGCTGATTTTTTTGAATTCTTCGGGGCACAACCCATTGAAGAGGATATAGCAAGCTTGAGCATTGTATTGCAACATCTTCATTTCTTCCCCAGATACTTCACGGTTTGGTTCCTTCCCATCGAAGAATTCACCTTGCAAAACAATACACACAATAGCCCAAACGGCGGGGTTATGTCCAAGAATATGCATTTTCATCTTATGCATCCAACTAGCAAAACTTGTACCATCAAAGTAAGGACCTCTAAAGTGATAACTTCCCTCGCTAGAAGCCATACTCTCCTAGGTTGTGTAACCAAGGCTATCATCACCAAAGCTATGGAAATCAAGGAAAATGGAGACCAAAGCTCTGATACCACTTGTAGGATCGAAAGTATGTCTAGAGAGGGGTGATTAGACTACTTGACCAAATAAAAACCTTGCCTTTTGCCTATTTTAATTATTGGCAGTTTTTAGCAATTTAGCACAAGTCAAGCAATCAACCTACACATGCAATTCTAAGAGTATAGCAGCGGAATGTAAATCATTGCATATGAAGGTAAAGGGAGGAGTTTGGAGATTGCAAACGCAAGTGTAGACACGGATATTTTTGTCGTGGTTCCGATAGGTGGTGCTATCATACATCCACGTTGATGGAGACTTCAACCCACGAAGGGTAATAGCTGCGCGAGTCCATGGAGGGCTCCACCCATGAAGGGTCCACGAAGAAGCAACCTTGTGTATCCCACCATGGCCATCGCCCACGAAGAACTTGCCTCACTAGGGTAGATCTTCACGAAGTAGGTGATCTCCTTGCCCTTACAAACTCCTTGGTTCAACTCCAAAATCTTGTTGGATGCTCCCAAGTGACACCTAACCAATCTAGGAGACACCACTCTCCAAAAGGTAATAGACGGTGTGTTGATAACGAACTCCTTGCTCAAATGCTTCAAATGATAGTCTCCCCAACACTCAAACAGCTCCTCACAGATTGGATATGGTGGAAGAAGAGATTGAGTGGAAAGCAACTTGGGGTAGGCTTGAGAACAAGATTCATGTGGTAGGAATGGAATATCTTGATCTCAACACTTGAGTAGGTGGTTCTCTCTCAGAAAATGAGTAATGGAAGTGTAGGCTTGTTCTGATGTCTCTTTCTATGAACGAAGAGGGGGTGGAGGGGTATATATAGCCTCCACACTAAATCCAACTGTTACACACATTTTTGACAACTTGGTGGGACCGATTCAGTGAACTCGGTCTGACCGAAAGGTTCAAATATGTGAATGTTAGGAAACTCGGTGGGACCGGCTGGGACATCTCAGTGGGACCGAAAGCTAGGGTTAAGTCATCAGAGAGCTGGCAAGGTAAAGTCGGTGTGATCGATTAATGAACTCGGTATTACCAAAATAAATTAACCTGTAACAGAGAGTTTACAGAGCCATCTCGGTGAGAACAAAAGCCTATCTCGTTGAGACCGAAATGTTAGGGTTTGTGGCTCTGGCTAAGTGCCGTGGAAGTGTCACAGCAGATGTCCTAAGGTAAGGACTTGATTGTGGAGCCATAGTGACGTGGTTAGCTTAAAGGGGTTAAGAACAAGACAAAGGACACGGGGAATTTATACTGGTTCGGCCCCTGTGCTGAGGGTAAAGCCTACTCCAGTTTAGGTTGGAATTGTTGGCGTGTCGATTGGTAGGTTGCAGATGTGCTTGCCTAGCCCTCGGTCTCTTGTTTCTTGCCCTAAGCCGGTGTGGGGTCGTCCCCTTATATACACAGGTTGACGCCCTGTGGCCTACGGAGTCCCGGCCGGCTCATACAATCGTGTCCGGATCGGTGACTCATCTTACATGCCTTACATTACAAGTTACATAGATGGCGGTTGATACTTACAGGCCTTAAGCCGCCGCGGGCCTTGTGCCCTTATCTAAACCGCCGTCTTTAATGGGCTCTTGGGCTGGTCTTATGAACCGTTGTCGGGTAACCCAGCCCCTCCTGGGCTGGTCATATGAAATACTTATATCCCCAACATTAGGCCCCAGGTTGATCTTGAACTTGTTCATGTCAATCTTTCCTCATCTTCTTGTGAGAGACTGTAAACCGCTGCTATCTTGTTTTTGAAATAATAGTGATCCGCCATGATGTCAGCTTTTGAAATAACAATAACCCATCATGACGTCACTTACTTGCAAAAGGTCCAGATCTTCACAAATCCTTCGTATTTATTGGTATTCTGAGAGTCAAGGCGCCTACACAGCTACTGACCGAAATGTTAGGGTTTGTGGCTCTGGCTAAGTGCCGTGGAAGTGTCACAGCAGATGTCCTAAGGTAAGGACTTGATTGTGGAGCCATAGTGACGTGGTTAGCTTAAAGGGGTTTATATCCCCAACATTAGGCCCCAGGTTGATCTTGAACTTGTTCATGTCAATCTTTCCTCATCTTCTTGTGAGAGACTGTAAACCGCTGCTATCTTGTTTTTGAAATAATAGTGATCCGCCATGATGTCAGCTTTTGAAATAACAATAACCCATCATGACGTCACTTACTTGCAAAAGGTCCAGATCTTCACAAATCCTTCGTATTTATTGGTATTCTGAGAGTCAAGGCGCCTACACAGCTACTTACCTATTTCTCCGTCTCCTCGATTTTCGCGCCTGACCTTTATCCACTTAGCTTATAAATAGGACCAAAGGTCCCTTTCCATTCTCTCCTTCGTATCCCTCTCTTCATCTTCTTCCTAGTGTCGTCCCTGCAACCAAGCTTCGCCGGCGCCGGCGCCCTCTGCTTCGTCTTCACTAACAGCCGCCGCATCGACCCAACGTGACCAGGCCTCTTCCGCGCGCCGCCGCTGCCATCTTACCTGCTCAGGTACATTCTTGTCCTTCTCCACCATATCCGTTAGGGTTCCCGTGAAGTTCTTCCGAGTTCATCTTTTTCTTCCTGTGCAACTATGGTTTCTTCTTCTAAACTTTGATGCCTCTTTATATGCTGATGTTGATAGCATCTCTCTAGTCAATATTGTAAAATATCATCTCTGCGAATAACTGGATTCGTCTCTTAGAACTACGTCATATCGATCTTAAGTTTTGCATGTTCGTCATTTAATCTTGATTTTTGAGCAGCCGTAGATCCAAAATTTCCGCCGCAACCTATGAAAATTGTTTTTTCCATACTTTAGTAATATTTACTTTTCTGAACACTCGCATTTGCCATGGTGATTTAACTTTCCAGTTTATGATTACTCTTATGCCATTAGGCCCCATTCCGCCATGCTGAACTTGTAGCAATACATTATCTCCGGCTTTTCTGAACCGGCAACAATCTTTCACCAGTTAGGTCTGTTTGTTCACAATGCCGCCGAAGACAGTCACCGCATGCAACTGGGTTCCCTCAATTGTTACAGAAGCTACACTCACTGATTTTGTCAGAGTCGATATCTGCCCAATGCTCCAATTATGCCTTACTGTGCTCCTAACCCGGACGAGGAAAGGCCTACACCCACAGATGATGAAGTGATTGTTTTTACTGACTACATGAACCTGGGTTTCTCACCACCCGGCTCTAAATTCTTCAGAGATGTCCTGCACTTCTTCGAGCTCCATCCCCAAGACATCGGACCCAATTCCGTGTCAAATATCTACAATTTCCAAGTTTTTTGTGAAGTATATCTTCAAGAGGAACCCAGCATCTTGCTTTTCAGAGAATTATTTTACTTGAACCGCCAGAATGAATTTACCAATGGACCTAGCCTGGAGCTTGGGGTTGTCTCTATCCAAAGAAGGAGAGACTCTATTTTTCCTTATGCTTGTCTGCCAAGTCATCCGAAAGACTGGAACAAGACCTAGTTTTATTGTAAAGATACCTCTCCGGCTGATGAACATCCTTTGCCGGGTTTCTGTACTCAACGTCTAGATGCCAATCATCATCTTGCTGAAAAACTCACCGCTGCATAACGCAAGTCAATTGCCCCCACTTTGTCAAAGGTGAATACCCTTCTTGGAAACGGTTTAACTGGAATTGATTTAGCTCGATGCTCGCTTGCTTGGCGAATTATTCCGTTAAGTCGTAGGTCCGGCTTAATGTGCGAATATAGTGGAGAGAAGAATGATCCTTTGCGCCATAGCTCTGAGGACCTGGAGGAAAATGTCATCACAGATATGAAAAAAACTGTTTTAAATGAATCATTGTCAGATTGCGGCAAAGTGGGCATGTTGCCTTTCTGCAAATCTAACCCGACACCAGAGGTAACTCTTAATTTTGACTGTTATCCTTTATAATTCAAATCCATTGCCAATGTTAAATTTGCCGCCTCTCATAGGCTAAGTCGGCCATCTGGAAGAAAACTTATGATCATGAGGCCGCCAAAAGAGCCAGAGCTATCAAGAAAGTCGCCAAGAAAGCTGTTGAGAAGACTAAGAAGAAAACCAGTGCCTCTAGTCTGTTTGAACTGAACTACGACACTGAGTCGGAGGTAGTCCTTGACTCTCTTGGCTCTTATTTAAACTATCTTATTGACACTGATCATTGCCAGGACGACACGGAGGCCAGTCAGGCCGCAGATGAAGAGGTAACTACTATTTCCTCCGGCTCAGAATTCTTGCCAAGACAAAAAGTTCGACGATTTATCTGGAAAGTAAGCTTTTCACACCCTTCATCTCATTTAGATCATCACTTTCTTTTGAAGCAACAGCAACATGAGAACCGTCGTCGGACCCGAAACTCCGGAGAAGAGGAATTGTCCTCCAGCTTACCCAATACTCTGCCTCGACGAAAACGCCGGAATGAGGTACTTCCGTTCACAAACTCCCATTATCTGCAAATGGTTCTTATTCAATAATCCCTGAACTCGTGTGATTCAAATTAACAAGAAACTTCTTGTTCATCCTCCGGTGATTCATCTCAGAGTCATCTTCGGGCTTTCAAAACCGCTCCTGGCTAAATGACTTGTCCCAAGTTCATTTCAACCCGGCATATCCAACTAGTTGTTGACTCACCCTCGTTCTGAACACAAGAGTCTAGATCCACGATCGACATGAGCTGCGTACACGTGTCCTTGAA
The DNA here is from genome assembly GCA_902687465.1 of Secale cereale. Classification (NCBI taxonomy): domain Eukaryota; kingdom Viridiplantae; phylum Streptophyta; class Magnoliopsida; order Poales; family Poaceae; genus Secale; species Secale cereale. Next base: position 565,732,400 of record LR738711.1, on the reverse strand, counting down.
TTGCTTGATGAACCTGGTTTTCAACTCTGCCCATGACCCGATGGAATTGACGGGTAATCCCTTTAACCTGTTGCGAGCCATGCCTTCTAGCATCATGGTGAAGTACTTAGCGCATGCAGCTTCGCTAACATCCAACATCTCCATTGCCATATCGTAGCTCTCTACCCAGGCCTGAGAAGGCTGATCTGCTGTGTAGTTCGTCACCTTGCGAGGACCCTTAAAATCCTTAGGCAACCATTCGTCCCTTATAGCCGCCGACAGACATGGCACGCCCCATGCCCAGGAAGTTCTACCTACTTCCACTAGCGTTGCCGGGTGATGAGGCGCCGGCTGATGATCGGTCGCCTGACCCGGCATATCGTATCCCCTAGCGTCATGCCGCGCCGGGTTATATCCACGAGGCGAGTTACGACGTTGTTCTGCGCTTGAAACCTCTAGTGAGTCAACGTGTCTGCTGTAACTAGCACTTGGACGGGGGGTTGAGTGAATCCGGTCTCTACTATAAGAATAAGCCTGCTGCAGCTGTAGCGTCGTCTGAAGCAGCTCCTGAGCTCTTCGGGTTTCCGCAGCCACCGGAGTTTCACCCTCAACTGGCAAGGCTGACAGCCTTGATGCTGCTGCTATCATGTTATCCAGAGGGTTGGAGTAGTGACCTGCCGGTGCCGGAGGATAGCGAGGGGCGGGCAGTTTTGATCTGCATACAGAGATCCAGTTGTACGCTGATGAACCGGACCGCCGGTCCTGGGTGCCTCTGCCGTCCGGTTTAATACTGGTGGACCGCTGCCCCTGCCCCATCTCAGAAAATATTATTGGGCTCATAGACAAAGGGGAGTCGACTCTGTTGTTTCCTCCTCATCAGGGCTTCATTAGCAGCGTTCTGCCCTACCGAGAGCTGGAAAGCTTCCGCTTGAATCCGCTGGGCTCAGGCATCCAGAACAGCTCGTTCTTCAGCCATCGTGGTGCTCTCGGCTGCCATGTCCTCCCTAACTTGTGTTATCTCTTGCCACAATTTATCCACAGCCGTCTTCTGCTGATCCTGATTTTCTGGAGTAACCTCCGTTACCATTAGAGTCGCCAGATTCTCCAATAGATCTGATAAAGCTTGAGCCGGCGATTGTGCTGAGCAGTCCGCGCCTGTCGCAGCTGCTGTTGTGCCGGGTGTTATGGTTCCGACGAATGTTGACCTGAGAGCCGGCTGGGTGCCGACCATGAAGATCGCCACCCTATTTGGCGGTTCACTAAAGTCCAGAATACTGTTGCCATCGGACGAGCCCCCAGGCCGTCCGCTCTGCATCTGATACATGGAGTTAGTGTCACCTGTAGATAACTCACCATCAGAAAGAACAGCTGTTTCTTCATAAGATTCGGAGCCTCTAGTGCCCTGGATGTATCCGACGAAAGCACGCTTCCTCGCGGGCCAAACCCGGGCGGGTCGCGCACGCTGAGCCGGCTCGATGATGTCGGTGCAGATGTCCAGCTCAGGGCCCGGTTCGCCGATCTTGCCGATGAAAACGTGGATTCCGCCGAAGGGGACCCGGTACCCGTACTCAATTGAGCCGGCCTCGGGGCCCCAGCCTTCGTCCTCGAAGTAAAGCTTGCCGCGACGACTCTTGGTCATCCGGCCCATAGCGTATCTCTTAAGCCCTTCGAAGTTGCCCTTCAAGAACTCAAAACCGCCAGCCGCAGGCCCCATGATGGGCGCCAACTATCCTGGAAGTGTCACGGCAGATGTCCTAAGGTAAGGACTTGATTGTGGAGCCATAGCGACGTGGTTAGCTTAAAGGGGTTAAGAACAGGACAAATGACACAAGGAGTTTATACTGGTTCGGCCCCTGCAGTGAGGGTAAAGCCTACTCTAGTTTATGTTGGAATTGTTGGGGTGTCGATTGCTAGGTTGCAGATGCGCTTGCCTAGCCCTCGATCTCTTGTTTCTTGCCCTAAGCCGTTGTCGGGTCGTCCCCTTATATATACGGGTTGACGCCCTGCGGCCTACGGAGTCCAGGCCGGCTCATACAATCGTGTCCGGCTCGGTGACTCTTCTTACATGCCTTACATTACAAGTTACATATATGGCGGTTGATACTTACAGGCCTTAAGCCGTCGCGGGCCTTGGGCCCTTATCTAAACCACCTTCTTTAATGGGCTCCTGGGCTGGTCTTATGAACCGCTGTCGGGTAACCCGACCCCTCCTGGGCGGGTCATGTGAAATACTTATATCCCCAACACTAAGTCAAAGGAAACTCGGTGGGACTAGATAGGAAAAATTGGTGAGTTCGAGTTTGGCATTTTGGTTTTGACTTGTTTGGAGTGGAGAGGTTGTGTGAGGGTTTTGGAGCATGTCATCAAGCATTGTGAACAACCAACTCGTTAAGCAACACCTCATCCCCTTTTAATAGTATTGGCCTTCCTAAGGACTTAATGTGATCTTGGATCACTAAAAGTGAAAAGGTAGAGTCTTGAGCTTTTGCCAAACTTGCTTCCTTAGCTTTTTTAGGGGTCCACATCTCCACAATAGCCATGCCATCCATTGAACTTTCCTGAAATATTTACCTTGAGGAATCATTAGTTCAATGAGCTATATGTTGTTATAAATTACCAAAACCACCCGGGGATTAGTTGCACTTTCACGAGCAGAGCACCCGCGACTGGGCCAACTACATGGAGGCCGGCACCCGGCAAATAGCTCTAGAGGCTGTCGGGTACGCACGCGTGCGCGACACCGAATTTTACTACCAGCTCGTCAAGTGGGTTTCCCGCTTAGAAGCCGAAGCTTCGGTAGAGGACGCCGGCATGGAAAGGGCCAACGCACGAGCAACGCGCCCTATCGCACCTTCGGCAAGTCTGACGCGAGGAGGAGGACGTCGGTGCCGGCATTTAGCGTGTACCGTAGATGGCGGCCGGCATCGCCTAGTTAGCTAGGAGTAAGTTAGTACTTGTACACTAGAGTATTAGTGGGAGTAGATAGTTAACTTGGCTATGATGGTTGTCAGCATGGAAGTTCAATACTCTATATCTGATCAGACATATTACTTTGATTTGAATGTTGAACTTTCCGTGTGAACGTATGGAATGGGTTGTTTTTTTTTAATGGGTTGTATTTGTCCGACATGGGTTTAGAGGCTGACTTATGGGCCTACTAGGTTGACATGTACACAATCAGGAGATGATTGTACGTGGAGAGGATGACAGCAGGGACCCACCTGGGTCATGGCAGTACGCAAGCAAGTGCCTCCTTGTTTCATGCCAAAAAAATGGTTCCTCCTAATGGATTTCTGACATCTGGGTCCCATGCCATTGTCAACATAGTCAATAAATGAGAAAATTGCACAATGAGCGGCTCACACCAGGGACCCAGCAGCTTGCCCGTTTTTTTGAGACGGAAGCAGTGTCAACTGGGCTATGTGGGGCACTCTGGCCTGTCTAGCTAGCCTTTTCTTATATGTTTACCACAAGACTAGCCCAGTAGTTTTTTCTTTCTAAAAATGGCTATCCCAGTTTTTTTGTTCTTTTGCAGAATACCCAATCGAGGCCTACTTGCTTTGTCAGCCCTGCTGGGCTGTAAATATTTCAAGATGAGGGGAGCTTCATTCGGCTTGCCCAGAAAATGGGCTATCAGTAATGAGAAATGGGTTGTACATTTTTAAAACACATCAAACCAGCAATTAATTTCAAATTCCTTTTTTTCATTTCAAGATTTTAAATTCCATTGATTTTTATGCGTGGACAATTATTTGAATTTTATATTGATATAAATTTATTTTTCAAATTAGTTTGAATGTGACTCAAAATTTTGGGATTAAAAGCAGTTCCGACCGCACCGAAATATGCAAAAAATCGTATAATGTTTTAACTGTGGCCACAATATGGGCTGTAATGCTAACAAAAAGAATATGGGCTCCAAAAAATCCTTAAGAATTAGCAAATGGGTTGTAAATTATTAGAAATAATGGAAGATGGGTTGTATGATGTTTTCCACATATTTGAGGCTGACTTGTGCGCCTATTATAGGTTGACGCGTACGCTTTCCTAAAAACAAAGGTTGACAGGCACGCAACGCCATGTCAACTTAGTCAACACATGAGAGCAGTGAATGTTGGATGTCCATCCAATGACCGTCGTGCTTCTTCAATATTTGTTCTTCCTGCTCCAGCCGCTCAAACAAGCGCTAGTGGGACCGCCTTCTCCCTCGTCCCGTGGTCGGCTGTGCTGTCGCGCAGGCCTCACCGCCCCACCGTACTCCCATCGCTGGCCTAGCCATCCCTCTATTCACCCAGACCTCATGTTATTCTTCGGCGACGGCAGCCTCACACTACATCCGAAGCAGTGAACCCTCGTACTCCCCTCCGCATGGGAAACAACTGTCGAGTCTTCCCCAGCTCCTGGTCATTTCCTTCCTTAGGCCTATGTCGTCACCACCTTGGTGCTCTCGACGCGGCGTGCTCAACGTGGTCAAGGAACGACTTCCATCGGAAGAGGACTGTACATGGAGAGGATGACAGCTAGGTCACGACCGTAGCAAGGAAGTGCCTCCTTATTACGCGCAAAATAATGATTCCTCAACCTGACAGTGGGGACCCACTGGAAGGGCCTCTGTATTTCACCAAAAAAACATTCCCTCCGCTGACTACTCGGACCCACCAGCTATATCTCTTCGCACGCAAGTGCCTCCTTATGACGCACAAAAAATGAAGACCCCCACTGCTAGGTGGAACCCACCATATTTGGAGGCTGACTTGTGGGCCTACTAAGTTGACGCGGACGCAGGGCTTTGTCAACTTAGTCAATATAAATGATTCTAGTTGCAGTGACCGTACGATGTCCATCCAACGGCTATCGCGCTTCTTCAGCCTCTAGTCTTCTTGCTCCAGCCGCCCAAACCATCGCGGGTCGTGCCGCCTGCTCCTGCCTCTCGTGGTCGGCTGTGCTGCCGCACAGGCTTCACAGTCCCCTCCTACTCCAACTGCTGGCCAGGCCATCCTTCTAGTCACAAACAACCCCTGTTATTCTGCGGCAGCGGCAGCCTCACACCACAGCCAAACCAGTCAACCCTCGTACTCCTCTCCGCACGGGCATACACCGCCACGTCTTCCCTGGCTCAGCGTCGTCCC
>LR738711.1:565715614-565727235 GCA_902687465.1 Secale cereale | reverse complement strand
CCCCCCCCCCCTGTCATCCACTGCTTCGGTGTTCTTGGCGCAGCGTGGTCAACGTGGTCAAGGAACGACTTCCATCGGAAGAGCACTATACGTGGAGAGGCTGACAGCTAGGTCCATCGCCGCAGCAAGGAAGTGCCTCCTATTACGTGTAAAATAATTATTCCTCCACCTGACAGCAGGGACCCATCGGAAGGGACTCTATATTTTGCGAAAAAACATTTCCCCCTAACAGCTAGGACCCACCAGCTACATCTTTGCATGCAAGGAAGTGCGCCCGTGCTACAAAAAAAGATTCTTTCCCCTGACAGCTGGGACCCACCTGCTATATCTTCGCATGCACGGAACAACTGGGACCCACCCGGTCAAAGTCTATGTAGCATTGTCTGACTGGTCACGAATGTGTACGTACATACTGGTCGATCGGTTTCTCTGCAGCGATGAAGTGTGGCTGAGTAAGTAGCAGTGCATGTCGTAGTAGAGTCGCGGACGTAGCATGTCATGCAGTCCCGTTTGTAATGTGTACACATACGTACAACCACGCTACAAGAAAGTAAATACAGCCACGTACATACATACGGACGTGGTCTCGAAGGCGTACAACGACGTCTTCCTATTCATAGGCAGCCAACTGGCTGGGTGGGAACGGAGGAAACATCATCGTGTTCATCGGGAGGCAACTGACTGGGTCGGAATACATCGTGTTCATCGGGAGCCAACTGGCTTGGACGGAACAGCCGAAACGAGGTCTGGCATACTGTAGAATGGAGGAAACGAACTTTTGTTCGAGTGCTTACGGTCAAAACGGGGTCCTATTCATCAGGAAGGGTCTGACGTATCACAAAACGGTGGAAACAGACTTGTGTGAGAGCCCCTACGGTCGAAACGGGGTCCTGTTGATCGGCAGGGGTGTGGCGTACCACAAAACGGAGGAAACGGGCTTGTGTTGGAGCGCCTACGGTGAAACGGGGTCCTATTCATCCACCGTCTACTGCCTCACTCCAGCCTCCATGGGCTACTGTTCATCCACCATCGAGCTCCTCCAGCCTCCACCAGCTACTGTTCATCCAGCCTTCACCGACTACTATTCATAGAGCCCCAACAGGGTCATGTTCATCCACGCCCAACTGGCTGGGGTGTGGCGGCCTCCTCGGGGTCCTGTTCATCCAGCGACAACTGCTAAGCAGCAATAGTGATCGATCGCTTTGTTCAGTTAGCAGCAACAGCAAATGATTCGCTCGGGTTCAGTGAGCAGCCAAGGGATCAATCGCTCAGGCTCAGTAACATAGCTAGCAGTGCGATCGCTCGGGTTCAGTTAGAGACCAATGCCTAGCACACAAGCAACATGTATGAGAGAAATGCGCAAACCTCCGTGTATTGCTCCGCACCGACCACCCATCGTAACTGGGAACTCCCCAAAATTTTCCGTGCCCTCCCTTCTACCATGATTTTTTCCATCATGGACGGCCCAAAGAATGTCATGCAGGTGCGTTCCCGGCCCACCCAGGACGAAAAGCCCATTTTCTGTCCTGATTTTTTGTCATAGAAGTAGTAGCCCACCACATCTATGATGATATGTGTTTTTGTCACAATTATCGTCATAGAAGTGTCATAAGCATGACAGAAGAAAAATTCATTCGGGCCAAAGGTCACACATGTGTATTTTTTTGTAGTGTTGAGAGGTTCTTTATATTTTTGCAATTCAACCATATGTTTGTGCAAATCACTGAGTTTGTCCAAATTTGAACTCCCTCTTGGGTAAAAGAAAACCCTTTCTTTTGTGGTGGAACTCACAAAATTCCTTCTAAGATTTCATAGTCAACATTAGCATCAAGCTCAATAAAATTCCCTTTAGTGGCAAAATCTAAGAGTTGTCCATGATGCAAAGACAATCCTATGTAGAAATTATGAAGCAAAATCTTTGCATCGCCCTTTAAATTGCAATTGCGATAGGATTCTAGTAACCAGTACCAAGCATCCCTGAAATTTTCTCATTGTTTCTGTTTGAAGTATAAAACTTCAAAATCTGTTAACAAAGGAGGATTAGTAGTAGTAGCCACGGAAGCAAGGTGAGCGAGATTGCACTCAAAAACAGATCTAACAAGAAAAGCGGCGAACGGAAAAGAGGGCGAGTAAAGACGGTAAATTTTTGTGAAGTGGGGGAGATGAAAACGAGAAGCAAATGGCAAATAATATAAATTGCAAGGAGATGAGGTTTGTGATTAGGAACCTGATAGATGTTGATGATGTCTCCCCGGCAACGACGCCATAAATTCCTTTGACGTGCGCTTGAGATGCGTTGGTATTTCCCCAAAGAGGAAGGGATGATGCAGCACAACGACGGTAAGTATTTCCCTAAGTTATGAAACCAAGGTTATCGAACCAGTAGGAGAACAACACAACACTATGTAAATGGTACTTGCACACAAAGAACAAATACTTACAACCCGACGCGTTAAAGGGGTTGTCAATCCCTTTTGGGTAACGGTGTCAGAAATTGACGTGTTGATGGGATAAAATTGTAGTAGATTGAAAGATGCAAATAAAAACAAATAAAACTCAACAAGGTAGTTTGTTGTTTTGATAATATAGATCTGAAAATAAAAGTTGCAAATAAAGGAAAAGGCAAATGGCAATATACATCTGAATGTATATGATTGGAAAATAGACCCCGGGGTCATAGATTTCACAAGTGGCTTCTCTCGAAAAAATAGCATGCGGCGGGTAGACAAATTAATGTTGGGCAATTGATAGAAAATAAAATAATTATGATGATATCCAAGACAATGAACATGTATATAGGCATCACATCCAAGATTAGTAGATCGAATCCTACCCGCATCTACTACAATTACTCCACACATGGACTACTATCCAGCATGCATCTGGTGTATTAATTACATGGAAAACGGAGTAATGCAATAAGGACGATGACATGATGTAGACAAGATCTATTCATGTAGGATTAGACCCCATCTTTTTGTCCTTAATAGCAATGATACATGCGTGCCTTGCTGCCCCTTCTGTCACTGGGAAAGGACACCGCAAGATCGAACCCATTACAAAGCACCTCTTCCCATTGTAAGATAAATATATCAAGTTGGCCAAACAGAACCCAAATATCGGAGAAGAAATACGAGGCTATAATAATCAAGAATGGATATTAAATCAAGGAAAATCTGGTCATAAACTCACAATTCATCGGATCCCAACAAACACACCGCAAATGTTCATTACATCAAATAGAAATCCAAGAGACCATTGTATTGAGATACAAAGAGAGAAGAAGCCATCTAGCTACTGCCTACGGACCCGTAGGTCTATGGTAAACTACTCACACATCATCAGAGAGGCACCAATGAGGATGATGAACCCCTCCGTGATCGTGTTCCCTCTCGTGGGGTGCCAGAAAAGGGCTCTAGATTGGATCTCATGGTTCTGGAACTTGCGGCGGCTGGAATAAAGTTTCATCGACTCCCCTAGGGTTTCTGGAATATTGGAATATTTATCGAGTGAAGAGGAGGTGTGGGAGGCCACTGAGTTGGGCACAACCCACCTGGGCGCACCAAGGGGCCCAGGCGCCCACTGGTGGGTTGTGCTCCCCTCGGAGCCCCCCTCTAGTACTAATTCAGCCCATGTTGTGTCTTCTGGCCCAGAAAAAATCTCCAAAAAGTTTCGCTGCATTTGAATTCATTTGGTATTGATTTTATGCGATGTAAAAAGCAAGCAAAAACAGCAACTGGCACTGGGCACTATGTCAATAGGTTAGTCCCAAAAAATGATATAAAATGATTGTAAAACATCCAAGAATGATAATATAACAGCATGGAACAATCAAACATTATAGATACGTTGGAGACGTATCAAGGGGGGAGTCCCCTCCTATTCCTTGGCGGGAGACACCCGCTCCACGAGAAGAGGTGAACGGCGAGGGAGAGGATGGCGGGGAAGCATCGTCGCGCCAACTGCTTTTCTCCTCTTGCAGTTGGGTATGGTCGATGCAGACTCCACTGGCTTGCTCTACCACAGCACCCTCACAAACGGCACCGTGTAGATGCTCGATCTTTCAATCTCTGGTGGATGCTCCATCTTGGATCAATACTCCCACCACCACTTCCTCACGATCAGATTCGGTGAATCTGTCTGCTCCATAGCCCAGAGGTGCAACTCTATGTACTCAGCGCGACTCCCTCTTGGTGTATCGCCTCTTTTTTGCTCTTTTCCAGATATTTGGCCATCACTTTCACTGTCGCCACTAATTGCTCCGGGTTATCAAACCAAAATTGTATCTCCAACATCTTGGCTAGCTTCACAGGGTCGCCGTCTGCGATCATCACGTATCGGTTCTACTCCTCCATCGATCTACTTCTCCACAGCGCCTTCACTCACTGACGGTGGATTTTGAATGGTAGAGGAGAGGAGTGGTGCTGGTTTTGGATTAGAACAAGAGAGGAGCGAAAGTGGTTTTGAAATGGAAGAGGAGAGGAGCAGCGCTGGTCTTGGAAGTATTTTTTGTTTTGTGTATTTTGAGGTCAAAGTTTCTCCATGTATTGTATTTGACAAGCAAAATGTGAATGCATGTCATCAATAATCGTATCGTTTGGTTCGTATCTGAATGTACTTTGAAATTATTAATTTTTTTGCAATGTATAACATTTACTTTATTTGTGAAAATCATGGTCAAATATGACCCATAATACAAGGGAGACTAGTTAATGTGGGGTCGTTTTCTTCATTGAAGGGTAAATTGATTTTGATCCAGTCACAGCGCGCCGACCCTCTCGTCCAATCCTAAATCGTTGTCGCACGCTCCTCTTCCTCTTCTCCATTGCAAAACCGGGTTGAGGTCATCTGCAGTACTGTATGGTGCTATAGTGCGGATGACATGTGGGGCCGGGTCCACACGGCAGTGACCGTACTAAATGTTGCGCTACTGCAGAGGATCCTAGCCTTGCAAAACCACCCCCTTTCCTCTCCATCATCTCCATTTCAAAACCACTGTCTCGCCTCTCCCTCTTCTCCATTGCAAAACCACCCCCTCTCCTCTCCATATTCTCCATTGCAAAACCATCGTCTTGGCTCTCCCTCTTCTCCATTAGAATATCACCGTCTCTCCTCCCATTTTCCAAAGCTAGCACCTGATACGTCTCCAACGTATCTATAATTTTTTATTGCTCCATGCTATTATATTATCTGTTTTGGATGTTTAATGGGCTTTATTATACACTTTTATATTATTTTAGGGACTAACCTACTAACCCAAGGCCCAGTGCAAATTGTTGTTTTTTTGCCTATTTTAGTGTTTCGCAGAAATGGAATGCCAAACGGAGTCCAAATGGAATGAAACCTTCAGGGGGATCATTTTGGGAACAAATGCTACCCAAAAGACTTGGAGTACACGCCAGGGAAGAAACATGGTGGCCACAAGGTAGGGGCGTGCCCAGGGGGCTAGGATCGCCCCCACCCTCGTGGGCCCCCGGTAGCTCCACCGATGTGCCTTTTCCTCCTATATATACCCATATACCCTGAAATCCGAGAGCACCATGAAACCCTAATTCCACCGCGGCAACCTTCTGTACCCATGAGATCCCATCTTGGGGCCTGTTCCGGAGCTCCAGCGAAGGGGGAATTGATCACGGAGGGCTTCTACATCAACACCATGGCCTCTCCGATGAGTTGTGAGTAGTTTACCACAAACCTTCGGGTCCATAGTTATTAGCTAGATGGCTTCTTCTCTCTCTTTGGATCTCAATACAAAGTTCTCCTCGATCTTCTTGGAGATCTATTCGATGTAATTCTTTTTGCATTGTGTTTGTTGAGATCCGATGAATTGTGGGTTTATGATCAAGATTATCTATGAACAATATTTGGTTCTTCTCTGAATTCTTATATGCATGATTAAAATATCTTTGCAAGTCTCTTCGAATTATCAGTTTGGTTTGGCCTACTAGATTGATGGTTCTTGCAATGGGAGAAGTGCTTAGCTTTGGATTCAATCTTGCGGTGTCCTTTCCCAGTGAAAGCAGGGGCAGCAAGGCACATATTGTATTATTGCCATCGAGGATAAAAAGATGGGGTTTATATCATATTGCATGAGTTTATCCCTCTACATCATGTCATCTTGCTTAAGGTGTTACTCTGTTCTTATGAACTTAATACTCTAGATGCATGTTGGATAGCGGTCGATGTGTGGAGTAATAGTAGTAGATGCAGAATCATTTCGGTCAACTTGTCACAGACGTGGTGCCTATATATTTGATCATGCCTAGATATTCTCATAACTATGCGCTCTTCTATCAATTGCTCGATAGCAATTTGTTCATCCATCGTAGAATCTGCTATCTTGAGAGAAGACACTAGTGAAACCTATGGCCCCTGGGTCTATCTTCTATCATATTAATCTTCAATTTACAAGTTATCTTTTATTTTGCAATCTTTACTTTTAAATCTATACAAAAAATACCAAAATATTATCCTATTATCTCTATCAGATCTCACTTTTGCAAGTGGCCGAGAAGGGATTGACAACCCCTTTAACGCGTTGGTGGCAAGGTTCTTATTTGTTTGTGCAGGTATGAGGAACTTGCGTGTAGTCTCCTACTGGATTAATACCTTGGTTCTCAAAAACTGAGGGAAATACTTATGCTACTTTGCTGCATCACCCTTTCCTCCTCAAGGAAACCCAATGCAGGCTCAAGAGGTAGCAAGAAGGATTTCTGGCACCGTTGCCGGGGAGGCATACACCAAGTCATGTCAAGATTTGATCTCCCATCAACTAGCCAATTTCTGGCGCCATTGCCGGGGAGATCTACGCACAAGTTATATACCAAGTACCCATCACAAATTCTTATCCCTCGCATTACATTTTTTGCCATTTGCATCTCGTTTTCCTCTCCCCCACTTCACCTTTGCCGTTTTATTCCCCCTTTTTCCGTTTGCTTGCTTCTTGTGTGCTTGTGTGTTGGATTGCTTGTTTGTCACTATGGCTCAAGACAATACTAAATTGTGTGACTTTTCCAATACCAACAATAATGATTTTATTAGCACTCCGATTGCTCCTATTATCGATGTTGAATCTTGTGAAATCAATGCTGATCTGTTAAACCTTGTTATGAAAGATCAATTTTCCGGCCTTCCTAGTGAAGATGCCGCTACCCATCTAAACAACTTTGTTGATTTGTGCGATATGCAAAAGAAAAGAGATGTGGATAATGATATTGTTAAATTGAAGTTATTCCCGTTTTCGCTTAGAGATCGTGCTAAAACTTGGTTCTCTTCTTTGCCTAGAAATAGTACTGATTCATGGAATAAGTGCAAGGATGCCTTTATCTCTAAGTATTTTCCACCCGCTAAGATTATCTCTCTTAGAAACGATATTATGAATTTTAAGCAACTTGATCATGAGCATGTTGCACAAGCTTGGGAGAGGATGAAATTAATGATACGCAATTGCCCTACACATGGTTTGAACTTATAGATGATTATACAAAACTTTTATGCTGGATTGAATTTTGCTTCTAGAAATCTCTTAGATTCAGCCGCGGGAGGCACTTTCATGGAAATCACTTTAGTAGAAGCTACTAAACTCCTAGATAATATTATGGTTAATTACTCTCAATGGCACACCGAAAGATCCACTAATAAAAAAGTACATGCTATTGAGGAGATTAATGTTTTGAGTGGAAAGATGGATGAACTTATGAAATTATTTGCTACTAAGAGTGTTTCTTCTGATCCTAATGACATGCCTTTGTCCACGTTGATTGAGAATAATAATGAATCTATGGATATGAATTTTGTTGGTAGTAATAATTTTGGTAACAACGCATATAGAGGAAACTTTAATTCTAGGCCGTTCCCTAGTAATTCCTCTAATAATTAGGGTAATTCCTACAACAACTCTTATGGAAATTTAATAAGATACCCTCTGATTTTGAGACTAGTGTTAAGGAATTTATGAATTCGCAAAAGAGTTCCAATGCTTTGCTTGAACAAAAATTACTTATGATTGATGAGTTGGCTAGGAACGTGGATATAATTTCTCTTGATGTTGATTCTTTGAAACTTAGATCTATCCCACCTAAGCATGATAGCAATGAGTCTCTAAAATCCATGAGAATTTCCATTGATGAGTGCAAAGAAAGAACTGCTAGGATGCGTGCAAAAAAAGATTGCTTTGTGAAAGCGTGTTCTTCTAGTTTTCATGATAATAAGGATGAAGATCTAAAATTAATTGATGTGTCTCCTATTAAATCTTTGTTCCTCAATATGAATCTTGATAAACATGGGACAGGAGATGAGTCAACTTTAGTTAAAACGCATCCCAATGATTCAGAGTTTTTAGATCTTGATGCTAAAACTGTTTAAAGTGGGATTGAAGAGGTCAAAACTTTACATAGTAATGAACCCACTATTTTGAATTTCAAGGAATTTAATTATGATAATTTGTCTTTAATAGATTGTATTTCCTTTTTTCAATCCGTGCTAAATTCTCTGCATGCTTATAGTCAAAATAAAGCTTTTACCAAACACATCATTGATGCTTTAATGCAGTCTTATGAAGAAAAACTTGAATTAGAAATGTCTATCCCTAGGAAACTTTGTGATGAGTGGGAACCTACTATTAAAATTAAGATTAGAGAACATGAATGCTATGCTTTGTGTGATTTGGGTGCTAGCGTTTCCATAATTCCTAAAACTTTGTGTGATGTCTTATGTTTCCATGAACTTGATGATTGTTCTTTAAATTTGCATCTCGCGGATTCTACCATTAAGAAACCTATGGGAAGGATTAATGATGTTCTTATTGTTGCAAATAGGAACTATGTGCCCATAGATTTCATCGTGCTTGATACAGATTGCAATCCAACATGTCCTATTATTCTTGGTAGACCTTTCCTTCAAACGATTGGTGCAATTATTGATATGAAGGAAGGAAATATTAGATTCCAATTTCCATTAAAGAAAGGCATGGAACACTTTCCTACAAAGAAAATCAAATTACCTTATGAATCTATTATGAGAGCCACTTATTGATTGCCTACCAAAGATGGCAATACCTAGATCTATTCATGTATCATGCCTAGCTAGGGGCGTTAAACGATAGCGCTTGTTGGGAGGCAACCCAATTTTATTTTCTTTGATTTTACTTCTTTTTAGTAATAAATAATAAATCTAGCTTCTCTTTAGATGTGGTTTTGTGTTTTAATTAGTGTTTGTGCCAAGTAGAACCTTTGGGAAGACTTGGGTGAAGTCTTTGCGATCATGCTGTAAACAACAGAAACTTTAGCGCTCACGATATTAGCTGCCATTTTTTTACTGGAGAGTGCTTTTAAGTTGATTCTTTTTGCAGATGATTAATAGGAAAATTCCTCACATCCACCAATTTATTTCAGAATTTTTAGAGTTACAGAAGTATTCAAAAGTTACAGATTGCTACAGATTGTTCTGTTTTTGACAGATTCTGTTTTTTCGTATGTTGTTTGCTTATTTTGATGAATCTATGAGTAGTATCGGGGGGTATGAACCATAGAGAAGTTGGAATACCGTAGTTTTAACACCAATGTAAATAATAATGAGTTAAATACAGTACCTTAAAGTGCTGGTTTGTTTTCTTATACTAACGGAGCTCACGAGATTTTTTGTTAAGTTTTGTGTTGTGAAGTTTTCAAGTTTTTGGGTAAGGATTTGATGGACTATGGAACAAAATGTGGCAAGAGCCTATGCTTGGGGATTCCCAAGGCACCCCAAGGTAAAATTCAAGGGCAACCAAAAGCCTAAGCTTGGGAATTCCTCGGGAAGGCATCCCCTCTTTTGTCTTCGTCTATCGGTAACTTTACTTGAGACTATATTTTTATTCACCACATGATATGTGTTTTGCTTGGAGCATCATGTATGATTTGAGTCTTTGCTTTTTAGTTCACCACAATAATCCTTTCTGTACACACCATTTGAGAAAGACACACATGAATCGGAATTTATTAGAATACTCTATGTGCTTCACTTATATCTTTTGAGCTAGATAGTTTTGCTCTAGTGCTTCACTTATATCTTTTTAGAGCACGGCGGTGGTTTTATTTTATAGAGATTATTGATCCCTCATGCTTCACTTATATTATTTTGAGAGTCCTTTAGAACAGCATGGTAATTTTCTTTGGTTATAAAATTATTCCTAATATGATAGGCATCCAAGATGGGTATAATAAAAACTTTCATATAAAGTGCATTGAATATTATGAGAAGTTTGATACTTGATGATTGTTTTCAGATATGAGGATGGTGATATTAGAGTCATGCTAGTAGAGTAGTTGTGAATTTGAGAAATACTTGTGTTGAGGTTTGCAAGTCCCGTACCATGCATGTATGGTAACCGTTATGTGACAAATTTGAAGCATGAGGCATTTCATTGATTGTCATCCTTTGTGTGGAGATCGGGTTCGCGCGATGGTTAACTCATACCAACCCTTCCCCTAGGAGCATGCATGTAGTACTTTGTTTTGATGACTTGTAGATTTCCGCAATAAGTATGTGAGTTCTTTATGACTAATGTTGAGTCCATGGATTATACGCACTCTCATCCTTCAACCATTGCTAGCCTCTCTTGTACCGCGCAAATTTTGCCGGTATCATACACTCACCATATACCTTCCTCAAAACAGCCACCATACCTACCTATCATGGCATTTCCATTGCCATTCCGAGATATGTTTCCATGCAACTTTCCACTGTTCCGTTTATTATGACACGCTTCATCATTGTCATATTGCCATGCATGATCATGTAGTTGACATCGTATTTGTGGCTAGGCCACCATGCATAATCTTTTATACATGTCACTCTTGATTCATTGCACATCCCGGTACACCGCCGGAGGCATTCATATAGAGTCAAATTTTGGTCTAGTATCGAGTTGTAAGTAAATAGAAGTGTGATGATCATCATTATTAGAGCATTGTCCCGAAAAAAAGGCCAAATAAGAAAAATATAGGCCAAAAAAAAGGCCAAAAAAAAGAAAGGCCCAAAAAAAGAAAAAAAATAATAAAATAATAAAAAGGGGGACATCACCACAACCACCACAAATAGATATCAATGTGAGACCATCTTCCTCTTTTGTCTTCTCCACAACCACCACTCTATTCCACCTATAGTGTTATATATCCATGGCTCACGCTCATGTATTGGAAGAAAGTTGGAAATTTTTGAAAATTTTGAAGTATGAAACAATTGCTTGGCTGAAACTAGGGTTATGCATGATTTGAGTATTTTGTGTGACGAAGATGGAGCATAACCAAACTATATGATTTTGTAGGGATGAACTTTCTTTGGCCATGTTATTTTGAGAAGACATAATTGCTTTATTAGTATGCTTGAAGTATTATTATTCTTATGTCAATATTAAAATTTTGTCTTGAATCTTTCGGATCTGAACATTCATGCCACAACAAAGAAAATTACATTGAGAATTATGTTGGGTAGCATTCCACATCAAAAATTCTATTTTTATCATTTACCTACTCGAGGAGGAGCAGGAATTAAGCTTGGGGATGCTTGATACGTCTCCAACGTATCTGTCGGGGAACGAATCCACGAACACCTATGGGACCGGCGGACCGAGCCCCTTTCGG
>LR738711.1:565685038-565715532 GCA_902687465.1 Secale cereale | reverse complement strand
GGGGGGGGGGGGGGGCGAAGATCGCACGAAGAGCGGATCGAGGCGAAGCACACGAGCAGTTTACCCAGGTTCGGGCCGCACGGATGTGTAAAACCCTACTCCTACTTTGTGATTTGTATTGAGTTCTTGCTCGGGAGCGCTGAGTGCTACAGTACACACCAGCAGCTAACGAGGCCAAGCGTGAGTGTTCTCCTCCTTCTTTACGTTGCGCATGGGCCTCCTTTTATATGCTCAAGGGGACACCGACAGGTGGCAACGTAGACAAGGGTAAAAATGGAAAGGTGTTGCGGTTGGTACAACTACCTGTTACAGTGTATCATACCTAACCCTGACGGCAGGGGACAAGGGCATTAAATGCCCGTCTGCGTCGCCCAAATAGTGCAAAAGGGACCATCAGGGACGCCACCGCTCGCCACGATGGCAATCTTGTCAGCACCGCTTGCCACCGCGCACCGCTGGCTGCACAGCCTCCCGCCACGTACGCCTGGAAGGGTCCTAGAGCGACACGTTGGTTGATGTGCTGGAGCGCGGGTACAGAGTGGTAGCTTGCCGCAGTCGTTGTCTTGTCGCGTCCGGGAGCTTGTCGCTCACCGGGCCTTGCCGGGACGTGTGGCGCGTCGCGGCAAGTTCCTTGAGATGCCTTGGTTGGCCTTCCCGGCAAGCTCCTCTTGCCGGGGTCTTGTGCCTTGAGTGGCCTTGAATACTTTGTTCTTGAATGGCTCCAAAGGAACCACGGAGGACCTTGGCGGTCACCCGGCAAGCCTTGCCGCGGGATGCTGCGACTGCCCGTGCATAAGTTCGGGATACTAGGGTACCCCGACTTTAGTACACCGACAGGAGCCCCCGGGCCTGGGCCATACACGGTGCCGAGCGCTGTTGGGCAAGGCCCAAAACAGGGCACGGGCACGCGCGGCCTGGGTTACGCCGTATCTCTCTCCGTATCCACCGCGCCCTCCCCGAACGACGCGCGTTGAATGCGGCGTCGTGGGAGAGATCATGGGTGGTTTCTTTATTCGGAAAGGCAGAACGTCCGCCCCCTCCCTCCTTATAAGCAGGGGAAACAGGGGCAGTTCGCCCACTCGCCGGTTGCTACTCCAATCTTGGAAACCTTCGCCGCTCCCCCTTCTTCCCAAAGCTGAAAGAGAGCAGCGCCCTGCCCCCCATCGCCACCAGCACCACCAACACCGTCGACCTCCCCCACCACTTCCGCCATGGCTCCGAAAGCCGACAAGGGGAAGGTTGTGAAGTCGACCGAGGCGTAGCGGCTCGTGGCGCTGCGAAAGGAGCGGGCAATCTCCCCCCCCCAAGCTCGCCGCGAGAGAGCTGAGGGAGTATTACTACCTCTTCTGGTCGACGGAGACGCGAGCGCATCCGCGCACGAAGGTACTTCCAGCCGTCGCTTGGAAAATGGCTCCAAACGGATATCCCTTCTTCGCCTTGTTCTTCTACTGCGGGCTCTGCCCTCCTTTCTCTGAGTTTTTCTGTGATATTATGAACCCCTACGGGTTCCTCCTCCTTGATTTCACCCCCAATGTTGTTCTGACCATGGCAGTTTTCGCACATCTCTGCGAAAACTTTGTCGGAGTCTATCCAAACGTGGCCCTTCTTCGCCACTTCTTTATGCCCCGAGTTGAGAGAGCAGAGCCTTTATCCGGCGGAATCGCTTGGATCTCGAGAGCCGGGAAGATGGACGCTTATCTAGAGGGAGAGTTCCGCGGCAAGTGGGAGGAATGGAGAGCAGACTGGTGCTGGATTGTCGAGGAGAACCCGCAGCCGTTTACCGCCCGGCGCCAAGCCCGAGTAGCGCGCGGCAGCGATTGGAGAAACGTGGCCCCGGAAGACGATAGGCTGAAGATTTCCATCACCCGGATCCAACGCCTTAGGCTTGCCGGGCTCACTGTAGGCGCGGTTGGCGTAGATTTTCTTCGCCGCCGCATCGCCCCCCTGCAGGAGAGGAGGAGACCCGCCTGGGACTTCAAGAATGCGGCGGACATCATGAGGCTACGCCCGGGCCTCAACTTCAACTTCACTATCATGGAACTTGATGCAATGCTTCGGGAGCTGTTCAAGTACGACCCTCAACATCCCGAAGTGTTCAGGTTGCCGAAGGGTCTCGTTCCACAGTGCAACAACTCCTCACTCGACCTCATCCGTGCAATAATGCCGCTGTGCGACTCACATTGAATTGTCCCAACTTGGCAAGAGCCTGCAGACGACGGCGTGCAGGAGTTCTTTGACGGCTTGGTAGAAGTGCCGGTCCGCTCCGACGAACAGAAAAGCCTCACTCGCGCCACCACCGATGCGGAGATGAAACGCATCGCCACTAGGCTGGAAGAGGTGGCGGCAGCCGCAGCCGCGGGCGAGTTTGGATTCACCGTGGAGGAGGCAGAGGCAGCAGAGGCAGCAAGCCGTGCCGAGCGAGAGGAGCTTGCCGGTGAAGAAGATCTTGCCGGGCATGATGCCGAGTCGAGCGAGCCCGCCGAGGGTACGAGCGGCTCGTTGGAGATCAACTCCTCTTCCTCCTCATCTTCAGACAGCTCGCCGCAAGCAGAGCTCCCAGCTCCACCAAGAAGGCGTCTCCGCAAAGCCGGGGACGTAGCGGAGCGGCGGGCGAGCCGACAGTCGCCGCGCCGCGTGACACGCTCCACCGCGGCAAGCACTGTTGCCGCGGGAGCACCTCACGCCGCTGCGGCAACTGGAGCGGGGTCCACCCGGACCACCGCTTCTGCTCCTGCCGCTTCTCACGCCGCGGCGGCAGCCGGAGCGGGCTCGTCTCGGATCGCCGCCACTATTCCCGCCAAGCGGCCAAGGGAACCTACTCCTCCGCCTCCTCGCGCCGGAGGTGAGCCGGACTTCGACTTCTCCGCGTTCAGATCCGACGAGGAAGAAGAAGAGTAAGATTCTTTGTTGTACTTGTAGTTCTTCAATCCTTGCTGTTTTGTCTTGTATCTCATTTGCGTTACTCCGAACTTATTCCTTTTTAGGACTCTGGCCCAGAGAGCGGCGAAGAGAGCCAAGGTCCCGGTGATTATTGTCGAGGACGAACCCACCACGACAGAAGAGGGTGCGCCCGAGACCACCTTGCCGGACCCGGCAACTATTCTCCAGAGCAGCCCCCAGCGTAAGTATATGGTTCGCTTTCCGCTGTTAGGCTCGCATGGATGCTCTTTCTTTGCTGACATCTGATTGTTGGTTTGTGTAGGAGCAGAGCAGCCCCACCAGGAGCGCCCGGAGGCCGCCCCCGACATGCCATCTGCTTTGACTACGCCGCCAAGGGAGAGTTCTCCGGCAAGGGAGAGCTCTCCGACAAGGGAGAGCTCTCCGTCAAGGGAGAGTTCTCCGGCAAGGGAGAGTTCTCCGGCAAGGGGGAGTTCTCCGGCAAGGGACAACACCAGCAGCCCCCCGGCGGCGGAGACTACGACTGCAGAACCCGGTACAGGTAATCCTCTTGCTTCAAAACTTCCCTTCGGTTCTTCTTCTTTTGATTTTCTTTTTGGATATTTGCTTGACTTTCCTCCCTTCTCCGGTCGTCAGACCCATCTGCTGCGGAGCCGATGGAGACCGAGGTTGCTGCCGACGACGCCGCTGCCACCGAAGAAGCAGCCGGCGCTGATGATCCCGCCGGCGACGAGGCCGCCAAAGCTGCCGCCGCAGAAGCTGGCGAGGGGTCTGGCGATCGTACTAACGGCCCTGAGGCCGCAGGAGTGCCAGGCGCTACGCCGACCGCCGATCCCTCCGTAGCTGCCGCAGCGCCAGGCTCCGAAGAGCCCCAGCCAGGCGTCTACTTGAAGGCCGGCGAAAATGCCTTCATCAACCTCCCCTGGGCGTCAAGCTCGAGGGCGCCGGTCGAAGGAGAAAGCTTCGATGGAGAGGTGCTTGCCTCCGTTGGGCTGACGTTGGTTGACGCGCCGAGCAGCAACAGCGGCGAGCCTGAGGAGGAGCGGCTGCTGCGGAAGCTGGTGTCGCTCTACCGCGCTCGGCAGGCCAAGATGGAATCCCGAGAGGCGCTTGTCGCGAAGGCGGGAGCGGACATCGAGAAGCGCGCAGAGGAGCTCCGGGGTCTTAGCCAGGAAGCTCTTCAGTCCCTGGCAGAGGAGCGGTCGCAACTCGACGAGGAGCAGAAGGCCTTCCTCCTCGAGAAGGCTGAAGTCGAAGAACAACAGCGGCTTGCCACTGAGAAGCTGTCTGCGCAGGAGGGCGAGTTGGCGCAGCGGAAAGTTAATCTTGACAGCCACGAGGAGGATCTTACTGCGCGCGAGCAAACATTCGGCGGAGCCCTCAAGCAAGCTGAAGATGCTGCCGCAGCTGCCGAGGCCGCCAAGAAAGAGCTGGAGACGAAGGTGGCGCGGCTGGAGGCCGATCTCAAGGCGAGCGGTGAAGAGCTTGCCGCGCTCAAGCGTGAGCGGGAGAAGGACGCCTACAGCCACTCAGAGCTGCAGGCTCGTCTCGCCGAGAAGGGCAAGGAACTTGGCGCCGCCAAGGACTCAAACGCAGATCTTGAGTTGAAGCTGACTACTTTGACCAAAACGCTGGACGGCGCCAGGGAGCAGGAGGTGGCCTTGAAGGAGGAGATCAAGGCCGATAAGGCACTGCTGGCGAGTGCTGCCGCCGCCCAGAACGCTTTTAAGGAGAATGTGGAGCACTGGACGGAGGGTCTCGTGGATGCTGCCGCATACATCGATAGGGAGCTGGCGCAGCTGGGGATGGAGGATCTTGGGTATCCCTCCGATGAGAACCTCCAACCTAGCGCCAAGCTCACCTTGTTCTTCAAAGGCGTGGCGACGGCCCTCCAGCGACTCTGGGAAAAGATTCCAAAGCAGCTGGCCGACGAGTCGCGCAAGATCTGCGCGGGAGCTCTTCAAAAGGTGTTGGTGAAGGTGGCCTTCCGCAACCCGGGCCTCAACCTTACCAACGTCCTCAAGACCCTGCCGCCGGATGCTGATCTGGAAGTGCTCAAGACCCTTGTCGCACCAACGTGGACAAGGTGAGCGGGATCAAGAGGATTGAGGGCGATCGCGTAGACTAGGCCGCCCGTTTTCTTCTTTTCTTGTCGCTGCTGGTCATGTTATGAGAACAATCTGTTAGAGCCGCGACAAGCTACCTTGTAATATAACTCTATTTTGGGTAATGATTGCAATGTTATTTCCTTTACTTGATTCCTTCCTTTGTATGTTTTTGCCCTACGCTTCTAGGGAACTTCCCGGCACAGGAACCTTAGCCGCGAGCGCTGAGTGCGGGACGTCAACAGCCTGCTGGCGGTGCCGTTACCGACAAGAAACCTTGTCGCAACAAGTCGCAGCACACTTAAGTTGTTGAGCGGACTCGAAACAAAGTAAGGGCGCAACTAGCTACGAGTTGGTTCCTCCGCGCACAGGTTTTCCATAAAAAGCACGGTCGTTCAAGGAAGATAACTTAAAAAATTTAAAAATCGGATTGCTCAAACTTTGGCAACTTAGCTTTTCTGTTGTTTGCTTCCCGGTAAGGCGAAACTTTCTTGAACGACGCCTGGTCCATACCATTATGTTCTCCTTTCCCCCCTAGCAAACTTGTGGGCGAGGGAACCTTCCTTTCCTTGAGAAAAAGAAAGAAGAGAAAATAAAGATATGGAGCCTTATGGCTCCTTATTGCTTACTGGGGGTAGGTGCTGCACAAAGTGTCAGATAACACATGCAAAAAATAGAAAGCATGAAATTGACAAGATGTGCGGAACACATGAGCTTTATCTATGCACGGGGTCTGCGCCCGGCTTTGTACGAAGGATTACATGCAACAGCGACAAGACTTGTACAAAAGGTGGTTGCCGGAACAGGTTCCGGCAACCGCGCCTTACGGGTAAAACTTACGAAGATGCTCAATGTTCCAGGAGTTGCTCACCGGAATGCCATCTTCGGTCTCAAGGCGGACAGCGCCAGGCCTAGTGACTCGTTTCACCCGGTAAGGGCCTTCCCACTTCGGCGTCAACTTGTTGGAATTCTTGGCGGACTGAATGCGCCGAAGAACAAGGTCGCCTTCCTCGAGACTTCTGGCGTTAACTTTGTGGCTATGGTAGCGGCGCAAAGCTTGCTGGTAGCGAGCAGCTCGTACAGCAGCCTGAAGACAGTCTTCCTCAAGGAGCAGCACGTCATCTTGTCGCAACTGCTCTTGCTCAAGCTCATCATAAGAGAGCACTCGAGGTGACCCGTATACGAGTTCCGTGGGGAGAACTGTCTCTGCTCCATAGACTAGAGCGAAAGGTGTCTGGCCAGTGGCTCGATTTGGCGTCGTCCTGATCGACCAAAGAACCACCGGCAGCTCCTCAATCCAGTTTCTTCCACACTTGTGCAGCCTGTCGAAAGTCCTGGTCTTGAGCCCACGCAGCACTTCAGCATTTGCCCTCTCCGCTTGAACGTTGCTTCTCGGGTGAGCAACAGAAGCGAAGCAGACCTTGGCGCCAAGATCTTGGACGTACTGCATGAAGGTGCGGCTCGTGAATTGCGTACCATTGTCGGTGATGATCCTGTTAGGGATCCCGAAGCGGCAAACAATCGACCTGAAGAACTTGACTGCTGACTGTGCTGTCACCTTCCTCACTGCTTCGACTTCCGGCCACTTTGTGAACTTGTCGATTGCAACGTACAAGTACTCAAAGCCCCCGACTGCTCGGGGAAAGGGGCCGAGGATGTCGAGCCCCTGGACAGAAAATGGCTAGGATAAAGGGATCGTCTGGAGAGCTTGAGCTGGCTGGTGTATCTGCTTCGAATGGAACTGGCACGCTTCACACTTGGTTACTTGTGCAGTTGCATCCTGGAGGGCTGTCGGCCAAAAGAAACCTTGCCTGAACGCTTTGCCGGCAAGTGCTCTTGCGCCAATGTGGTGACCACATATGCCTCCATGTATCTCTGCCAATAGCTTTTGTCCGCCTTCCCGGTGAATACACTTCAATTTCACACCGTTGAGTCTTCTTCTGTACAGTGTGTTGTCGACAAACTGGTACATACTTGACTGCCGGGCTACTCTTTCCGCTTGTTCTTACTCTTCGGGAAGTTCTCCTGTCTGAAGGAAACGGACAATCTGCTGTTCCCATGCTGGAGCTTGTGGCTCGACAACAAGGACTAAAGGCACATCTGCTGCTGCGGGAACATCCGCTTCTACGGCGAGAACCTGCGGCTCAGCCGGAGCTTGACGCTCCCCGGCAAGCTTGCCGGAGCAAAACTTGTCGGGAGCCTCTGCTTCAACGGAACAAACCCTAGGGCTTGCCGGAGCAGACTGCTCCTCAGCACTCTTGGTGTTGATCTTGGGGACCTTCTTGGCGGCGGCTTCGGGAAGCTCTGCCGGGAAATAGTCACCAGAAATCAACTTCCTCTTCTTGCTCTGTCCAGTTGATGGTGTTACAGACGGTTGAGTCAGCTTGAGCACAAAGATCCCTGGTTCCACAGGTAACTTAAGTGCGGCGCACTTCGACAGGCCATCGGCAATGTCGTTCTGAGCTCTTGGAACATGCTCCATCTGTAGGCCGTCAAAGTGCTCTTCTAGCTTTCTCACTTCATCAACGTAGGCTTCCATCAACGGACTCTGATAACTCTTGTTCACTTGGCGGACGACAAGCTGCGAGTCACCCCTGACAATGAGCTTCTTGATCCCAAGGTCTGCCGCGATCCTGAGACCGGCAAGCAAACCTTCATACTCTGCAGTATTGTTTGTTGCTTGCTCCTTGGGAAAGTGCATCTGGACTACGTACTTGAGGTGCTCTCCGGTGGGTGCGACAAGCAGCACGCCAGCACCGGCGCCTTGTAGCGAGAAGGCACCATTAAAGTACATCAGCCACTCTTTGCTTGCTTCCTTGACGGGGATGCTCGTTTCTGGAATTTCTTCATCTTGTGTTGGCGTCCACTCTGCTATGAATTCTGCCAATGCTCTGCTTTGGATAGTTGAAGTGCTCTCAAACTTGAGGCCAAAGCTTAACAGTTCCAGTGCCCACTCAACAATCCTGCCAGTTGCTTCTGGATTCTGCAGTATCCTCTTTAGCGGAAAACGAGTGACAACTGTGATCTCATGTGCTTGGAAGTAATGGCGCAGCTTTCTCGAGGCCATGAGAAGGCCGAAAAGCAATTTCTGCACACCAGAGTACATTGACCTAGCCCCCTGCAGAAGGGAACTGACAAAGTAAACTGGGCGCTGCACCATTCTCTTCTGTATCTCCTCGCGCGCCTGCGCAGATCCATCTTTGTCGGGACTAGAGCTTGTCAGGGAAGCCCCCTGCTTGTCGCTGGATGCGCCTGCCGTGGTTGCTGGATCATCATCTGCCTCCCTCTCCGCTACTAATGCAGCACTAACCACTTGATTGGTTGCCGCTATATACAGCAACAACTTCTCTTGTGGCTTAGGTGCGACAAGTGTTGGAGTGGAGGACAGGTATCTCTTCAAGTCTTGCAGCGCAGCCTCCGCTTCCGGAGTCCATTTCATTGGACCTGCCTTTTTCAATATTTTGAAAAACGGCAGGGCGCGCTCACTAGACCTAGAGATAAACCTGCTGAGAGCAGCCACGCAACCGGCAAGTCTTCGTACATCCTTAACGCGCTTTGGTGCTTCAATCTGCTCGATGGCCTTGATCTTGTCGGGATTGGCTTCAATTCCCCGCTGAGACACGAAGAACCCGAGAAACTTGCCGGAAGGGACTCCAAACACACACTTCTCGGGGTTGAGCTTGAGGCTGATCTTGCGCAGATTTGCAAAAGTCTCGTCTAAATCTTGAATCAGAGTTGCCTTGTCCTTGCTCTTGACCACTATGTCATCCATGTAGGCTTCCACATTTCTGTGTATTTGTGGCTCAAAAGCGACATGGACTACCCTTGCAAATGTTGAACCAGCATTCTTTAAACCAAAAGGCATCCGCATAAAACAGTATGTGCCACATGGAGTGATGAATGCGGTCTTCTCCTCATCCTCTTCTGCCATGAAGATCTGATGGTATCCTGAGTATGCGTCAAGAAATGAAAGCAAGTCACATCCGGTCGTGGAGTCAACAATCTGGTCAATGTGCGGCAAGGGAAATGGGTCTTTGGGACAAGCTTTATTGACATTGGTAAAGTCGATACAAAGCCTCCATTTCCCGTTTGCCTTGCGCACGACTACAGGATTGGCCAACCACGTAGGATGGAGCACTCCTCTGACAAGGCCTGCTGCTTCCAACTTCTTGATCTCTTCTGTGATGAATTCTTGGCGCTCCACTGCATGCTTCCTGACCTTCTGCTTGACGGGCCGCGCATGAGGACAGACGGCAAGATGGTGCTCAATTACTTTCCTGGGAACACCGGGGATGTCGGACGGTTGCCACGCAAACACGTCGACGTTCGCACGCAGGAAAGCAATGAGCGCGCTTTCCTATTTAGGGTCAAGAGTGGCACTGATGGTGAAGGTACCACCAGTGTCGTCCTCCTTGGCGGACACCTTCTTGGTCTCTGGCGGAGCTGCCATTATCTTCTTACACTTGCCGGTGGAGGTCGATGGTGCGTCCTCGACGGTAGCACAGCACTCCGAAGAGGTGCGCTTGCCGGAGTGGGCATCAGAACTCTTGCCGGACTTGGTCTTCTTCTTCTTCCCCCCGGGAGCTTCAACGGCAGGTGACTTGTGATCTGTTGCGGCTGCCGCTTCCCGGTAGATCTTGTCGGCGCAAATAAGAGCATCCTTCTTGTCGCCAGGGACAGAAATGACACTTATCGGGCCTGGCATCTTCAGCATGTTGTATGCGTAGTGAGAGGCTGCCATGAACTTGGCGAGTGTTGGACGGCCGAGTATCCCATTGTAAGGCAATGGAAAATCGGCAACGTCAAAAGTGACCCTCTCAGTCCTGAAGTTCAACTCGCTGCCAAATGTCACCGGCAACGTGACCTTCCCCTTCGGCTTGCTCCTTCCCGGGTTGATTCCTTGAAATGTGCCGGTCTCTTCGAGCTCGCTGTCAGGGACCTGGAGTTTCTAGAGTACAGCGGAGGAGATCAGGTTCAAGCCGGCCCCACCGTCAACTAGCATCTTAGTGATCTTGAGGTTGCGGATAGTTGGTGAAACCAACATCGGCAAGCACCCGACCGCAGTTGTGCGATCAGGGTGGTCCTCAATATCAAAGATGATAGGCATGCTGGACCATTTCAGAAGCTTGCATGACTCGACAGGTGGTTCCGCCGCATTGACTTCCCGCACCCACTGCTTGAGTTGGCGGTGTGAAGTATGCAGAGAAGCACCGCCGTCAACGCACAAGACCTCTGTCGCTTTCTGGAACTCCTGCTCACTGGTCTCGACATCATCCATTTCTTCATCGTCGTTGTCATCTTCATCCTTGTCGCGGCCGCGGGGAGGTCTGTCTCCTTGTCACTGCTTGGCCTTGCCGCGGCGTCCTCCCCGGCCGGCGCGCTTCTTGCCGGATCCTCCAGCATCTCCTTGGGCCTTCTCCTTGTCGCGTCGCTTGTATTTAGCCTTTTGCTGCTCGACAAGCTGCTCAACTTTCTTGCAGCTCTGGAGGTCATGCCCCTTGGTGCGGTGGATCTTGCAGTACTGCTTGTCGGTGCTGTCCTGCTTGTCGGCGACCGCCACAGCCTGGCAGTTGGTGCATGCGGCAATCTCCTTGCCGGAGCTACCAGCTTTGGCTTTCTTGGCGCCACCTTCGTTGCCGGACTGCTCAATGACTAGCACATCTTTGCCTTTCTTCTTCCTGTTGTTCCGCCGCCAGTTTTTCTTTGCCGGGGCAGCATCCTCGCTATCAGATCCTCCTGCTTGTATTCTCTCCGGGGAGTTTCCTCCCTTCCTCAGCACGTGCACACTTGTCGGCCAGGGCATACAGCTCACTGACGTCTCTGATCTTGCTCATCGCCATCTCCTCCCGCATCCTGCGGTTACGCACGTTCTGATGGAACGCGCTGATGACTGCGGCAGGGTGGACATCTGGGATGTTGTGCTGTACACGGCTGAATCTCTGAATGTACTTGCGCAGGGGCTCTCCTTCCTTCTGGGCGAGCAGATGAAGGTCACTCTCTTGGCCATGAGGTTTGTGGCCGCCTGTAAAGGCGCCAACAAACTGATGGCATAGGTCTGCCCAGGAGGATATGGAGTTGTCCGGCAAGTGCATGAGCCAGGACCTGACGTTGGGCTTGAGCACCAGCGGGAATTAGTTGGCAAGGATCTTGTCGTCCCGGCCCCCGGCAGCTTGCATCGCGATGGTGTAGATGCTAAGGAACTCCGACGGATGCGACTTGCCGTCGTACTTCTTTGGTAAGTCTGGCTTGAAATTCTTCGTGCTGGGCCACTGGACTTGCCGTAGCTCACGAGTAAACGCAGGGCAACCTACCGCGTACGGCAAGTCGCATGGTTCCCCTGGCGCATGCATGTCGACATAGGGCCCAGCGCGCTGGTCCGATTGACGCCGCGCTTCTCTTCGGCGCTCGATGCGAGTATGAGCGTCTTCTTGCTGACGTTCGTGAAGAACTTGGCGCTGATCGCGACGAGCTCGTGGATCTGATGACGCGGTGGAGTCACTGTCGAGGTGGATCCGGCGAGTCGGCGATCTTGGTCTTCGGGGCGGAGAGTGCACGGTGGTTGCATCCCCTCCGGTCTTGTCGCCACCGGCTCATGCCTGGCTGACTTGCCGCGGCTGTGATGTACTCGGCTGCCGTGGTGTGTCGCCGTTGGCGAAGCCGATGAGACTCTGAATGGTGGCCCTCCAGTCGTCGATCTTGTCTGCCGTTCGAGGGTAGTCCAGGAGCAGTTGAGCTCGCGCCAAAGCTTCTGCTGAAGTGGTGGGTGGCGGTGGCGAACTGTGTGAGGAGCGGGATATGCTCGGACTTCTAACTATGTTAGAAGGAGCAGTATCCCGTCCAGGCGACCGTGCCTCGCTCGCGCCAGCATGTTGGCGTGCATGCGGGTCTTGAGCACCCCGAGATCCACCAGCTCGATCTTGGTCCAGCAAACGTATGGTACCGTGAGTACCATGACGCTGCCGGTCCCGCGCCTCCTGAGATGGGCGCGGTGCATGTACGGACGCCGAGGTCTTGGAGTGCGCCCAGTCGTTGTGGGAGCCGACTGTGCCGCCGATGGGCAGCGCAGCCTTGTCCTTGGACCTGACAGCACCGTGAGCTCCCTCGTCGACGCCCGTTCTTCCGCCGGCGTCTACCCCACCAGTCGTTTGCTCCGGCGGTGATGGGTTCGGCACGGACGGAGCAGCCGCCTCCGAAGCCTTCTTCTTCGGCGGCATGTCGATGAAGACGATGAAGATCTAGCTCGTGTGAACGCCGGATCAGGTTCACACAACCTCGACGCCCCCTACCTGGTGCGCCAAAGATGTCGGGGAACGAATCCATGAACACCTATGGGACCGGCGGACCGAACCCCTTTCGGTTTGGCGGGGGGCGAAGATCGCACGAAGAGCGGATCGAGGCGAAGCACACGAGCAGTTTACCCAGGTTCGGGCCGCACGGATGCGTAAAACCCTACTCCTGCTTTGTGATTTGTATTGAGTTCTTGCTCGGGAGTGCTGAGTGCTAGAGTACACACCAGCAGCTAACGAGGCCGAGCGTGAGTGTTCTCCTCCTTCTTTACGTTGCGCATGGGCCTCCTTTTATATGCTCAAGGGGTCACCGACAGGTGGCAACGTAGACAAGGGTAAAAATGGAAAGGTGTTGCGGTTGGTACAACTACCTGTTACAGTGTATCATACCTAACCCTGACGGCAGGGGACAAGGGCATTAAATGCCCGTCTGCGTCGCCCAAATAGTGCAAAAGGGACCGTTAGGGACGCCACCGCTCGCCACGATGGCAATCTTGTCAGCACCGCTTGCCACCGCGCACCGCTGGCTGCACAGCCTCCCGCCACGTATGCCTGGAAGGGTCCCAGAGCGACACGTTGGTGGATGTGCTGGAGCGCGGGTACAGAGTGGTAGCTTGCCGCGGCAAGCGCCTTGCCGCGGTCGTTGTCTTGTCGCGTCCGGGAGCTTGTCGCTCACCGGGCCTTGCCGGGACGCGTGGCGCATCGCGGCAAGTTCCTTGAGATGCCTTGGTTGGCCTTCCCGGCAAGCTCCTCTTGCCGGGGTCTTGTGCCTTGAATGGCCTTGAATACTTTGTTCTTGAATGGCTCCAAAGGAACCACGGAGGACCTTGGCGGTCACCCGGCAAGCCTTGCCGCGGGATGCTGCGACTGCCCGTGCATAAGTTCGGGATACTAGGGTACCCCTACTCTAGTACACCGACAGTATCTATAATTTTTTATTGTTCCATGCTATTATGTTATCTGTTTTGGATGTTTAATGGGCTTTATTATACACTTTTATATTATTTTTGGGACTAACCTACTAACCCAAGGCCCAGTGCAAATTGCTGTTTTTTGCCTATTTCAGTGTTTCGGAGAAAAGGAATATCAAACGAAGTCCAAATGGAATGAATCCTTCGGGAGGATCATTTTTGGAACAAATGTGATACGTCTCCAACGTATCTATAATTTTTTATTGTTCCATGCTATTATATATTCTCTTTTGGATGTTGAATGGGCTTTATTATACACTTTTATATTATTTTTGGGACTAACCTACTAACCCAAGGCCCAGTGCAGATTGCTGTTTTTTGCCTATTTTAGGGTTTCGCAGAAAAGGAACATCAAACATTGTCCAAACGGAATGAAACCTTCGCGAGAGTTATTTTTCGAACCGTATCTACCCAGAAGACTTGGAGTACACGCGAGGGAACGAAGGAGGCGGCCACAAGGGTCTAGGGCGCGCCCCCTCCTACAGGGCGTGCCTCCCACCCTCGTGGGCCCCCTCTGGCTCCCCCGATGCCCTCCTTCCTCCTATATATATCCATGTACCCCGAAAACATCGAGGCAACAGAGAAAACACTAATTCCACCACCGCAACCTTCTCTTCCCATGAGAACCCATCTTGGGGCCTGTTCCGGAGCTCCGTCGGAGGGGGGATCTTCCACGGAGTGCTTCTACATCAACACCATAGCTTCACCATGAGTTGTGAGTAGTTTACCACAGACCTTCGGGTCCATAGTTATTAGCTAGATGGCTTCTTCTCTCTTTTTGGATCTCAATACAAAGTTCTCCTCGATCTTCGAGGAGATCTATTTGATGTAATCTTTTTGCGGTGTGTTTGTCGAGATCCGATAAATTGTAGGTTTATGATCAAGATTATCTATGAGAAATATTTGGTTCTTTTCTGAAATCTTTTATGTATGATTATAATATACTTGCAAGTCTTTTCGAATTATCGGTTTGGTTTGGCCTACTAGATCTATAGTTCTTACAATGGGAGAAGTGCTTGGCTTTGGGTTCAATCTTGCGGTGTCCTTTCCCAGTGACAGCAGGGGCAGCAAGGCACGTATTGTATTGTTTCCATTGAGGATAAAAAGATGGCGTTTATATCATATTGCTTGAGTTTATCCATCTACATCATGTCATCTTGCTTAAAGCATTACTCTGTTCTTATGAACTTAATACTCTAGATGCATGCTGGATAGCGGTCGATGTGTGGAGTAATAGTAGTAGATGCAGAATCGTTTCGGTCTACTTGTCATGGACATGATGCCTATATATAATGATCATGCCTAGATATTCTCATAACTATTCGCTTTTCTATCAATTGCTCGACAGTAATTTGTTCACCCACCATAGAATTATGCTATCATGAGAGAAGCCACTAGTGAAACCTATGGCCCCCGGGTCTATT
This sequence comes from Secale cereale, assembly GCA_902687465.1. Taxonomy (NCBI): domain Eukaryota; kingdom Viridiplantae; phylum Streptophyta; class Magnoliopsida; order Poales; family Poaceae; genus Secale; species Secale cereale. The sequence goes on along the minus strand of LR738711.1, from coordinate 565,700,848 downwards.
CTCAACATATTAATCTCCAATCTACTTTACTTTGTGTTATTTAATTCTGTTCTTATATCCAAAAATACCAAAAATATCATACTATCATATCTATCAGATCTCACTTTCATAAGTGACCATAAAGGGATTGACAACTCCTTATCGCGTTGGCTGCAAAGTTCCTATTTGTTTGTGCAGGTGCGAGGGACTCGTGCGTGGTCTCCTACTGGATTGATACCTTGGTTCTCAAAAACTGAGGGAAATACTTACGCTACTGTGCTGCATCACCCTTTCCTCTTCGAGGGAATACAACGCAAGCTCGAGAAGTAGCAAAATGCAACCTAGAAGACTTGGAGTACACGCCAGGGAAGCCACGTGGTGGCCACAAAGCAGGGGGCGCGCCCAGGGGGGTAGGCGCGCCCCCCACCCATGTGGGGCCCCCGTAGTTCCACCGACATGCCTCTTCCTCCTATATATACTCATATACCCTGAAACATCCAAGAGCACCACGAAACCCTAGTTCCACTGCCGCAACCTTCTGTACCCGTGACATCCCATCTTGGGGCCTATTCTGGAGCTCCACCGGAGGGGGAATCGATCATGAAGGGCTTCTACATCAACACCTTAGCCTCACCATGAGTTGTGAGTAGTTTACCATAGACCTTCGGGTCCATAGGTATTAGCTGGATGGCTTCTTCCCTCTCATTGGATCTCAATACAAAGTTCTTCTCGATCTTCTTGGAGATCTATTCGATGTAATTCTTTTTGCGGTGTGTTTGTCGAGATCCAATTAATTATGGGTTTATGATCAAGATTATCTATGAACAATATTTGGTTCTTCTCTGAATTCTTATATGCATGATTAAAATATCTTTGCAAGTCTCTTCGAATTATCAGTTTGGTTTGGCCTACTAGATTGATCGTTCTTGCAATGGGAGAAGTGCTTAGCTTTGGGTTCAATCTTGCGGTGTCCTTTCCCAGTGACAGCAGGGGCAGCAAGGCATGTATTGTATTGTTGCCATCGAGGATAAAAAGATGGGATTTATATCATATTGCATGATTTTATCCCTCTACATCACGTCATCTTGCTTAAGGCGTTACTCTGTTCTTATGAACTTAATACTCTAGATTGATGTTGGATAGCGGTCGATGTATGGAGTAATAGTAGTAGATGCAGAATCGTTTCGGTCTACTTGTCACGGACGTGGTTCCTATATACATGATCATGCCTAGATATTCTCATAGCTATGCGCTCTTCTATCAATTGCTCGACAGTAATTTGTTCACCCACCGTAGAATCTGCTATCTTGAGAGAAGCCACTAGTGAAACTTATGGACCCCGTGTCTATCTTCTATCATATTAATCTTCAATTTACTGGTTATATTTTATTTTGAAATCTTTACTTATCAATCTATACAACAAAAATATTATCTTATTATATCTATCAGTTCACACTTTTGCAAGTGGCCGAGAAATGATTGACAACCCCTTTGTCGCAGTGGTTGCAAGGTTCTTATTTGTTTGCGCATGTACGAGGAACTTGCGTGTAGTCTCCTACTGGATTGATACCTTGGTTCTCAAAAACCGAGGGAAATATTTACGCAACTTTGCTGCCTCACCCTTTCCTCTTCAAGGAAAACCAACGCATTCTCAAGAGGTAGCAGCACCAGACCTCTCAGAAAGACAATCTATGGAGAGGATGCAGCAACGAATCGGTAAGATCGCCGGCGGTGACCAGGCGATGTTAGCTAGGTTGAAGGAGATCCTTACTTGCTTTGACAATGAGTGGGAGATTTCTAGGACGATGAGGGCCATGTGTCAATGTATGCGAAACAACGAGACGGCGGCGATGAGGGCGGCTACGTACTCCTCAGTGGCAGTCACACCGCAGTCCTTCGAGTTCATCGAGTATCTCCTCTAGGCGATGGAGCAGACATATTCGTCTGTTGCGAAAGTCAGGTGGAGGTGGTGGGCGTAGAGGTTGAAGGTCGAGCATCTAGAGGATAACGAATCGATCGAGTATGGTGTGCCGGTCGTGAGGGTGCAATGCCAGCCGGAGCCAAAGGATTATTCGTTCTCCCACCACAAGAGGAGTCCGGATGGCGCGACGTCGCTCCCCGCCGTTCTGCACGGTTCTCTTGCCGCTCGCGTCGTTTCAACGGCGGTGGTGGAGTTTAAGGTAAGCTTTGCACTAACCTAATCTTCCATCTTATCATGCTTACAATCAGTGTGACGGCTAATGAAATTCATGTTTACAATCAGTCTCCGAGTACTATGCCAATCACCCTAAAATAGCTTTGGACCAAAAAAAAGTTGTGACACTGTGTACAAATAAAGAAAAATATATTGGTGCTTCTTTCAGAAAAGAGTATTCCCTACAAAAGTGCCAATATAAGCTACTAGTATTTGATTAGAGTATTTTCTACCGAGAATGATCCATCCACAGAGAGTGCCAATGCTTAGATGGATCATGGTTGGTATTAGTAATTTTTACTTTGCACCTCGCACTCTACATATATGCCGGTTCCATCCATACATTTGTGCAGTTCCACCAAAATGCAGCTGAATAACCATGTTTGCACAGATAATGAAAACGCGTGATTACATTATAGTGGCACTAGTTGATGAAACATACACTAATAAATAGAAGAAACTTCATTTTCTTAGTGGAAAAATATTGCGATAGTATCACAGTATGCCATGGCGCGAGGGCGAGATGGGCCCTGCGACGCCTCATATACGGTAGGCCTCATACTGGAAATCGACCCAATTCTCCCCGATACACCTTCTGCTAGTGATGAACATCAGTGTACAACAGTAGTACAAGGAGGGTCCTTGAGACATTCCAATCTCTATTTTTGTGCAGATCGACTAAAATTAAGCAGCCCAGTTTGTAGAAACACTTAAACATTAACAATGGGACTAGTTGATGAAAGATATACTAACAAAGAGAAGCACTTTCTTTATCTACATTGGAATGAAATGATAGAGAGGACACTCGCTCTATTTTAACTGTATTATTACTTCATTTTATTAGTGGCAGTAGGGTCGAGCAGGTGGCAAGCGAGGTGTACCGTGCGTCGTAAGGATGGAGGCCGGGGGTAATTAGACTGGGATCCTGAAGCTGGCTCTTTCAGTCCCTATCTTCCCCCCTGATGTTTCTATGGTAGCATTTGGGTTGTAATCCAAACTTAGTCAAGCTGGTGGTGCATCCCCCTACCTGCCTAGCTTATGTGGTGAACTTGTCTCCTGCTAGTACTCAGTTTGTTCTAGTAGTAGTTGCATAACTGCCCGTTTACACTGAGATGTTGTCGGATAATGGTTCTCTATGGTTTGGTTTCTTTAATGAAATCGGAGGAAACCCCTCTTTTGATAAAAAAATCAGTGGCACTAGTGGTGCCAAAACATTGCCTCAAATTAATAGTGCCACTAGATTAAGGAGCAAAATAATAACATTAATGCTTTATCATGGCAGTGCCAAAACAGTAGCACAAGAGGAGAGTCAACATGCGGGATCTTTGAGAAACGGTCGGACCAAAAAGGAACATACCTCTTGATGGGAACCGTATTTGCAGTCAACGCCATCGTAGAAGGATGACACCAGTCACCAACATGGATGATTCAATTCATGGGATCCTTTTGTGCAGTTCACCTAAAATGAAGCAATGTTTCCATCATGAAGTTAGCAAATACTTGGTCCCATGAGCTAGCAACAGCATCTTCATTAGTTGCAATAAAATTGAGCAACATCAAGGTTGGTCGTGAAGCTTATGGAACGTTCAACTATAATTTGTATATCATTTTGCGCAGTTCAACTAAGATCAAGCGTGAAATGTATATCTCTATTTGCACAAAAAGATGGAAATGAGGGTGACTAACAAGTAATGAAACATACATCAAATGAAACGAAGCATGTTCCTTATCTGAATGGCGATCCTACAAGGACAGTAGCAATTTATAAAGCAGAAGCATTGGGAGATATTAGTGTGAGTATTAGGATTAACTATGACAACCGTTAAATACGACATTACTTTAATGGTGCAGTTGCTTCATTTTACCATCAACATTACATTAACAACTGCTAAAGAGTTGGTATTTGGGCACTGGAGAGTAGGCGGACCAGGACAGTTGCATTTCTAACGAAAAGAAGCAACTTAACTTAATGGTAAATTTAGCAGGACATGAAAAACAGTGCCATTGATTCATATTACTGGAAGCATTACATTGAAAACAACATTGGTTTAATGTGTCCTTACTTTAACAGTGGGATGCTACATTTTACCAACGACATTACATAAGAGGGGCTCGGGGCAACAAACATCCAAACAGGATATCTGGGGTGGTCCCATTTTTGTTCGGTATAGCAACCTTATACTGTGTGAGGCTAGCAAATGTAGTGCTGGACATACTCTGTTGACTTGTCCCCTAGTCCCCACTTTCTTTCATTTTTCAACCAATAGATTGGTTTGTATTGAGTTTGTACTGCGTTTCCCTTTATTTCCCTATTAGACCAAGAGACCAGTTGGATAGCCAGTCTCTGCTACATTTCGCCCCCATTATTTCCTCTTTTGACCAAGTCCTAGATTCAGGTAACAAATCTTCCCTCACCCCCACCCCCTTTCTTCCCTGTTTGAACCAAGTAGTACTCGATTCGACTGCATGAAGTAGTTTTACCTCTTAACAGTAAAAACTTAGGTGGATTTCGAACAGCCGATCGATCCTATCTACGAGGGGGCCTGAGAAATAGTAAAAGATACAAATGCTATGACGTGAGGAGCTGGGGCAGTAGAGCAAGGCCGGTTTTGAAGGAAGTTATACCTAAGGGTCATCGGGATGTTGCTAGGTGGGAGGCGGGAGGCCGGATCTGCCCACACTATGGCAGTGAGGAAGTAGGGGTCGGAGGCCCTCCCTAGCCGGCGCTGCGTGGGAGAGAACGACAACGCGTGCTGATCAAGACACACCGGAAGTGGGTAAGAGTCGTCGCCGTGGAGGGGATCTGGACGAATCTATGACCAGCGGTGAGCAGAGAGAGTGTGGCCACCGCTGTCGTGTTTAGATCTGGAGAGGATGAGAGAGTGTGAAGAGAGCAACACTAGCAAGCAAGCGTGGAGGCTCCTGCCTATATAGCTGAGTATTTTTGTTTTATCTACCGGAGCCAGCTTGACCTCGTCAATGACTGTCGAGAAGTCTTCATGCATGTGCACCGGACGCGCAGTTGTTGTCATTTTGATCTGAATCACCGGATTAACATATAACATGAAAAAATGCCACATGACAAGAAACCATAATCTCACTACCCCAAGGAGACAACATGAATCCCGACGGACAAACTAGACGAGGATCAAATCTCAAATTAAAGACAAACTCGTAGAAAAGGGGTCAATCAATAGATGTCCTAATTAGGGATCCTTTGATTCAAAGAAATTTTATAGGATTTCTGGAGGGCTGAAATCCTTGGGAATTTTTCGTATGTTGGTCATTTGATTCATATAGGATTGGATCCCATAAGAATTTTTCCTGTGGAATCTTTTGTACTACATATCATAGGAAATCTAATATCCACTCCAACCTCCTTTTATAATTTCTTTGTTTTTCCTGTGGCATCAACACTCATTGCTAATCCTATAGGATTCAAGTGACTATGTGCTACTTCTCGAGCTTGCGTTGTATTCCCTCGAAGAGGAAAGGGTGATGTAGCACAGTAGCGTAAGTATTTCCCTCAGTTTTTCAAAACCAAGGTATCAATCCAGTAGGATACCATGCGCGAGTCCCTCGCACCTGCACAAACAAATAAGAACTTCGCAGCCAACGCGATAAGGGGTTGTCAATCCCTTTACGGTCACTTACGAAAGTGAGATCTGACAGAGATGATAGTTTGATATTTTTGGTATTTTTGGATATAAGAACAGAAAGTGAAAGCGGAAAAGTAAAGTAGATTGTAGATTGATATGTTGAGAATAGACCCGGGGGCCATAGTTTTCTCTAGTGGATTCTCTCATGATAGCGGTATTCTACGACGGGTAAACAAATTACTGTCGAGCAATTGATAGAAAAGCGAATAATTATGAGACTATCTAGGCATGATCATTATATATAGGCATCACGTCCGAGACAAGTAGACCGAAATGATTCTGCATCTACTACTACTCCACACATAGACCGCTATACAGCATGCATCTAGAGTATTAAGTTCATAAGAACAGAGTAACGCCTTAAGCAAGATGACATGATGTAGAGGGATAAACTCAAACATAGTGATATAAACCCCATCTTTTTATCCTCGATGGCAACAATACAATACGTGCCTTGCTGCCCCTACTGTCACTGGGAAAGGACACCGCAAGATTGAACCCAAAGCCAAGCACTTCTCCCATTGCAAGAACTATAGATCTAGTAGGCCAAACCAAACCAATAATTCAAAGAGACTTGCAAGGATATTATAATCATACATAAAGAGTTCAGAAAAGAACCAAATATTTCTCATAGATAATCTTGATCATAAACCCACAATTCATCGGATCTCGACCAACACACCGCGAAAAGAGATTACATCGAATAGATCTCCTCGAAGACCGATGAGAACTTGGTATTGAGATCCAAAGAGAGAGAAGAAGCCATCTAGATACAAGCTATGGACACAAAGGTATGTGGTAGGCGATGATGATGATGTAGAAGCACTCCATGGTAGATCCCCCCTCCGGCAGAGCTCCGGAACAGGCCCCAAGATGGGATCTCACAGGAACAGAAGGTTGCGGCGGTGGAACTAAGGTTTTCTCTATTGTTCTGATGGTTTCGGGGTACGTAGATATATATAGAAAGAAGGAGGGCATCGGGGGCCAGACGGGGTGCCCACGAGGCAGGGGGCGCGCCCTATAGGGGGGCACCCCCCACCCTCAAGGACGCCACGTCAGCCCTACTCCGTGGTTCTCAAGTCTCTCGTGCGTATTTTGCTCCAAAAATATCTCTCTCGAAGGTTTCATTCCGTTTGGACTCTGTTTGATATTCCTTTTCTGTAAAACACTGAAACAGGCAAAAAAAACAGCAATCTGGACTCGGCCTTTGGGTTACTAGGTTAGTCCCAAAAATAATATAAAAGTGTATAACAAAGCCCACTAAACATCCAAAACATCATAAATAATAGCATGGAACAATCAAAAATTATAGATACGTTGGAGACGTATCATGCATCCCCAAGCTTAATTCCTGCTCGTCCTCGAGTAGGTAAATGATAAAAATAGAATTTTTGATGTGGAATGCTAACCAACATAGTTTTCAGTCTAATTCTCTTAATTGTGGCATGAATGTTCAGATCTGAAAGATTCAAGACAAAAGTCTATATTGACATAAGAAATAATAATACTTCAAGCATACTAACAAAGCAATCGTGTCTTCTCAAAATAATATGGCTAAAGAAAGTTATCCCTACAAAATCATATAGTCTGGCTATGCTCCCTCTTCATCGCACAAAATATTCATATCATGCACAACCCCGGTTTCAGCCAAGCACTTGTTTTGATACTCTATTCCTTCAAACATTTCAACTTTCACACAATATATGAGCGTGAGCCATGGACATAGCACTATGGGTGGAATAGAGAGGTGGTTGTGGAGAAGACAAAAAGGAGGGAGATAGTCTCACATCGACTAGGCGTATCGACGGGCTATGGAGATGCCTATCAATAGATATCAATGTGAGTGAGTAGGGATTGCCATGCAACGGGTGCACTGGAGCTAAGAATGTATGAAAGCTCAACAAAAGAAACTAAGTGGGTGTGCATCCAACTTGCTTGCTCACGAAGACCTAGGGCATTTGCGGAAGCCCATCGTTGGAATATACAAGCCAAGTTCTATAATGAAAATTCCCACTAGTATATGAAAGTGACTAAACATGAGACTCTCTATCATGAAGAACATGGTGCTACTTTGAAGCACAAGTGTGGAAAAGGATAGTAGCAATTGCCATTCTCTCTTTTCTCTCATTTTTTTGGAGGGGCTTTCTCCTTTTTTAGCCCCTCTCTATATTTTTTGGGCCATCTCTTTTTTTAATTGGCCTTTCCTCACATGGGACAATGCTCTAATAATGATGATCATCACACTTTTATTGATTTACAACTCGATACTAGAACAAAGTATGACTCTATATGAATGCCTCCGGCGTTGTACCGGGATGTGCAATGAATCAAGAGTGACATGTATGAAAAATTATGCATGGTGGCTTTGCCACAAATACGATGTCAACTACATGATCATGCATGGCAATATGATAGTGTGAAGCGTGTCATATGAACGAAACGGTGGAAAGTTGCATGGAAATATATCTCGGAATGGCTATGGAAATGCCATGATAGGTAGGTATGGTGGCTGTTTTGAGGAAGGGTATATAGTGGGTGTATGGTACCGACGAAAGTTGCGCGGTACAAGAGAGGCTAGCAATGGTGGAAGGGTGAGAGTGCGTAATATACATGGACTCAACATTAGTCATAAGAACTCATATACTTATTATAAAATTTTACGAGTGAAAGTGCAACTAATCCCCGGGTGGTTTTGGTAATTGATAACAACATATATATCATTGAACTAATAGTTACTTGAGAATCATTTCAGAGAGTTCAGTGATATGGGTATGGCAAGGACTGAAGAAGTGGACCCCCCAAAATGCTAAGGCAACCATTGGCAAAAGCTCAAGACTCCATTTTTGGTTTAGTGATCCAAGATCACATTGAGTCCATAGGAAAAGCCAATACTATTAAAAGGGGATGAGGTTATGATGATGATCTGGTTGCTCAAGTGCTTAGTGATACATCTCCTAAACTATCAGCAACTTTCACTGCCATAGACACTCATAAGTAGTCTCGGTCCCACCGATATTCCAAACTCAGTCACACCGAGATGAACCACCTCAGCCATAAGCCAAACCCTAGTAAACTCGGATTTTCCGATTCTGCACTCGGTCTCACCGAAACATGAGTTGCCAAGTTTCTGTAACCTTCTGTCATCAAATCGGTGTCACCAAGATGATGAAGTCGGTCCCACCAAAACTGGCATGCTCTTGTCATTGCACGAATCGGACTAACCGAGATTGTATATTCGGTCCCACCGAAAATCCCAACGTTCACATTATTTGAACTATCGGTCTCACCGAGTTGTCCACTTCGGTCCCACCGAGATTGCTCAAATGTGTGTAACGGTTGGATTTTGTGTGGAGGCTATTTATACCCCTCCACCCCCTCTTCATTCGTGGAGAGAGCCATCAGAAAGAACTACCACTCCTACCTTACATTTCTGAGAAGAGAACTACCTACCCTTGTGTTGAGATCAAGTTGCTCCACTCCCACCATATGAAGCTTGATCTCTAGCCTTCCCAAGTTGCTTTCCACTCAATCCTTTATTCCACCACAGCCAAATCAGTGAGGAGAGTTGAGTGTTGGGGAGATTATCATTTGAAGCACAAGACCAAGGAGTTCATCATCATCTACAACATCTATTACCTTTTGGAGGGTGGTGCCTCCTAGATTGGTTAGGTGTCGCTTGGGAGCCTCCGTCGTCGAGATGTGGAGTTGAACCAAGAAGTTTGTAAGGGCAAGGAGATCGCCTACTTCGTGAAGATCTACCCCGAGTAAGGCTAGCCCTCCGTGGGCGTAGGCCATGATGGAATAGACAAGGTTGCTTCTTCGTGGACCCTTCATGGGTGGAGCCCTCCGTGGACTCGCGCAGCCGTTACCCTCCGTGGGTTGAAGTCTCCATCAACGTGGATGTACGATAGCGCCACCTATCGGAACCACGGGAAAAATCACCGCGTCTCCAAAATTGCGTTTGCTCTTCTCCACCTCTCTTACTACATGTGCAATTTACTTTCCGCTGCCTATACTCTAGAATTGCATGTGTAGGGTGATGCTTGACTTGATCATAATTGTGAATCTGCCAAAAACTGTTCTTTGTCAAAAGGCAGAATTTTTATATTGACAAGTAGTCTAATCACCCCCCCTCTAGACATACTTTCGATCCTACAAGTGGTATTAGAGCTTTGGTCTCCATTGTATTGGTTTCCATTGCATTGGACTCCATAAGCTTGGTTTCACAACCTAGGAGAGTATGGCGTCTAGTGAGGGTAATTTTCGTAGAGGTCCTTACTTTGATGGTACAAATTTTGCTAGTTGGAAGCATAAAATGAAAATGCATATTCTTGGTCATAACCCAGCCGCATGGGGCATTATTTGTGTTGGTATGCAAGGTGAATTCTTCGAGGAAGGAAAAGTTTCGGATCGCGAAGCTACACCGGAAGAATTGCGGATGTTGCAAAACAATGCTCAAGCTTGTGACATTCTCTTCAATGCCTTGTGTCCCGAGGAGTTCAACAAAATCAACCGTCTTGAGAATGCAAAAGAGATTTGGGATACTTTGGTTGAAATGCACGAAGGTACCGAGTCCGTGAAGGAATCAAAGCTAGATATTCTTCAAGGTCAACTTGACAAGTTCAAGATGAAGGATGGTGAAGGAGTCGCTGAAATGTACTCTAGGCTTGCTCTCATCACAAATGAGATCGCCGGCTTAGGAAGCGAAGAAATGACCGACCGATTCATCATCAAGAAGATTCTCAGAGCTTTGGATGGAAAGTATGACACCGTGTGCACTTTGATCCAAATGTGCCAAACTACAAGACTCTCAAGCCAACCGAAGTCATTGGAAGAATTGTTGCTCATGAGATGACACTTAAGGATAAGGAAGAGCTTCACAACAAGTCAAGTGGTGCTTACAAAGCTACAAGTGATGCTCCCACAACCTCAAGTGACAAGTTAGTTTCCAATGAAGAGATAAGCCTAATGGTCAAGAACTTCAACAAATTCTACAAGAATAGAGGCAAAGAGAGAAGCTCAAAGTCTAGATCATATGATGAAAAGAGATCTTCTAGTCGTGATCGAAACTGCTACAATTGTGGAAGACCCGGACACTACTCAAATGAGTGTACGGCTCCCCACAAGAGAAGAGAAGAATCTCCAAGAAGAAGAAGCTCAAGAGATGAGTCACCTCGGAAAGAGAAAAGGAGTAGAGATGATCGTTATGAACGAAGACCCTCTTGGAGAAGCAAGGATTCGGAGAGGAAAGACAAGTCATCAAGGAGCTACAGAAGAAGAAAACATCAAGCTCATGTAGGTGAATGGGTCTCCGGCTCCGACTCCGACAATCAATCCGAAGGAAGCTATCACTCCGACTCCGACTACAGTCAAGATGAAGGTGTTGCCGGTCTTGCTCTCGTATCCTCCAACTCCAACTCCTACGACTTATTTGATTCACCAAATGAGGGAATTGGAAGATGCTTCATGGCTAAAGGCCCCAAGGTATCACACCCTGAATTCATTGACTTCGATAGTGATGAGGATGACTTGCTTGGTGAAGATGAGCTCTTGCATGATAAATCCAGTGAGCCTAGTAACGATGAACATGCTAGTAGTCTTTATAGTCGAGAAGAGTCGAATGACAATGCTATGAAGGAGATTGAGCGTCTAACTAAAGAACTAAACACTCTTAAGTTAGCTCATGAAACAACTCAAGAAGATCATAGAGAGCTCCTAAGATCTCATGAGAAGCTACGCTTCGAGAAGCTCACTCTAGAGCAAGAACATGAGTTTCTAAAAGCAATCAATGACGATCTTCGAAAGAAGAGTTCTTCATATCTTGCCAAACGACTTCTCTTGTCTAATTTCTTGCCACCCATTAAGACTAAGCATGACAAGCATAAGAAAAATTCTTCCTCTAGCAGTAACAATAACCATGCTAAATCCAATGTTGTTGCTTCTAGTAGTTCTCTTGATTCCACTAACAATGTTTCAAGCCAAGTTACACTTGAGCAAGAGAATAGTTTATTGAAAGGGATCATAAAGAAAGGTCTCTACAAGAGCCTTGCCGGAAGCAAGAACTTTGAGGAAATTGTTCGCAAGCAAGGAAGGCACCGGAAGAATCAAGGAATTGGTTTTGAGCGAAAGTTCAACGCCGAAGGTGTTGAGTGGGAAGAAGGTCAATATCCTACTCCACAGTTTGTTCCTCAAAAGGAGAAGTATGATCCTACTTCTTCCAATGTGGAACAAGCTCAAGATGACCTTCCACCACAAGACCACAAGCTAAAAGGCAAGGACAAGCTTCAAGAGGAGATTGATGCATTTGTTGAAGCACCTCAAGCCATGGTCAAGTGGGTTCCCAAGGAAACGTCAAGTTCTACTTCGTCAAGCTCAACTACAACCCCAAGGATTCCCATCAAGATGATGTGGATCCCGAAGAAGAAGAACTAGAAAGTTCTTGAGGGTGACTCCACCAACATACTTCACTCACATTCATTTTGGCAAAAACTTGTGCAATCAACTTCCACATCGTGCACTAGTTCATGGAGTCACAAACCCTCTTGTTGGTAAGTCAAGGGACAAGGTAATCATTGCTTTCATGGACATCATCTATTGTGAACGTCAATCTATGTCCATGGATATCCATGTTTGTTCCTTGTGGGACTAACCCATGTAGGTATTGAAAGTGCCCGAATCCAAAGGATAGCTCCCAACTCTTGATGATCTTCATCAACATTGAGCATCCACATCTTCAACATCTACATGAAGTCTTCTACGACAACCCAAGGTTAGTTTGACCCTTTAAAAGGGGTTCTCACATCTAGGGGGAGCTTTGCTCTAAAAATTGAGCTAAAGCATTTTCAAATGATGTGAACACATCAATGCTTTATGTAAAAGTGGTAACCCCACTTGTGCTTAAACGATGAGTATGACCTATGATCAAATGTTCTCATTTGGCTCCTAAGTCAATATACTCATATAAAGATGACCTAGTCATCGACAAATTGTGTGTTAGTTGCTAGAGTTTTGGTTGTGCATGTTTGACACATATTTCATTTGCTATCTTATTGTGTGAGCATGTTGGATGCATGATTTTATCCATTCAAGGACATCCATTTGTTGTTTTGGTCGTTTTGAGTTTTCTGACCAAATGGATGGACAAGAATGCCTAAGTACCTCCCCTAGCTATCTATGTTTTCTTGTCTCAAATTCTATTCATGCTTACATCACAAATTTTGAATAAGTCATTTTCGGACCCTCCGGGTGAGGAGCACTCGGAGCCACCGATCCGTCAAGGGCTAATTTCCAAAACCTTCTAATTGATTTCGGTCAGACCAACTCACTCAAACTCGGTCGAACCGAAAGCATTTAGACTGATCTAGGTTTTCATCTCGGTGAAACCGAGTTGTGATTTTCGGCGTGACCGAAGTGCATAACTGCCTAGCAGTTATCCATCTCGGTGCCACCGAGTTTTACAACTCGGTCCCACCGACAGCGAAGGGGTATATATTCTGAGGGCCGCGCGCGTTGATTCCTCCTTCAAACGTTTCGCCCCCACACCAATTGCTGCCGTCGCCTTGGTCTCCGGATCGTCGCCGCCGTCGCCTGTGCGCCCTCGCCACAGGTCTCCGTCGCCGTCAACGGCCATCTCCTCCGCGCCGTTGCCGCCGTAGAAAAACTCCACCAAGTTAGGGTGAGTTTTGATCCCACTCGTGCTCCCATCTCCGATTCAATGCACGTTTGGATTGCCTAGTATCTTGCCACGATTGAAATCCTCCTGTACACCAGATTGGTTCGTTTGAACTAGATTCGAATAAAAGTTTTAGGGTTAGGTTTCCGCGGAACACATCTCGGTGAGACCGATTTTATATTTTCGGTATGACCGATTTGGCCTATGGCCATTGCACTGCACCCTTCGGTCCAACCGAGTTGTGCAAAATCGGTGTGACCGAAATGAAGATTCTGTGAAACCCTAGTGTTTTCGGCAGGACCGAAACCCACTTCGGTCAAACCGAAAGTGGTGTGCCAAGCTCCTGTTTAACATTTTGGATTCACCGAAACTTAAACTCGGTCTGACCGAAATGTCTTCTGTGAAAACTTAATACTAGAATTTGAACTCATTTTTTTGCAAAAACTTCTGCATTTTGTGATGACTCTTCTTCTCTGCCTACACCGTATCTATTCACAGGTTGTCCGCCATGTCAGATGCCAGTGACAGTGAGAACAGGCCAGAGACACCCATTGCAGACATTCCAGAGAGCAGCAGGACTTCTATGAGACCGTGCTGATGGACAAGAAGCCCATAGTCGCAGACACCAGATATGTTGACTGGAAGTACATTCACAGCGAAGAGCACAGAGATTTCTTTCCACATGTGCATGAAAGTTTCACTGCATGTGGAGTTGCAGATTTTGTAGGTCAGAAATTGACCAGTTGGAACGATGAGATGATAATGCAATTTTATGCCACAGCTCACTTCTACCCTGATGGAAAGATTATGTGGATGACTGAAGGTCAAAGGTTTTCTTCTTCTGTTGAAGAATGGGCAGAAATTCTGAATGCTCCAGTGCAACGAGAAGATGATATTGATGTATATGGGATTCCAAAGAAGAATCATGAATCCATGAAAAACATGTACAAAGAGGTTCCAGCAGAGGATTTGGAAATCTAGAAGCTCGGCTCAGTCTACCATCTCCAGGCAGGCTTACCTACCACTAATACCATTTTGATGCATACCTTGATGCCCAAATCTGGAGATGATCGCATGATCAGAGGATACTCTATCAACATGCTGCACATACTTGATGAGAGAGCACCTTTCAAGGTGATGGACTTGATGGTAGAGACCATTAAGAGGACTGCAGCTGACCAGAAAAGGTCATGTCGATTTGCCCCGCAGATTCAGATGCTTATCAATGCCAAGTTTGGCACGGGCACATTCTTGTTGGATAGAGAACATTTACCGTTGCAGCCAGAGCATGAAGACAATGTTGTTGTGATGGATGAGGAGGATCCGACATCTGTTGAAGGTCAAGCCAAGATCGCAGCTGCTAAGAAAGCCAAAGCTGAAAAGGAAGCAGCAGCAGCAGCAGCAGCTAAACCAAAGAGTTTCGGAGAGCAAATTCTTGAAGCTACTCAAAGGATTGAACAACGCCTGGCCAGCATTGAACAGTCTCAGGAGAGCTTAGAGAGGATTGTTGACGAGAAGATCCACGCTCTGGACGTGAAGCTGACTGAAGTACAAGTGACCGTCAACAAGCTCGAGATAGACATTGAGGAAGCAAAGCAGGACAAGGCAGAGCTTATGCGTGAGTTGCAGGATGACTTAGTCCAGGATTCTCATCGACAGACTGCTCCGGTTCCCAAAGGATCCCGATCAGCTGCTATTCCAGTGACTGACACCAGGACTACAGCTTCAGCACCTCCCACAGTTCCACCAGTTGCTCCTACTCCAGCTCCAGCTCCAGTGTCCACTCCTCCAGCACAGACATCAGCTGAAGTCTTCGCCGATGCTGTCATATCCACTCCAACATCAACCCAGACGGGAGCCGCCAGCAGAGTCCACAGTGACGCTTAGCTCTATGCTTTTTCGAACTTTTTGGTAACTTGTTGCCAAAGGGGGAGAAATTGTATAGATCATAGGGCTTCGAGAGAGAGAGTGTTGTTGTCTTTGCGCTTTTGCTCTTTCGTTCTTTTGCGGTTTCTTTGAGATACTTTTGGTTTTCGAGACATTCAGTGTGTTTGATACTCCGTTTGATTCTACCTTAATGAGTGCTTGGTCGTACTATGCTTTAATGTGTGCTTAATTCTTATCATATGCCATTCCTATCTCGTATGACCATTTACTCATGTCTTGGTGATTGGGTGCATGCTGTTCATTCTTATCATTTTGTGCGCTCGACCAAGATGTATGTGACATGGAAGAGTGACCCATGATCCTAATCGATTGTGCATTTGCATTCAAACGCAAATCTTAAATAATGCACAAATTTAGGG